>CM046859.1:18944535-19544535 GCA_025617745.1 Heliocidaris erythrogramma
AGGACACAGTTCAATAATAAGTTTATAAAGGGCTCAGAATTTTAAAGATGTAATACTTGTTGCTGTGCTCCCTTCACGCTCTTAGTATAAATTACAACCTCTTAATATTATTGTTAAATATTGCGCCAGAATATAGGATAAAAGGTAAACAAACAAAATCTACTTCTTGATTGCAGTGCTCCCTTGGACATTTTCTTAGGTAACGGCATAAAAATTGCGTGGGGGGCTACAAATGCACCTAAAAAAAAGGGGGGGGGGATATAATTATAATGCTTGGTCACTTTGCTCACTACCTTTACTGTCATATATAATATTTATTATACTAGTTCATTATTCAATTGCTTTATTTCTTGATCTAAGGAATTAGGCTTTTGATACGTTAGATTATGCTATTTCAATAAAGAAAAATTATATGATTATAATATACGTGCATCTTATGGCAATTATTCCATGATTATTTTAAAAATCGATTTCAGTTTGTATCTATAAATAATTAGAGATCTTCCTTAAAGCCTATTATAGAGTGTACCAGGGTTCCATTCTCCCATTCTTTCCATTTCTTCTGCACAGTCCTTTTCAGGACTAACCACATGGTGAACCGTAAGCCTTAATTCTCAACGTTATCAGTAGTATACCACTGTGCAAACCTCGGCTTGTCTCGAATGGGTGGGTTGCGGGAGCGGGATGGGAGCGGGAACGGGCACACCCTTTCGAGACAAGCCCCCCCCCCCCCCCGGTTATCTCGAATGGACGCGTTCCCAGCGAGAAGTTCAATGAACGCGCCACTTCGAGACAACGGGGGGGCTTTTCTCGAATGGGTGTGTTGAGTAGACTTTATAGCAGACGTTTTAGAAATTTTTGAAAAATGTACTCTTGCTTGCTGTTTTTTTTTTTCGTTTTTCTTTTGTCTAAGATGTAGAAAATATAATAAAACAGTATCTTTAAAAAAAGCTTTTGACAAGTAAATCATTATTTGTGCAAAATAAATAGGAGAATTTAATAACTATGCATTAAAATACACGGGGACGTGAAAGGTCATTGGCATAGCTAGGATTTTTGTATTTATTTATTTATTATTATTATTTTTGTTTGGCGTGACCTGGGCCCCGTAACATAAGAGTGTTTATAAACTCGATCAAGCGCTAATGGCAATAAATCGCTAAAATCCGTAACACAAAGCCCCCCCCCCCCCCCCTTTCAATCAAAGGCTATTAGAGCATGATTCATAGCGATCAATCGTTATTAATTTTTGCAATGAATTTAAATAACACGTAACGACTTGTCTTGAGAAGTCCTATGACAATTCCACATTTCCCCGCTGATATCGCTGAAACTAGTGAAAGCATGCCTGGAAAAATGAGGTAAGTACCTCCGTTTTTATTCATATTATATGACGATGTCAATATATTTTAATAAATCATGACAATAATTATGTAAAATTCTAATGTAAGTAGCATTATATGACAATGAATTGTGCATATATAAAGATGAAAGCTGATATTTTACCGGAATTAAGACGCCTTTTTATCCTATCGCGCAACCCTGTTTCAGTGGCAAGAAGCACACGCTGACGGAACAATCAAGGGTCCTTCGCCGTGATCTCCGGCAGACCTCCCGTTGCTTGCCGGTGGGTTGTGTACGGCAGATTTTTTTTCTGACTTGGACGATGCAAATTTCATTGTGCTTGTAAAACTGATTGTGTATTTGTTATGATGGTATTATTATGACCCATGTCTCTTATTTCTTAACACACTTGGGCAAACCCACAAAATAGGGGCCGGATTTTTTTCCAAGCTATTATAAGGCCAACCAATAACAACATGCTTGCAACAGGCAGGCCCAAATGTTTGGCCTGCCTGTTGCATGTTGTTATTAATATTATTACTGTTGTTAAACATAGTGGGCTGCCTGTTGAATGTTGTTATTGGTTGGCCTTATAATAGCTTGGAAAAAATCCGGCCCCTATTTTGTGGGTTTGCCCAAGTGTGTTAAGAAATAGTAGGAGACATGGGTCATAATAATACCATCATAACAAATTAGTTTTACAAGCACAATGAAATTTGCATCGTCCAAGTCAGAAAAAAATTCTGCCGTACACAACCCACCGGGCAAGCAACGCGAGGTCTGCCGGAGATCACGGGCGAAGGACCCTTGGTTGTTCTGTCAGCGTGTGCTTCTTGCCACTGAAACAGGGTTGCGCGATAGGATAAAAAGGCGTCTTAATTCCGGTAAAATATCAGCTTTCATCTTTATATATGCACAATTCATTGTCATAGAATGCTACTTACATTAGAATTTTACATAATTATTTATGTAAAATGATTTATTAACAAATATTGACATCGTCATATAATATGAATAAAACGGAGGTACTTACCTCATTTTTCCAGTCATGCTTTCAACGATATCAGCTAAACACTCTTTATGTTACGGGGCCCAGGCCACGCCAAACAAAAATAATAATAAATAAATAAATACAAACTCCTAGCTATGCCACTTGCCCTTTCGTCCCCGTGTATTTTAATGCATAGTTATTAAATTCTCCTATTTATTTTGCACAAATAATGATTTCCTTGTCAAAAGCTTTTTTTAGATACTGTTTTATTATATTTTCTACATCTTAGACAAAAGAAAAACGAAAAAAAAAACAGCAAGAGTACATTTTTCAAAAATTTCTAAAACGTCTGCTACAAAAGTCTACTCAACACACCCATTCGAGAAAAGCCCCCCAGGTTGTCTCGAAGTGGCGCATTCATTGAACTTCTCGCTGGGAACGCGTCCATTCGAGATAACCGGGGGGGCTTGTCTCGAAAGGGTGTGCCCGTTCCCGCTCCCATCCCGCAACCCACCCATTCGAGACAAGCCGCAAACCTCTACCTTCAAAGATCATCTGAATAACCGACTAGTTTTAAAATACAAATGAGACACAATTTATGATATTTACAAAGAAGAAGATTGATATAAATGATCTCGTAATCAAATTCAATAATAATATTATCCAGGTTTCTTTTTCATCTTTAAATTCGTAGGTGTACATATCGATGACGGATTATCATGGCATGAACACAACCGTGTTGTTTATAACTGCGCAGCAGAAGGTGTGGGCATTCTTTATCGATTAAAACATTTTCCACAATATATTTTGATTATATTATATCACTGTCTGATAGTATCACACATCAATTATTGTAACATTGTGTGGTCTCATTCCTCCGACTGTTGCATTAACAGACTGCTGTACTTCAGAAAAGGCTATTAGAATACTTTCCAAAGCCCTCACCTTGCCACTTTTTCATAAACTACGTTTAATGAATGTGTAGATTTTAATAAATTTAACATTGCAATCTTTATGTTTTTGTGTTATAAAGGCCTTACCTCAGATAGCAACGTCTAAGTTTTCCTTTGATTTAACAAATCTCATCAATATAATACTCGAAATTCTCGAAAATCATTTACTCATTTACCTCAAGTCCGAAATTTGATTTTCTATAATTCAATATGTTTTCAAGGTACTTCTTTATGGAACAATCTTCCATACTTACTGGAAAATAGCCGCTCGCTATGCACTTTCAAATGCCTATATAAATGACATCTCATATAAAGTTGTATTCTGCAAACAATACTTGCTATACTCGTACGTGTGTCTCTCTGTTTTGTTTGTCTGCTTGCTTTGTTATAGTATGTATTTATGTAGGGGTCAACTTTTTTAAAGACTTTTTTGTTCTTTTTTGTGGACCCCTCATTCCCATAATTTATTTTTCTTTGATTTGTATCGTGTTTTATACACTGTAAAAACTGAAGTGCTACTTTTTCGGTGCTCGTATAGTAACTGCACCTGAAGTGCTGTTTTAGCACTTGCACGTGCTAATTTACAAGCAAAAAAAAAAATGTGACCGTGGCGAGCCTCGAACCAGGTTCCGCTGATTGAGAGGCGCTGATGTTACCAACAGACTAACAAACGCTTCTTGCAATCGAGCTTCGTCATGGGAGTCAAGTAGATAACATGAACTATGTGGTGTCGTAAATGCACTACGTTACAATAAGATCTGCTCTAAATCGTACGATGTGAGTTAGTCTAGCGGTAATGTCAGCAATTCTCGATCAGCGGACCCTGGTTCGAGGCTCGCCAGAATCACGATTTTTTTAAAACGAATGTTTAGCAGTTTAAGGAGCCGGTCCAGCTCCCGTGAAAGTGCTGAAATAGCACGCTGTGTGCATTCAAATAGCACTCTGAGTGCAGTCCCTATGCAAGCACTCAGAAAGTGCTAAATTCAGCCCTCCAGGTGCTGAAACAGCACTTAATTTTTTAGAGTGTATATTGCCTTACTGTTTAATGTATTTTTTTATGGAGAGTGAAAATAAAGTTGAATTGAAGCTGAGTTGAATGATGATGATGGTGAGGAGGAGGAGGGGTGAGGGGGAGGAGGAGGATAAAAATGACGATAGTGATTGTGGGAATCAGTGGCGGATCAAGGGGGCACGTGCCCCCCCCCCCCTTGGAAGAAAAGTATGCATTTTGACCATAAAAGATCCGCCCTATTGTCGATTGTGCCCCCTTTTAGATTGAAAGCCTTCTTTTTTTTTGTTGCTTGTCAGAGAATTATGAAGGGGAACTGGACCTCCATAACCCCCTACTGAGCAAATTTTGGAGGTCTGCCTATTTTTTTTTTTGTGTCGACACCCCCCCCCCCCCACCCCACTGAGCGACCTTTCGAGAAGCTGGCAAGACCCTCAAAATACGGGTCTACCTTTACCATAAGTTGACAAACCTGCATTGGAGAGGATATGCATAAGGGCATATGGCCTGGGTTCTTAATTATTTTGTCAGGTGCGCCAGAAATATTCCTGAAATTATGTCGCGGGCCGCTGAGTTTACACATACATACAAAGACGTAATGGGACTGACGTCTCTTTCCCGAAAACATTGTGTATTTAATAACTTCCTTTTTTTAATTCAGCTACCGAGCAAAATAACCGTGAAAATGAAGTTTTTTTCATTAAAAAATGTGCTCAGTTATAGAGAAAATATAAAAATTACAAAGAGACCATTTCACTGTCCGGAAATGAGATGGCGAATACGTCGTGCCCGAATACCAGGGGGGGGGCTGCAGCCCCATCCCCCGCCTCATAAGCCTAGACCCGAATGGCCCATCTAAGGACGGTAGAACAATTTTAGAATATCCCTCCCGTTTTATATCATAAATAATCATTTGTTTTCTTCATCAGTTGATTTTTTTCTTCTTCCAACTGGCGTCGTGGAACAGGGAACAGATAATTATGATATAGGCCTACTATTTGCGAGCAAGCGAAGCGAACGAGCAAAAATTGTGATACTTTTATTCTTACCAATAGTTAGGATAATGTATTATGTATCCACATATTACAAAAAACAATAGATTATTTATTTTTTAAACTTAATATTTTGGCAGGCGCAAGTGGCTCATTGGCCGCAATTTAAGAATAGGGGGCCTATATCATATCATTAAATAATAAAAATAATTGAGTTTTGTTTGTTCTCTGATTTCCTATTATCTTTATATTATTTATGTTTTTTTGAGGAACATCTTTGATTCTATATAAGGCTTGCCCACCACAAAAAAAGTGTCTAGATAATTTGACAGAACTGATATTATTATTAGGATATTATTTTATTTCAAACATGCAGTTGCATATACCGCCAGAGCACTATAGAGCCACCTAGCGCCATTTGAGAGAGAGAGAAACGCGTCTGATGAAAAACGTAAAATTGCATATCAGGGTAGAATCCAAACCCGCGGAATAGATGAGAGAAGAGAGAGAGAGAGTGTGGGGGGCAGAGAGAGAGAGAGAGAGAGAGTGTGGGGCAGAGAGAGAGAGAGAGAGAACAAGAGCGACTCTCTTGCCAATAAACAGTTTCGTTGAAGAAATGGGGAAGGTGGCGATTTTCTTTTTGCTCTTCCTCCAGTCTGCTTCCCCCTATTCCCCTTTTTTCTTGGGGGTGCTGAGGAGGATGTGGGGGGGGGGGGGGTGGGCAACGGTCCCTGACACACCTTCCCGCTCGCCCTATAGCCTTTGATACACCGTTTTGAATTGTCACTGAAGTCGAATCCCTAATGGTTTTCATATCTATTTTATGTGTGTTTACCCTCAATTGTATTCTATCTGATTTCACGTGGAAATGATGAATTTGCATTTGAATACAAATTCATTATCGGTCTACCGCGTGGGAACCATAAACTCAAATATGCTATTCCCCTTGCCTCTTTTCTATATGACCTTTGGTATAATGAGAGTTGTTGCGGTGGCATTTCTGTAGCTGTTTTCAGAAGTGAAATTTTAGTTGTAGTGTTGAGACTTGTTATTGTTTACAAGCAGGCCTATCGATCTGTCAATAAATGATTGGTCACAATTTATTCAAAGAACAATACGTAAAACGATTGGATTGATTAAAATATTAGAGTCTGACATTACTTTGTGGTTTGAGCGGGCCAGTTGATTAACCATCCCCTCGCCCCCCCCCCCCCCCAAGAAAAACTAAATATATAAAACTGCTTGTGAAAACGCGACAAATATTTTACACAAAATTGTATAATTCTAGAGTCAGTCAAATCCATGATAATACATTTTTAACTACCCTTTTGAAAATGGCCTAAAATTTCGAAGTCATGGCTTGAAGTGTGAGTTGGCTGGTAGCTCCGAAATTCCATGGTCGAATAACATTAAATTCTGTTACTGTCCGCTCCTGCATTCGACTTTGGCTCGGAGTCGTAACAGTCTAACAGAGATAGATGTCGTCTGGATGTTGAGTTCCATATAAAATGTACTTGAAATCTAAAATAATGTTTGATCTATGACGAATTATCAATCACATGTGTTCAGATAATTGGTTTTTATAATCCAATAAACACAAACGCCCCATGGCCTTTATTCTATTAAAATATGATATAATGTTATGTGGGTAATTTTCGGTATCGCGTTTACGAAACTCTGAAAACAAGTAATTTTGTTGCTGAGGAAATTGTCCCTTTTTACACAGTAAACGAGAATCTCTTGGGTCTGAATATTTCCCTATTTTAAATTAGTCAGAAATATTGGTATACACAGGTTTCGCACTTCAGTTATTTACCCAAAGATAATAAAATAATATGGGCTATACATTTTAATATTTATAAGTATTATTATTGGAAGGGCGAGGCCATGTCTTTTAACCTGGAGTTTTTTTATTTGGGATCTACCTGTTCCATTTTTTTTATCAGAAAAGTACCTTTGTTGTCTAAAAACGACTGACACTATTAACTGGTACCAAGCGATACGTTCCCTGTACATAACCTTGAATGACAAAGTCCGATACAATGAAACTTTTTTTACCTCTTTTGTAACAGACGAAATGCAAGCAATCCTTTCACGGTAATACCACAGTCACACCGCCAAACCGATCACAAACCCCGACTCCAAACCGACCGATTCTTAGCCATTGGTGGCAATGTAATTTTTTGTTCGGTCTGTTGTCAGTCTGGCGTCGGTCTTGTTGGTGTGACTGTGGTATCACTCGGCCATGGCACACATCTTTCTATTGGTCCTATTATTTTTCTTTCTGGTGGACATATTTGTATATTATCTGAGGCGTATCATCATTTTGAATGAAAATAATGGCCCTTTAAGATGCACTGCCTGTGGTTAATGCGTATGGATACCATTAAGCTTGTGAATTGCAGCATATATTATTTCGAATGCAAGAATCAGACTAATAATTTATACGGATAAGACATTTTCACCTGATACAATACACCACTATGCGATGGAGGTAAGTTAACATTTTTGCATTTAGTTTTTAGTTTTGTCTCGAGTCATAACTTTGCAACACTATATACCTGGTGTTAATTATGTATTTCATAAAACATTTTTTCCTCTGCACCACACACCGATTATTATTTTGGCCTTATGTTAGTAATTAGGCCAGTGTGTTGGAGTGTCATTAAAGGGCGGGCAATGTACTAATATCTCTCACCGGTATTCATAAAACCGTAATAGTCCAGGTTTAAATGGGCAGATTTAGTCCATTGATTTCTGGAACGGCAACTGTCATTATCTCCCTCACTTAGAAATCTCCATATATTTGCTACCAGACGACTAAATGGAATCATATAAGCATGGAATCAGTTTCTTATATTCATTTCATGATTGCAATCATTTCGTTTCTTCACATTGCTGCAAAATTGCAAAATTCAACTAGTTTGACTACAGAAGTAAGGAGCTTGACATTTGGCGTTCAATAAATCATTGGACTTAACCCAGGTTTAACTTATGACCAGTCCTTGCATCTTTATGAATACGAGGCTTTAATTTTTATACGACGTGCCTGTATTGTTCATCTTCCCATCTTCTTCTCTTTTCTACTCTTTTTTATCCTTTTCTTCTGGTTCTTCTTCTTTATTTCAAAATTTTAAAAGAAACCCTGACAACATAGTCTAATACTTCTTGAAGGTTTCTAATTCTAAAGTAAGGAGTTATATCTTGTCAAGTTGTCAAGAAAAATCTGTCTGTTAATTGATTAATCGATGAATGCATATGTGTTTTTCTTTATTAAATTTTTTTCTTCCCTATTTCATATTTTGATCTTCATACTCAAAAAGAATGTTTTCGAAGTCCTTCTGCAGCCCTAAGCTACATTTTCTATATCTATTTTTTTTTTCTGTGCGTTAACGTGGTGTGACTTCACCTAAAGATTGTCCTCTGCTTTCCCCCCACCTATATATCACAGACAAAAGAAGCCGCCTACGTGGTTGTGTGTGTCTACTCCGTGGTCACCTTTTTCATTCTCTTCTGCCGCCTTTATGAAACCCATTATGACGTATCCCAAGCATACCCCTACTCGAAACGTTTCACCATTAACGGTGTGCTCAAGGTAGTCAATAATCTATCATCTGAAGACAATATTCACCACGAGAACAAGATCAAGGTTGAAGCGGATGAAGATGATCGTATACCAGTGGATGAGGATGATGCTGTTATACCACAAGAAGATGAAGAAGGGGTGATACAAGACGGAGGACATGTAGATGGTGGCGAAGCACCAAGAGAAGGGGGTAAAAAAGGTATACCAGACGGAGGTGGTGTAGGTGCTGGCGGGATACCAAAAAAAGGGGGTGAAGATGATGATGTTGTACCACATGAAGAGGGTGTAGGTGAAGTGGCTAATGGGGTAGCGGTGAGAGCACAGGTGGGACACGAGCTACCTCCTTCTTCTTCAGCAAAGGTTCCAGGAACTGGATACTTTATACTGGATACAAATCAGGTAGGGTATTTCTTTTTGATGAAAAAAAAAATCGGTGAAAAGTGTGCATTAATGCTTTCCCTCCTAATCTCTGACATTCTAAGGTACAATTTAACGATTTAATGGAAATATATGAATAATTGTTCATAATAATTTATCTTATTGGCTGCTTGGAAATTCATTTTGGACTACTAGAAGTGCGTAAAAGAGAAGTTTGCCCTTTTCGTAACTATTTGTTTTCTTTCGTACGCGTATATACGGGGGTGAGGAATAATTCCGAATTGCCTAACTGTTTCATCTCATGAGAAAAACACTTCACATGATGTTTGTTTTTATTGCTTATTTTGATTTCCCTCCAAAATATTTTGGATGTACATTTCGTCACATCAAAAGTTCACGTGGAAACAGTGACATGTTATGGCGTTAAATCGAATTGCTTTTACTTTCTGTGTTGATGATTGATACAGCCATTCACCAAGCGATGTGGTCGATGTGCATTGGTGTCGAGTGGTGGTCATCTCTATCGAACGGGAGCCGGTGCCGAAATCGACAGCGCTGACTGCGTCCTCCGTATGAACACCGCACCGGTCACCGGCTGGTCGGGCGACGTCGGACTCCGTACCGACATCCGTATCATCGGTCACCTCAACCTACCACGGGGCCTCGTGAAGAGGAGGTCGTTGAGGAATGAGATCTTGTCGAACTCGACGACGAGGACGAGATACATCGTGGTGCCGTGGCTCAGACATGATAAGACGGGCATGAGAACGAAGATTGTCAAGCTTGCCAGGCAGTTCAAGCACAGATACCCCGGGGTTGATTTTGTCTTCCTGACAAGCAAGAAGAATTCCGAGTCGGAGGCCGTATACAAGAAAGAAACAGGGTATTCAAGGTAATGACATTATTATTATTATTATTATTTATAGTAGACGTAGTAGTAGACGTAGTAGTAGACGTAGTAGTAGACGTAGTAGTAGTAGTAGTAGTAGTAGTAGTACACTCTAAAAACTCAAATGTTAAATCTACATTTAAAGACCTCAGCCTGACCGAATTTTGAAATATACCCTTTATTCATCCACGGGGAGCTATATATTTTCTGAACAAATTGAAACCAACTTCATGAGATTCCGTTTCCTGTGGAATGAGTAACAGCGTCCCGAATGGTGAGCCCCGGTGGTTTGGGCCCCGTCTCTGAGGAACGCTACTTTGCGGGGGGGGGGGGGGTGAAAATTTGATGACGACATATCGTGTAGACGCACTCGGAGCTGTATACATGACATGTCGTCACACGTCTAGCGACCCCCTGCAGTGTTACGCCATAGGGAGGGGCGGACCAAAAAAATTATCTTTTTTATTTTTTATGGATAAACGGAGACGAAAATTTATGAATAACCAGGGTAATTATATTCTTTGTTTACTAAGCTTTACGTCAATATATGGTTGTTTTGGGTCAGGCTGAGAGGTCTTTAAAAGGTTGGAGGAGTGACAACATTTTTAAAATGGTAAATTAACACTTTTAACATGCTGGATCTAATAGTTTAAAGGTTGGATGCAGCATGTTAAAAGTGTTCATTTACCATTTTGAAAATGTTGTCACTCCTCCAACCTTTTAAATGTAGATTTAACATTTGAGTTTTTAGAGTGTAGTAGTAGTAGTAGTAGCATATTAATGACAGAAATCTTCATAATGCTATACAGTCGAAGAATAATAATATAGGTTTTCTCGGCCAACTTCGTAAGCTTTTCATTCGTTTTGATACATGGCTCATTCAAATTCGCGAAATACCGATGTAGGCTTGAGAATGTCATTCAAAATGGCACTTCGTTCATTTGAATTACTTCTTTGGTCAATGGAATTTGCACTTATATCATTCAATTTAACAACCGGGTTACAAATGCGCAGTTTGCATTCAAATTCGTCAACGCTGGCAAAGCGGACGTCCGGATCATTCAATTTCACACCTGGTCATTCAACATAACAAAGTTTTCATTCAAATTCGCCTATCATTACAAACATAATATTATGGTATATGGACATTTTTCTCATCTAACAAAAGTGAGCTTTATTCTTTATCAATATCCGGTGATGTGTTTAAGAAATAACTCCTTGCATACCACCTAAGGGTCATGGATATCAACAGGCGGGGGGACAGGGGGGCATGCCCCCACCCCACGATTAGGATGGTGATTGTGATTATGACTGTGGTATAAAGACTACATAATAATGTACACAAATATAAATGGCCCAAAAGAGATCATGACTGCCGAATAAATTTTCAAAAGAAAAAATGAACAAATAAACAAACATGAAAATAAAACGATGTCCCAGCATGTCCCACACCACACACTTTGCTAATTCTACATGTCAATGATGTGACTAGGTATAAAAAAAGCAAGAGCAAGTGAAATGTTTGTTGCTCTCTATACCGTATCATTTAAAATGAATATAGCACGGAACGAAGCTAGTGGATTTATGAAGATTGGGTGAGATTAACATGATTAACGTGTGTTATTTTGTCTGCAAAGCGTGTGAAGTTGTATGCAAAGAAATGAATTTGAATTCACGGAAGGCGTTATTTCGTAATCGCGAATCGTCTTGCTTTAATTTGAATGAAAATTCTCCAAAGACGAAACACGTTTTAATTCGAATGCAAACAAAATGTTTTTGAATGACAGTTTTATGAAATCGAATGCTACAAAACAAATTTGAATGATAAAACACAGCTACGGTGGCAGAATCGGTGAATTTGAATGCACATAAAATGAATTCGTGTGGCCAGCTTATGAATTTGAACGAGAAATCCTATAGTTTATGTAATAGTAGTAGTAGTATTATGTCGGAAATATTTTTCCTGAAAAAAAAATCATCAACTCAATTATCTAAAAATAAATTGGAGAATTTTTTTTGAAAGGGAATAAAATTAAGAGCTTTTCTTGGTGCAGAAATAAAATCACATATACACAACAAGATTTAAATTCTAGATATAATGTCAAGAAGAAAGCTCCGATAAGAATCATGGAAATGAGTTCAAATGCCCAACATTTCTTTTTGATCGTCTTCAGTAACTAATGTAAGATTGAGAAGAATAGTTTGTATATATGTAGATGAATGGCTTTCAAATAAACTATGGAAATATTCAGCATCCTTCTTTTATTTATAGTTCATACAGATTAACTGATACCAATTCATCCAACTATACAGTTTTTCTCAGTCTTCCATTAGTTCCCCAGTGAAGATGATCAAGGTCGAAAATTGGAATTGATCATCACAATGACTCTTATCAGAGTTTTCATTTTGACATTATAATCTGAATGTCATCTGCGGTAAATATGGATAATAGAAATCTAACTCTATATTTAGTTGAAACTAACAACCAACAAGAACAAAGAATTAGATTGCAAGAATATCATATAGGTTGTTGAATATGACATGTCCAGTAATGGAATAGACAAAAATTACATTGTCATAACAAAGTATAGGTGAATTATTCGATTTGATGAATTCTACAGATAATTTGAAGAAACTTTTCTCCCTTTTGACTTGTACCCCGTTCAAACCGAGCAGTTAGACCGTTTCTGAAACCCTAAACAGGGATATTTTTTCATTCTTGATTTTGATACCCTAAACACGGAGAGAAATAATTAACGGCTTGTTTTTACACCCTTAACAGGGCGAGCATATACGACCGAAATTCTCAAATTCTGAATAAATTTTACCCTTTCCGCGGATTGGCCGTGTTAAATTTCATACCCTTTTCCCTGCATTTGGTCAGAAGTGTGATTTTGATAACGAGATATGAAAGCAACTTAGATAAGTTCAAAATCTCCCTTAA
Source organism: Heliocidaris erythrogramma (assembly GCA_025617745.1). Taxonomy (NCBI): domain Eukaryota; kingdom Metazoa; phylum Echinodermata; class Echinoidea; order Camarodonta; family Echinometridae; genus Heliocidaris; species Heliocidaris erythrogramma. The sequence goes on from CM046859.1 coordinate 18,957,622, forward strand.
AAGATGTCTGTTTAATATTTAGAGTGTCCAACATTCTAAGTTATTTCGTTCTTACTTTATAAAGCGCATAGGGACATGCATAGGGACTATGTGTAAATGCGCTATAAAACAACCAAGTATTATTATTATTTTTTTTTTATTATATATTTTTCGATTTTGACACCCTAAACGCGGATCCGCGCCCGACCCTGAAAAACTACCCTTTTTTCTCGTTTTCAGGTTCGCGGATGCTGTATGATTTCAATGGAAGATACCCCCCCCCCCCCCCCCCCCCCCCCCCCCCCCCCCCCCCCCCCCCCCCCCCCCGGGATTAAGATACGTGAATTATTTGAGTCATTCTGCTTTTAAGACGTGATGTGAAAATGCGTTGCATTACCCCCTCCCACAACCTGATCGAGTCTGAAAGGACTTCCAGAAATCATCCTTAGGACCCCCCCCCCCCCCTCTTAATTATAGAATCCAGGATCCGCCCCAGTATATCAAGAGTAATTTCTTAGAATAAACATGCATGCTTATACTCGTTTGGGTTCTTGATATGTTGATATGTATTAATCTATAGAATTATATTATGGAATTATGGGAAGAAGGTCTGTTGGACGGTGGGGGGGGGGGGGTTGTGTGTTCGGACACCTAACATATAAATAGCTGTCACATTTTCCGTTGAATTTCAAAAATAATAAATTTATATGTCAAATATAACAACATCTATAATGTTGTCCAACATATACGTGCTAAAATATTCTTTAAATATTGCATGCAAACTTGTTCACATGACTGTTTTAAATCATCTGTCCGGATAAATGCATTACCTGTCCGGACTCATGACGTGTGGGTATACCTCATTTACTCTTTTTTGTTGTTGAATATCTTTATCTTTTTTTCCAGAACCGCAATGCGTACGAGTTTCAGCACAGGCTTTGTGTCTATGTTGTTTGCCCTGGATATATGTGATGAGGTGCTGGTGTACGGCATATCAAGTGATAACTTTTGCAAGTATGTTACTTTTGACCATTTATTCTTACAGTATGTCTTTTCGAAGAAAAAAATTGTTTACTCGAGACCAGTAGACACAGGTAATTTTGTTTCACGGCCAGATTTGCATGATTCTGTTGTAGATTTGTTGGTTTACCAGATAAATAAGAGTGAAATACGCGTTGTAGAGGTGTTGTGGATCAGTGGATAAGTCCCCGGACTGTGAACCACGAGGTCCAGGGTTCGTATCCCACCGCACCACTAGCGTCCTTTGGCAAGACGTTAATCTACATTTGCCACTCTCCACCCAGGTGTTAAATGGGTACCCAGTAGGATGCGAAAGTTAATGTCGTTTGTTTAGCAATTTGAGCGCCACTGTGCTGCTCTTGCTGCAATACTCCCCAGGGAGCTAGCGGATAAAGTGCACACATTGTGTGCGGGCATGTCAGAATCCGATGACCGGGGTAATAATAGTATCGTAATATGTAAAGCGCTTTGATATTAGTTTACTTCTGAAAAGCGCTATATAAATAGACGTTATTATTATTATTTTCCTCGAGCAGTTATAAGACAGACATCCTGCAAATTTACACTGGGCCGAATATAAAAGAAAATGCAATTACTTCCTCTTTTCTGGGCTTCGCGGGGTATACATACATGTATAGTGTTCCCATTGATTTTTAGTTACTCAGCCTACAAGACAGTCTGAACTTTGTCTCATTTCTGTTACTGTATGTTTGCCTTTTTCCCCCTTTCTTTTTCTCATCTCCCTCTCTCTCCCACTTTCTCTCTCTCTTTCTCTCTTTGTCTTTCTCTCCCTCTTTCTCTCTCTCTCTCTCACCATTATTTTCTCCTCGTATGCAGAAATCATCCAAAGTCCAAAGTGCCCTATCATTACTACGAGCCCGGAAGAAAGAGCGAGTGTTCCTACACCAACATGATGGAGATGAATCCTCAGAAAGGGCACAAGTTCTTGACAGAGCACGCCATGTTCGCCAGATGGTCCTCCTTTCGCAACATCACGTTCCACTATCCTTCCTGGGAGGCTTCGAAAGAATCAAAACGCGTGGGTTCCCACTTCTTGAAAAAATACAAAGATACTTTGAAAAGCAAAAAGGAAGGGGGTGAGAAACACGTTCGCGTCATCCACAAGATTATTCCGAGGACGATGTAACAGCGAGTTCAGTCATATACCTATCATGTGACCGAAATAGGACCGAAACACTCAGGGATCATTCTGCCTCATCATTTTATGGTTTTATCAACCCACAAACCCACGCGTACTTTTACTTGCATTTTCTTTTATTGTCATATTGTTTTGTTACTCAAAGATTAAAGACGAAGATTTCCCTTTACACTGTTTTATTTTACATAATAAACAGCTTATGGATGATATCAGGCAATTAAAAAAAAGGGAATATGTATAAATGATTCTGTTGTCACTATTACTGTTGTATATAAGTTGAGATAAATATATTTGTTCATTGTTTCAATTTCCTTTAGCTTGATAAAACTTGGTATATGTTGATTCATTTATCATTGCTGATTTAAACTTGAATATTTGGATATATTGATTAAATCTATTTCTTGTTTGTTCATTTGATACTTTGTTATCAACTGATTGACTGATATAATATTTTATAGATGGATTGCTTGATTGATTCATTGATTGTTAGGTGATTTTGAGAGGTTACGTAATTGGTTGACTTAGATACAGATAGATAATATTAATTGAATGATTCCTTGAATGAAGAATGACAAATTGATTGGACATTAGTAGATAAATATTGATTGAATGAGTATTGATTTCATCGATTGATTGATCCATTGAGTTAGTGAGTGAGTGAGTGAGTGATCAAATATTAATAGAGTCAGTTCATTTATCGATGTTTTAATGGCTGATACTATAACAGATATAATGAGTTATTGATCATTATTTTAGTGATCCAGTGATTGATTGACTTGATTGCTTGGTTGATTGATACGCTGGTTGATTGGTGGAACTGCTAACTGATTAATTTATAATGTATTTATCGATGGGTTCGGTGGCGAAGCTAAGGGGGTACATGGGGGATATCAACATCGAAGGACGAAACAAGAAAAAATAAAGAAGAAGAAGACATTGAAAGAGAGGAAGGCACTGCAAGAGGATAATTATTTTGTTGTTGTTTTTTTCATTTGATTTTTCTCCACGTTTTAGTTTACATAATGTAACAATGAAAAACAAAATTCAGTTTCAGTTCAGTTTCAGCTTTATTTTCATTTCCAACAGAACAGTGAATTTTACAAGAAATCAAGTATACAATTCAATATTCAATAATAATATTTTACATTTTACATGGTTTAAAGTTATAGAATAGAAAGTATACATAAACATCCAGTATAACAGTTCTTTTTTATTTTTTAAGTTAAACCTGTGGAAATGGAGGGATCCACTGAATAGCAGAGCTTGTAGAATGTGGACCCCTCGAAATAATGACAAAGTAAAACACAGTTTTTGTAACATGTGAATATATTGACCAGAAAAAATATAAATATACGTAGATTACCACAAAGTGGCAGAATAACACTTATATAGGTCAAAAGAGACAATGAAGATTGACAGATAAGACATAAACGCACACAAATATAAGACAACGGAAAATAAAGCAAGGGAAGAGAGAAATACAAGGACAGAAAATGTTGCTTCATATGTGAAGAGTAAAGAAAAAGAGAGGAGAGGTGGGGAGAGAGAGGGAGAGAGAGAGAGAGAGCACACAATGTGGATACAACAGGGGTAGTGACCATAATTATATAGTAAGATACATATAGATCGTAAAGAAAGACGTGGCGGGAAGGATAAATGCATTTAAAAAGGCAAGACACGATTTAACAATGCAATGCACTGATATTAATTTGTATTGTAAGGAAGTATGAGAAACAATTTCCATTTCCTCTTCAATGAATTTAGTGAGGGGCAAGTTAAATGTCATTATGAAGAGAGTCCCAAAGTTTTGGGACTGTAAAATAAACGCGTTTTGAGCTATAGAAGGGTTCTCAGCAGAGTCGTATAGATGGAAATCATTACAACGCCGGGTTGGGTACTTATGAGAGGATTTATTTTGGGTAAACATTAAAACGGAAGGAAGCATGTCGTTATTATAAGAATGCATAAACTGGCCCAACGGAAAGAGATAAAGATCTTTCAATATTTTATTTTCAAAGAAAAGAGGATCCGTATGGGAGCGAATATGAGAAAGGCAAATGATACGAAGAGCTTTCTTTTGTAATTATAAGATTCTTTTTAACAAAGTTTGGTGTTTATTGCCTCACACAAGGAGTGCATAATGTAGATATGGTAAGACCAGAGAGGAATAAAGCATAAGTAAGGAAGATGAAGGGAGATGTGTTTTTAATCTATTCATGACACCAATAGTACGAGAAATAGCTTTACAGATGTTGTCAATATGATACTTCCAGGAGAGCTCCTTGTCGACTGTTACACCCAAAAATTTAGTGTAAGATACACTCTCCAACGGGAAGTCATCGAATTCAATACTGATTGGCAGTGAGTCTATATAGTATTACTGAACAACATATAAATATTATTTAGTATTTTGGAGATTAAGTGAAAGTTTGTTTGCTCTTATACATTGTAGAATCTTAGATAGTTCAGAATTAACCCTTTTGCGCAATAGCGTATGGATTGTTGTGGGAAAATAACAGATTCGTGTCGTCAGCAAAAAGTATAAACGATAAAATATGAGATGATCTGCAGAAATCATTTATATATATAATAAAAGTGGACCTAGGAGGCTTCCCTGTGGAACACCACAGCTAACATTACACAAATTCGATGAACAATCGTTTAAAGAGACATGTTGCTTTCTGTTAGACAGTTCCTGAACCACTCCAAAGCCTTTCCACGTACACCGCAATGGGAAAGTTAAAAGTAATATATCGTGGTTTATTGTGTCAAAGGCTTTGGAGAAGTCCAGGAAAATACCAACCATATGAGAAGATGCATGAACTACTTTCTCCACAAAAGATAATAAAGCATGAATGGTACTATGCTTTTCCCTAAAACCAAATTGAAAGTTAAAGAAAACATTATGATCTTTTAGGAAGGCAACTGTTCTAATATATACAAACTGTGCGTCCCAGAAAAAAACGAAACCCTAAAACAATAGGTTATTGCGACCAAACTATGTGCTGTATGACCGCATATATATTTGTTTTCCATAATGTAGACGTGTTCTGCTTTCAAATTGTACCTTGGTAGCATTCCTACGTACATGCTTTATCAAGCTGCACTATTTTAAAAATGTCATGTAAAAATCCACTTGTGCCAGATTTGGGTGAAATCGTGAAAACATTAGGATCACATGGAAGCATGACCCGAAGGAAACATAAAATTTAAAACCCAATTAGAAGATTGCTCTAATGTGCTTCTTCTAACAATGAGGGTAAGGATACATCCCTTGTCATAAATATTATTAATGGTGTGGGGGATCAAGAAAGGCCTTATTTTGTGCTGAAATGATACCTGTAATTATTATGGACATTAGTTTTTGCATTATTAAGAATTAAAATTCTATAAAGAACAAATCAGAGAGCAAAGTGATATTTTCATTAAAAAATAAAGTAAGGGCACCTTATATTGTCATCAAACGGTAAAGTATGGTATAAGGGGCACATAAGTAAGAGGGGCACTTATCAGAAGTAAAGATTAGGCACTTATCAGAAGTAAAGATGGGACACATATCAGAAGTAAAGAAGGGACAATTATTATGAGAAGGGGAAAATGGGCACTTATTAGAAGGGAAAAGGGGTACCTATCAGACGTAAAAATGCACTTATCGAAGGAGAAATGGGCATATATTAGAGAGAAAATGGGGCAGTATTTAGATACGAAAAGGAGCACTTATCAGAAGGAGAAAAGGATACTATTAGAGAGATAAGGTGGCAATTATTAGATTTGAAAAAGGGGCACTTTCCAGAAGGCGAAAAAAGCAGTTATTAGAGAGATAACGTAGCAATTATCTTATCTAAAAGGGAGCACCTTTCAGAAGGAGAAAAAGGGGAAGTGTACTTTTTAGAAAGGAAAAAGGGCACATTTAGTCGTAAAAATAAGAGCACTAATCAGAGAGAAAGGGGGCATTTTTCAGAAATAAAAGAGCGCCGCCCCTAGTTGTAGTAAATGTATTCGTGTGTGTGTGTGTTTGTGGGGGGGGGGCTATTAAAAACGTGTTTTGTCGAGGTAGGTCCCCATTTGGCAAAGAAAAGGAGCTGGAGAGTAGAATTGGTGAGAAGAAGATGAGAAAGAAACATGGAAATCAGCGTATGAAAATAAAGCAAAATATAAAGAGACTGATTGTAGAAAGATAGAGAGAGGGGGAGGGGAGATGAAAGAAGCAGCATTTTGTGATGAGAGAACAAGAGAAGAGTATTTTACAGTGCTTTAAGATGGACAGGGATATTAATTTGTATGATATTGGTTCAGCAAAAGAGATTTCAGTTTCAGGGCCCTGTAAAGACGAAAGTTGTGTGAGCTAAGAGCGTTCTCGTGCGGGGAAGATGGGAAACGTTTTATAAAGACATACGTACATGTATAGTTTGATTGTCTTGTTGGGTAGCTGTAGAATCTATATACGATCAAGTCTCCCTCCCATATCCTTCCCTAAGTTATGTTCTTGTTCTCTTACATTTAATCGTCTATCAAATATTTACTGTGCCCCCCCCCTCCATTGGATGGATTGACTGATAGAAATGGTTTTGGTTGTTTCATCATCACGTTTCTTTTCCTGTTCATGTTATAATAGGCCATGAAGTGGGGCTGTTTAGGCAAATCACATCTAATTAAATGAATGGTATATACATATAAAATTATAGATAACTATACATGTATATTAATAAACCAAATGTACTTGGCATAGTGCCTTTATAGGCCTATAGAAATCCCGATATCGAAAAAAGGGCGGCACCATGGGATTTTAAAAGTGTCGTTGAAAATCAAGCTCTCTATATAAGTATGTGTACCTTATACACGGGCAGGGGGAGCTCGAGGCAGGTCCAGCGCGAGAACGATCTTTTTGACTATAGAGGTGGGGGTAGGGGTTGGGGCTCAGGCCCTTATTCGAATTTTTAAGTTAATAATTTCAAGGGCAATCTCCTATTTTTGCACAAATCTTAAGATTTGCCTTTATAAGATGAATCAATAATTTATAGAGAATATTGTGCATATTTAAATTTTGTCTATGTTGAACTATTTCGTGGACTGAAAAAAGAAGCGGCAATATTCATATTAAAAAGCCGTTTGTCAAACAAGCCTCGGATACCTGTTTTAGGGAATGTGGACTTTAATAGAAATGTCATAAATATCTAATGATTAATAAAATACATTGTAACTTGATCTTTGCGGCATAATTTACATTTCGCCCTCACCCATGTCATGAATCTATAATATTGCTGAGAACGATGAGTGCAACTCCTCACCCCCCGCTTCCCCAACCGTATGAATATGTAATTTTTATGTGTGTTTCAACCATGACAACACTATTATGCTCTTAATTTTCATCGCGAGTGATTAATATTTGATACTAAAAAGGCAAAAGTTTACGGGTGATGAACTTTACATTATACGGCTTGTTTTATATTCCATTTCCCTACTATACTGTATCAGCCCATTCTCTTATACTATAGAACCGCTGAGGTAGGTTGGGTTAAGTGAGCTTCGTTTCTACATTTACAATTCATTACCCGGTCAATCATGCTTGCAATGTCGTCCGCTACCCATTCAAACCCCATTTGCATTGACCATAACATGATACTTCACTAAACATACCGATAGGGTTGTGTGATTAAAAATTATGAAAATTATAGTTAAATAATTCATCTGAGTTGTGGTACAAATTAAATAAGATTCTTTAATTGGGGAACCTATATTTAACAAGCTGTGCTTTTCCTTATAGGTTCTCCCATATGACACTGCCTTTTTCTATTGACTAATGTAATTTCCACTCTTGATTAATACATTGAAATTGTTATTGATTATGATATCTGTATTCGATATTTGAACTATGTATACTTTCAATTGTATTGTTCATGGCAGATTTGATTTCTGTAGTTATGAAAATAACTTCCTTCCTTCCTTCATTCATTCAAGAATCTTTGCTACCACTGGTTCCTGCACATGCACAGCGCTGCATGCGATATGCCGCGCCGCGCCGGTACAGTGCAGTGCTACGTCGTTATCATGTACAGCGCAGCAATATACCGTAGGCCTATGCAATAATGTTTTGTGGTTTCACTCGATCGCAGCTAGCTAGTTAGAGGCACGACGCCTGCATATGATATTGTATTCAGGTCAAAAGTTTTGGGTTTGGTGTGACAGGCTTTTGTGTTTGCCAGACCAGGCTAGCTAGGACTGAATCACGGATACTACGTGGGTGTGTTTCTAACAAACTCAACCAGAAATGTATGCAGCATGCAGTACGTACGGTACGTCTACGGTATAAAATTGCAAACGAACGAATATCAACACGCCGCGCCGCCAAATGACGGTGTGTGATTGATAAGGATCACCAGATCCGGGCCAGAAATTCAACGCTTCTCATTATCTGCAATGCATTCTAACTTTAAACAAATATCGGTATCATCTTTGAAAGTCAAACTCTAACTAAGGCAGCTGCAATAAATATTTCTGATGCATAATATCACATAGGTAATTGATTCTATTCTTTTGTCAGGATTTCCGTGAAATGGTGGAGCATTCAAACGACAACAAAAGTCATCCGATGCCGAGAGTGTTGTTCCGCTTGCATTTTCAGCTCATTCAATCAGCTCAGCAGAACTAATTTAGATCTACCATGACTGATGTCAAAAGCTTCAGGCACAGAATCGTCCAAAGAATCCTGAAGGTAAGCTCGAGATGATAGATTCATTGTATCTCTCCACAGAAATTTTACTGTACGGTAACAAATATTAATAGGCCTAGATCTGGCTAGTTCTTGAGGAGCCCGGCATAAGCTAAGGCTAAGTTACATGCAGACCGAAAATTCTGTCTCTGATTTGGATAGGGTCGGCTCTTCACTTAGTCTTAGAGAGCTAACGAACGAGAGACAGAATTTTCGGTCTAAGTTACATGTAGATCTAGGACCTAACGTTAGAGACTAGACCCTCAAGTATAGTATAATTAACTAGGCCTAGCCTAGGCCTAGGCCTAAGTCTAAGTCCAAGAACTTAACTGTCACTAACAGAATTAGGCCTAGCCTAAGTTAGACCTCTATCTTAATACCGTTTCTAAATTCTAGTCAAGATGTGGAGTGTGGGCATTGTGTGGCTAAATATATTTATTCAAACATAATTCTACGGTGATGAATTTGAATACGATACAGAGCCAAATGAACTAGGAAATACTAGTAGGGCCTAGGCCTATGCCTACTAGACTCTATAACTATAATATTACTAGGCCTAGGGGGCCTAGGCCTAATAAGTAGGCCTAGGCCTATGCCTACGGTACCGGTAATAACTGTTAATAGGCCTAGTCATTTTCTGACACTTTTATTTTAGATTTCTACTAGGCCTAGGCCTAGGCTACTAGGCCCCAACTAGCCTAGATCTAGTGAGGTTAAATTTGCCTGCTTCTTTAATTTAGACATTAGGGCCTAGCCTACTAGGCCCCTAGGCCTATATCTCCAAACAGCTAGATTTAGATCTAGGCCTAGACCTAGATCTATTTGCCAAAAGTTGCCTAAATATTAAATCTAACAAAGTGCAATCATACCTACCCTAAGTAACGTTAGATATCTAGCACGAATGTGAAAATTTTACCAAATTTGACATCGAGCTCCTTGGACTTTATAATGTGTAACGTTACGTTACTCGTTAGACCTAGCCTAGCCTAAACTAAACTTCAGTCTCATAGGCCTAGGCCTAGATCTTACTAGGCCTAGGCCTACTTTCTACAACTTTACTAAGCCCAAGGCCAAGCTTCTTTATACCTTACCTAGGCCTAGAAAAAATCCTTATACCTTACCTAGCCTAGGTAGTTGGTCTAACTAGGCCTAGTTACTAGTTCTAACTAGGGCCTAGTGACAAGAAAAAGAAGAAGGAAAAAAAGTACTGGTAGATGTATTAAACTTAGGCCTAGAGGGGTCTAGGCTAGATCTATTTATTTTCTTTCTTTTTCTAAGCTCGCGCTCATGCATGCCCGATTTCGGAAGTTGTCGTTCGAGACTGTAGTGTAATAATAGGCCTAGGCTATATAGGCCTAGGCCTACTGACGTTTTATCTATTAGTTCACACGATGGGAGCTAAACTTTTTAAGTTACGCTTTAATAGGCCTAGGCCCTATATTATAAGTTGTAGTTTCAAAACTTAGTTAACTTGTAGTTATCTTGTAGTTTCAGCCCGTATCAGGGGCGGATCCAGGATTGAGTAAAAGAGGGGGCACGAAAATGAAAGTTTTTGAAAAGGTAGGCCTAACTTAGACCCGTATTTTTTTGGTCTCGCCAGCTTCTCGAAAAGTCGCTCAGTGGAAGGGGGGGGGGGGGGGGGGGGGGGGGTTGTAGGGACAAAAAAAAATTTTCGTCAAACCTTCAAAAATCGCTCAGTAAGGGGTTATGGAGTCCTGTTTCCCCCTTTCTTCTTCTTTCCTTCCTCCTTTCTTCTTCTTTCCTTCCTCCTTTCTTCTTCTTTTTCTTTTCCCCTCTTTTTTCTTTTTTTTTCACCGCCAATAGGGGGGGGGGGGGGGGCCGCGGCCGATTCGGCCCCCCCCCCCTGGATCCGCTAGTGCGTATGAACGGACTCGTGGTTTCGAACCACAAGCGAGCTCGTGGTTAAGCCCCTTTTAAGCCCTTAACCACGAGCAGCGGGGGTCCTCCGTCGAAGACGGAGGACCCAGTTATTGATGAGTCAGTTATTGATGAGTCTGTTGTTGACGTCACTGACTGTAGACGCCTTGGTCAACGTAAACCCCGTCAGGGTGATGAGAAGTCTCGTCCACGTCCCCTTCGAGTTTCTGTAGCTACAGAACAGCAGAGAGAGAGTATCTTGAAAAAGGCTGGTAAGCTGAGAGAAAATGAGGCCTCAAGGCACATTGCAATCCGCAAGGATATGACTCCCCTGGAGAGGGAGCGCCATCGTGAAAATGCGATGAAATGGAAAGCTCAGCATGCTCAGTCTGGGATAAATGCTGCTAGGTCAGGCAATCAACAACCACCTTTACAGCAGCATGGTTCCCCCAATATCCAGTCTGGCCATCCACCAAATCGGTCTGATGGTACTCCTCCAGAATGATGGCCGGAGACAAGCTCCAAAAAAGTAGCAAAGCCTACTTGCTGTAATCCCTGTATATGCGTTCGGGAGTGCCAATGTGTACACCCAAAATATGTTAATCCTTGTAAATGTGTTAATCCATGTAAATGCGTTCTGCAGCCTGTGTGTCGTTATAACCACCCTTGGCGGTACGAGTGTACTGAGCACTGTTTTTATAATGTTCAGAGAACTCCTGAGTTTGATACTCTGTTGAATATAGCTTCAAATACAGGTATTGAGGCAAAAACAAGAGGTGAAGCAATGAAATCTTTGAAGTGCATGTACACTAATGCTGACTCTTTACGCAACAAAATGGCGGAATTGAAATCATTAGTTTTTCAAGAGAAACCCCATATACATGTAATAGCTGTCACTGAAGTTAAGCCTAAAAACTTTAGAGAAATACAATTGGAAGATTTTGCATTAAATGGATATGTCATTCAATCAACCAATGCTACTAATGACTCTGGCAGAGGGATTATCATTTTTGTGCATGAGTCACTAAGTACCAACGTGGTCAGTGCAACCTTGATCCCTGTTCAATTTGATGAGGTTATTTGGATTGAGATGAAATTGAGAGGCAATGACAAGCTATTGATAGGTTGTTTTTATAGAAGTGAAAGTGGAAGCAAAGCCAACAACGTAAATTTATTGCAATCTATTGCAAGCATTTCAAAAATGAAGCACAGTCATGTCTTGCTGATGGGTGACTTTAATTATCCAGACATTTGTTGGACTTCTTGGACAACTCCCAAAAGTGAAGATAGTGGTGAATTCAAATTTATTGAATGTATTCGTGATGCTTTTCTAGTTCAACATGTCAATAAACCGACAAGGTTTAGATTTGGTTGTAAACCCAATATACTTGATTTAATATTTACTAACAATGAAGACCATATTTCAAATGTTCAGTACTGTAGCCCAATAGGACTGAGTGACCATGCTGTTTTGATATTTCATCTGAATTGTTACTGTGACCCCTCTAATAGCAAAAAAAAGGTATATTTATATGATAAAGCTAATTTTACTGAAATGAGAGAAACCTTGTATTCGTTAGATTGGCCAACTCTGTTTGCGCCAGTAGAAGATGACGTTGAACGTCAATGGAGCATCTTCAAATATGAAGTTAAATCTGCTCAGGAGAAGTTTATTCCATCTAGGATAATTTCTAGAGGGCAGGCATGGGGGAATAAAGGTGATTTCCCTGTTGATAGTGACACATTTAAGCTTATTAAGAGAAAGCACAGGAGTTGGGAACATTATCTTAGGGATAAAACAGAAAGCAAGAAAAAAGAGTACAACAGACTCCGTAATCGGGTCAAAGCTGCCACTAGGCGGCTTCAGAAAAACTATGAAAGTAATATTGCAAAAGCTGTGAAAATAAATCCGAAAAAATTTTGGAAGTATGCCAGGACAAAGACTAAAATCAAGTCTGGAGTGGCACCTCTTGTGAAGTCTCTTTCATCTTCTTCTGAACTTACCGAGACTGATAATGAAAAAGCTGATATCCTACTTGATTATTTTTCTACTGTTTACACGAATGAGCCTGTTGGTAATATTCCCAGTCCCCCTCAGCATAATATTTTTGAAGATTTTTGTGATATTGAAATTAATGAAGACAAAGTCCTGTCTCTGCTTTCCAAACTTGACATTTCGAAGTTCCCGGGACCAGATGAGTTTCACCCTCGGGTGCTGCGTGAGATCGCTCCAGTCATAGCTGGTCCTTTGAGTGTCATTTTCCAAACTTCTTTGCGGAGAGGTGAAGTTCCATCAGACTGGAAATCAGCGAATGTTAGTGCTGTTTTCAAGAAAGGTGATAGATCGCTGCCATCGAACTATAGACCTATTAGTCTTACATGTATAGTGTGTAAGCTTTTGGAATCAATAATTCGTGATGAGATTCTGGATCATATGACTATAAACAAATTGTTTAGTGTCAAGCAGTATGGTTTCTTGCCTGGTCGTTCAACAATGCTCCAGCTGATAAACGTAGTTGATGAATGGTCTAGCACTCTGGAGGAAAATGTTTCTATTGATGTGATTTATTTAGATTTCATGAAGGCCTTCGATAAGGTGCCCCACTGTCGGCTGCTTGCCAAGATTAGAAGCTATGGCATAAGTGAGTTGGTGGTTAATTGGATTGAAGCATTTCTAGTTGGGAGAAGACAGCGTGTATGTGTGAATGGAGAATATTCCAGTTGGGGTCTTGTTGCAAGTGGAATTCCACAAGGTAGTGTTCTTGGGCCTGTGTTGTTTGTGTTGTATATAAATGATCTACCTGACACGATTTCTGAGAGTGGTGTATATCTATTTGCTGATGACACAAAGATTTTCAAGTCTATAACTGATGAGAATGATTGTATTGCCCTTCAGAGGGATCTTGATAGGCTCAAATGCTGGTCTGACAAATGGCTGCTTAGATTCAACCCTAAGAAATGTAGTGTTCTCACCATTGGTAACCCCAAGTCTGCCCTGGCAAGTCCATATGTGTATAATATGACCAGTGATAATTCGCAAAGTGCCCTCAAGCAAGTGTCATCTGAGAGAGATTTGGGAGTGGTGATTGATGATAAGCTAAACTTTGAAGAACATTTACATACAAAGATCAATAAGGCAAACAGACTAATGAATTTAATCAGACGAACCTTTGTTTATTTAGATAAGGATAATTTTTCACTCTTGTACAAATCGCTTGTTCGTCCCCAAATAGAGTACGCTCATGCTGTGTGGAGCCCCCACCTTAAGAAACATATACATGCTTTGGAAAATGTCCAAAGAAGAGCAACTAGATTAGTCCCAGAGTTAAAGGGGCTGCCTTATGCACAAAGATTGAGGAAGTTGAATATCCCTACCTTAGCTTACAGGAGGGCTCGAGGCGATATGATTGAAACATACAAGATTTTTAATAAATACGATTCTGATGTAACCCCAAATCTTGAATTACAATCCAGAGATCAGACAAGAGGACATAGTAGAAAATTGTTTATTCCTAGGACCAAAACTCAGAGATACAAAAATTCTTTCTATGTACGAATACGTAAACCATGGAATAATCTTTCCAACGACACCATTACTGCCCCAAGTGTGCACAGTTTTGAAGTAGCTTTGGATAGGTGCTGGAAAAATGAGCCCATTAAGTACGATTACGAATCGCCTGCACCAGGAAATGATCCAGCCATCTTGAAGAGGAAAAAGAACTTGGAACTGAATATAGAGGCGTAGTGCCTGCGTTCAGTATCTTCCCTAGGTATCCCTAGGTAAGTCTCGGCCCATATGTGAACGTATTAAATAAACTCGCAAGCTTGTGGTTAAGAATGACCTCGCTGTTCATGTTAAATTTTCGGGTCATACCCTTCGCGCGAAATATTAACACATGATCTGTATGTGTAGTGTAATCTGTAGTATCTACTTCCGGGGTTAACCACGACGATCGCTCGGCTTGTAGTTTAAGTTCGTTGTTTAGGGTCCAGAACCCTCGTTGCGGTGAAAGAGTCGTGGTTTCGTTAACTTAAAGTTTTGAAACCACGAGTCCCGTATGAACGTAGCTAATGTGTAGATGATCAAGGAGGTTCAAACAGATGGAGTCATAACAGACAACTTCCCTTTGAAGCGAGCTTTGATAATTATGATGCCGCCGCAACAAACATGACAAATATGCGCTCTCCGAAACCATTCTTCCAAACGAGGAAACAATCAAATTCCGTTTTATTGCATAACCATGGTTAAGTACAATGGATGATATTCTGATATAGGCCTAATGATAATTAGTTTTCGCAGACCCGAATGTAACTTCGAAAAAGTGGTTCAAAGCGAACATATTTTGTGCCAAAAAATACCAGATTTGCAATGACAATTTCTTGACAGGCCGCGTGTGCCCACTTCTTTGGTTGGTTATATTTCCTAGAGCCATCTTTCACGATGGTAATATATGAAATTTAATAATCGGAATTAAGTGAAAAGGTGTTAAAACTGCCCTTAAAGAGGCATACATTTGTGACACTTTTAAGGCTATATATCTCAAAAAATTGTTCATCCTGAGGCATGAAACTGCACATTCACTCTCTGTGTTTGTCGATTCATGAATATAACTGCGCATCGTAAACATTCAAATGTCAAAACATCTCTAAATCTTTCCCGTTTACTTTGGCGGCATCAGACATCGACGTCAAAGAATCAAGGCAGTTAATTAATTCCCTTGCTCATCCTTTATAATCTGACACTGACAGGTGTTTGCATTAATTATCGTTAGCTGAGACTCCATCTGTTTGAACCGCCTTGAGATAATGTACTTTCTTTTGATAGCCACATTCAGAACATAATTGCCAAGACAAACAGTTGTTGGTCTGATTAGACGTTCCTTTCTCTATTTAGATGAACATATATTTTAAAGATTATTCAAAGCTGTCGTTTGGCCACATCTTGAGGACGCTCAATTTGTTTGGCGCCCGTGGACATTTTACAAGCATATTGACGCCTTGGAAAATGTGCAGAGGAGGACCACTCGACTTGTTCCCTCTTTGAAAGGTCTCGGCTACGAAGAAATAATACGTAAACTAAATCTGCCTACCCTGGTTTATACATGTACTAAACAATCAAAATGGCATAACTTTTTAACGAAAATGTTTCGAACAAAATAACTTGGTCAGAGTGTTTCTACACTTATTGACTAAGTTCTGTGTGAAAATGAAATTGATCCGTCGAGTCATGCATGAGTGAGCACACATTCAAGGCAAAATTGTCACTTTTCAAAGGCCATTTTGGGGGGTTATTTTGGCGAATTCTGTTTCTGGTTTTTGTTCAAGTGCTGTAGTTGTTTATCATCCATCGTTTGACCCCTTCGCACCTATCCTGACACTTTTCGTGTTTTTGCACGGTTTGGTGAGCACAATTTTAGTGGAAAGTAGCGATGTTCAACCCTCTTAACTTTGAAATGGCAAAATCCATTCGGATTATTGAAAAAATTAACATCAGATATTGCTACCAAAATGAGTTGTCAATAATATTGTGTAAACACATGAGGTAATTTTCTGGCTGGTTGAGTGAGCACACTTTAAAATTAAGCAAGAAATGCTAAAATTCACTGTTAATAATATGGCATAAAATATGATTCCTGTGACTTTTGAAAAGTGACAATTTTCCCTTTAATGTGTGCTCACTCATGCATGACTTGACAGATCAATCTCATTTTCACACAGAAGTTAGTCAATAAGTGTAGGAACACTCCTGCCAAGTTATTTTGCTTAAAACCTTTTCGTTAAAATGTTACGCCATTTTGCTTTAGGGGGAACTTACTTTTTGTGTTGTGTTTAGACGAGCTCGAGGCGATATGATTTAGACCTTCAAAATAAGAAAGATATACGATTAAGTGTAACGCCTCTTCTTGATCTTGATATTTCCAGGACGAGGCTTGGGGATAATAGCTTTAAGATAAGAAGAGCCAATAAAAGTAGTAATTTCTTTTCCATGAGAGTGGTAAATATGTGGAACAACCTCCCAGACTGTGTTGTGGATGCTGATAGTGTCATACATATGTCCTGGCACAATGCTGACTTTAAAGGAGAATTAAAACTAGAATATAAATGTACTTATGTTCAAAGGTGTAATATATTCTTAATCATTGACCTGTATCACTTTAGAAATAAAATATCAGAAAAGGGTTTAAATCAAGACATTCTAGCTCATGCACGGTATCATCTGCTAACACTTTACATGGGGGCTGCCATTTTCTTGATGACATGGAGTTGTACATGAACTATTGGAAACCGTTCCGGTCAGGAAGATATTTTTAATCCTTGAGATAAATTGCTTCTCTTCATTATAAAAAATCCCCATATATGATGGAAAATACATAACAGGTGTATACCTATATTCTAAAATTTGAAATTTATAGATTTCTTTTACATTCTCTGGTTTTGCTAACTAGAAATCGATTTCTTGGGCTTGCCTGGCAGAGCAGAACATAATTTATACAAAAACGCGCATTCTGACTTTTTTGAAGTCCATTATCTCAAAGCAGGTGAATGCATAGTTTGTCACTATTGACGCTCGGGAAAATCATCATCCATAAATTTGAATTAATTCGCTCCGTCGCGTACGTCATAGTATCGAGAAAATATAGATTTATATTTAGTAAATTCGTAATTTTCAAAGAAATATAAAACACATTTTCGTTTTTAGAATATATGTATTTGAGATTTGAAATATTTAACAGATATGTACATAATGTACATATCTGTTAAATATTTCAAATCTCAAATGGGATTTTGTATCAGGAAGAAAGACAATTTTGCCTTCGGATTAAAAATATGTGCACATCAAGAAAATGGCAGCCCCCGGGTATCGCTAGCAGACGATAAATCTTGCTGAGAAAATCTTGATTTATACCCATCTCGTATATTTTAATGCAAAACTACGTAGGACAACAAGAAGGAACAGATTACATGCATCTTTGAATATAAGCACATTTATATTTTGAGGTTAATTCCCCTTTAAATTCTTGTAACAGGTGAGAAACCACTTCAGATTCCAAGACCCACCCAAGGGTTATTGTGTGTGTATGTACCCTATTGCTGTACAGAGTGAGTGGGCTCATCTTAGTTAGTTAGCTCTTTGAGTGAGGTTGTGTTCTGAGGAGCCAGCAAGCAATGACCCTCAGTTTGTGTTAATTCTGGAGGAGTTTCCTACCCACAATGGTAGCAGCTCCCCAACCGTGTCAATACAGCCGGAGTCCTATCAGGCAACCAGGATCTGGACATACGGGTATCACTACCTGCGTCCAGAACCAACCTGTCCGGACACACATGTGGGTATAGACCAAGATATAGTGAGGTCTACTAGACATAGATCTAATAAAATAAGTAAATAGTCTAGGTCTAAATCTAATTTAAAATCTTCGTGACATATATTTTTTATAGACGATATTAATATAAATCAGTCCTGGGGGGGGGGGGGGGGGGGGGGATTGAGCGAAATGACATAGAAGTCTAATAGACCGGTTCTGTAATGTATTCAAATTTATGCACATATCTTCTCTGAGCACCTACATGTAGTGACGAGCTATTCCATAAACCTGCTTTTTATAAATGAGTCTCAATGGCTGGAATCCAGTATGCATACATTACTTGTTGCTATGTCGACAAGCTTTCAGGTTGTCTTGAACCTTTGTTTGAAAGGTATGAATAAAATTTGCATACATTACCGAAGCGGTCTGTTGGAAAGTGTATTTTCGTCCTACCAGGCATAGACCTAGATCATCTTAAGACTATTAAAAGTTAGATCTACAAAACTGCCTAAAGAGACATGAGAGAGAGAGAGTGAGGGGCGGTCAAAATAAATAAATTAAATATTTTGATGTGTTTGCACTCTAGATCTAGATGATCTATGCCTTGGCGCTGGCCGGCAGGACGAAAATAACACTTTCCAATAGACCGCTTGTGTAATGTAAGCTTGCCGGACATAGCAACTTAGTAATATGCACGCTAGATTCCAAGCATTGAGGCTTATTTTATAAAAAGCAGGTTCATGGGATAGCTCGTCACTAGGTGCTCAGAGAACATTATGTGCATAAATTTGTGTGCATAAATTTGTATACATTACAGACGCGGTATATTACACGTATGTCCTTTTACTCCACCCCACCCCCCCCCCCCCCCCCTTCACCCCCCGGACTGGCCATGCCAACACGAGCCGCTGGGTACGTGAAAGGGCCGGTTGCATAAAAATTCCCAAAACAAATTTCTGTCCAGGTCCCCCCCCCCCCCCCCCCCGTCTGCACGTGTCTACTCATGTTACAATAGTTTTTTAAGAACCAACTTGCTGGGGGGGGGGGGGGGGTAATGATGATAGAATGAGCAGACCATACAGTTACATACGCACATAGTGCGTATGTAACTCTATGGAGCAGACCGACACTATAAGTAATCTTGTTAGCTTGCCTTCGATCGTAGAGAATGGGACTGCTTTCCCGACGTATAAATTCTAGGGCTGCGATTTCGTTTTCTTGGTTAAGTTTATAGTCTAGGATTATGTGCACTTAACTGAACTGAAAATATAATTGAAAATTCAGTACAAAGTCAGTTTATATTAAGTAACCTTTCTGTTGCTATGGAAACAGCACCCTTCTAGGTAAGATTAATTTTAAGGCTTGATGAAACACCCCCAGATAATCACACTGACTTTTGCAATTAAGAGCACTCCTGCTCATTTGATATATGAAATTTAATACGTCTATGATCTTACCTATCAGTGTGCTGTTTCCATAGCAACAGAATGGTTATTTATTATTAAACACTTTCAGTTGTACCAAGTGCACATAATCAAAGGCTACAATACACATATATAACATTAACCAAGAAAAGTTGGCGCCAAAATCGCCGTTTTAGACTATTTCGGATTCAGATTCAAAATACATTTATTTCCTCATCAAATACAAAATTAAATGTACATTCACACACCAAAAAAAAAACATGGTGGAAGGAGGCGAGGGTCCCAGAAAGCACATGGCTTGTGGTGGGGTCGCCTTTACAATATATAATATTTACATATACAATATTATACAACATACAACATACAACACAATCTAAAAGATTTTTAAAAATAAATAAAATTCATCGGAAAAAGCAGTCCCGCGCGTCCCGCTCTCTACGAAGGCAAGATGATAAAAACTATCGGTCTGCTCATTTTATCATTATCTTTTCCCTTTTTGGTAGGAAGTTTGATTTTTCGAGTTGGAATTTCAATGCAACTGGCCTATTCAACATATTAAGCAGCCCGTGTAGACCCCCCCCCCCCCTCCCCAATAAATAAATAAATAAATAAATAAAATTTTAAAAAATAAATAAATGAAAAATAATAAAATTAAAAATTAAAAATAAATAAAATAAATAAAAATAAATAAAATAAGGGAAGGCTACATGAAATAATATGACAGCCCCCCCCCCCGCCCCGCCCCTGCCCCTGCCCCCGCCCCTGCCCCCGCCCCCGCCCCGATTACCTTGTTCTCTAGCATTCCTTCCACATACATGGTGTGTAAGACTGCGCGTGTACACCCCGAACCCTATTATGACAAAAATGGCCGCTCAAGTGCTAGACTCAATGGCTGTCCCATAGAGTTACAGTTCTGTGTATGTAACTCACACTACGCAACTGACAATGTTACCGGAATTGGAAAGTTATTCCTGGGGTTAGTTGGCGTATTCTTCTTTGATGTAACATCAATATGCTTGAAAGTGGGGGCGGGGGGAGCTGATTTGATTTTTATTTATTTTATTTATTTATTTATTCTTTTTCCGTTTCACATAAACAAAATATAAAGAAACATGACATAATAAATATAATACAGCAAAGTTGTTTGAACATGTGTCATATAGAATACATGAAAATATAATTCTTGAAAAAGGATCAGCAACATAACAACACTTTAGCTTATAATAAGTGTAAAACGGAGGGACTTGCCAGAAAGAAGCAAAGCTTGTACAAGAGGCAAGCCCCTGAACTTAGTTTCAATACGTTTTAATCCAGGGGAAAAATGAAAAAATGTATAATGAACACATAATATATACAAGATATAAGAAGTTATAAAAGTATAACTAATAACAAATATAATAACAGGGGGCAGAAAGAGAAGGTGCAGGTAATTATGAAAAGACAGACTGCAGAGGTACGTGTATGGAACGTCAGGTCGTTAGGCATGCTTATATGATTTCAGTTTTTAAGAAAATGTTATACAAAGGTATAATATAGGTATGGATATGTTATAGTTAATTGTGTATTGACTTGACCTGTTACTGTGAGTATTGACAGATTAACATTTTTTTAAGCATACGTTTAAAAGCATTAATACTAGGGGATTCTTTAAAATCATGAGGCAGAGAATTCCAGTATGCAGATCCAGAGTAAACAAATGAGTTCTTTGCAAATAAAGTTCTTGTTAATGGTAGATGATAGTAGTTTCGTTGTCTAGTTGGGTAGTTATGTATAGAAGTATTCTTGCGGAACATATCAGAAAAAATTTCGGGGAGATAGTCTTTACTTAATTTGTACATGAATTGGCCGAGTTGGAAAAGATATATGTCATTTACTTTCAGAATATTGTTTTCAAAGAATAATATATCGGTATGTGATCTAAATTGCGTCTGAAATATTATTCTTAGAGCCTTTTTCTGCAAAAGTAATATCCGGTTTAATTGTGTTTTTATTGCACATCCCCAAGCTATAATTCCATAATTAATATATGGAAAGATCAATGTGAAATAAAGTGTCAACAATGTTCGAGAAGGAAGAAAATGTTTGAGTTTATTAATGATTCCGATATTTCTAGAAATTGTTTGGCATGTGCTGTCGATATGAGGTTTCCATGATAATTTGTTGTCAATAAGAACTCCTAAAAATCTTGTTATAGAAACATTATCAAGAACATGGTTATCGAAATGTATACTGCCCGGTAAACTATTGATTTTATTACTAAATAACATGTAATTTGTTTTCTGGAGATTAAGTGAAAGTTTGTTTGACTTGATCCAATCGGTCACATATGTCAATTCAGAATTTACAATTGTAATAAGTTGATTAACATCAGCATGAGAAAAGAAAATATTTGAGTCATCAGCAAAGAGTATGAATGACAGTAAATTAGAAGATTTTTGTATATCATTCATGTACGTAATGAAAAGTAGAGGGCCAAGTAGGCTACCCTGCGGCACGCCACAAGTAATTGGAAGAGTAGAAGAATTGCAATTGTTAACCGATACAAATTGAGTCCTATTAGTGAGGTAACTCCTGAACCACTCCAAGGCCTTCCCTCTAACTCCATAATGACAAAGTTTATGTAGAAGAATATCATGGTTTATGGTATCGAAGGCCTTGGAGAAGTCCAGGAAGATACCAACAGTGTGACAACCTTTATCAATAGAAGTGGTGACTTTATCAATAAATGACAAAATTGCATGAGAGGTACTATGGTTTTCCCGAAACCCAAATTGGGAGTTTGAGAAAATGTTGTGTTGTTTGAAAAAA
Source organism: Heliocidaris erythrogramma (assembly GCA_025617745.1). Classification (NCBI taxonomy): domain Eukaryota; kingdom Metazoa; phylum Echinodermata; class Echinoidea; order Camarodonta; family Echinometridae; genus Heliocidaris; species Heliocidaris erythrogramma. Next base: position 18,979,903 of record CM046859.1, read on the forward strand.
TGTGTTGTTCTTGTATGGACAATTTTTTCAAGAATCTTAGATACCGAGGTTAGTAGGGATATTGGACGATAGTTAGAAACAAGTTGACTGTCACCTTTTTTGAAAAGAGGAATAACTTTTGCAATTTTCATTTTATTAGGGACCCGTCCTGTGTTAAGAGAAATATTAAAGATGTGCACTAAGGATCAACGATAGCTATGATAATTTTCTTTAAAAGGAAATTGTCATTAAAGACAATTTTCGAACCGATTTTCCGAGATTTTATGAAACGTGTCTACTCAAAAAAGGGGGACTGCAGCCCCCCCCCCCCCCCCCCCCCCCCCCCCGTTATGCGACCCGTCTGGTTATGGGGTGAAATGCCTCTAACCCTATATATACATGGGGTTTTTTTTCACTTATCTACATTTTTTTTACAGCTGAGGGATTATGCGCTTGTACTGACCTCGCTATATTCCTTGGTCATGTTCTTCGTCGTTTGCTACCTTCTGTACCGATCGCCGTCATCCGTATCCGGAGCCGATATCTTGCAAAGAGGACATCAGCGATTCCGCTTCAAACATTCTTCAGAGACCGACAGCAGACTGACCGACAGGGATGACATTGCAGAAATCGAACTTTCCACTCATCAGAATTCGAGCCCTAATGATACCGGGTACTTCTTCCTTGATACAAATCAGGTAAGGTGATGATGAATGTATGACATTTGCTCCGGCGGCAATTGCTCCTGCGACAAATGCTCCTAAAAATACGACAATTGCTCCGCGACAATTGCTCCGCGATAATTGCTCCTGCGACAATTGCTCCGTCGACATTTGCTCCTGCGATATTTGCTCCGACGACATTTGCTCCTGCGACAATTGCTCCGTCGACATTTGCTCCTGCGACAATTGCTCCGTCGACATTTGCTCCTGCGACAATTGCTCCGTCGACATTTGCTCCGATCGAGCGACAATTGCTCCGCGACAACTGCTCCGTCGATAGAAATGCATATATGCGACAATTGTTCCTGCGACAATTGCTCCGTCGACATTTGCTCCGATCGAGCGACAATTGCTCCGTCGATAAAATGAATATATGAGACAATTGCGACAATTGTTTCTGCAACAATTGTTTTGTCGACATTTGCTCCGATCGAGCGACAATTACCTACTCCGCGACAACTGCTCCGTCGATAATAATGAATATATGCGACAATTGCTCCGCCGATAAAAATGAATATGCGACAATTGCTCCGCGACAATAAACTCAGTAAATAGAAATAAATATTTGCTCCTCGACAATTGCTCCGTCGACATTTACTCCGGCGACATTAGCTCCGGCAAAACACCTCACCCCCCCCCCCCCCCCCCCGAGCATGGATTCTTTAAAAACATCTAAATGCAAAGAGAAAATGTGCACACTAAAGGTTAAAGACTAGATCAAAATATATTGTACACTCACCATCTTCACTTTTTTGTGCCCCCCATTCGCCCCTGTCTAGCCATAAATACATTTTTAAAATAATCGTTTGTAGGGGTGGAAGAAGGGTGAATGGCGTGTAAAAATATACCCCCAATTTTTAAAGAAGAAACAATAATGGAAAAGAGAAAGGAAAAAGAGGAATGACAATGAAGGGAAAACCTGAACGTGGCTGTCAAGACAAACCCACAAGGGTTTTTATACAGCAACCAGGTTCCTATTTTTATTGTCAGTCTTTTTTATGTTTTAATAATTACATGCAATTTTAATGACTATGCCCGTCTAAACACACTAAACTATATCATAATTTCTTGCATGTTAATGTTAATGATACTCTTTTATATATGAATCTGAATAAAGCTGAATTGAAAAGAATTGAATTTAATTTAATTTAAAGCGTTGCTCGCTTCGCTCGCTTGATTTCACTATGCCTATGCCGGTTATATTTATATTATCAAGAAAGGGAATAGGTTTGCATCTTGTCTTCTATCCAATATTTATGCTTAATTCTTTAACTCATAAAGTGATAGTTATGTCTGCAAGGATTCGAGCGGCAAGTTGACCTAAAATAGATGAATTTTCAGGACATGACCGCCTGTGACCATTAGCCTATTCATATCATCACACCCTGATCATACTCTCTGTGTGAACGGAAGATGCCGATAAATGTACGTTACTAAAATCACGAGAAGGGATTGTAACAATACACTTAAACCTGTTCTTAGTATTTTAAAAAAAATCAATATTTGCCCGCTTATAAAATCTAGAAACAAGACGTTTTCGATTAGCAATCATTTTTATTCCAGCAGCGGATGCCCGCATATCATAATATTTTATTTATTTATTTATTTATTTATTTATTTATTATGGTATATGATGATTGACCAGCAGCACAGGGGCTGAAGGGGTCAATTTACAATCAGATATATATGTGCATATATACAATAGAATCACATCAAATATATGAAAAGATACATAATTGGAAGCAAAACAAAAATACTAAGATTTACGCTACACAAATAATAAGATAACAAGTGTGAAAAGTGAGAGAAAGAAAGAAAAAGTAAAGAATAGGAAAGAAAAGGGAAGAGAAAGAAGGAAGGAGATAGATAGAGAGGAGAAGATTTGGGAGCAATACACAAATATAACCAAGTTAGAAAGCCATAACCATGTAAAATGAGTCATTACATCTAGGTATGGAATCTGAGAAGTGAAAATGTTTGGGATGCAAAGCGTGGGGGGGGGGGAGGTTTATTTCAAGATTCTGGCAAGGTGAGGGATGGTGGATTTTCGATATCGCTCTGTATTGCATTTAATTGTAGGGAAGCCAGTCATGTTACGAAGCTGTCTTAAATTTGAATTACATCTAGGGACGGGAAGAAGGTGTTTGTGGTGATCAGAGTTTTTGATTTTTTGTCCAAAGCTTAGCAAAAGGGAATCTCTTCTATCAGATAGAGTAGTGAGTTTAGTTATGGCAAGGGCATTGGCATAAGTCACGTTATAGCCTACAATTATTTTGAGGGCCCGCTTTTGAACAAATTCCAATTTATTATTCTCATTTAGGGTAATTGAGGTGTGCCAAACAGGGGAACAATATTCGAGTATGGGTCTTATGTACGTAGTGTAGACAGTTACCATATCCACCAGGCTTGCCTTAGATTTCCTAAGGATACATAGTGTGTACAATCTTCTGGATGCTTTTGACACAATATCTGAGATATGTAAGTTCCATTTTTCGCTGCGCTCACTGAAAAGCTAGAGTGAAACTTATTGGGAAGGCAAACAAATTGGGCATGCAACGGGAGGCGGACGAATATATTTTAGAAAGGTTATAGGCCTGTGGTGTATTTTGATGACGAAATGATACTTTATCCCCAAGAGAGTGCGTTTTCATTGCTCGCAATGTTTAGAAACAGTGTGGTTTTGGACAGCAAACATTTGCAACAGCGAAGTATGTAATATTTGGCAGTGAGGTAACCAAATATACCATTTAAATATCTTATAAGTCCAGAGTGTATTTTGACAAAAAAACGAGACTTCTTTTAAGGCAAGATATGGTAATTTTTGGCTCGCTCGCAAAATAAATAAAAGTATGCGTCTTGGGGTGTGTGGGTGAGGGGTGTGTATAGTCAAATTAATGTGAGCAAGAAATTTCGGCAAAATATTTTGTTCATTCCCCATCCCACTCCTCGAAACGGATTTACGCCAGTGTCATCGTACTCTCATGGAATAAGCAGTTAGAGGTACGGTAGTAATTGTCTCGACATACATGTATTTCGAGATATTCGAGATATCTCGAGGCAATGATATTGTCGCATATTCATTTTCTTCGACGGAGCTAATGTCGCGGAGGAATTGTCGCTCAAATGGAGCAAATGTTGGCGGAGCAATTGTCGATGAGCAAATGTCGCATATTCCTTTTTATCTACCATGTCTACCGAGTTTATTGTCGCGGAGCAATTGTCGCATATTCATTTTTAACGACTGAACAATAATCATATTTTGGAGCAAATGTCGGCGGAGCAATTGTCGCAGGAGCAATTGTCGCATTTCTATCGACGGAGCAGTCAGTTGTCGCGGAGCATTTGTCGCTCGATCGGAGCAAATGTTGACGGAGCAATTGTCGCAGGAGCAATTGTCGCATATAAGCATTTCTGTCGACGGAGCCGTTGTCGCTCGATCGGAGCAATTGTCGCATATATGCATTTTTATCGACGGAGCAGTTGTCGCGGAGCAAATGTCGCTCGATCGGAGCAAATGTCGACGGAGCAATTGTCGCAGGAGCAATTGTCGCATATATGCATTTTTATCGACGGAGCAGTTGTCGCGGAGCAATTGTCGCTCGATCGGAGCAAATGTCGACGGAGCAATTGTCGCAGGAGCAAATGTCGACGGAGCAATTGTCGCAGGAGCAAATGTCGTCGGAGCAATTGTCGCAGGAGCAAATGTCGCCGGAGCAATTATCGCAGGAGCAAATGTCGACGGAGCAATTGTCGCAGGAGCAATTATCGCGGAGCAATTGTCGCGGAGCAATTGTCGTATTTTTAGGAGCATTTGTCGCAGGAGCAATTGCCGCCGGAGCAAATGTCGGTTCCCCGTGATAGTACGTAATCACAGGGGTGAATCCAAAATTTTCAGAAATAGACGAAGAAATATGAAGTTAGGGGTGTTCAACAACAACCAAAAATAATGGTGGTGGGGATAAAAAATATCCCGACTTGAATTTGTTTTCCCGAAAATATATATAATATATAATGGGGGAAGTAGTTTCTTCCTACGTGATACCCCCCCCCCCCCCCCCCCAGTATAATTTCGGGAAATGGGGAGGGGTAGGAGCCCAAAAATTCCCCACGGGGAAACTTCCTCTTGACTAAGATTACCGCAATCTGGCCGACCCCGTATCATCACAATTCAAAAAGAATTAACAGAAATGATACACTGGTGATTACCTTGTCACTTTTGTTCCCCCCCCCCCCCCTTGTATTCCCAGACATTCACAAAACGATGTAAGCGATGTTCCCTGGTGTCGAGTTCTGGTCACCTCTACCAATCAGGGGCCGGTGCCGACATTGACAGCGCCGATTGCGTGCTCAGAATGAACACTGCCCCCGTCACCGGCTGGACGGAAGACGTTGGGGCTCGAACCGATATCCGTATCATCGGACACGTCAACATCCCACGGGGTCTCGTCGCAAAGGGTTCCTTACGACAAGAGATCCTTGAGGACGAGGACACGAGAGCCAAGTATATCGTCGTTCCTTGGCTTTACAAGGAGAAGGTCAACATGGAAACTCACAGAGTGGTCCAGCTTGCCAGAGATTTCAAGGAGGGGAATCCCGAAGTGAACTTTGTCTTCTTGACCAAGGAGAAGTATGAAGAATCTGAGAGAAGGTTCAAACTGGAGACTGGCTTTTCCAGGTAATTCTGACATTGCCATTCTTCTCACTGCTCTGTCAGTCCCAATGGTTTGCCGCGATAGGTTTAGGACGAACTAAACATTATATAGATAATAAATAAATACATAACCTTTAAATATATGTATATATATATATATATATCTTTGTCGTAAGTAATTATTTGTTTCTTGTTTTAAATCCAAATCTGAACTTTCACAATTTGGTGTTTTACATTTTGTTGGTCGAAGATCGGTGATCCAACATAATTTATGCCCAAGCTTATTTTTCATCTAGGCTTTATTTCGTCAAAGATATCGGGTTAGGTTAAGAAAAGGGTATGGTATTCGGTCCATGGTTGAAGGTAGGATTTTGGTAAGTGTGCGAAATTAAAGGCAGAGGAATCATTACTCTGTACCGGAGCATGTATCTTTCAATTCGAAGACCATTAGCGCGCTGAAAATGAAACAAATGTTGGGAAAATTTGTTTAACGCGATTACTCGATGAGTACCGTGAAAAAGTTTTCTATATTGTACTACTTGGCTGCAGATTATCTCAGTAAGATTAGTAAGATAATTTACATGGAATATAGGATAGACAATTTTACATAGGGTCATTTTTAACATGTTTAAATGCAATTGGGTATAGAAGCGTATTGGAGACACAGTCGTATCAATCTGAATTTTACCATGTTTACGTAGCTCCGATCCCTATCTTCGATTCGAGTCATATTAACACATCTTCATGCAATTTGTAATATGATGCTTATCTGTTTTCCGCCTATCATTTTTTGTTGTGTTTTGTTTGGGTTTTTTTTTTGTCTATTTCAACAGTTTCCAGTCCCAAAATAAAAACCATGGATTTTCGCACCATTTGAGGTGCTCAACTTAAAAATTCTGAAACAAAAGAAATCGATTTCTAGCAATTCGTTTGTACATGTACAACTTTAAAGTGATCTGTTTGACATTTTGTTCAAGTTCAAACTTTAATATTCAAATCTTTTCTTCAGACACATCAAAGATTGATAAAAAGAATGGAAGGTTTTAAGCCCATTGCATATTATACGGTCCGAGCACGAACCGAATTTCGAAGAAAAAAGAATCAGTTGCATTAGATATAGAAATGTAACAAAATATGATCGTCCTGAATGAGGTCCTTGCAAATATGTGAACATTATCGGATCGCAATCAGACCGTATAACGATGGGTTTAAGCCAACAATTTATATGAATATTTGAACATGAAACACTCATTATCTTGACAGATTTCCACAATATTCTAATTTGATTTCTTAATCGTAGAACTGAGGTACACACATGGTTCAGTACTGGCTTTGTATCGATGATGTTTGCCCTGGATGTTTGTGACAAAGTACAAGTTTACGGGCTATCAACCATTGAATTCTGCACGTAAGTCATTGGCCCGTAACTAATAAAGCCCTAGCAAATGCAGTCAGGGGCATCGATCCGTTTTTCGGATTTGGGGGGGGGGGGGCGCAAGACTCTTAATTACCAGCTTTTCCACGGTTACTTGAAGCAGGGAAAATTTGCCCCCGGAGCGCGCGGCGAAATTTAATCCTGATTGTGCATTTTGTATTTCATTGTTTTGAAGGTTTCATTTCCCGAGTTTTGCCTTGTTTTTCCTTATTTTATTTATTTTATTTTACATCACCGGATGTATTGGGGCAGAGGGGAGGCAAAACGATATGTTTGCCCCCCCCCCCCATCTTTTCTTTTGGGGGGAAACTGCCCCCGCCCCCCCCCCCCCCCCCGATCGACGCCCCTGCTTTTAGTTGCCAGCAAATAGAACTGTTTCTTTCTAGTATTATAATATGATGGCCACGAGACAGTCCTTCGTTAATTTTGTGTCGTCAGTAGGCCCCAAAATGTTGTCTGTCAATTTTCTAAATACGGAACTACCTCATGTTTACAAACATTGAACTAAAGTACAAACAAGTTCTGAAGTTCGTACAGACCCTGATCTCGACATTAGAAAAGAGCAATTAAGTATTCTGAAGAAAAAATCTCTTGCATTGAAATCGTATCTGGTTGTTGTTGTTTTTTTCATGGAAAGTGTAATTATCACTGGTTGCAGTAGTTTAAGTGATCTTTTGAGACTACTTTTGACATTTAAAACCTTTGGAGTTGATGTATCTCGAAAACTATTAGATAGCCCGCAGTTGAGTTTCGCCCATTTTTACACCAAGTCGACTCCATTAAGAAAATCATATCTCCTGGAATATCATCCTCCAGACAACGACCCGGAACAAACTTTTCCCTTTCAAAAGCTATCCCAACCCCAAGCCATTACTGGGTTATTACGTACATAATTTGTCCTGTATAGTGGGTTGCTTCCTGAGTGGGTAGTTGTCTGGGAGCATTTGTCCAGGGTGGAATTCAAGTACGTATAGCTACACTAGAATCTAATGTATTGGTTGTGCGTTTTATTGCAGACGTCACCCTGACTCCAAGGTACCCTACCATTACTACGAACCCCACAAAATGACGGAGTGTGCTTTCCAGCGGTCCAACGAACTCGGACTAACCAGGGGTCATAAATTCATGACGGAACGCGCCATGTTTGCCCGCTGGTCGCTCATCTACGACATCACCTTCCACTATCCATCATGGAAGGCCACCATCGAGAACGCCACCGGTAACCTTGATACACCTTTCCTACGAAAATACAAGGAGGCGTTAAAGAACGGTACACTCGAGGACGTGCCACAGTATGTCTTCAAGAATGGAAAACGGTATCGCATCATTTACAGACGCGTGCACCGAAAGGTCGCACATACGGCACCGAAGAACGGTACGGCATCCCGGAACGATACGACGTTAGGGGTTGACAAAAAGGCGTCAGAGGATACAAAATCGTTACCGCAAGTGGAGGCACATGCAAATGACCACAATCTGACCGCGGTCAATCAAGAGAAGGGTCGTGTTGTTCGTAAAAGGAAGAAGATTGCCCGGAAACATGTCAGGAAAAAACGTAATCAAACAGAGATTAACTAACATCCCCCCATTCCCCATTTATAAGTGAAAACTAGTGGATTAACACATACTGTTTCTGTGTTTTTCCCCCACCTCTACTCGAGGTTCACTTCTGACCACATGGACGGCTTACTTCCAATTTTTGCCATGGCAAGATCTCTTCCGAATATGGACGGTATAATATTGTGGCGTTTCACAGTTATGACCCATGTTCACTGTATTCTAATGCCCATTTGCACACAGTGCCATTACCTGACGTAGGATTGCGTCAGAGCCTGGCCCCCGTTTCATAAAACTTGTTATCAATAACAAGTCACAATGACAGTTATAAGCTACTAAAATACTTGCATCTGATTGGCTGAGAGCAAATTTATCATAGAAATGGGGCAGTTGTTATTGATTCAAGTTTTATGAAACTGAGGCCCTTTGTGAGTGACATTGGACACACAGTCAATGCAAAATAAACAGTGCAAGCACTGCGTTGAATTGCTGGCGTATGCGCTAATTTCCTTCATGTTCATAGGCTTCATTAGGGTCAGTATATATGATATGAACGCAATTGATATAAGGCCTTAATAGACCGCTTCGGTAATGTATGCAAATTTTATGCATACTTTTCAAACAAAGGTTGTTCTTGACAACCTGAAAGCTTGCCGGGCATAGCAACAAATAATGTACGCAAACTGATTCCAAGCATCGAGGCTCATTTATAAAAACCATGTTCACGGAATAGCTCGTCACTAGGTGCTCAGAAGAATATATGTGTATAGATTTGTATACATTACAGAAGCGGTCTATTGTATGCAACTGGCGTAATAGTATATATTTTGATTATATTTGCCGCAGTATACATATGACGTGTGTAAGATACATTGTATGTGCAATTTCTTTCTTTCATTACAGTTTCCTTTTGTTTCTCTGCTGATATTATTTTATATGCTTTGTGCAATGCTGATATTTTATTTATCATACATGTAGTTCATGTATGTTTTGTCGTTGCAAACTATTATTTTAAGTGTGTTAGTATGGTCATACATGTACATGTACATGTATATAGTGCAGCGTCTTTACTGTGCTGTGTGGTGTCCGAACTACGCACATGATCGGAATTTGATCTCAGAATATAATTTTTTTTGCGACATGATATTATACTATATCCAGTGTATATGTGCATCAAATTAAAATTCTTGAGAATTTAAAAACTCGCAGTTGAGGCATCGAATACATTACTATTTATTTATTACTGCATACAAATTTTATCAACTAAAAATAGAGAGAATTGATTTCATATTGTCGGTTTACAGTTGGATTTCTTTTCAAGAATAAATCGAACCAAATCAATCAAAACCACATCAATCAAACCACAGTGTGCCAAAAAAAAAATTGCGATTGTGATTTTTAAAAATGAAATCCGTGATATTTCAGAAAAATTGTGATAAATCTTTTGTAAGGAATGCAACGATATTGATGCTGTTCGGTAATTAATTCATTTTCATTTTTAATATTCGTAGATATTTGAATAAAATGTTCCTGTATTACAAGGGATGTTGAACATTGACGTCAGATCTAGATCAGTGCAAAGATTCACAACTTTAAGTTTGATTAAAAGTGAAAATTGAAATGTAGTTATTTTAGACATTGTTGTTTGATGCACTATATATTTGTGGTATTTCCCCCTGACAATCTCCACAATACTTCCCATATCGTATACGGTAATGTTCATAAAGGTCTGATATTTGGAATCCCTCGCAAACAACTTTTTTCGAACAGTTTATCAAGAGAATAGCGAAGGCCACGGCCCACGAGACCGAAAGCCCAAATAGACCGACAGCCTGACCGTGGGCCGTCTGTCTCTACTGGGATGTCCCTATATGAAATGTTCGATGTGATTTTACAATGAAGTGATGTAGATTATAATCCGAATGATTTAAATGTCTTTGATCTATGTACTTGTAAATAAAATGTAGTTGACTTCATCAAATATCCGGTAGATTTAAGAAGTAAGCTCTTTATCCAAAACAGTCATGAAAGTTATAGCACTTTGTGTTATCTACGACTTGAAATCGTGACTACTAGTATTTGCAAACCATCTACGATTTAGATATATCTAACAACTCTGAATGTTAGGTTACTTATTCTAAAGTGTAAAAGGGGCGTCCCCTTCAGCCCTCCCCCTCATCAATGATAAATTGGTATTTGTTTTTACTCTTTGATATTCTGTTTTTCTACCTTTGTTGTACCTTTATTTTTTTCCTTGAGTCTGTTTCTTAAATTCAATATTTGATTAAATGTATGTCTTTATTTGGGCAACGATTGTCCCGATGTGATATGATATTTCACACATGAATATAAAATAGCCTCACTTTTTTTTGGGGGGGTGGGGGTGGGGGAGGGGGTGCTTGGAAAACTACCCTAGAATAATTTCTAATTTCCCCAGACAATCAAACCCCTCCCTTTCGACAGCTACCCACTTTGACAATTACCCCCGACAACTACCCCTAACGAAAACGACCACCTACGGCAATTATTCCTATGTTACTTGTCTTGGCGTGCAGTTATCTGGAGAGCTGTCGCCGGGGGCAGTTCTCCAGGGGTAGGAGTTGTCTATTAATTTATGTACCCAGTGGCGGATCTGGGGGCACTTCTGGCCCGTGTCCCCCCCCCCCCCCTTTGGCAGAAAAGTATGCATTTTTACCATAAATGACCCCATAACACCCCCCCCCCCCCCCCTGAGCGAATTTTGGAGGTCTGGGAAAAAATTGTCGACACACCCCCCCCCCCCCCCGACCGACTTTTCGAGAAGCTGGCAAGACAAAAAAATACGGGTCTACCTTTTCTAAAAGTTGACAAACCTGCATTTGTGTTGCCCCCCCCCCCCCCCCCCCTTATACTAAATCCTGGATCCGCCCCTGAATGTACATTTGGCATATTATCTTTTGGTGTACGCATTTCGTGGTTTCTACATTACTGGTACTTGGTATTGTTTGGCCTAACGTTTCTCGTACGTAGAAAGATAGAGGGGATATTCCTCATTACTTTTTTATTTTCTTGTCACTGCTTGTAGCACTTAGCTACTTTATAGGGGCATTGAAATGTGGCAATGAAATTCGTTTCAAAGTGTTTTCCCCCTTCCACACCTTTCTATGCAATTAAACTTTTAAAGGGAAGGTCCACCTTGATATAAGCTTTCTTTCAAAAGTAATAAGAAAGTTATGAATTTTTGAACTTGTAATCAATCAAACACAAATTGGCAACTCCGTGACGTATCTTGCGAGCTCGTCTCCCATTTGCCTGCCCTGTATACTGACAAAACACCTAGACCTAATGATTTCACGTATGCTTTTACTCAAAACCTGTATGGAAAAAAATCCATGCCCTCATCAAAAATTAAAGAAAACGAAAATTTATGATTTTTTTGTGTACAGGACAAATGGGAGATACAGGAGGCCGCAAGATACGAAACGGAGTGACACAATTTGTGTTTGATTGATTACAACTTCTTATCTGATTTTGCCCAAACTTTCATTGATCAGTGTCTTTATCTTTTATGCTTCTTATAAAACCAACTTAATATCAGGGTGGACTTTGCTTTGCTTTAAGTAAGATTACACCTTGTTGTTTTCGCTTCATTATTTCATCAAATTGCTTAAAAGTACTGTTTAAATTTCTGAAATTCATGCTAGAAAATTTGTCCAGAAACTGATGGGAAGCACCATTATCCTTACCCATGCAGTAATATGTTTGATTTTAGGGTTATTCATAACGGATATACATTTCTTGCTAAACAATGATTATTTTTCTCCAAACTTTCGGGTTGTTTTTGCTAGGATTCTAAGCCAATTGAGTATAGATACAAATCAATTTCTTTCTAATCCTGGTAAAAATGTTAGAATAGTATTTTTAATTTTGCAAGGGAAAGAGTGCTCTTAGAATTGAAACGGATCAATGAAATGACCGATGAGGGAGAAACTATTTCAATATTTAAAGCAAACAATCGTAAATTCAGCGTGAGAGATAAGATGAAAATATTCATAAAGATTATGCTACAGTTTTAGAGAGAAAATGCGCTATTATACATGGAGAAAGAAGTGAAAGATGGAGAGGAGTGTAAGAGAGAGAGAGACTCGGAGAGAAGAAGGACCAGTTTATTATGTTAATTCCTGTCGGGATCAAACTTGGGTTTTCGTTTAACTAATGTTTTGGCTACCAACACATAAACGACCTCACATACCCCAAACATCCTTTTTTATAGTGAAGAGAGATATGACATGGTCAAAGTACACGAAAGTAATTGCACTGCACAATGAATTTCAAGGTTTCAAGCTGTTTATTACAACTGTATCAAATTTGGTTTAAATAACATTCAATCAAATAATCGGAACTTCTCATTCAAAAGAATTTCTTTTAACTGGTTGCTGTAAAAAATCAGTGACAAAATATTCACAACTCTATTACAGAACAACATTTCTCATATGCAGAATTAAATATAATGAATTGTAAGAATTAATCATTTAGTTACTAATATATGTAGTTATTATTAAAGGGTCATGAATTAAAGGACTTCCCTGTTTAAATGAATTCAGTCCACTGAAAGTCTGGTCGATAAGGATTGACGACAGGACCCTGTCGCTGTCGACGACGTGGTGCTATCGCGAGTCCTCGAACGGTTGAAGTTGTACCAAACAGCCGGCGACTAATCTTGGATGACCATCGTCATTGGAGAGTGCCAGAGCGGGCGTGGTCATCGATACGAAGTTGCGTGACGTTTCAGAGTCCAACTGGAAACTCAAGATGGAAACGCGGGATACAAGTTCTGAAGATAAAAGCTTCACCGCCATGCATGGTTCAGGAAATCAAATTACTGAAGCCTTCTTAGCAGTAGCTCCATATTCGAGGTGCTGTCCCAGTGACAACAGCTCCCTGATCAAAGGACCCTTTACAAATTGAATAAATTCACATTGTCCAAACTGCATATGCTTATTTTATTAATCAACTTTACAGATCATTATTTACAGTCACTTATTTATTCTAGTATTTGTCCACCTTATTAATTAGCAAGTACAGACAAATACCTAAACTTTATTGATTTGTGAAATTCTGCCTAGCCATATATTAAAAGTAAGCATAAATAATATTGAACTATACTCATATTATCTTAAATATCACTTTAATAAATGACTGAATTAAAGTCTTCATAAATCAGAACTTCAGAGCACAACATTTGATTTTGATTTGATTTTGATTTATTTTCTTCTGCATTCATATCAGTACAACATTTTTCGGTAATGTATATAAAATAAAATACTTTTTGACAATGCATCAAGTACATGTATATGTAACAATTGTTTTTCAAAAACAAACACGAAATGATAAATTGTCCAATTATTGTAATTCATAAAATAAAAAATCATTAGCGAAGAAGGACTGCCATTATAAGCAGTTTGCTTGAGAATATGGCAGCCTGAGACAAATATTGTGAAATAGCTAGAACATGTTTAAATAAGCAGAATGGATAAATAACTGAAATCCTAAGTTAAGAGCATATTGATGATGAAATGGTGATGATGATGATGATGCTGATGATGATAACGGTGATGATGATGATGATGATGATGATGATGAAGAGTTGACACAGAAATTTGCCTTGTATATTCAGATAGCATCGTTTTAACTTTAGCTTTAAATGAGTAAAGGGAACAACAGGATTTAATGAATTCTGGGAGAGAGTTCCATAGGTCTGGACGATGGTGTCTTATTGATCATGTATAGCTGACTGACTTTAAGACAAACATTAATTTTCTTTCAAAGTTTTTGACATGCACAAACTCTTGTTAAAATAAATTCATGTTGAAAATCGCCTTTTTGTACATTCAAGTTTCTGGATAGCACTGAAATAAAACTTGGTAGAAAATTTTATTAAACTCACTACCATTGTGGGTAGGAAACTCCTCCAGAATTAACACAAACTGAGGGTCATATTGCTTGCTGGCTCCTCAGAACACAACCTCACTCAAAGAGCAAACTAACTAAGATGAGCCCACTCACTCTGTACAGCAATAGGGTACATACACACACAATAACCCTTGGGTGGGTCTTGGAATCTGAAGTGGTTTCTCACCTGTTACAAGAATTTAAAGGGGAATTAACCTCAAAATATAAATGTGCTTATATTCAAAGATGTAATCTATTCCTTCTTGTTGTCCGACGTAGCTTTGCATTAAAATATACGAGATGGGGATAAATCAGACTTTTCTCAGCAGAATTATCGTCTGCTAGTGATACCTGCACTCTAAAAACTCAAATGTTAAATATACATTTAAAAGGTTGGAGGAGTGACAACATTTTCAAAATGGTAAATGAACACTTTTAACATGCTGCATCCAACCTTTAAACTATTAGATCCAGCATGTTAAAAGTGTTAATTTACCACTTTCAAAATGTTGTCACTCCTCCAACCTTTAAAATGTAGATTTAACATTTGAGTTTTTAGGGTGTGGGGGCTGTCATTTTCTTGATGTGTACATAAAGATATTTTTAAATCCGAATGCAAAATTGTCTTTCTTCCTGATACAAAATCCAATTTGGGATTTAAAATATTTTACAGATAAATACATATATTCTTAAAACGAAAGTGTGTTTTATATTTCTTTGAAAATTACTAATCTACTAAACATAAATCTATTTTCCTGATACTGTGACGTACGCAACGGAGCGAATTAATTCAAATTTATGTATGATAATATTCCCGAGCGTCAATAGTGACAAACTATATGCATTCACCTGCTTTAAGATAATGAACTTCAATAGTCAGAATGCACGTCGTATAAATTATGTTCTGCTCTACCAGGCAAGCCCAAGAAATCGATTTCTATTTAGCAAAACCAGAGAATTTAAAAATAAATCTATAAATTTCACATTTTAGAATATATGTTTACACCTGTTGTAAATGTGCCATCATATATGGGGATTTTTTTGGTAATGAAGAGAAGCAATTTAGCTCTAGGATTTAAAATATCTCCCTGACCGGAACAGTTTCCAATGGTTCATGTACAACTCCATGTCATCAAGAAAATGGCATCCCCCATGTAAAGTGTTAGCAGATGATACCGTGCATGAGCTAGAATGTCTTGATTTAAACCCTTTTCTGATACATGTATTTTATTTCTAAAGTGATACAGGCCAATGATTAATAATTATTACACCTTTGAACATAAGTACATTTATATTCTGGTGTTAATTCTCCTTTAATGAGAGCTATACATAAGTCAATTAGCTCTGAATTTAATGAATTATCACCCTCTCTTAATCCAGTGGCAGAACACATAAACTTAAAGACCTCAGCCTGACCCAAAACAACCATATATTGACGTAAAGCTTAGTAAACAAAGAATATAATTACCCTGGGTATTCATAAATTTTCGTCTCCGTTTATCCATAAAAAATAAAAAAAATTAAAAAAAAAATTTTTTTGTCCGCCCCCTCCCTATGGCGTAACAACAGAGGAAGCTGCAGGGGGTCGCTAGACGTGTGACGACATGTCATGTATACAGCTCCGAGTGCGTCTACACGATATGTCGTCATCAAATTTTCACCCCCCGCAAAGTAGCGTTCCTCAGAGACGGGGCCCTCGTCAGAAAAACCACCGGGCTCAACATTCGGGACGCTGTTACTCATTCCACAGGAAACGGAATCTCATGAAGTTGGTTTCAATTTGTTCAGAAAATATATAGCTCCCCGTGGATGAATAAAGGGTATATTTCAAAATTCGGCCAGGCTGAGGTCTTTAAGAAATATAGTACAACCATAGAGCTACCATAGCTATAGTATGTAGTCCAACTCATCTATTACCAAAATAGCAATACCGCCATCACAAGGTTGAAATGAGTAATTTCACACTTTTATTTTTTTCCTTTTCCTTCATTAATTTACCTACATGTACGTAATAGTCATAAATCATCTTTTCCCTGTAAGGATTTCTTCTTTGTATGATTCAAACAAATTTTAGAATTTTGTTGTCAGAACTAGAATGAAATGCTTGTGACAATTCCTTTGGTCAAAAAGCAGGTGTTGTATATAATTATTTATATCAGCATATTGGCTATGCTGTATAGTGACAGGCTGAGAAAAGGGGAGGGGTGGTGGTCTAGTGGGGGGCGTGACGTCTAGGAGATGGTTCAATCATATCAGCGGGTGAATAAAACTTGACAGGAAGCTGGGAGCAGGAGAGAAAGTAAAGCATATGAATATTCATTCTATTTCAACCAAAAAATTGTTGGTGGGTCAGAGATGGTTTAAAGATATAGAAGGGTTACTTGAATACTAGTAGATGATTCTGATTGTGAGATTTTTAAAACCAAATATGTTGATTCTGGTGTATAACTTTTTTTGAAATCACAAAAACGGATGATTTTTTGTAGGCTTATATCTATTTTTGTGTGCTTTATTCCATCACTGCAGTTTTCTAAAGAGGCTTAGAAAAATGCCCATGCGTGATGGTATGTGAATCGTTTCCACATTTTTTGTAGACGCCCTTTTTGGCCCTGCCCCCCCCCCCTTCTTCCACTTTGAAATTAAAATTTTATAGAACTGAAAAATTAAGTCAGTCATAATAGAAGGCGCTATAGCATATTATCATACAGAGCCATGCATCGATCTGTACAGAACATGTACGTTTGACGAGCTCTGTTATACAGCTCATATTAGAACTATAATTATATAGGATCTCTATGGACATTATTTAGATCTAGATCGACTCTATTCTGCATTCTGTTTCTGAGCTGATCAAGTTCCACTTCAAATATTGATGTTTCGTAATAAGTCCACCTAGCGTGTTGCTTTCTGTTTTTTTTAACAGTTTATTTCCCAAACAGTGACAAAGTAAATCCCACGTTCTCCCTTCACATCATTAGTCTAGTCTGTTATTTTGTTGGCAATAAGGCCCTGACGTATTTCAGCCATTAATACTTTTGCAGCATTCAGATTTTGCAGCTCCACAAAGATGCACCAAAAAGTATTGACCTGAAGACTCTTCTCTCTCTCTCTCTCTCTCTCTCTCTCTCTCTCTCTCTCTCTCCAATCTCGAGGTATCTCTCTCTCTCTCCAATCTCGAGGTATCTCTCTCAGACTCTCTCTCTCTTTATTTCAGTCTCTAAATTTCTCTCCCGCTCTCTTTTGCTTTCTACACGTTATTGTATTGCAATAATATGGCATTTTGTTCACTCAGTTGAACAATGATATTAGTTACCGTATAACGTAGGTTCTAGAGAGCAAAAATCAATTCCTACTTTCTCGTCCGGATTTTTGATATTTGGGTCGCTTCTAACAGAATGTATAAATGCATATAATACTAATGATTTTTGTTACATGTACCTCATTGCCTAGATGTCCTCTATTATCATTTATTTAATTTTAGATAATAAACAACTAATAACAAAAATATTGAGGCCAACCAAAAAAGGACAGAGGGGACGACTGGACGAGAAACTTTTGTCTTTATAACTTTGAGTCTGTATCCGACGTGGGTCTTCCCCCTCCACCCCTCTTGTTGTCCTTTTTTTATTTAGGAGCATGTGCGGAGATTTCTTGCCACGGCCCGGGGGGGGGGGGGACAAGACTAGCCTTTGCCACTGGTTGTTGTACAGAATTCAAAATTTCCGGGGGACGCGTCGCCCCCCCCCCCCCCTCCCCGGGATTGCCGCCCATGGTTATATAGGAGAAGAAAGTTTTGCCTTTTGGTGGGGTATGAGATGAAACCCGGCTAGTTATCACTGGTATAGAATATTCAGGGGCGGATCCAGGATTTTGTAAAAGATCACACAAATCTCCGAAAATTTTCTCACAAGCATTAAAAAATAAGGTTGTCCGATTTTTGGGGTCCAGTTTTCCACAAAAGATTATCTGACAGGCAAAAAAAAAAAGAAAAAGGAATTAAAAAGGTTATCAGCTTTTTAAAGGGGGGCACAATTTTTAAAAAAGAGGGAGCACAATGTACACGCCCCCCCCCCCCCCCCCCCCCACCCCCGCCCCTCCTGAGGCCCCTCTAAATCCACCACTGCGTGTATTTATGGAAATTGTTATACCGGTATCGCTTTGGGGAAAAAATCAGTTGCTTACTGCATGCATCGCGCGTACGCGGTGTGAAGTTGTCATTTGAGTTTTCGTTCGGTATACGGTACCGTACGTCGACTTGGTACACATGTAAATGCACTTTTCGTGTGATGAAACAATAACAATGGCGAACTTCACGCAGTTTCTTCTATGTTTGGGTTTTATTCTCAAGTTAACACTAGCTGTGGACGAGGCAAAGACTCCATTTGACGATGTTTTTGAAGATGTAACATCTTGCAGTTCATCATGTGAACAAACATATCCTTTGCACACATATCCAAAGGTAATTTAATCGTGTTTTGTTCCGACCAAATCTCGAGTTGAGTTTAGCCTGAGAGAGGCTGAGGAGTGTGGTGAAATAGCTCCACTCTCTATTCACTGCTATTTCTACTGCTAGATTCTCTTGCACTTTACAGTGCAGTGCAATGCGATTAATCAATGCCTCTTGCCACTGCCACTGCCAGTGAGTGAATGACAATGCATTGTTAGTCACAATGCGCTGCACTGCAATTTTACTTTCAAGTTTCAGTTTTAGGCTCAAAGCCTCAAGTTACATAAATGTTTGAGTTGAGAAGTACACAAGTCAGTTTTATGTTTTCTTTAATTTTTCATTAGAGTTTAGGAAAAGGATCATAGGATGTGGGTGGTTTTGTGTTCTGTGGCTGTGCAGTTGTGCCTGTCAAAAGTGTCATTTTTACCACTCATAGGTACACGCCATTGCCGACTGTGTAGTAACGCAGCCAACACACATCCCATACCTAAACTGCATCACTGTGCATTTCTGGCTATATTTAATTGAATATAATATATTACAGTTTACTTATATCCAAAGAATTATATTGAATAATAGATGATTAAAACTTACCAGGTTGTTTTGTGACCTTTGAAGAGGGTTTCCTGAAATTTTGGGTCCTTTTTGTCGATAACTGCTATCGAGACTGTCCCGTCAGCATCCAGTTTGTATTTTTCACGATTATGATGAAGGGAGCCCTCAGCGCTCGTAGTAGTACCGGCGCGATGGGTTCGTCGATCTCCTACGAAGACCTGAAAGGGCCAAACTGACGACGTAAAAAAAGAAAAAATATTACGTACGTACGTAATAATTACTACGTACGTACGTAATATTTTTTATTTTTTTACGTCGTCAGTTTGGCCCTTTCAGATCTTCGTAGAATAGCTTGTGTGCGTAACATTCTGCGTACGTATCAACGGTGCGTAACCATGTAGAGCGGCCTCACTAGTGCGCAACATTATTGAGAGCAATCGTGATCCGTATGCAGGTGTGGGTAACAAGTTCCAAAAAGAGAGCTGTAAATGTAAGTTTTTATAACTTTCTACATTTTGTATCTTAACGAACTGATAACTTAAACTCTAAAGAATGATACTTAAGTATTAGTTTGCCCACAAAAACATCCATTTGAAACAAAATTACATCTGTATCCCCAATACCCAGTATACACACATGTATATGATTCTAATGGTCAATATGACCATTGCTTGCTGATGTGATTCTTACTAACTATATGGCTAGAGTGCCCATGTCTGCGCGCACGCGTAATTGTGCGATTTTAATAAAACAAAACACCCAACGAACACAAACTTTTCATCTTTATCATAGCGATAAGTATTCATGCAAAAAAACGAGTCAAAATAATCAATTAGGTCTCATTTCAGACATTTTATTCACAAGCCTCAGAATGTTGTCTTTCACATCAAAACTCTCGAACTGCGTGTAAAATGAATGAGTGCGCAGACATGGGCACCATTGTTTTTTCAATGTTGAAATGACACGGCCACTGTTTCTAGTGAAAATAGCATTGTTCTTGCTCTAATTTTGGTGAGATTTTTTGCAGACTTACTCTTTAGAATATCAGGAATAATATAAAATTAAGCTTTAGAGGAATATTAAAGAAATGCTTGCTCATTTTCAGGTCAAAACCTTAGGTGCGCAGACATAGGGCTCCCCATCATACTATAGTTTCGTGTGTTACATGTATGTATACTTTCGTGTGTAGAATCTAGGCAGTCATACACCTCAACTGTTTCAAACACCACTGCACAAAAGTCAATAGCATTCACTCAAAATCTGCATTTAATTTACATAAATTACAAAAACCGACCCCAACATATCCAAGAGGGAAGAAATACAATAAATTCAACTCACCGATGTTGGAAAAGATAATTCCAAAAATGAAATCCGTAATTCACTGTCGACATTCTCGCGAAACAAGCTATCGGAGTCATTGTGCGTATTTCCTGGTCGCCGCGGGCGCTGACATCTCCCCAAAAGAATTTTGTCGTTAAAAAATTTGGTCCCTATCGCGTACATGGAAAAGTCTTGATTTTCTGGGTGCGCAATCGTAGAGGTTGCGATCCCGAGTTTCTACGTGGACAAAAATTTTATTGCCCGATTTTAGTCTAAGACATCGGTATGTAAAACAACATGTGATCGCAAAACAAATTGGCGGGGATTTCTTCTGTTTTGGACATGATTTTGACTTTGGATTTTGCTGGAAATATCAAAAATCTGAAGTAGGAGTGAGTTTTTTTAGGGCTGAATTTGAAAGGAAGTATTTTAAATATTTATCTTATTTTCCCCCCATACTTTTACTACATGTGACAGAAAATACCAACAATTTTTGCATGCATATATATCGTGGTGGTCAATATGACCACTATTTGTGGTGAGATTTTAAGGTATTATTAAAGTGGTCTATGAGTATGACCACACCACGGAATAGTGGTCATATTGACCATTATATTCCACATACTAAGAATCTTTCTGTTAGATTGGTTAAAAGGTAATCATGTGATACAACGTTTTCCCAAGCAATCAACCCGAGAAGACAGTTGTGACCTTAATTGACGGAATAGTACTTATGTGTTTCGCTGATCTTGTCAAGTCCATTACAGAGTCACAATGCGTTATCAATATTTTGGGTACGCCCAAAATGAAAGTGCGTGACCTTGACGAATAGTCAAATTGAAAAGTGTGTGACTCTACGAATACCGGTAGTCAAAATGAAAAGTGTGTGACCTGTACGAATAGCTCCATAGGTGTACTAAAATAAGCGCGCATTGCCCAATCGCACGCTTAAAGGGATACGCCACCAGGCGACCGTGGGGAAAGTCAGGATTGTGTAAGCCCCATTCACTCGTTCACAAAGTTTGTTGGACTACTAGGATTACTTTTCAGACTGCACGAAGCCGACCGAATCTCGCACGAGAGCTCGAGCTCAAGCGGAGCATGCATGTTGCGCGGCGATCAGGTAACGATCACGCGTGCCCTCTCGCGGCATAAAAATCTCCACAATCTGCGGTTGAGTATCCCTTTATTTAAAAATGATAAAACAATTGTGCGCACCAAAGGTAGGGGTAAGCGTTATGGTGGTTTTAACATCTTTTGTGAATGCAGGCCTAAATGTCTTTTTCAAGTAGTAGATGCTAATTGTCTTTTTCGTACCAGTTGTTTCAGATGTGGAATATAAAGCAAATAATCACCTTTTGATTTCAGACAATGAGACGTACAATGTACTATCACTTCCTCAGCGATCTGAATGTATAACGCTATCACATCCAGATCACCTCGGAAGTGATAGTTTGTCCCTTCACCTTCACCAACGGTAATTATTTGCTTACTATGCGGGGTGAATGCAAAAATACTAGGTATTTTCCGTCCCATGTACTAAAGGTATGGGGGAAAATAAGATAAATATTTTAAATACTTCCTTTCACATTCAGCTCTTAAAAATCTCACTCCTACCTCAAATGGCCGTTAGGAAGAACTTCTGGTATTTCCAGCAAAATCCAAAGTCAAAATCGTCTCTAAAACCGTTTTTTTTTTTGGCGATCGCATGTTGTTTTCATTCCGCCGATGTCTTAGACTAAAATTGGCCAATAAAAGTTTGTCCACAAAGAAACACGGTATCGTGTAAGCACATCGATCTCTACAATTGTGCACACAGAAAATCAGGACTTTTCCGTGTACGCGATAGGGACCAAATTTTTAGCAGCAAAATTCTTTTGGGGGAGATGTCAGCACTCGCGGCGATCAGGAAGGTACACAATGACTCCCGATACCTAGCTGTACGAGCTCTTGGCTCATCAATCTGGTACTGGCCTATGGAGCTGTAGTACATGGGGTGCATATACTTTTTGTGGAGGGGGATATAAAAAAAAATCTGTATCTAAATATCACCATTTCCCACATACTGTGAGCCATGCAAACTACTCTCGGAGTTTGCTAAAGGAGTTACCTTCCAGGCTAAACTAAAATTGTAAAACTCAAATGAATAAAAAAGGGGGAAAAAACCACAATAATCGGCAGGTGTGATAAGGTTTTTCTTAAAAACCTCACCTTGCATGTGTAGTCCCATATATACAAGTTACACGTGCAAGGTAGGAAAAACCTGATCACACCTGCCAATTTTTGTTGTTGTTTCCCCCTTTTCTATTCGTTTGATTTTTACAACTTTAGTTTACCCTGGAAGGTAACCCCTTTAGCAAACTCCAAGGTGGTTTGCATTGCAAATGGTGATATTTAGATCTAGATTTTTTTGTTGGGAAACGGTGATATTGAGATCTAGATATTTTTGTTGATATCCCCCTCCACACAAAGTATATGCATCCCATGTACAGCTCCGTAGGCCAGTACCAGATTGATAAGCCAAGGAGCTCGTACAGCTACCCGATAACCCGTTTCGCCAGAATCGACAGTAAATTACGGATTTCATTTTTGGAATTATCTTTTCCAACATCGGTGAATTGAATTTATTGTCTTTCATGGATATGTTGGGGTCGGGTTTTTGTAAATTAAATGCCGATTTTGAGTGTATGTTGGTGACTTTTGTGCAGTGGTGTTTGAAAAAGTTGAGGTGTATGACTGCCTAGATTCTACATACGAAGTATAGTAATGCCGCTATGAGTGAGTATGACTAAGTTAAATTCTATGACTGTCATGTATGTCATGAGTTATGTTGACAATGCATGAGTCAACATAGACCTATTTAAATATCTTTTATTTACGGTAGAGGGTCTAGATTATTTTAATGCTTTCGAGACAATTGACCACATTTTGTGGTTTGGCTCAATAACTTTTCATTCAGAGCTCTAAAAAATTATTACCAGGTGCATGAGTAGAAATTAAGAGCAAATATATATGCACACTGTCCATTTTTGTTGCATGACCATATTGCATTTGATGCCAGGAATTAAAAAAAAAAGAATAAACTATAAAATCCTTGAATTAGCAACACATTGAGAGGTTTAAAATCATTGTGTTTTATCAAAATTGGCAAGTTTTTCAAGTTTTTGACAGTTGGTAACCATGTACACGTAGACTCTAGACCTATATTGTTTTCAAAGACATCATCACATCAGTCTACATTTTATTAGAAACATGTAGCACTAAAAGAATATATCACTGTTGCCAATTTGAAGAACAAAATATGATCAATTTAGCCCTTAAATAATTCTTGTCATGAAATGGTTTTAAAAAGAAAGGTGCTGATACTGTGGAGTCTACATGTAGCTTGACTACCCCTTTCATAAGCCCCCAATAGCGTGTAATATAAGAACAATAAAGAGCATTAAAGTCTAGGGGCAATATTTGAAAGCTTTAGTACGCTTCACTTTCCTTTTAACTTTCCTCGTAAGTCCCTTATTTTAATTGAGCTCTAATAGACTTCCAAATCGGTATCCTGAAAGCTCACTTAGAGCTCAATTAAGTCCCGTATAGTCAGAATATGCTCTTCCTCTTTTTTAGTCCATTTCTACCAATCAGATGTCTTGATTTCAAACATCCACAAAACGTTGAAAACCAACTCTGAAACTGCTCCTTTGTATCAAAATGGATAAAGTAATTTATCATAGAATCAAACACATCATCCGTGCGAATGAGCGGGCAACATTTTACATGAAAAATACAATAAAAGAGTGCCATGTATAAAAAACGGAGGACTAAAGAGACCTATTGGTTATTTTCATTTTGAATTTAATTGACCGCTAAAGGAGTTTTCAGAATACCTGACAAGAGTTATCAGAACACCCAAACTCTTTTAACTTGTATGCCCACACCAAGTGGCCTTCATTCTTGAGTGCACATCTAGTTAGTAGTTTAAGTTTGAAGTTCTGAACTTCTTGAAAACTCGGAAGCAGGACCATCTTCAAAGAAACCTAACTTTTTCTATAGCAAACCGAAAAGAGCTCAAATGAACAACAACAACAAAAAGAACACAAAAATTTTTTTTTTTTCTCCTTTTTTTTCCCCCGTAGATGGAAGATCTGAGGGCATGTCAGCGGGGATGTCGTCTATTTTCCATGCTAGAGTTTGGTGAAGTGGATTATGAAGAAACAGACTTCAATTATACAAAGGAAGCTTGCAAAGGAGGTATGTGATACCGTATTCCAACAACTACCCCCGTACTTATCAACCCCGGGGTCTGCATCCCAGGACAATTTCATGTACATGTACTAGTACATGTATCCCAAAGACAATTAACCCCGGACATGTAGGAAAAGTTTCCCAACAAATAAAGTCTTCTATATTTGTGGGCCAGTTCGGGAAACTTTTGAATGCCCATTTCATCTTGAGAGAACATAGATTATTTTATACATATTTTATTGTTATTGTGTATACCTGTGCAGCAAATAGACCGCTTCTGTAATGTATACAGATTTATGCACATATATTCTCTGAGCACCTAGTGACGAGCTATTCCATTAACCTGCTGTTTATAAATGAGCCTCAATGCTTGGAATCCAGTTTGCATACATTATTTGTTGCTATGTCCAGCAAGCTTTCTGGTTATCAAGAACAATCTTTGTTTGAAAGGTATGTATAAAATTTGCATATATTACTGAAGCGGTCTATTGGGAAGCGGTCTATTGGGAAGCGTTCTATTGGGAAGCGTTTTCTAAATCCAAGGAGAAGTGCAATGCTAAATATTTTAAATTGAAGATTGGAATGGAAGTACTGTATATGTACATGTACCTGTACCAGCCCCCTCCCTCCCCCTCCCTCCCCCTCCCTCCCCCTCCCTCCCCCTCCCTCCCCCTCCCTCCCCCTCCCTCCCCCTCCCTCCCCCTCCCTCCCCCTCCCTCCCCCTCCCTCCCCTCCCTCCCATCCGTTATACATGTACATATACCTCATCCTGGAATTTGTGTGTGATCAAAAGTATTACTAATGATAATATCACTATGAACATGGCGAACAAAGAAGCGGACAAAATATACAGCTCCTCATTGTACCTTCCACACTTGTTCTGGTAGACAAAAGAACACCCCTTCATTGTTATTATGTAAAAATATGTAGAACAGGTGCATATGCATATGCACCTGTTCTACATATTTTTACATAATAACAATGAAGGGGTGTTCTTTTGTCTACCAGAACAAGTGTGGAAGGTACAATGAGGAGCTGTATATTTTGTCCGCTTTCTTTGTCATCGTGTTCATAGTGTATGAAGTGGATAAATACACTGTAAACTGTTACTGTTGGCTCTTTATTCTGGGTGATGAATACATTTAGCTTACCCTCAACTGTGAATCAGAAATTATTTATACATGTAGTCTCTTAAGATCCGGTCAGTAGTAATTACATTCTGAGTGCAATATTATGCATTATATCCTATATGAGGCATTTTAGCGGCGCATTAAAAACGCATACTTTTGTCCGCTTGATTTGTGCTCTCATATTGCACGGAGCGCTGAATTCCCCATAGGCTACAGTACTAAACTTGCCGTGGAATATTATGCCGTATTTTGTCTGGTATGTTTGCGTGTAAGCCTGAGTCATATCGAATATTTCGTAAACCGGGATTCGACAGCTTTGATTCGATCAAATACCGGTGAATGGATAAATGATGGGCGGTGAAAACAGAGTTGCACACAGTTGCACGCAGTGCATGCACCATGCACCGGTGACCGGTCCGCTGGCATCGCGGGCATATACAATGTATATGGGCTCTCGCTGCTCGAAATTAACGATAGCCCGCTAGCCAATGGCTAGTAAAAATCACAGCGGACGAGCCAAAATCTTAAGTTTCTAGTCCGTATGGCTAGCCAAAATATCACTAGTGTCGCACGAAGCGATGCTCATTGTCGACACACCCGACAATGATTCAAATTCAAAGAATTAATAATCTTACTTTGTCTTTGGAGAGCTGAATGGAACACGTTTGTTCGATGCCCCCCCAAAAAAACAATACGAAATAAACTTTTTGTCGCTCAATATAGACTCGACTTCATTCAGCTTCAGAGATCATTCAGAAGTAATTGCCAATTTGATGCGAGTGTGATATTAGTTATTGCGAATTAAGTAGGAACACTCGTACTCATGCCCGTATTTATCATGTTCAATTATACAATTGTCAAATTGACAATGCAGAGAGAGTGCAAGAAAATTATCGTAAACTTCAGTTCGTAACGACAAAACGATTTTTCCATAGAGAAAGCACAGGTAAAGCGCGACGTCCTCCGCGAGCGAATTAGCGAAAGTTAGCCAACAGTTTGAAGTCGCCTTCACGTTCTCTGCTAGTATATATGCTGTACGTTACGGAGTTTCTTTTTTTTATTTGCTCTTTTCATGGTGGCTACGGTAGTCAAAAATCTGGCGGACTACAAATCGATGCACCGGATTTGCCAAAACGAATTCGGGATTCGATGTCTTCGATCGAACACCGGCTAACCAATCGATTCGACTCAGGCTTATTTGGGTGCGCGCAAAGAATGCAACGCGTACACACATACGCACTGAATTCCCGATAGGCTACAGTACTAAACTTGCCGTGCAATATTATGCCGTATTTTGTCTGGTCTTTTTGCGTGCGCGCAAATATGCAACGCATACACTCATACGCACATGACGTCCTAAAGAGGTTAAGTCAAACTTGTGTGATCACTATGAATTATGATGAGGGGCTCTATTAACTGAATGTGGTTGGGTAAATGATTTTTATTAAGTTCTAAATCATTTTCCTGTAGGGTATAGATAATAATAATTATATTGGATGGCTTTATTTCATGGAATACCATAAATATTCCACTTGTTGGGACCAATATTGCACTCACCTTCGATTTGTGCAATATTGGCCCTAACTCGTGGAATATTCTCTGGTATCCCATTCAGAGCCATCCAATATAATATAATTGTTCATTTCCTAACACACGTATGGACATCTGTTGTATTCTATTGTTAAGTACATTGTACACTATATTCCACTATATTCCACAGCTGTTTATGCATACATTTCTGATCTATGGTCCATTGCACACTGCATACATTGTACATGTACATGTAAATTACGGTAGTAGACAAAGGGTGAAGTACAGGTTTATTGATTATTTTTAGTGCACAGATCTTCAGAAATGCACTTTGTAAAACTACACCTGTTTGCCACTGGTGTGTGTATTTAAGTTTTACCTGTATGCATTCTTAAAAAGAAAAGGTGCTCTAGACAACCCCAGTGTTTAATCATGGTTTGCCAACGTAAATGATTTACAATGTACATGTACATGTTTAAATCATTTTGCATTCGTGATCATGCTGCCTTCTCGCTAGTACATGACACCCTTGGTGTTTATACCAAGGGTGAGGAATTTCAGAAAATCAAAACCATGTGTAGATTCTCCCAATAAGGGTACTGATAAGGGTAATAAATAAGCCTGAGTCGAATCGATTGGTTAGCCGGTGTTCGATCGAAGACATCGAATCCCGAATACGTTTTGGCAAATTCGGTGAATCGATTTGTAGTCCGCCAGATTTTTGACTACCGTAGCCACCATGAAAAAATCAAATAAAAAAAGAAACTCCGTAACGTACAGCATATATACTAGCAGAGAACGTGAAGGCGACTTCAAAGTTCAAACTGTTGGCTAACTTTCGCTAATTCGCTCGCGGAGGACGTCGTGCTTTACCTGTGCTTTCTCTATGGAAAAATCGTTTTGTCGTTACGAACTGAAGTTTACGATAATTTTCTTGCACTCTCTCTGCATTGTCAATTTGACAATTGTATAATTGAACATGATAAATACGGGCATGAGTACGAGTGTTCCTACTTAATTCGCAATAACTAATATCACACTCTCATCAAATTGGCAATTACTTCTGAATGATCTCTGAAGCTGAATGAAGTCGAGTCTATATTGAGCGACGAAAAGTTTATTTCGTATTTTTTTTTTTGGCATCGAACAAACGTGTTCCATTCAGCTCTCCAAAGACAAAGTAAGATTATTAATTCTTTGAATTTGAATCATTGTCGGGTGTGTCGACAATGAGCATCGCTTCGTGCGAGGACTAGAAACTTAAGATTTTGGCTCGTCCGCTGTGATTTTTACTAGCCATTGGCTAGCGGGCTATCGTTAATTTCGAGCAGCGAGAGCCCATACATATGCCCGCGATGCCAGCGGACTGGTCACCGGTGCATGGTGCATGCACTGCGTGCAGCTGTGTGCAACTCTGCTTTCACCGCACATCATTTATCGATTAACCGGTATTCGATCGAATCAAAGCCGTCGAATCCCGGTTTATGAAATATTCGATATGACTCAGGCTTAGTACTAATAAATCAGTCAATGCCTACTTTCATTCTCCAATCTCAGTATTACTGGTAAGCATGCACTGAAATAGATACATGTAACAATACACAGTTACATACATGTATAAACCCAGGATAGGGTAATCACATACCATGCATGCATCCAGTGGCGGGTTTAGTGGGGCACTTCTGGCACATGCCCCACTCCCCCTCCCCCCCCCCTTTTTTTTTTGAAAGTTGATAACCTTTTTTTTCCTTTTGGTTGTCAGAGAATTTGGAGGAAAACTGGACCCCCCCCCCTTTTTACAAAATCCTGGATCTGCCCCTCCATGCATCTACATGTACATGTTCTTATAGAAAGTAACATAATGAATGTTCACTTGATCAGTATTCCTTTGAATGTCCTGAAGGAAAAGAACATGATTAATATACATGTAATGTAACTTGCACATGTACATGTACATTGTAGGCCTATGCACATTCCATGTAACAGGAATGTGTACATACAGTACTATGTACATGTACTGTATCTACATAATTATGGGCATGTAACTACATTTTGAATAGCACTTAAATGTCCACTCAGGACAATTGTAAAATACTGCAGTCTTTCAATATCAAATTCAATGAAATATGAGGAACGAACAGTCTCAAACTTGTATGTACTTCTAGTAGTACATGTACATGTAACACTTATTCATTTCAGGCTTGCTTCATATTAAGCTTGTTCATCAATACATTAGTTCCTCAATAGTCATCATATTCAGTATATGTTCCCCCTTTATGTGCATGTACAGTTCATTGATCGGACAGTGCTAAATGCTGACGCATATTAAAATGTAAACACAGTATACATACACATTTTCTGCTTATTTTCTTTCTTTTGTTTTATTTCAGCTTGTGATGAAGCATATAGCAGTGAAGAGCAATTGTTTGCTTGCTGCCTGGGGTGTACAGAACAGGTTCCATTTGCTAAACAGATGAGAAAAGAGGTAAATTGCAAAAGAGCTAAATGCTTTATTTGGACAACAATTACATCTGTGTACTTTGGTCACATGACATGAACTGAAGTACCGTGTACTGTTAAACCAGAAAATTGTGCTCCTCATTAATGATGGCAGTTTTTGCTGCCAGAAACTTTCGTGACTTGGAAAAAATTCTGTTATGATTTAATCTTTTTGCAGCATGAAGCCTGCCACTCACAAATTTACAGAATTTACTGATTCATCTTTATTGTAACATATAAGACACATAAAACATATACCGGTATTACATAATAATAAAGATGTTGACAAAACCCAGGTCAGGGATGGTCATAGCCATTACGGCATCGCCTGCAGCGTGTACAAGAACCAGCACAGTATACAATAGCACAAATAGCACAAATAAATTATATAAAGGCTCTCCATACATAATGGGAGTAATCAAATAAAGTATAATTATTAATTATTACATAGAAATCCATTATACTGTACCTTTCGTCTAGTAGCAGTATTTAGACAAGAGAGAGAAAAAAAAGACACCTTTATTTTGCATGAAGGTGTCTCTTGGTGTAATTTAAAAACCTATAGTGTTTGGTGATGCTGCCACCAGTGTTCCGTCTTTTATAGGGTCAAAGGTCATACTTCAGGGCATGGCGTGAGTGCACTCTGCAGGCCACATTTCTCAACGGATTTTGTTCAAATTTTGTATGGAGATGTATCTTGGTATAATCTACACATGTTTAATTTTTGGTGATGCTGCCCTCATTGTTCCGTCCTTTATAGGGTCAAAGCTCATTTTTCCATTTCTTGCACTGTTACTTCTGCATTTCTTGACGGATTTCGTTCAAATTTTGCATGAAGGTGTCTCTTGGTGTAATCTAAAAACCTATAGTTTTTGGTGATGCTGCCACCAGTGTTCCGTCTTTTATAGGGTCAAAGGTCATACTTCAGGGCATGGCGTGAGTGCACTCTGCAGGCCACATTTCTTGATGGATTTCTTTCAAATTTTGTATGGAGATGTATCTTGGTATATCTCTCAACACATCTTTACTGTTTGGTGATGCTGCCCTCATTGTTCCGTCCTTTATAGGGTCAAAGCTCATTTGTCCCTTTTGTGCACTCTTACTTCTGCATTTCTTGACGGATTTCATTCAAATTTTGTATGGAGATGTATCTTGGTATAATCTACACATATTTAATTTTTGGTGATGCTGCCCTCATTGTTCCGTCCTTTATAGGGTCAAAGGTCATACTTCAGGGCATGACGTGAGTGCACTCTGCAGGCCACATTTCTTGATGGATTTCTTTCAAATTTTGTATGGAGATGTATCTTGGTATATCTCTCAACACATTTCTTTCAAATTTTATATGAAGATGTGTCTTAGTGAAACCTACACATCTAATTTCTACACCATCCTTTTGTTTGAGGGAGGGGATGGGGGAGGGTCTTTGTCCCTCCTTCAAATGGCTGCCAGTGCCGGGGATACATTTAGCAGAGCTGCCAACCATTCCGTTTTTGACAGAATTATTACCACCTTTTAACCAATATTACGGCATTCCGTTTTTTCTTAATGAAATACGTTTTTTGTTTTTTTCTAAGTGTTTGCGTGTGTCCTGTGTACTAGTATATGAAAATACAGTGTTGTCTATGACTTCCGGGTTTGAGCTATCGATACACGTAATGTTACAGTCCCACCGACGAAACCGACCCCAAACTGACCGATGGTACGTACATGTACAGTATATCATTGAAATAACGCAAGTTTCGATCGCTCTTCCGTCGTGTGACTGGGTCGTGTGACTGCGAAAACATGTTTTATTCGCATGCAGCGGTGCCCATGTAGCGTGCGACCCATGCAAAACGCATGTAAGCACAGCACCGATCTCTATATGTGGGACAATGTATTACCGCTTGCTGAACTGCGCACGGGCTTTGACACGATCGTGGATTTAACGGAATTATTTCGCGAAACTGGAGAGGATTTGATCAAAATTAGTGGAAAACGGTCACAGAAGTTTAAAGAGGAGTACAAACAACGATTTCCTGTCATAAAGCCAAGCACAAAAGGCGTTGAATTTGCATTTTGCATGTGTAAGTTCTCATTTATATTATTAGATTTTCAACAACAAAAAAAAAAAAAAAATGAAATCCAAAATCTAAAGGCAAGCATTTTTATCAAAACCAGTACGGTGTAGCAGGTCTTGCAATATTCCTGACACTTGTATAATTTTCCTTCTAATTCTATTACATGTACATGTATATGTTTTTGAAAATCAACCTTGGACTCTGTCTCTGGAGTTGGAGATGCTGATTTAATGGCCTCTAATGGCCATCCATAGTGCTATTTTCTCAGTTTGAGACTCCCATCAGGGCGCTGCCCCTGAACCCCACCCCTCCCCCCCCCCCCCCCCCCCCCCCCCCCCCCCCCCCCCCCCGGGGCCTTGGCGGCCCCCTGGACCCCCGGCCATATTTGTCCCTCTTTTTCGATTTCAAATGTTGGCAAGTAATGAAGTATGAATATGATCCAAGTAATGCGTGACTGTGAGCACACATCAAAGGGAAAAATGTGACAAGGAAGTATGTCGCGCGTGGTTTTAAGTTTTGTTTGAAGGTATTCCTTTTTTTTGCTGTAAATTCTGTAAATTTTTTTGGCCATCATGATTCCTTTTTTTGGTTGCACAAGGTTGGCAGCTCTGATTTAGCATTGCGCGGCCCCAGCAATGCACATTTCTAGTTTTCATTGAATTTGCCATATATCTATAAAAATATATTATTTACATTGAAATTCAAAATTATAAATTTATTTACAAATCTTTAAAAAATAACTGTCAATTACAGTGCATGCGTTTATCCTAACTTGTTGCCTTAAACCTCCAGGTAACGTGGGGACTGCCAAACTTGTTCCATTCTACTATAAAATATGACGTACGATCCAAATAGAACAGTTTTCAGGAGATCAGATTTCAATTGCGAGTATCTAGTTTTACATTTGCATTGTTTCAACATATCCGTTAATCTTTTTTTATTTTCTGGTGTGATCAGGCCACGGGATCCAATTTCAATGCATAGTAGTTTGGGTTTCCAGCCGGCATGGGCGATGTCGTGCATGAGGCTTGCATATCTATCTTGTTTCCTCTGGTGTGCCTTATCTATGTTTACCTCAAAAGGGATAGTGAGCTCAACCAAAGTTATTTCCTTTTTGTTGCGATTAATAAAACACAGGTCAGGCCTTTGCTGTGTGGGAACAATATCAGGAGGGACGGTCCCTCCATTCACCATACATTCACCCTCTACATCTGCATAGACCCGGTGGTCATCACACAAACCATTTTGTTTGATATACTTCAGAAATGTATGGATGACATTATTGTGCCTCCACTCATATCTTTTTAGCATCACTTCACAATTATTAAGTATATGGTGTAAAGTACCTTTAGCGTGGCACAGGCTGCACAAGTCATTCAACCGTTTCCCCATCGATACAGGTTTTTGTTGCTGGGGAGACTGTCAATAGCTGCATTGACAGCAAATTTCAAAACATTTTGGGGCATATATCGTATATGATTGACTTCCAAGATAGGTCAGTTTTCTCCTTCTCAAGGACCTTCATGAACTCACCCTGGACTTTACCCACCCTGGACTTTACCCACTTCTCTCTATTTTCACATTTCAAATTCACTTTGATTTCCTTCTTGGTGTTTTTCCAGTTGTTTAGAAAGCTACTTTTGTGCATTTGGTGTGCGGATTGAGTTATCGAGGACTTTCTGGTCCCAGTTCCCTCTCTCCTTGTCACTGTACATGTGTATGAATAATAAGGTTCAAAATTTCTGGGGGTGGGAGTGACATTGTAGTAAGTGGTCATAGCTTTACATCAGTGGTGTCTGTTTTGCCATGTTTCAGACTTTTTCTGTTTAATTGGGTAAGGCCAACTGGTATCCCTGCTGACAATTACACATGCAGTACATCAAAATCTGTGGCATTATGATACAGTTACAGTTACATGTTCTTGTGTACATTTAGTAAGATGCAGTATTTCAGTAATTCAGCAGTACATTAAAGGGATTGATTAACTTTGCTCTGGATTGAAAGAAAAAAAATCCCTGTTCCAGCTAATGCTGTAATCATAATTGCAAACCTTTAGGTCAGACAGGAATCGCCTGAGTTTTATAAGCTGATAGGTCATATGTTATATTTACGATTGAACATTGATGTCGGGAGAGAGTACCACCGAACTCTAAAGAACTCTTACGGTTGGCATACCTCGCTCTATCACGGAATACCGTACGGGCTGGAAACCCGCTGTGAAATCGGCAAGCGCTGGTGCTTGGTTTTTGTGACTACAGTGCAGCGAAGCGACTTGCGCTAGCGATCGATCTCAATTTTCTCTCTTTTAGGATAGTTAACGGGTTCCATTTTCTCTCATACTTTCACATATCCTTAATTGTATCCCCCGGCAGTATGCCGGAGGATACTTTGGATTCAGCAGCGTTTCGCCGCCGCCGCCGCCGCGTCACATTCTTGTGTGCGCTCTAGCGGTCACATTTCTCAACGGATTTTGTTCAAATTTTGTATGAAGGTGTCTCTTGGTAAAATCTGGAACCCTATAGATTTTGGTGATGCTGCCCCCAGTGTTCCGTCTTTTATAGGGTCAAAGGTCATATTTTGATAGATGTCTTGTGTGTACTCTTGTGTGCGCTCTGGCGGTCACATTTCTCAACGGATTTCGTTCAAATTTTGCATGAAGGTGTCTCTTGGTGTAATTTAAAAACCTGTAGTGTTTGGTGATGCTGCCCTCATTGTTCCGTCCTTTATAGGGTCAAAGGTCATTTTTCCATTTCTTGCACTCTTACTTCTGCATTTCTCGACGGATTTCGTTCAAATTTTGCATGAAGGTGTCCCTTGGTGTAATCTAAAAATCTGTACTTTTTGGTGATGCTGCCACCAGTGTCCCGTCTTTTATAGGGTCAAAGGTCATACTTCAAGGGATGGCGTGAGTTCACTCTGCAGGCCACATTTCTTGATGGATTTCTTTCAAATTTTGTATGGACATGTATCTTGGTATAATCTACACATCTTTACTGTTTGGTGATGCTGCCCTCATTGTTCCGTCCTTTATAGGGTCAAAGCTCATTTGTCCCTTTTGTGCACTCGTACTTCTGCATTTCTTGACGGATTTCATTCAAATTTTGTATGGAGATGTATCTTGGTATAATCTACACATATTTAATTTTTGGTGATGCTGCCCTCATTGTTCCGTCCTTTATATAGGGTCAAAGGTCATTTTTCCATTTCTTGCACTCTTACTTCTGCATTTATTGACGGATTTCGTTCAAATTTTGCATGAAGGTGTCTCTTGGTGTAATCTAAAAATCTGTACTTTTTGGTGATGCTGCCACCAGTGTCCCGTCTTTTATAGGGTCAAAGGTCATACTTCAAGGGATGGCGTGAGTTCACTCTGCAGGCCACATTTCTTGATGGATTTCTTTCAAATTTTGTATGGACATGTATCTTGGTATAATCTACACATCTTTACTGTTTGGTGATGCTGCCCTCATTGTTCCGTCCTTTATAGGGTCAAAGCTCATTTGTCCCTTTTGTGCACTCGTACTTCTGCATTTCTTGACGGATTTCATTCAAATTTTGTATGGAGATGTATCTTGGTATAATCTACACATATTTAATTTTTGGTGATGCTGCCCTCATTGTTCCGTCCTTTATATAGGGTCAAAGGTCATTTTTCCATTTCTTGCACTCTTACTTCTGCATTTATTGACGGATTTCGTTCAAATTTTGCATGAAGGTGTCTCTTGGTGTAATCTAAAAACCTATAGTTTTTGGTGATGCTGCCACCAGTGTTCCGTCTTTTATAGGGTCAAAGGTCATACTTCAGGGCATGGCGTGAGTGCACTCTGCAGGCCACATTTCTTGATGGATTTCTTTCAAATTTTGTATGGAGATGTATTTTGGTATATCTCTCAACACATTTCTTTCAAATTTTATATGAAGATGTGTCTTAGTGAAACCTACACATCTAATTTTTACACCATCCTTTTGTTTGAGGGAGGGGATGGGGGAGGGTCTTTGTCCCTCCTTCAAATTGCTGCCAGTGCCGGGGGATACATTTAGCATTGCGCGGCCCCAGCAATGCACATTTCTAGTTGTATATGTAGTTCGAGGATTGCACACAATTCACTGGCATTTAAGCTGATTTCACAATTGTTCACAAAGTTAATCAATCCCTTTAAAGTGCTTTAGGGCTTATTTTAATTGTCCCTAAAAGCGGAAACACCAATAGATACTTGACAGGTTGACAGAGAAAGAAAATGTGAGTTGAAGCGTTGAAGGCAGTAATAGGGTAGGAATAACATCTCTAAAAGAGGATGTACCGCGGTAAATGCATATCTACATCAAGGTAAAAAAAATTAGCAAGCTGTAAGTAACATGGAGATTCAGAAATATATGATAATCACTGCTATGATTTATATTATTGGATGGATGCCTAATTGTTCAGCATTTTTTTGTTGTACAAGTCGGATCACCATTACTTATTATTGTTAGTTTTTTTATTCATTGATATAAATTGTCATGTGTTTTGTGTAACAAGAACCTTCGGATTTCTCTTAAGCACCACCAGTAGTCAAGTCAAATTATGTTGATATCATCATCACCTGTTTGTATCTTAATCCCCAGTATGCCAGCCAGGAGGCCAGTATTCACCTCCTCCATCCCCTCCTCCATCCCCTCCTCCATCCCCTCTTCTCAGTACATACATGTACATGTAGCATCTTTCAGCAGCTGACCAATAGTGGATGTCATTCTCACTAGCCATGTTCTATACCAATCAAATTAAATCATGTATAATATCATAATCATCATCCCCACCATGTTTGTATGTTAATCCACAGTATGCCAGCCAGGAGGCCAGTATGCACCTCCTCCATCCCCTCCTCCATCCCCTCTTCTCAGTACATACATGTACATGTAGCATCTTTCAGCAGCTGACCAATAGTGGATGTCATTCTCACTAGCCATGTTCTATACCAATCAAATTAAATCATGTATAATATCATAATCATCATCCCCACCATGTTTGTATGTTAATCCGCAGTATGCCAGCCAGGAGGCCAGTATGCACCTCCTCCATCCCCTCTTCTCAGTACATAGCATATTTCAGCAGCTGACCAGTAGTGTACGAGGGGTGTCTTTCTCCCAGGCCATGTTCTATTGGCAGGGAGATGACAATCAGATCTACATCTTTGAGACCCAGCCGGAGATTGACATTTTCACCGTTGATCCCGATCCTCAGGATCCATTCAGTGAGTATCAAAAATCCTCCTTTTATTCTCCAAATATCATTGTCACAACTGGCAAAAATCTTGTCAATCAGTCACCATCTTCAGATACATTGTATTCTAAAATATATTTTTTTTTTTCGATATGAAGTATTAAGATTCACAATTGTTAGTGCACAAAGGAAAAGTCTTGCTGAATGCTATATTGCCTTCACTCTAAATCCTCCTCTCGGTATTTAACAAAAATCAAATTATTTAATTTTTTTGTCATTGTTCCATATCTCAATTGGTAGAATATTGTTTTCACAACAAATTCTAAATTCTAAATTTCTTGCATTAAAATTTATGATAGCTGTACCAATAAGATTACGTAAACATGCATGTACCGTTACCATTGGCTGTGCATGCTTTACTTTCTTACCCAGATTTTGGCAGACAGTTCAATGGCTTTGAGACTAACCTGGAAGTACTGAATGACCATGACCCGACCTCTGACCCCAGCCGACCTTACGCCACTCACCTTGACACCTCCAGCTGGTTGGACTGCGTGGCCAAACGATCCGGTCTCCCTCGCTGGCTTCTCTCCATCACCATCCTCCTGTCTTCTGTCGCCCTCTTGTGGCTGTGTTGTGCTACCATGGTTACAGCTCCAGAAAGGAGAGTTAGAATACCCGTAAGTATAAGCTTGTTTTCCCCTTTTTCTTTGCACCACATGTTCAGTAATGATACAGTGGAACCTCGTTGTCACAAAATCCTTAGGACCAAGAAAATGACCTTTATATCGAAACCTTGTGATATTAGGACTAAAAAACAATAAAATACAAAGTAGTGGGACTGGCAAAATTACCTTGTTATAACGAGAGTTTGTTATAACAGTGTTCTTTATGACGATGTTCCACTGTAATGACTTTTTATCACTGTATGATTGGGAGAACAGTTCCGTTTGCTCTTGGAATATTAATAAAAAAGGACACTGATCAAACATAAAATTAAATGCAGTGTTTAAGCATGTTGAGCTGCTGTATGTATAATGTATATTTGTTCATTTGTGCTGGAAATAAATTTTTTTTTGGTCAATACAATGTTAAAGAATGATCTTTTATTGGTTTACTTGTCAACTCCTGTTAATATAAGGGTTTTGTTTATTTAAAAAAAAAGAATTGTGTTTTGTCTCATCTTCAAGCTGTCCTACTGCAATTAAAAAATACCAGGTGTTTTTGCCATGCAATGTCAGTTTCAAATTCAAATTCATATTCATATATATTGTGAATCATCCACAGAAGCTGAGTATCAACGGTGACTTGGAATACCTGAAGCAACACAAGAAATGTCCCAGCGGCCACATCCCGGTCTATATCACTACTTACAGCCCTACCAAGTCATCCGTCAACGATGACGACGACGATGTTGAACCTCTGCCACTCAACATCGATATAATCCCCACCCAATCTAAGATCTAGTCTGTATGCTAGCAATCTTCGCAGAAATATTGTTTCAATATTTTCTCTCCTATCATATTCTCACTTCCAGTATCATTTCCTCACGGTCTGCTGATTTGGATGTTAAATCATGATATCTTAGAAATAAATATAGCTAGTTATACAAAATATGTATTTTCAACCGAGGGAAATATTGGTCACTTATAACTTGGATATATATTGTACAGGTCATATATATGTGATCAATAATTCAACATTTTGACAAGCTTTTTCTTCTTGCACACAGTACGTTTTCTTTCTCTCTCATTCTGGTCAATACTAGTGTTCAATATTCTCTAAATGTATTTTTCATTCATTGTGAAAATACACTTGCATTATCGAAGCATTCTGCTATATAATTCTTTCCTCATTGCTTTTAATTTGATGCTATTTGGATACATTTATTTTAAAAAAATCAGGATACATCTACAACGTAAAAGAACTAATAAGGTCAAAGTGTGGTTCACATTTTGGTTGATATTATTCCAGAATGGGCTGAAACATCTTGTGAAATTTGTTATTTTATTGTCTCGTAATTTTCACTTTGTCCAGATCTCATTCTATAATACTATTTAATGTCAAATTAGGCATTTCTGTATTACTTGTGCACTCTGACTTTTGTATAGTCACATTATATAAATCGTCTTGTCAAAGAATTCTTGGTGTATGGTTGTTGTTATTCTATCTTTGTATTAATGAGTAACCATCAGCATATTAGCGGTCATAAATATGTCATGCTTTCATTCGATGCCAGTATTTATTTTGAAATACATAAAATGTGCGTATTACCTTCGTTAAAAGTATCGCTGATACTTCACAAAAACATAGGAAAGCTTCACCTTTTGTAATTTCAATTAAAAGCATATCACTCTGAATGTCCACCATAAAGCAATACATGTGCTTGAGAATTTATGTTTAATTTACAACCAGCAATTATAAATTATCTGCATGTAGCATTTTTATTGTATTTAGGGATTGCATGTACATTGTGTATCTGGAAATAGTGTGAACTTTTAATGTGCTATGATAGAAGAAAAAAAAAAATTTTGCTTATTTCTTAGGTACATTTTATTGT
This sequence comes from Heliocidaris erythrogramma, assembly GCA_025617745.1. Lineage (NCBI taxonomy): Eukaryota > Metazoa > Echinodermata > Echinoidea > Camarodonta > Echinometridae > Heliocidaris > Heliocidaris erythrogramma. The sequence goes on from CM046859.1 coordinate 19,019,718, forward strand.
TACTCGTGTTGAGTTTGAATAATTTTTAGTTGTTTATGTTGCTTACTTATGTGTTTCTGCCTAATTTTATTGCTCACTATTAATTTCATTGTCAACTGTCGAATGTTACCATTTATCTTGTATTTGAAAATAATCATGTCGGCAGAAAAAAAATGTATTTATTGCAATAGTTTATTTGATTAACTTTCATAAACAGGGTCTTGATTTTTCACCTCTATATCATTTTAGTTCAAATTACATTTGGATGTATATTATTAAGAATTCCTGACATAATAACAGTCATGAGAATAATCGACTATTATCTGTATTTGCACTTTTTTAAAGCTACATTCAAACCTGTCATAGTATCTTATACCAAAGCCTCTGTCACATTGCATTATTTTCTAAGAGAAAAGGCATTGAGTGTAGGATACATGTACGCTGGATTCAAAGTCATTCAGCTCGAAAACCAGGCCATACATCGGTAACCGCCCATAACTGCAAGCCTGTGATGGTCTTCTCTTGAAGCAACCTCATTAATGATGTGCTCCAAATAGAAGGTTATAACCTTTAACCCTTTCAGGACAGGAATTATTTAAGGGCTAAATTGATCACACTTTGTTCTTCAAATTGGCAACAATATTTCTCTTTTGGTGCCACATGGTTTTAATAAGGTGTAATGTCTTCGAAAACATATACATGGTTTTATAAGAACTTTGTCAAAGTTGAAGAAATGGCCGATTTTGATTTTAAAAAACAATGAAATTGAACCTCACAATGTGTTGCCAATTTAAGGATTTTAAAGGTTATTCTTTTTTAAAATTCCTGGCATTAAACACAATATGGTCATGCAACAAAAAAGGACATAGTGTGTGCAGAAATTTTTGTCTCTATTTCTACTTGTACATCTGGTATATCTTTTTGAGCTCTGAATCAAAAGTTATTGAGCTGAACCACAAAATGTGGTCAATTGTCTTGAAAGGGTTAAATCGTCTGGTTAAGGCCAGAAGGGAATTAACTCTACTTTAAAGGATAAGAGCTAATGGCCTTCTGACACTGCAGATGAAACTTTCTTGATCCTTACTGCTTCTTTGGGTACTTCTCAGTTTCAGTGTGTTGCAGATGTGCCTTCATTTTCACCTTTTGTTGAAGTGATTCTTTGTACGTTGCTTCTTGAGCAACATGCACCTAATCGCTGATATTTCTGTTCACATATAGACCAATACATGAATGAACACTTGCTAATTGTTGCCGTTAGTTTTTTGCACGTGGGTATGACTTAGGGTGCTTTTATTTATACTCCCATTTTTCAGGCCAGAATGACCCGTTTACTTCAAAACACGGTTGCGTCCACAGTCCTTTTCGTACAATCGCTGATGTAAAACTCACCAAAAGGTGCGTTTTGAATCAGCTTTTCTCCAAAAACACGGTTTCTGGGGAAGCATAAACTCACAATCATATGTAAATGCGTTTATATGACGTCATATGAACCAGTAGCATGTGCAATGAGGTTTGCGAAAACAGCTGCAGAGCCTGAAATCGCCTGGAGAAAAGAAGCATGAACAGTAACACCATGAAACTGCGTTTTAGATGAGCGTTTCAAAACGCTTATTATGCCTTCACAAAGAGTATAACACACCCTTAGTAACTGACACATGCAGGTTCTAAATACATGATTCTGATTTGTAGAAAATCCAGCCAGGTTCAATTTATGGGGTTTTGTTCACTTGCTACTGTACATGTACATGCAAGCGGCTCCAAGATCAACCGTGTTATGAGATACAGCATTTCATTTCACACGGAGGCCCTCAAGCACTTTTCATTAGTGGATAAAAGATGCAATCACAATTGAATTTACACTGGATTTATGTAAGGTGTAGTAAATGTAAATGTTTCTTGTTTGCATTAGGTGCTCTGGAGCATGAAGATGAAAGCATTTAACCAAAATCAGTGGCAGTGGAACCCTAAATGTATAGTTTTTCATTTCACAAATTAATGTTTACTAATTTTCCTTTTGTCTGAAAATAATTTTTATTAGCAAAGCACCTTACTTTTGGCATAGATATACTGTATACAACGTATGTAGCCCTAAGTAATATTTACCTTCTCATATATTCTTTATTTTGGGGTAATATAATGCATTTAAATTTTAGGCGCACATTGTATATTTACATGTGTTGTTTTGTTATAGCCGTGTCATGTTAGCATTATTGTGCATTATTCTTTCCTTTCCTCCAAAGTAATTGATGTTATTTAGATTCAAAGTGCAGGATAAAGATGTACATTTTACATGTCAATACGTGCTTATGTTCATTGTTACATATCTGAAAGGAAATGGAAGGTGAATTTTGTACAGGTGTTGCATAAAGGGACAAAAAGCCCTGCTTATCTCAGAAGTTGCAAGATAATGAAAGTTTGTGGGTATTGTAAATGGTAACATTTATGTGGTTGTGAATTGTGTTAAAGGGGAAACCATATTTGTTCTTCAGATTACTTTTTTTCATGGATATATAAAGTCAGCAGAGAAGGCAATAATAGGACATAATTGACTTCAGGCATTGGTCAGGTTTGGTTTAATTTTTGTTTCGAACCAATATACGAGACTTCATTTGAATGATGGAGATGAGGAGATTCAAAAAAGGATATCAACTGAGTAAGGTTCATATGAATTGAGTGTTGGAAATGGCTTGTGTCTGTCTATATGTAAATGGATTTGTACAGTAAACAATGTTATAATTTCTTTCTTTTTGCTATGTATCAAGGGTTTTACAATAATTTCTGGATTGATATATATTTACATGTAATAAATAAGACTTAACCTTTGTAGCGTCTAAGAACCCAAAGTTGTTACGAGTGTAATTATTGCCTAGTTAACCCTAAAACTGCTCCACACCAACTTTCCTTGTCTGAATTGAAATTTTAGGGTTTTTATGCGTTGAGCCATATATTTAAAATCTTTTCATCTGTGGGTCCGGACCCAGATTTTGTCCATTAACGTGTCCCGGGCGCCTTTCAGTGTCAAGCCCTGTAATCTATTCCTTCTTGTTGTCCTACGTAGTTTTGCATTAAAATATACGAGATGGGTATAACTCAGGAATTTCCCAGCAAGATTTATCGTCTGCTAGTGATACCAGGAGGCTGCCATTTTCTTGATGTGTACATAAAGATATTTTTAATCCGAATGCAAAATTGTCTTTCTTCCTGATACAAAATTCCATTTGAGATTTAAAATATTTAACAGATATATACATATATTCTAAAAAACGAAAATGTGTTTTATATTTCTTTGAAAATTATGATTTTACTAAATATCTGTCACAAAGCAACCAGGAATTTCAACCAAGAGCAATTACTAGGGTATAGCATCACTTTTAACCTAAGGGAACAATAGGCTCACAGGCTAGAGTGCTCTGGTTGAATAGGAGAGTTATGTGAATGATGTGTGCTGAGCAGTGGTACCTTGTGCAATGAGCTGTGCATGAGTGCTAAGTGTATGTTGTATGAGCTTGCCACTGGGAGAGCAACTTTGGCACTGGTCAAGGCAGGACCTGCGTGCTGAGTGAGTGTGTGAGGAGATGAGATGTGCAGCAAGTAATTTCTGGTTGGCATCTATCCTGAAATCCGGGCAAAACAGGCTCCACACCATGGCCCTGACACCATAGTCAGGCAGCTGGGTTCCGGGACTTCAGGGATCTTCTTGGGAATTCCGAGATCTTCTTGGACAGATCGTCTTACCTCTGAGACGAGATCCTTCGTCTGCTGGACAAGCGACTTCTACAACCGAATCCAACGTACGTTATACTTCGAGCAAGCTTTAGGGAACAGGCAACACAACCCTTGAACACACATGGACATTATCGAGTCTTCGTGCAACGTCTAGATGAGACAACACGAGCACAGGAAGACATATTGTAAGGAGATTTTGAGAACAGTTGCGGACATTTATTTAAATTGTTAAATACTGCACGTGCTAAAAATTATGATTTTCTAATATTTCCCAGGAGGAAAAGTTTGATTATTTGAGTGAGCTCATTATATTTTGGACTTTTGGGGTATTTGCAGTACTGCTATACCAAAAGAGGGTAATGGTTTATCTTACTGAAAAGAGTGATTTTTTGGGGGGGTTTGGTAAACCCTTTACAGTGATATTTACATGTTTAATGCTTTGAATTATCACAAGAATATTTATGTGACAGAATGTATGGATCAATTACATTTGAATATATATAGTTTTTGCATATGACTTTATTATACTCTTTGAATTGTCATGTGAAATTTATTCTGAATATATTAGTCAAGTAAAATAAGATGAAATCTAATTAATAAATCATATTTTCAAGATTTGAATATATACCAAGGCGTTGAATTTGAGTAATTATGTTTGTGTAAATTCTTAACCAACCTATCTATATTTAGACAGAACAGTATCTATCGCCAGACATTGCAAAAACAGTGCATAGATCTGACAATACCAATCTATTTTCTTGATACTATGACGTACGTGACAGAGCGAATTAATTCAAATTTCTGGATGATGACTTTCCCTGAGCGTCAATAGTGACAAACTATGCATTCACCTGCTTTGAGATAATGGAGTTCAAAAGTCAGAATGCGCGTTGTATAAATTATGTTCTGGTTTGCCAGGCATGACCAAGAAATCAATTTCTAGTTAGCAAAACCGGAGAATTTAAAAAGAAATCTATAAATTTCAAATTTTAAAATAAATGTATACACCTGTTATGTATTTTCGATCATATATGGGGCTTTTTTATAATGAATAGAAGCAATTTAGCTCGTGGATTAAAAATATCTTCCTGACCCAGAACGGTCTCCAATGGTTCATGTACAACTCCATGTCATCAAGAAAATGGCAGCCCCCATGAAGTGTTAGCAGATGATACCGTGTGCTAGAATGTCTTGATTTAAACCCTTTTCTGATATTTTATTTCTTAAGTGATACAGGTCAATGATTAAGAATATATTACACCTTTGAACATTAAGTACATTTATATTCTAGTGTTAATTCTCCTTTAAATATCAGACTCTACTGTTCTTTTTTGTTCTGTCTCAGTATACATTTTTTCTTTCCACCTATCTCCATCTCTCCAATTTCCTCGAGTCTCTCACTCTCTCTCTCCTCTCTCTCTCTCTCCTCTCTCTCTCCTCTCTCTCCTGTCTCTCCCAATTTCCTACGAAATAGCAAAGTATTGGAAGTCTTTAAAAATAATAAATCTAGGCTTTTTTTCCTCCTTCCAATCTTCCAATTGTTATAGAAATCATGATACAGTGGAACCTCGTTAAAACAAGGTAATTTTGCTGGTCCCACTTCTTTGTATTCTATTGTTTTTCAGCCCTAATATACCGAGGTTTCGATGTAAAGAGGTAATTTCCTTGATCCTAAGGAGTTTGTTATACAGAGGTTCCACTATACTGCACAAGAATGGAAGTCAAGGGGCCAAATGGGTGAAACGATGTCTGCAAAATGATATTTCTATTAATACAGCATCCATATATACATGAAGGCACTACAAATATATGAAAAATATGTTCACTTTGAAAAAGAAGTGTCATTTCATATGAAATATATGTATTTGTCAAACATACATGATATTAATTCCTCTGAACATTTACACATTCAATGAAAAACATGAAAATTCAGACACGATTTTCTGATGCCCCTAGACCATTCTAAAGGTACAGAAGTGCTGGCACTGAGGATATAACTTATCTGTGAATGAAATATTTCTTACCCACTTTATTTTGATAGACACCGAAGTCATCTGAGATTTGTAAAAGCACTTAAATGACCCCCCCCTATCCTTCTAAAATCCTATTTGCCTCCAGCATGTTAGAATACCAAATCAGGATCTGGGAGCGTTTCATCAAGCGTTTTGTCAGTGATTTTTACTGACAAATTTGCTCTCAGCCAATCAGATGCAAGGATTTCAGTAGCTTATAACAGTTGTCGGATAAAATATCCGACAACTTCCTTTCATGAAACGCTCCCCTGATGTTTGGTACCTCCTTTAAAATTTTCTCCGAGATATTTGGAGTTGGATAAATCAAGAGATTTAATGATCGTTTGAGAAAATTCTTTTTCCACTGTTCTATCCATATAACCTACATGTACCAAGGAAGTATACTTTGAATAAACAGTGATGCACCCTTAGTTGCACTTGCTTAGTATCATTCTGTCTGTTGTTATTAAATTGCTTGTTGAAGTTGAAGTTGAAGTTGCACAGAACAGAAAAGACTTGACAGGATACACAGAAGACCAAAAGCCTATTATGTACCTAGTTTGTCTTACATGTATTATTAGAATTCGGCCATCACAGATGGAAATACAAACATGGCATCTTCATCAAGTCTGAACTAATGTATGTCAACAACGTTCAAATGTCTTTTTCACCTCTCTTCGAAGAGAATACATAATGAACATCAAGTCTTTGCCTGAGTAACGATGCAATGAAATTCATTGTATCAATCTCCCAATCCATCATCAAACTTTGATTCCTTTCTTCTTGAGTTCTCTCCTCCTCTTCTTCTCCTCTGCCTCCATCTCTTCTACCATCTGTTTAAAGCGAGGACTGCGAGGATCGACCGCGTAGCCTAGCTTCTCCTTGGCAAGGGCTAGAAGATGGGATCTCTTTTCTTTCTGTTCTCTCCGCTTGGCTCTTTCCTCTTCCACCTTTTTCCAGTAGTCCTCGATCATCTTGGGCATCTTAGCCATGTTGGCTGCTATAAGCTTCTCCCTAAAACACAAGCATAGACACATGTCATAACTTTGGCTTAAGAGTAGATCTACTACAGGATTAGTTATCAAGACAAAGAGTTTATCAAATTATCAAGTAGTAATGAACGATGAAAATTTGAGAACAAAACATGAATAAAAACTGTACAGCCTTAAATTTAAACTGCACTGATCAATCTAGAGTTTACGTGCAATTTACAATTCTCTTTGCACATTCAGATGTGCAAATCAATCCACCCCCCGGCAGCCCCCCACCCCCCCCCCCAAAAAAAAAAAAAACCTGAATCTTCCCCCAACTCATTTAACAATGGTGATTATAACCTATACAAGGCATTTTAGCTGCAAAATAAAAAGCCGTATTTTGCACGCTACTCCGAATCCGTAACCGAAGCATGCAATATTTGTCATATTGCTCTTTTCCAGGTTTTCCCCATAGACCACTGTACTAAACAAGAGGGCAACATTTTTCCATATTCCACCCTTTCTTGCACTTATATTGTGTACGCATTAAAGTGTACAAAGGCTTAAACAATGGATACGTGCGGTAACGATTTACGTCACAATTGCTTGGCCCAGAATACAAACCTGTAAGAATAACCTGAAATCAGAAGGACTGACAGGCAAACAGACGTGTTTGTAATTGCTACAAAATAGGCATATACATGATATACATGTAAGTAATGATAATAATATTGGCTGGCTCTACTTTCGGGTGAATATTGAAAATATTGCCCTTAAAAGGGCACATTCATGAGAAAAAAGCACACAAACAAGAGAAATAGATCAGTGAAAGTTTGAGAAAAATCTGACAAAGAATAAGAGTTACATTATGAATTTTTAAAATTCTATGGGAATCTCAAATTAGCAACTCCAGGTCATGTGATTGTGATATCCCTGTGATGTCATGGATTCACTACTCTACATTGGGGTCAATTAATGAAAGAATATGCCTATTTTTGACAAGATGAAATTCAAAAACATGTTACCCTCAGTATACTTCGAGCACAGGAATAAAAACGATGTTTTTTGAAGAAAACTGTAAAACAATGACATTTCACGTACAAAAAAAAATTGGAAAGTAGTGAATCCATGACATTACAGTCACATGACCCGGAGTTGCCAAATTTGAGCTTTCTATAGAATTTTAAAAATTCATAACTGTCTTATTCTTTGTCGAATTTTTCTCAAACTTTCACCAATCTATTTCTCTAATTAAGTAATTTTTGTGCTTTTAGTTTTAGTTAAAAAGCAACTTTTTTCTCATGAATGTCATGAATGTGTCCCTTTAAAAGAACCATCTGTTGCGGGCAATATATTCTGATATCCACCTGAAGGCCAGTCAATATTATATAATTATTCAATGAATAGGTTTTACTTTCTACTTTTTTTACAGGATCAGATTGACATGATTATGTTAAGTTAGACCTCTCTAGACTCTACCTCTTGAGTTTTTCCAAGTCTGCTGCCTGTTTCTCAGCTGCCAGTTCTGCTTGCATGGCTTGAAGACTTGGGAAATACTCTTCCTCTTCCTTGATCAGTTTCCTGAGTTCTGATTTAGTGGGCCACATGATTGCGGGATCAACACCCGAAGCTTTACCCATTTTCGCGTATTGTTTGGCATGCCACTTCCTCGTCTTCTCCCACGGCCGATCTACCTCCGGGCGCGACCGAACAGCCGGCTGGTCGAGAAGTGATAAATCCAGCTGCTCTTCTTCTTCCACAAAATCGCTCATTCCTTCGAGAACTTTATCTGAATATTGTCTGAAAGGTAGCTGTGTTACACAGCATGTTTTCTTATGTATACTGCTCTCTCCATGTCTAATTTGTGACAGCTGGAGCACCGAACATGCCGAAAGTCTTTCAAATGTCCGTGGCAAACATTGCCTGAAAACTGCCATGGAAGTCGCCATATTTACATTCACTGTAACTTAGTGATAGATGGCGCCCTAAGCTTTCTGTCTGTTTGGCATTATGCCGTACCCTCGAGCTCTGGATGGACAGGTCCAATGCTCTATAATTATAAGTAATCACAGGCGTCAGTGGCGGATCCAGGGGTGCAAAGGGGGCACGTGCCCCCCCCCCCCCCGGCCCCCCTTTTTTTTGCTTGTCAGGGAATTATGGAGGGAAACTTGACCCCTATAACCCCCCCCCCCTCACTGAGCGACTTTTCGAGAAGCTGGCGAGACCAACAAAATATGGGTCTACCTATTCCAAAAGTTGACAAACCTTCATGCCCCCCCCCCCCCCCCCGTCATGAAATCCTGGATCCGCCAGGGGGGCACAGGGGTGTCGATCCGTGTTCATGATACTAGGGATTATGGCACCCGGGGCAAAAAATGAAGTTCCCCCCCCCCCCCCCCCCGAGTGCCCAAATTTATCTTCGTCAGCGAAGGAGCAAAGTTTTTTTAACCCTAAAAAACGCAATTTCTTGTGCATTTTATCCAGGAAATTTTGCAATAATTGACCACCGCAATTGAGCGGTAGAGAAACTCGAATTTTATACATTGATAAGCGGTTTTCTATTCACTCACTTCTACAATCGGGAGCAAAACTAACGAAAACCATGAAAGGCTGGAGAAAGAGTCAAGAAATTCAGCAAGGCTATACCTGAAGTTGAGATTTCTTTCATAAGTTGAACCTTTGCAAATGCTCTTTTATATACTTTATCCTACATCGGGGGCGCAATATTTAGCAGGAGTAATATGAAACATTATATGATATAGCGAGCAAAGCAATTACATCTTTATTTTTTCAATTTTTGAACCCTTTAAGCTATTTAAGAATTATATAGGCCTACTAGGGGCGCGAAACTACGAGATCCTGAAAGATAATAATTATGCGAGGGAGCAAAGCGACCGAGCTTTTGAAAATTTTAACATTTCAAACCTTCAAAAACTAGATTTCTAGTGCATTAACCCTGCGGATTTTGGGGTGCGTAATCCGTATAAAGATTATGATTTTTCTTTCTGCCCCCCCCCCCCCTAGATACGCCACTGAGCGAAGCGACCGAGCGGGGGAGCAGGGACTTTTTCGAAAATCTGTCTATAAAACTTCCATTTTAGAGCATCCCAGAATGTTTTTTTAATGAATAAAAGGAATGCACGGATCTACGCCAATGGACGGAACCCTCAATTGAGAATGACAATGCGAGCGAACGAATTTTCTTCCATATTTTCGAATTGAAATTATGGCATTTCTTATAATCTATAATTCTTATTTCTTATAATTTCTTCTAATAATCAAAGAATGTCATGGTATTTCAAAGTCAAACATAATGAGTTTGGATAATTATTAGTTTTAAGTTAATGTATCATAATTATATGGGGGATGATAATACAGGCCATCCCCCCCCCCCCCGGTTCGACACCCATGGGACGTGAAGGATCCAACCGCATAGCCAGGATTTCATTTTAGGGGCGGTTGTAAGCACACGAAGAGTGCGTAATTGGTGATGAGCACGCAAAGCTGCCCAGGGGTGGGTGCAGGGAGGGGGAAGTTTTCCCCCTTCCTCGCGAAGCGCGAAATCTTTGACGTTTTATAGCAAATTTGAGAGAAACGGCTCGTAGCACCTTAATTTAGGCGGAAAGTTATTTCGAGGTCCGGACTGCTTTTCAGTTATTTGGACGTAATACTGCACTGTAACAGGGATGGGTGCAGGGAGGGAGGAGTTTCCCCCTTCCCGCGCGAAGCGCGAAAGTTCTGACGTTTTAGCAACTTTGAGAGAAAGACAACGGCTTGTAGCAAATAAACTTTTAGGCGGAAAGTTATAGTTCGACGCCCTGACTGCTTTTCAATTACTTGGACGCAAGATTGCACTGTATGTAACAGGGGTGGGTGCAGGAAGTGGGGAGTTTCCCCCCTCCCGCGCGAAGCGCGAAAGCTCTACGTTTTACAGCAAATTTGAGAGAAAGAAAACGGCTCGTAACACTTTTTTTAGGCGGAAAGTTAGTTCGACGCCCTGGCTGCTTTTCAGTTATTTGGACGCAATACTGCATTGTATATAACAGGGGTGGGTGCAGGGAGGGGGACTTTTCCCCCTCCCGCGCGGAACACGAAAGCTCTACGTTTTACAGCAAATTTGAGAGAAAGAAAACGGCTAGTAGCATCAACATTTCACTGTATGTAACAGTGGGTGCAGGGAGAGGAGAGTTATTTACCTTCCCGCGCCAAGCGCGAAAGCTTTGACGTTTTAGCAAATTTTTAGAGAAAGATAACGGCTTAGTGGCTGAATAGGGGGGGGGGCATGGCCCCCTTGTGCCCCCCCCCCCCTGCCTACGCCAGTGTAAGTAATTATACATGTATTATAATTATTAGCCAGGTCAGAGGCCTGTGAACGATTTTGTTACTGGGGGTGCTGTGTCTCTTTTTAAGTCCACAAATCTCTAACAAGCAAAAAAAAAAAAAAAAAAAGTTCCTCAGCTTTTTTGCTCCCAGGCCCATGTTATTAGCCATATCAGACATCTGAGCAAATTTTACATTTTATTGCCCGGCTTTGACAAGCCAAGACAAGTCAACAAAATTGCGGGTCGATAAATTGTTTATTGCCCGGTTTCGAAAGTCAATGGGATTTTGCGTGTTAAAATAATAGCGGGCAATAAACTCTATTTTTACAATATTTTCGAATTGGCTCTAGATGTCTGATTCTGTTAATAATAATTATATGGACTGGCTACTTTCGGGGGACACAACATTAATTGCCCTCACTAGAATCGTATCGCCCAGGCAACAAATGTTGTATCCCCGTCAAGCCCAGTCCATATTATAATATTATTCAAAACTGGAAAAAACATCTTTCATTAGCCACCTCTTGCCCCTTCCCCACATGGACACATTCATCACATAATCACTATTCTGGGTGTAACCTTCTGGATTTATTCACGCTCTTACATACAGAATTATGATTGAAATATGTCCTAACATTCTGAGGAAGGACTTCTTTCAGACACTTCAGGCATAGATCTACCTTGCGGGGAGTTGTCATAATTGGGTTTACACTCAAGTCTCGGTACTACCATAATTATAGGAGGGCTGTCACCATTCATATTCACCCCCTTCAGTATAAAAATGAATCTAATTTTTAAAAACGAATTTAAAGAGGCTCCCATTTTAATCATACCCTTTGTAAACATAAAGGGATATTTATGTGTCGTATTTTAGCATTTTATAGACAGCCAAAATAAAATTTTAAATATGATATCAAAAAGTGAATGTTGTTTACAATAATAATGAACTGTGCAACGGGTTGTTCAGTTCATATCGCAAACAATTTGTTTAAATATTAAACAGGTTGTATAAGTTTTAAACAACCTATTAAACAGCGTTTTTACTGCATAGGCTTATACATGCAACACCCCCCTCCCAAAAAGAATATATAATCGCCATGATCGCGCTTTTTCCCTTGAGTTGCAAAATAAAATGTCTTATTTTATATCAGCCACCCCTCTCTCTCTCTCTCTAATCTCTCTCTCTCTCTCTCTCTCTCTCTCTCTCTAAATCTCTAAATCTCTGAATATATAAATATATAAATGTCTCTTTCGTTCCCTTCCCCTCTTATCTATCTTTATCCACTCTCTCTAGTTTTATGTTACTCTTTCTCGGCTCCTCACATGCAGTTATAATAACAAAAAATCACTGTATTGGTACTCCCCATCAAGCTTGTCCCTATCCAGTTCTTTCATTGACCCCCCCCCCCCCCACAACAAAAAACATACAAACAACAACAACAACAAGACAAACCCCCCCCCCAAAAAAAAAAAAAAAAACACAAAAACACAACAACAACAAAAAACATTCTACCACACATCATTATAAACGGAGCATGTGGATATTATAAAATATTATAATTCTTTAATCAACAGCTATCATGAGCAGCAAAAATAATTTGTTATGTGACAATTAGATTTGTTCAACATCATTCAACATCAGTTATCAGTTATGTCCATTTCACGTTATAACATTGTTAAGAAACAACATAATGTTTTACCGCATTAGGGGGTAAAACACCAGTTGAAAATGATAATTATGACTTCATTTTTGCAGGAACAGTGACGTGACAATATACACAATCAGTCCATCAATTCTAATACATCTACCCCCTGGACTATACACCCCGGACAAAAATTATTCCTTTGTAAATAATTCCCATTTTCAACTGTTATGACCGATACTGATTGGGATTCTGATCGCTGAAAAAGGAACAAGAAGGGTAATGTAGCGTGCAGAGAGTTCGTCCTGTTGTCCATAAATATCATTAATCGCACAAAAAAGAACATATTAAATGGAAAAGCTTAAATAAGAAAAGAAACGTTCCTATCGGTATCCTTTCTATCATAATAAGTTGACTGTCTGCAATTGAAACTTATTTGGACCAGCCAAATGAATAAAACAACAAAAACGAACATATATATATAATACAGTAAGTTCGGTTTGACAAAATACATTAGTTCCGACGCTTGGATTTGATAGATTAAAAGGCGTATCCCAATTCAAGAGTATATAATTTCATAAAGAGAAATGATTGTGTTTTTATATAAGAAGTATCATAATACTGGTAAGCCCTAATAGATTAACATTGATTTACAACAAAAATAGATTTGCAATGGATTTAGAAATTAACCGATTCCAATGTAGGTGATTACTTTTAAAAGGGTTTGGTTTTATAGGTTAAATGTAACACTTATAACAACCATCCTAATTTGTTTTACCATTCTGTTGATAAAGATATTCTTCTTATAACCAGAAATATTTAATTCTTATCATATCCACTATTTGTCTTTTTGGCCATCCTACGGGATCCAATAAAGACATACAGTTTCATATCTATACGAAAGAAAATCGGGCTGTTTGAGCTCCTAGTCTCGTATTCCTATGTACTTTTCACGTAATACCGCAAAAACAAACCAGAGCACACATTTTCCTAAAATACAACGACAAAAAAGAAAAGCAAAGATCGATGGGTTTACCAAGTTGTAATTCAAGGCATTAATGGCATTTTAGACATACTACTTATCATACATAATATACATGTACTATCGCGACATAGCCATTTTGGCCATTAAACGATATTATACAAGTCATTTTGTTTTTGATAATGGAAAATATTAACGCGAGTTCATAGATATCAAACTCGTTGTTGTAAAGTTGTCTATTCGATACTAAGCACAATAAAATGAAATGTGACTGTAGTGACTTATTACGCTTCACTAGAATCTGACTGTCCATTTACTAATCAATGTAAATTATATTATATTTCAGCGAACGGTTTACTGCAAATAGTATTGTATAAGACCGAGTTATCATTTTCTTCAAATGAATAGAACTGATAAACTATACGTATTATACTCAGCACCGTTTCCGATTCATGTCATTTTAATTTTTTACTTTCAAATAATTCGTTTTTCATTCTTGTAACCTCTCTCATCCCCCATCTCTATCTCTATCTCTCTCTCTTCTCTCTCTCTCTCTATTCTCTTCTCTCTCTATCTCCCTCCCTCCCTCCCTCCCCCACCCTTTGACTTTCTTTATTTTCTTTGTACCCCCTTCCCTCTTTCTATCTTGACCAGTTGTCGCGAGATAATGTTGACAAATATTGTTGTTTGATGGTTGTTTGTTTATTTGTTGGAAAGCTTTGAACCAAGAAGGTTCAAACAGATGAAGTCATAACAGACAGCTTCCATATGAAACGAGCTTTGATGCCGCCACAACAAACATGACAAATATGCGCTCTCCGAAAACATTCTTCCAAAGGAGGAAATAAATCAAATTCAGTTTTATTGCATAACCATGGATAAGTACAATGGAGGATATTCTGTTGTAATGATAGTTTTCGCAGACCCAAATGTAACTTTGAAAAGGTGCACATGAATGATAAAAGTCATATAACAAGGTTCAAGCGAACATATTTTGTGCCAAAAATACCAGAACCAATTTCTTGATTGGCCGCGTGTGCCCACTTTGGTTGGCTATATTATCTCCTAGATCCATCTTTCAACTATAGTAGTATATGAAATTTAATAATCGGAATTAAGCAGAAAATTAAAGAGGCATGCATTTGTGACACTTTTAAGGCAATATATATCTCAAAAAATTGTTCATCCTGAGGGAGGTGAATTTCAGAATGAAATCGAAATTATTTACATTAAAACTGCACATTCACTTTCTGTGTTTGTCGATTTATGTATTTAACTGCGCATTGTAAACATTAAAAAAAAACCGCCTCTAAATCTCTCCCGTTTACTTTGGCGGCATCAGACATCGACGTCAAAGAATCAAGGCAGTTTAGTAATTCAGTTGTACACCCTTTATAATCTGCAAGGTGTTTGCATTAATTACCGTTAGTTGAGACTCCATCTGTTTGAACCTCCTCGTTTGAACCATCTCGTCGGTGGCAAATTTTGTGAGACATCAGCTCAGCCAAAATTGTCAAGTAACGCCCCTATATAATCTCTATCACATATTCTCACCCCCCCCCCCCTCTCTCTCTCTCTCTCTCTCTCTCTCTCCCTTCATTGTAACATTAATCTTAGCACCATTTACATCATACTGACGGTGGATATAATGGTTGAGGATGAAGACAACCAAGTTTGGGCTAAAGCTTTCATAATCAATAAATATAAAGAAGATTTAAAGGTTCTGCAACATAGTTACATGAATCATTGTACACAACTTGTCAATAATCCACAAAAGGCGAAACTACAGAAGCACCGCTGACTCTGATAATCAAAGAATTCTGGCTATGAGTCTTCTCACCAAGTCCATAAATAGCAAGTTCTGATAATTAGCATACAATAAACGTCAGATGGTAACACATGTATTACAATAATACTCTTAACATCAACTTTAGATGGTATATCAGGGACCGCAGAACGGGGGGGGGGGGGGCTGGGGGCTGCAGCCCCCCCCCCCCCCCCCCATTAAGCTCCTCCACTTTCCAAGACGTTCCGCGGTGCCTGGGTAATAGTGCCACATACTACAACGTCAGATGGTAATAGTACATTGTACTATTTTGGTATTATCGTCATATTCTCTCTCCATACATCAGCGTGCGTCATTCAAACTTGACATGATAAAATAAATATGAGTTGTGTCAATAGAAGGAGGCTTGAATAATCAAGAAGGCATTGCGGCGTGTTATCTGTTCCTGTGTACTCACGTTCACGAGAAAATAAATATAAATACTTCTCAACAGGATTCATAGCAGATTCTTGGCGAGACATTCATGTATGAGCAGCACACAGTGACTAAAAGTTCCATTTGGTGTAGCTGAATGTTTTAGCGCTATGTCATCGCTTTTTGTATTCTATCCTTCTTTTGTTCATTCCTCTTGCAGTCAGATGGCGATAACCTTTCTTTATCATCGCATTATGAACAGAATTGTTTAAAACGAATGCATCTGGTTTTTTCGCTTCTTTTTCATTCTCGACTTTACTATTAGTATCTCCATCAGTATTTTTCGTATCAGGATTATCTTTATGAACTAAAGCTTTATTTTCATTCAACTCTTCGACTTTGCCAGGAAGTTTCATGACTTCATCAGCATCTTGCACCGTCTTCGTTTCATTCAGTTTTTGGTCAGAAAGCTTGACAGCGTCATTAGCATCTTGAAGTGCTTTCGTTTCATTCACCGGCGCCACTTTGGGACGCGGTTTCCGTACGCGTCGCCGTATGACTTTAACACGTCGTATGACGCGCACGTGCGGAGCCGCTTTGCGTATCTGTTCCAGAGTGCCGTTCTTCAAGGCTTCTTTGTAGAGTTGTAAAAAGGGCGTGTCCAGTTCGGCGGTGACGTTACGGATGGTAGCTCGCCAGGAGGGGTAGTGGAAGTGGATGTTGTAACCAAGCGACCAACGGGCGAAGACAGCCTTCTCCGTCATGAATTTGTGTCCTTTGGTCATCTGTGTCTCGCTCCATTTGTAATATTCACATTCTTTTCTCATATCTGGTTCGTAGTAGTGATAGGGAGATGTCGAGTTGGGATGCCTCCTGTATCAGTGAAAAAACGGGGGAAATATGCAAAAGTCTCTTAGTGACAGTACCTATTGGCATGAAGTATGTAATAAATGATAGGAAACTTTGGAAACCCTTCCATAGTTCGTTATCAAAATCAAATATTTTAATTTTCATTTGAACGGTCATAACAATATTCTAGCATACTGCGTTGATTTCTGTACAAAATGTTAACCCCTTTACATCAACACAGAGAGTGCAACATAAGATGTGAGTCATAATAACCTGACGATTTGAGTAGTTCAATCAGTTCCATCGGCACGATAATGTCTAGTATGGCTTTATCATCACGGTCGACAACATTATGCACACGTTTTCGGCACATTTGTCCTATAGCGGCCAGTACGGTTGTGCTGCAATATTATTGCAATGACACCACACAAACTGAACACATTTATCTCACTCTCTTCCCCCTCCCTATTATCCCTCTCTAACCCCCCCCCCCCCCTCCCATCTCTCCCTCTCTCTCTCTCTCTCTCTCTCTCTCTCTCTCTCTTTGTCTTTGTCTGTGTCTTTTTTGCTCCATATACACAAGTGACTGCAAATGTAATCATGAGTGGTAAGACTATACTAGGGGGTTGATATGATACGTATTGTCGCCGGCGACATTATTTGCCGTGGTAACGTGCCTATAGTATAGGTATCTTTTATAATCGCTAAGATATGCCGATGGGTGACAATAATTATACGCTATGATCGTCGGCATGTATTGTGACCAACGACGATACATTGTCAACAGTATATACCGTAACCAGTGGCGTTTCGGTGGGGGTGGGGGGGGGGGCTATTTTTGAATGTCAGAGATTTTTATGTAAATTATATACTTACAAGCAATAATCCACGTTAGACAGACCATAAACATCGATTCTGTTACAGACGTCGAGGGCGAACAGCATCGCTACGAAGCCAGTACTCAACCACGTCTTGGCATCAGTTCTGTAGCGTCGAAAAACAAACAAAAATTATACTCCACTACACATACCTGTCACGTGATCACATCTAAATCAAAGAGAGTGAAATTGCGGCAATCACAGTTTGTTTGTTTTTTATAGACAGGCTTTCATACTGATTGTAGTAAACGCATGGGGTTTTTTTTTATTTTTCTTGGGGGGGGGGGGGGGGTACAGACTGTATTCCATATTATGTTACTCAGACCGAGAGAGGATGACGAGATTCATATTATTTGAATATTATAATTTTTATGAGAGGAATCCATGATATATGATTATGTGTTTCATTATGCATGTGTTCATATGTTTACGTGTTGATTATATGTTCATATATCAATATCAAAACCATGGTTTCACAAATTTAATCAAAGCATATAATGAGATACAATATTCCCCATTAAATTATTATGTGCCACTCAAATTATATTCCTAATATATGTCATACTGTATTTCTTCTGGTTTATTTCAGAACTTCTACTATAAAACTACTACATGGGATTGCAGGTAATAAAAGGGTCGTCATGTAGGAAATTTAAAATATATATATATTGGTTATTCGGCAAAGCTTTTGTAATGTATACACTACAATCATTCTGTTAATCATTGATGGCTATTGTTTGTGTCCATCGACACTGAGTCTCGTGGCGTGCCTGCGAATGTGCCAATCGGAACACATGGCAAATTAAAGGTTATGCAAATAATATCAAGGAGAATTTGGTTGAGCTGGGGTTCGTGATAAAAATCGGAAGGAAATCCCACCATTTTGAATTTTGTAATCATATATATCTATACAGTAAATATCCATAGCAATCTAATCAGACGTACAAGCTCACACCGGTCTCTATGCCAAACCGTTCCTCGGTCTCGTTAATCTTCTCCGGCGTCAAGAAATAGAACTTGACATGAGGGTACATTTCCGTCATGTTCCTAGCCGCCTGGTACACCGTGTTGTCGGTCTTGTTGATCTTCTCCTGATAGAGCCACGGTACGACCACGATGCCGGTCCTGGTCGCAGGGTCGCCTAGGATCTCTTCGACGAGGTCATCGCTCGTCGCCAACCCCCTCGCTAAATTCACGTGCCCTGTAAAGAAGCAGGAAGGAAAGATAAGGAATTGGGTTGATACCGAAACATGTATTCTTATAATTATAAGCGTAGACAACGAAGGCGGGCAGGGCAAGCCCCTCCTCCCCTGATAAATAAAGGATTATCGGGAAATGTGAGCCCAACATTCCTCATTAATATTTATGGGCTGCCCCCACTCCCTAAAAAACAACGACGAATAAGCTGGCCACCTTATAAATCAGATAAGTGTACATTCTTCAGTGGCGGATTCAGAGGGCATATTTGGGACCCTTTTATCCCCCTTTGCTATATAGTTACATATTTTATGCTCGCGTGCTCTCTCGTACAGATAATCATTGATCTACCTCTGTACTTGAGGAAATGACTTATATATTTCAAAAACACGTGTGTTTGCAATTACCCCACCCCATCCCAATTGATAACTACTTTTTCCTAGGGAAAATAATAATTAAAAAAAAAACATGTCGCCCCCTTATGACAATCCTAGAGCCACCCCTGTCATAATGCTAACCATTGCGATAAGAATACTCCCCTGAAAAAATGAAAATGTGTACAAATGCGTGTTTTCGAACCTGGTGAGCTTGGGTAAATGAAAACTGCAATGCCCTTACAATCGAATTCTTAAAAAAACATATTCCGATGCCCTCTTGCATAAAAGTCAGGTTGGGACTCAACTTGAATATTAAAAGCAACATTATGTTTAATATTTGCGCTGCACAACACACAACAGAAGTTGGTATTAAATCAATTGCATGCAAAAGGCTCAAGATTATTATCGTCATCTTACCTATGACACGAACGTCGGTATGGATACCGACGTCCTCCTCGTAGCCTCTGACCGTAGCGCTGTTCATTCGGAGAACACAGTCGGCATTGTCGATGTCGGCTCCAGCACCACTGTTGAGAAGCTGACCTGAGCTTGATACGAGTGAACATCGGTCGCAATGGAGATCGAGAGGCTAAAAACAGACAATTTAAATAGAAAATAGATAGAAAAAATTATTAGACAGAAAATAAACCGGAAAAGGGTATAGCGCTACGCTACAGTCGTCTAGGTGCATTTGTTTAACCAGTAGGGTAGGTACGGTACGGTAGACATGTGCCCCCCCCCCCCCCCCCCCCCGCGAACCATATTGAATGACTACAATGGTGTCAAATAAAGGAAAAGAGCGAGAGCGATTGAGAAAGAGAAAATGGGGAGGGAGAGTGAGAGAGAGAGAGAGAGAGAGAGAGAGAGAGAGAGAGGGGGGGGGGATGGATGAAGAGAGAAGGAGAAAGAGAGAGAGAGAGAAAGATAAGGAGGAGGGAACGGTACAAAGTAGACCCCCTCTCTCTCATCAAATCAGTAGACATTATGCATTTGCAGGTCATTGATATTCGCTCCATTAAACCTATTTCGAAATGCAAGCTCATTAACTCTTTCAGCATGAAATTTGGTTATTTTTTTTACTCAATACATGATTTTCATGTATACTTAAAAACAATAAAAATCAGGTTTTGTAATCTTCATCTGATTATGCGTCATAATATGTCTGCAGATAGCAAATGTTTTATATGGCTCACATTAAGATAAAACTATATTGAAATTCGTTGACCTAAATATCACATGATTTGATCGGATAGATGATACCCTCTACTCAAAATGACAGTTTCAATGATTTGGGGTTTTTTTACCTATCGATATTGTAACCGGAAGAGGTAAGCAGTGTATGAAGCGCTTTAAATGACTCCGACTGGAGAAAAAAAAACAGAGGGCGAGAGGACGATGACAAGCAATGAAACTTATATATTATAATGTCGTGTACTTCACGAGGGGTAAGAGGCAAGAATCGGAAACCTTTTCATGATATACAGAAATTCTCGTAATTATCGGGGAAGTGCCTCGTTCCGCCTCATCCAGCCCTGGTCAAAAGTATCGCAGAATGGAGTAGAAAGTCGGGATTGGACCCATAAGCAAAGTGGTGACTGTAACACGCGAAAATTATAAACGTCTACCCGGAGGGAGTGAGGGGGAAGGGGTCTTGAATACCCCCCCCCCCTCACCCCTCTATTCGACATGAAATATTCATGTATTTCAGATTATAATTATTTGCGTCGATATGAAGGGCACGGAGGGCAATCGAATGGGGGATTAAACTGAAAGAGGGAGAGAAAGAGAGAGAGAGAGAGAGAGAGAGGGGGGAAGAGAGGGTGAGACAGAAGGAACACTCAATTACCTTGTTCTCTCCAAATTCATCCATCTTGTAAGACCGGTACCCCTACATCCACAATAACTCAAATAAATGCCCCTCAGGCACTGGACCCAAGCTATGCAACGGGGTATTATTAATTAAATAGAACATAATCAGTTCAGTAAGATGGCGTTCCCTTTTCACGACCCAGCTGAAAACTCCCTTGTTTTACAAGGGACTATCGAATCTTATATATTAATTAATTTAAAATATCAACATAATATGTACCCACGTACATCATGACGCTACCCTACTTTTATTTCCCTTACATCTAGCGGCATGTGAAGCCATAATGAAAGAAAAATTGAAGTATGTCAAGTACATCTCATTTAAATACCAGGATAGAAAATATAATATTTTGAGTGTTGGATCAATAGAAGTTTGGCATATTCTTGAATACTTCACATTTCAAGTGACTTCTCTCATCGGTGCAGTTTGGAATACAAGAGCTAAAAGCATTGGCATATCCAGCGGGGTTTTTTTTAATGGGGGCACATGTCGTTTCAAAAATCGCTGACAAGCAAAAAACAAACGCTTTTTTCCCTTCAAGTTGACTTAGTCGTTGGGGGGAGCACATGCGCATGTTCATTATCATTCCCTTGTGCTTTGGTGTATTATATAGTACAGCACATTTTATTTGACGGGGGTGTACGTACCCCTATGCCTCTTGATCCGCCACTGATGGGGTGGTGTGAAGCAGAATATTTCTGTTCGACTACAAAACTCGCTTGGAGCTAAATTATGTTTGTTAAACACGAAAGAAGATTTTTTTTTTTTTTTTTTGGTGGTAATTTTGGGAGGGCAATGCCTTCAGCCCACTCGGTCACAATGTATACATTATTCACCAACAGGGCCGTGAAGAGGGGAGAAATCTTATCTCAACTTTCTTTTTCTTTTAGGGGGGGTTTGCTTTGGTGTTTTGTTTGTTGTTGTTTTTTTTACTGTTTTTGTACCTTGTTAGTACTATTCCAGAGGTACGTGAAAATTTGTAGAGACTTGGAAATGGGCAATAATACATTAGTTATGGAACTCTTCATTTCGGGCAATTCCACGGAAGCTGTCCAAATTACAAATATATTTTGGAGATTGCATAATTAAAACTTTGATTTAATCACGTCCCACTGTTTTCTAACCCAAACCTCATAGAAACCGTGTGCTGTGAATTTAAAAAATAGCATTTTATTTACTATTTGATATGAATGATATTAAGAATTGATTTCTTAAATTCGGAAACCACTTACTGGTGCATGACATTATAAATGCATCTGTTTAAGTTACATTAAGTTTCGTCCGAATAATTTGAAAACGGGGGGGGGGGGGGGAATGAATGGATGGAAAATATTATTCATCTCACATCAGGATTATTTTATAGGAAGTGACGTCATGTGTGTCATGACAATGACCCCTGTGGAAAAATCCACATCAAACCTCTTTTCATCTTCAGCATGCCATGAACTCCTAATGTTTGACTTAATATTAATCACAATATTCATCATAAGCGTAGTGTATCAATATGATATCAACGCCTGGCTCTTAGATGTGAAAAATAGTGGACCTTGTACCACTTTATGTGTTTCCATATTCCATTAAAATAATATTGATAAGATAAGGCCTTTTATAATATTGACACGGTAAATAGGTGTCGGTCGTTTGTAATTCTCAGCATTCGATGGCGGCGCAGAAGCTGGTGCCCCCGATAAATTTGCGAGAGTTCGATCTGTGCTAGTGCTCTAATAGCGGGCTTCTAATAATCGAAACATAGAATAGTGACATCAGAGCTAGTAAATAGGTGTTGGCTATAATCCCATAAAAAAGGGCCTAATACTAGTTGTTACACAAATATTTGACACTTTTGGTGGTTAATAACTCAAAAGTTATAACTCGTATCAGACAGAGGTTTTCACATTGTAGTTTGAAGAATTTAACATTTATTGGGTGTACGTTTTATTACATTTCTTTGAATTCATTTCTTTGAATTCTTTTCTTAGAATAATGCTCTGAATTTTAATTAGTTTTCACTTTTTGAAAAATCAAGGCAACAAAATTTGGGTATATCATTAATCAATTCAGAACATAACAATAACACCTGTCATTTCTACCAACATTTATTATTACCCCCAGCATTGCCAGGTATCCATTGAAATACACCTGGGTCGAGAGGGGCAGATGAGGGTAAATACCTTGTCCAAGGATAAGCATCAAGCAAGGATCGAACCCGGGAACTCTCTCAACAATAGACCCGCCTCCTCGAAAATAAAAAAGTGGGTTACTATATACGGGAAAGACAGTATCCTAATAATCATTAAAAATGAATTGATATTAACTTTTATTTTATGATTTAACTCTCAGAGTCACAGAGATAAGAATGGATCATTTATCACTAGCCATTATAGCGATGAGAGCATAGGTCAAGTGTTTTAGGAAATGTTTCTTCACTTTAAAAGAAAATTAGCACAAGTTGAACTATGTTATGGTTATGAGTGCAATATAAACATGGATTTTGAATTTCGGACGTTTGGACAAGGAGTTATCACAGGTTTAAATAACACACGGTTACCTCAAAGATAACTTACTTCTTTCTAATCATCCTCAAAAGCGTTTTCATAACTCTCCGGGTCACAGAGATAAGAATGGACGATTTATCACAAGCCTATATAGCGATGAGATGATATTGGGTCAAGTGCTTTAGAAATGTTTCTTCAGCATGCTAACCAAGTCAACTACACTAAATATAGATCCATATCGCGCTCTCGTTTTTCCATTCAACTAATACAATAAACATAATTATAATAAAATGTGATTGGGCGTTTTCGATTGTAAGGTTCATTGAGTAAAGTTAGTTCGTTGAACTTAATTTTCAACTTGCAATTTGCAAGGAAAGATAGTAACAATCGCAAAGTCCTAACAAACGCTAATAATCATAAAAGATTGTTGAATAAATTGTTACAATTGAACCCAAAGGGACTACCAGACGAATACGCTCTTTGTGACCGTAACCATGGTAACATAAAACGCGCACTACTTGACTGTAACTCCGTAAGGGGCGTGGTATGTTTACATTCACAATAAAATCAAAATCGTTCTTTTTTCCCCCTTTCAAAGTATTGACTGTCTCCTTTAGAACCGTCCCACTTTACTCCTGCAGGTCAATACCACAAACAAAATTACATTGTGTTTAGTCAATTGGCTTCAAAGCTTGTGTTATAGGAAGAGGGTTAAGTATACATGTATACCTTGACAATCTACCTTCAACTTGGTGAGGGTGGCAAACAAAATTAGTCAGATGAGTGAATGGCTCGGAGTGACAGGACTGCCATTAACGTTATTAAATTGTCAGCCGCTATGTTATAAATTTGTATGAGTTTCAGATAAAATGACTGTGCATGATAGTCGGTGCATTTTGATAAAGCAATTATACGAGATATGTCTGCAGGGTGATCGATGAAACAAAAAGAAAAGAGTGTCATTGCTATTTTTGTAATAGCCAAGCAAAATCATCAACGGCATAAAGTGAAGAAAAGAGATACGCCATGCGAAAGTGAAAACAAATATTACTGATTCACAATGGTTTGATGGGAAGTTAAGGAATGACTGGTAAACGAAGAAGATCAAGGACATGCAGCGCCAACAAATTAAACAAATTTAACGCATCAGATTTGAGTTATATGAACGTTTCATCTTTATTAGAAACCTAGGCTGAACAGGCCGACCAAAAACATGAAGATAACTCATGCCACAAAGGGGCGCCTAACTGTGCTACACATGCCTAAATATAATACACACATAATGGCGTGATTGATTTTCTTTCTTCCATCTTGTTATTCTTTAATCATATGAATACTGATACGTGTACAGTGTATAGAACACTACATAACTCTGAGAAAATACATTGACCGGTGTTAGCATAACCAAACAGGAGTACACGTTTATAAATACATAGTTCTCAAGCATTGTGAGAAAAACGGAGAATATAAGTTTATCCATCTGTGTATAAAAATAAATATGATATGAAGATAAAGCTGTGTAGTACAGACAAGTAGCCAAGCTAGGATGAGGCATCGTAACACTAAAGCGTCGGCGGTCATTCACATCCGGAGGATGACATGGAGGACGAGATTGTGATGCTACATACGAAGTAGAGATGGCCAGGGCCTGGGTGGAGACAGTGGTGGAATCTTGGTCACTGTTAGGCCTGTCTGGAGGGCGGCCGAGATGAGTTTGGACCTCCTCGCACTGAAGATAGGCCCTGTAGTTATGAACCATGGCAGGAGAGATGTAGAATCATCGAACTGCAGGCGACCGGGGGCATCTGGAGGGCGGCCTAGAGGAGCAGGGGCCTCTTCGCACTGGAGATGAGCTATGTCGCTGCCATCCATGATAGCGGCAGTTGTAGTATCATCAACCCGCTTGGAGCTGTGGGTAAGACGGGGACGGCCTAGAGAAGTTTGGGCCTTCTCTCTGTGGCGGTGATGAAGTTCCCCATGATGACAAGGATCAGAGATGTCGGTGGCATGGATCTGGTCCATGGGCTGATTTTCTGGGCTAGTGCAGAGCTTGACGTCCTTCGTGATGGTGTCCAGCATTATGCCAGAGTACGGAGTGTCGAGTGGACAAAGCAGCAGTGTCGGCTGATGTGGCGATGAAAGACCTGACCGAACTCGAGGTGTAGTAAGGATACTGTCACGACCATCGTCTAGGATGGCGGTAGACTCATAAGAGTAGTGATCGGAGTAAGCCGAGGATGATGTATTGATAGCGTGATCGGAATCGAGGAGAGCATGCGCATATCGAGTGTAATCGCGCTGATGTGTATGCCGAGGACGCAGCAACTCAACTGAGCCAGGGGGCTCTGCAAGGGGGGCTCTAGACGATATAAGATCACTTGGCGATTCATGATCGCACCCATGAAAAACAACTTCAAGGTCTATACCAGTCTCATCTCTCTCTCTCTGACGGGCCAACAAAACAGCTACGGCTGCCAACATCTACAGACTTGATCAAATTAACCATTGACAGGCCGGCACCTGTCAATTCACTGTCAGAAGGGGGGAAACACCTCAGACCATTCGAGAGTGCACCAGCGTGGATAGACTCAATGCAACCATAAACCTCATCTGACTTCGATGAGCAAGCAACGTCATCAACACTGGGAAAGTTGGCCACATCATTGTGGACCTCGACCACAGATAAATCGTCACTAAACCGACAGAGCTCTTGACCATCATGAAAATCGCACAAAGCCAGATCACCATGATCACTCTCATCTACACAACACTCTGGTTTAGTTTGTAGTTCACTCTGTAGTTTACTCTCTACATACAACACACCTCCTTCGTACACTCGGAACTCATTATCAGACTCACCATCGACATCATAGTTATACTCATCGTCGACATCACACTCATCAACATCCTGATTCAACCCAAAATGAAGAAGAATGAGCTCCCAAATGTGTGATAGGGAAGTTGAGGTATTGACAATAGAACTCCTAGAAATGACTGGGCAGTAGCGTGAAATCTGCCCCAGCATCAACTCCAACAACACCACTTTCTGGGCAGCAGTCTTGCTGCCACAAGTGCCAGACAAGTCAAACAAATCATCAACAAAACCCCGCAAAGGGTCTTTCTTTGACTTTCGTTTCCATGAAAGGCCGTTTACAAGGAATGGAGCAAATTCAGAATAAGCATTCAGAGAAGCAAGGAGATTTTGTTTCCACTGGCTGAAGGAGTCGAATGTCTCGTCCTTCGTTAAGCACCATTGCGCAGGGGTTAACGCAGATAGTGCCATCGTATCGGTTCTATCCGTGGGACTATCAGAAGTGTTTAACACTTGATGTTCGTGATGAACAGCCAGTTCAAGATGTAGAAATCGTTACAGCTACATACTTAACTCTTAAAATCTTGCTTGATGGGTGGGTAACGATCCGAGCGCTGCCACCACGCCAACAAAGAGGAATTTAACGCATCAGATTTGAACTTTCATCTTTATTAGAAACCTAGGCTGAACAGGCCGACCAACAACATGAAGATAACTCATGCCACAAAGGGGCGCCTAACTGTGCTACACATATATACCTAACTATAATACACACATAATGGCACAGTAAAAAAAAAATCCAGCATGACAAAATAATCTCCTCCCTCAGACCTAGGGGAGCGTTTCATCAAGTGTCTTGTCAGTGATTTTTACTGACAAATTTGCTCTCAGCCAATCAGATGCAAGGATTTCAGTAGCTTATAACAGTTGTTGGTAAAAATCACTGACAAAACACTTGATGAAACACTCCCCTGCCATCTTCTCATTTAGTTCTTCATGCTATCGCTCTCATCCTTCTTTCTCTACTCTGTTTCTTTAATTTGTTCTTCTCTTTTTCCTTTTCTTTCCTTTATCTTCCTCTATCTTTCTCTTCCCTTCCTTACTTTACCTTCTTTCCTTACCCCCCCCCCCCCCTCTCTCTCCTTCTCTATCTTCCGGTGGATCACAAAGAATTAACGAATCACAAGTTACAATGGTTCCGAACCTAGGGATGGTTTGAGCATTTCCCTGGTTTGCGGGTACTACTTCGGTGTTTTACGGACTCCATACAACACCGAAGTAGGATTGGTCGACAAGGAAAGGGATAATTGAAAATCCTATAGAACGCAGTAGACGTCTCTCTCTGCCGAATTACACGAAGACACTTTCTTTCTTTCAGTGCCCTAACATTGAAAACACTTATGCTTAATAGGGTTGCGGGCCATGATTTAGTTCTCGTGCTGTTATTATGATCTTTGATCATACCATGCTATTATTAAGATCTTTGATTTTGTATGAATTTTATTACTATTATTGTTATTATGTTTGCCATCGTTATGATCTTTGATCATATACCGTGCTATAATTAAGGTCTTTGATTTTATATGAATTCTATTACTATTATTATTATGTTTGCCATCGTTATGATCTTTGATCATACCATGCTATACAATATTTGATTGTATATGAATTTTAAATCAATGTTTGTATATTTTAAGAAACAGTCAGAAAATGAGTTTTATGCCAAATGTATCTTTTTTATTTTTGTGCATGACCAAAAAATTGCCACTTTAACTGAATTGAATTGAATTAATAACCACTGAGTTGGAGCTTACCGTGTCCTCATCCAATAACGTGTATCCTGGATGTCCCTTTGGCTTCTCTGTGGCATTTGCATTCGCCGTGATGATGATGTCAGGTCCAACGGTGGTCGTCTCCGCCTTGGTGTCCATGTTCATGAAGGCAGCACGAAGCCATCCCGAGTGGTCCATGGGATCCGAGTTGTCCGAGCGTGCCTTGGCGACATGGCTGGTGGAGCTGTTGTCGACAACGGTGGAGTGCGTATGGAGGACATAGAGCATGCATAGGGATACGACGAGGGAATACCAACAGATGATCAGGAGTGTTGCGTCACGGACCTGTCGAAGAAAAAAAAGACTATTAAGATAGAAGACAGTCCACACTGACATCGAATGGATTTGAACAGAATCAGACAAAAACTCAGAGAAATTGGTCTTATGAAGTTTGACGAAAATCCCACCAAGATTAAGAAAGTTCTCGAATTACGAAGATCAGTACATACACCTGAAAAATATACCATTTCTGTTACGAGCTACATTTATTTTATTTTGTACAGCAAATTAGCAACAATACCACAATATTTGGAATTGGATGAATATTATAGTATATCTGTAAGAACATGTTTCTAGTGGTAGTTAACTGTTCAAGTTTGAAGAAAAAGGTCTTGGGAGAAAACAAAAATACATGTATATGAAATTAGTGTACAAAACTAATGTAAAAAACAAACTTTAATAATGAAATTAGAACACTAAAATTCAACGAAATCATGCTGAAAATAATGACTTTGTTTGTTCCTCTCCCTTGGTACATGTCTTCCTGGCTAATTTCCATCTTCTTCTCCTTCTCATCCCTCTCGTTCTTTCACCTTCTTCAAATAAAACCTACTTTTCTACAAGTTCTTTGTCTAAATTCAATTTTACAGGGCCATATCATGAACACAACTTTATACCACAGAGTGCCTGAGGCTGTAGCTGTATGCTTTACTCGCGAGGGTGAATAATAGTGAAATCCTACTCTTCTCTTGCTAAAAGAAGTAAACTGCGGCCTCATTTCCATCGAGCAGCCCCGGAGGGCCGTCGAGAAGTGTTAAAATGCCATGAAATATTATGAGACGTAATGGGGTATCCAGCATATCCAGAAATGGGCGGGGTTTTCTAAAATGGGGGGGGGGGGCGAATGTACCTGCATGGGCAACCCTTTGTGAGGAAGAAACACTGCACAGCACAAAGTAAAGATTTTTTGGGAAAGGCACTATACATTATTTTAAAAAAATAATTATTGGTAGTTATTATTAAACAGGGGGCGTACTCGGACTTGATCTAATGCTGCATTCGCCACAGAAACCTCCAGCATTCTACCTAAATTGCTGTAGGGGTTTTCCCCCATTAAATTTGAACAAAAAGGTTCATTATCCTGAAGAAAATCTATGAGCTAGTAGTTGTCGGTAGTTTAACGATATTTTAATATACTGTATGCTATAATCGAAGGGTGGAAAATAGTTATGGGCCCCCTTTGAGATAAATAAACGTTGCAAACAATCCTTATGAAGGATAGGAAAACAAAAAAAGTGCTAGAAATGGAGATAGTTCCTGCCTTGCATAATTATAGTTTTCAAATACGCAAAAATTAATAAAAATGATGTCTATACAAAAACCACGGTTGGTATTAATTTGTTTTCAGAATACTGCAATATTTTTTGTTTTAATTGTTCTTCAATACATTAACAGTGGGACTTATGGCAAGAGTCACGATAGGTGTACGGTGGGAGAACTCTGGGATAGTGGT
Organism: Heliocidaris erythrogramma; assembly: GCA_025617745.1. Taxonomy (NCBI): domain Eukaryota; kingdom Metazoa; phylum Echinodermata; class Echinoidea; order Camarodonta; family Echinometridae; genus Heliocidaris; species Heliocidaris erythrogramma. The sequence continues at coordinate 19,049,598 of CM046859.1, forward strand.
TCATTCACTGGACTCCAAGTCGCATATTTGGGGTTCGAATCACTGCGTATGTTCATAGGCAATACATTTCATCTTGTTGTCTCTCTGTAGAATGGGTACCTGAAGACAGGATTCATTCCTCGTGCACTGATAAGGCTTGCCGGAGTTATTAAAAGCCAGGGTAATTCAATACCCCTTTGAAAGCACCAAAATAGGTGGTCGTGTATATAAAACACGACCACCTATTTTGGTGCTTTCAAAGGGGTATATATATATTTATATACAAATAATTTCTTGGTACTACAAAATTTCAATATGGCACAAAAAGAGACATGATAACGAGACATTCGTGCCATATTGATATACATATATATATATATATATATATATATCATATATATAACTGGAATACGAGAGTATGAAATCATGTTCATTGTGTGAATATTGATTTGAAAAATACAATGGTTTACATTCAAACACATATAGCGTAAAAGAATAGTAAGGAATACAACAACAACAACAACAACAACAAGAAAACAAGCAATTAGGACGTGGATTTTTTTTCTTATATTCTAATACTCATTTTTTATACTAATTGTATATATCTATACATTTCTAATACTCATGTATAGGAGGGGAATATGGAGCAGCTTAGACTCTATCTTGCGATCAACTGAAATAAAACGAAATCAGACAAAAGGATTTTTGAGACGTACCAAAATGAGCAATCGATGAACTATTTCATTTGAATAACATATATTTACAAGTAATTGTGCAATAAAGTGTGTCGTTTCTACCAACAATAAGGTCATAAATCCATGTCCACACCCACAGTAGAATAGAGAAATATGATTATCATACGGCAAAAGCATGACATGAACATAATGATTACATTGCAAACAACGTTATATACAATACATTCTTGTATGAAAGGCGACAGGCGAAAAGCTCCCAAGTGGTAATTGCTACGCAAATAATCGCAGCTGACAGAATCACACGCATGTCGGGTGATTTGTGATAATTATGATTATAATCCTGTAAAGAAATATAAAAAAATGAAACCAAATCATATACATACAAAATTTAATGTCCATGTGAGTGCATATTATAACATAATTATACAGATAATGTTACAATAATATGCCGGCATTGAGCAGTTGAGTGAGAGAACGTCAGTTTGTTACCACTCATCAGTCTATAATGTATATATTGACTCAAACGAAATTATGAATTATATCTCTTGTAATTTAGGAACTTACCGCCATTTATTATCCAAAGAAAGATTAATCAAAATGAAATAATACTATATCATCAGTTCTGTAATGGCTATCCGTATCACATTGCAATTGCGTGCAAACTCTATAGAATTGACACCACGATGAAACGTTGCTTCTGTGATAAGTTTTACGACAGATTATGACTGCATGGGATGGTACACGCGTGCATGGTGTTTGCATCTGATAATGACGTCACAATGTAAATGAACCATTTCGAGTTAAGTGACCATATTGCAAATAATATGTGTCCTGAATCTTCGAGTAGCATTCACCTTTCCTTTTAAATAAGATTTTGTTTTATGTCATTTCAATCTATATTTCTTTTAATCACTTTATATCTGTTATATAAATTTTCCTTCAACCTGAGATTTTTTAAAAATAATTTTGTAGTATTATATTTGGGGGAAGGTGGTATGGGCATCCGATCTATGTGTGTACATGGCGGATATTGTTATGTGGAAAATGATGAGGGAAACAGATATCGACAGAGCGAAACAGAGAAAGGATGTTAAAATATGAAGGAAATGAACATTAAAACCATAAAAACAAATGGGGGAAAACAGTAAAATAGACCGATGCAATACCACGAAAGGGGGCGTATGCAATTTGTAGAGGGGACGTAACTTGAGAGCTATAAGAGAGAAAACTGAATGAAGAGAGAGGGGTGGTGACGTAGAAGAGTCCAGTCATTATATGTGAGGGAGAGGGAGGGTATGTCTCACTAGGTAGACAAAATATCTTCATTTTTTTGTCGTTCGATTAGGGCGGGGAAGTGACCCCATCCCCCGTCCTACATCACTCGAGAGGCAATACGAAACAGGACATCACAACCAGATGAACAAGTTGGAAATTATTTCATCCATAATTATTTTGTCATTATTTGTTGAATCCTTGTTATTTTTTTTTTCTCATGTAATCCCCTATTTCATGTCTATTTTCATTTGTAATCATTTCTTTTTAATGAAATCCGTGTTATGGAGGACAAAAATTGTAACGGATGTCTGTTTTAAGCCCGTCTTTCTAAGAATTTATTCAAAATGGGCATAGTGATAACACAATAGCGCATCCTGTATGTATGTTGTCCAAGCAACGCATGAGTGGCTAAGAACTATTTCATCACTTTAATGTATTTAGGTGGTTACCTCCTGTTTGCTCGCATGCCTCACTAGACACTATAGTGATAAAATCATTTGGACTTTGGCATGTTTGGTCATTTTGGTGTTCCCATTCATCAAACCAGTGCCCTTCGTGGTTCTATTATTCTTCTTCTTCTTCATCTTCTCCTCCTCCTCCTCATTGTTATTCTCCCTTTTTTCTTCTATTTCTTCTTAATCACCTCCCCTTCTTCGTCTTTTACTTCCTTTTTTCATCATATTGTTAAGCACTGATCCCTGGAGGATATCACAATAACCATAACCGATTGTTCTGTGAAGTGTATACGTGACCAAATGCAAAATGTATTATTTACTTGGTTTATTGGCATAATATAAAGGCATCACAAATAATGACCATTGCAGATATAATTTTTTTGTCTGGTACATCAATCATTAGACCTCAGTATTCTGTCAAATACATCATAATCGGTCAAATTCAAAGAAACTATTTCGGATTTTGCAAGTATTTCTTCAGAATCAACACTTTATATTTTATTAGCTCTTGGATGCATTGTTTCTTCATGATCAAAAATGGTTGAAACTGCTGACCTATGCTTTTGTATTTAGAGAAATTGCCTTTTGTAGTATACTATATATAATTTTTTAACTTAAAAACTGAAGTTCCTGAACATAATATTGGGGCAAATCAGACATATTTAGCGATGAAAATTACAACAATAGATATTCAAAAGATGGAAATCGGCTTGATATTTTCACGTCCTGGTCCACAAATCATCGTCATAACGTAATATCCTTATACATTCTAGAGCAAAAGTAAGAAATTTAGATAATTAGAATACCGCTCACATTTCTCATTATGCCAAACACACATACATGATTATGTTGTAACGTTGTAGAATTGTAATGTTTGGTTATATCCTTCGTTAGTTTTCCTGTACCCAATGATTACTTGGATTCTTGGATTGTGGTTTATATATTTCCTGTTTCAATTCCAGTAATATGAGAATACCAAGCATGATGTAACATCTATTACGAGTTTCACAGAACATGATAATATTTCTCGTTCATTTCATAAGGTTTTATAAGTACATCTAAGCGCAGGATAATCATTATTGAGAGGGGCGAGGTACCATGCCCCCTCCCCACACAAACAAAAATGGCCGTACACTATTATCTCCCTGAAAATGATGCACCACCACCCCCTGCGTTAAACAAAGGACATGACTGTATAGCCTCTCAGTGACGGATCCAGGATCGGACCTCTTTGAACGGGGGGAGGGGGGGGGGGGTTACAGCAACTTTTCTAGAAAAAAAAAATCTCTGACAAGCAATACGAAAACAAAACGACGGGAAAAGTTTATTACAATTTACAGAACCATGCATAATTGCGTCTCGAAAAAGGTGGGGTTTTTTTTCAAATTTAAAAGAATTAACATACGGGAAACCTTGTATGAAGAATATACGCAGATATTAGCCGGGTCAAACAACTAACAAAAGTGTGACTTACATTCATAACCTATAAGATAATTCTATATATGAATATTACAAGCAATTTTGAGTGAACTTATAGGCCTTTTGAACTTGCCATACAGCCTTGGCTGACACGGACAAAATGGTATTCTCTCACATTATGTGCTTCCAAAGCCACATGGCGGTAAAAAAATTAAAGGAAACATGCTCAGCTCAATTTTCACCCTACTTCGGTGCCTAATTTTTAAACTACGCAGTTGATTGCTTATTTTCCGCCCTTCGCAGCTTGCTACAGTAGTTCAACTGCGTAGATTTGATCACAAAAATATCGATCATAATGTTCAAGCATCATTACGTGCAAAGGTCAGGAATACATGAAATCGATTTCTCGTTTAATTGCGCGATAAAACCTTGGGGTGACGGATATTGTGACCTTTAAGAGATAAAGTCTGTCATCGATTTGAAAAAAAACAGTGAGCATTCTCAGTGCCAAATGTACAGGTTATGATAACACATTACAATCAATACGACATTATAATAATTTAATTGAAAATGCCTAAAGGCAATATTGAGTTCTCGAAATAGCGGGATTATTCTAACAAAATCAAACAAAATTTATACTGCATGTTAAAGATTCTAAATATTTGATGTCTGCCAAACACAGCAGATGGGTAATGAGCAAAGGTAAGGAAATCGATAGTTCCCACGCATGTGCACTATTTTCACGCCGTCTTGAGGCTTTTCCAGTGAAAGTGATTTTAAGCAAGATTTCGTTAGTTGTTTTTTTTTCTTTTTCATATTTTATTGGTCCTAACATACCTACTGCAAGATTACTTCTGCTAGTTTCTTTCCAAATACAAATACAAGGTGTGCGGGAAGTCCATCCTGGTATTTAGTTGATTGGCATAAAAGCCACCAAAAAATGAAATGAGAGAAACATATGCGTGAAAGTTTCAGCAAAATCCTTTCAGAAATAAGAAAGTTATGAATCTTTGAAGTTCTAATCAATCACACACAAAAATTGGAAATTCCGTGACGCATCTTGCGAGCTCCTCTTCCATACATTTTCACTTCCTCAGCTATTGATAAAGGAATAGATTCGTTTCATATATAGCATGTATAGGTTGTGAGTAAAAATATATTCGCAATGATTTTAGCTAGGGTGTATGTAGGATTGAATATTTTCTTTAGATATTTTTTTAATTTAATATTAGAAAAGTCAGAAATTTGCATCTCAAACCAACGACACTGTCTAATCAAGCTGGAATTGGTAACCTCATCCGATTCATTACACTGTTAAAAAATATGTGAGTATTTTTACAGGAAATTTCCTGGCAGTCGAAACGCCATTTTACAGACTCATGTAAAGCTACAGTAGTACAGTCTGTAAAAAATATTTCCGTTTTTTTACAGGAAAGAGACTGTAAATTTAAAATAATTTGTAGTCAGTCTCAAGGAAAGCCAGAAAGTCTGTAGTTTTACAGTTATTAGTGTATAGCCATAACCATGCTTTATGTTATCCTATTCTCTACCTTAATCTATCCTATCCTAAACATATCCTATCTAGTTAATTGTGTGTGTGTTTGTAATTGGGTTTTTACAGACGTGTATCAATCAGATATGATTATTTACGTCTGGGACCGACCTTTAACGTCACCATCCGAAAGACGGATTAATTGTGTGTGTGTGTGTGTGTGTGTAATTGGGTTTTTACAGACGTGTATCAATCAGATATGATTATTTACGTCTGGGACCGACCTTTAGCGTCACCATCCATCCGAAAGACGTGACTCAGTCTCGAACCTGGGTCCGCTGAATCAGTTTATAACTTCCACTGGTAGCTGGATTACAGGCGCACGCCACAACGCCCAGTTGCGTGTGTGTGTGTGTGTGTAATTGGGTTTTTACAGACGTGTATCAATCAGATATGATTATTTACGTCTGGGACCGACCTTTAACGTCACCATCCGAAAGACGTGACTCAGTCTCGAACCTGGGTCCGCTGAATCAGTTTATAACTTCCACTGGTAGCTGGATTACAGGCGCACGCCACAACGCCCAATTGTGTGTGTGTGTGTAAATTGGGTTTTTACAGACGTGTATCAATCAGATATGATTATTTACGTCTGGGACCGACCTTTAACGTCACCATCCGAAAGACCCAATTCAATTTAATGCAATCTTTTATATGCACCTTATAGTTTTTTTATTCCTTTTGTGACAGTTACTAAATCGGGCAACCCCAAACCATACGCTTACTAAAAAATCATGAATATTCATATAAGTGTTTTCCCACATATTTGGTAATTTAACAGGGTAACTTGTTAAAATATGAGAAAATGTTTTTTTAACGGTGTTTTTTATCGGGCGATTGAAAATAAATGCTGATTTCCGGTAAACCAACAAACTTGCTGTTGTTTTACAGGAAAAAGCCTGTAAAATTGAAATGACGGCAATAACTTGTAATTTCAAGGGCCAGGAAACCTGTAGTTTTACAGTTATTTTTTACAGTGTACTTGAAAAAAAAGTGATGTCCAAATTTTCGAATGAAATATATTTCTGCCCTCAAATTTGAATTGCTGTCGTAATTCTGCATTAATTCTTAAAATATTATTCATAAAAATAATGTAAATGAAAAGGAAAATGAAAAGATGTTTTCATGATAATTAATAATGATAAATGCATAGAAATCATGCATGGATTTGAACAAAACCTATTATTGACTCAGATTTTGCCATATCTTTTTCAACTTTTCAGAAATGTTGAATTTTTGAACTGCCATAAAAGAGATAAATGACTTCCCTTTTCTGTATGAATATATTAAAATATCTTCGGTGCATGGCACTGCCCATTTTGAAGCATCCTGTTCCAGGCGGCTGACTCGCTATTGAGAGATAACATGTATTGACTGAGTATGAGAAAGTTCTATATTTGCTCATCATATTTGAGAGTGCAATGTCAAGGCAACAGGAGACTACTTGACTACGCATATTTATTTCCGCTAGAATGCAAATAAGGATGAAAATCTTCTTTCGCTGAGTTCTGGTCATGGCATTACATTGTGAAAGAAACTGTCTCAAATCAATTGGGAAGTTGATCATGTCTACATAAGAATTTTGTATATATTATTGTGAGGTTTTGCACTCATCAAAATGATAAGAAACTGACACAATCTCACTGAAAATCACTGCATGCACACAGAAATGGGTACATGGGACTGCACACACAAGCGGCACGAATGTTCGGCCCGAACATTTCAGCTATTTCTCACATGAGGGCATTTGAATAGTTATCCTTTTCAGGGGTCATTGCTTATGATGTTCTTCCAAGCCGACATAAAAAGAATGAGAAAGCTCACAAATTATATTTCACCTCGCCCAGAACTCAACCTTTACAATCTACAAAGGCATTTCAAATGTCTTTTTCAGAATTTTCACATTTCTGAGAGATTACATCCAAAACATCTTGCCAGATTGGAGCAACCTTATCACATTCGCAAAATAAATGCACCATTGTCAATTTCTTCCTGTGTGCATAACTACAAATAACGATAAATCAAAGGTCTTATAATCTTCGATAAAATCTAGTGCACACTCAATTTATCATGGTATTCTAAATTATCTTTGTTTGTTCTAGCTTAGCTTCCAGGCGTTTTCCTCTTATTCAGATTCGGGTTAATATTCAGATATATATCATTGTCCACGTTAAGAACACATAGAAAATTGACTTATGTTAGAATGAGATGGAAATCAACAGTCATCTTTAAAAAATTACAAATTTATTTATTTTGTTTTTTGGGGGGATAATTTTGACATTTTTTCTTGTCCGCTTGTTGGAATTTTTCAGCAAGCTTGTCAACATATTTGGTCGGATCGACACCCCCACTCTCCATTCAAAATGGTACAGTAATGCCCATGAACATGCACAGTCATTATCAACAATAATATTATCATCAGCATGAACATTCAATATTCAATGATTGATCTATCTTGTATGAAAAATATGTTCAATTTGCTCGATAAATCAACAGTGACATCACATTGGTCCTACTCTAAAATATTTACCATGTTTACAAAGGCGGATCAACTACTCTCTAGCAGGGGGTGGGGGGATAAGGTTATTAGGGTTATTCTGATAATAGGTTATACATTGAATATGCCAATCATCTTTGAGAATAGGTTATACATTGAATATTCAAATCAACGTATGTCTTATCTTTAGATCTTATATCTTATCTACTCCGGTTGTTTTTGCTCCAATTACCTGATTGATTGTTATGAGAATTAGTGCTGTTTGTTCAATTCTCTTGTCGAATAAAAGACAAGACAAAACAAAATTGAACAATAAGGTACCTTACAAGTGGCAAGTCCTTCCCAAAATGTAAACTGTCCTCTATAAAATCCTAAACTTATTTCTCTTATTATTCATAATACTAACAACGGGCATACAATTGAAAATTGGACTGCAGCCGTCTACAATAGGCTCTCAGTCTATATATTGAATTTCAATAATTTCGTAAGAGTTGCAAATTTTTTTTTTTGGCATGTACATCAAACTGATAAGATCATAATATTATAATTCATTTCGCACGAATGTATGAGAAGAAAACAAGTTCTTCCCCTTCGTAGTTATATTCCTTTCATATCACTCCATGGTAGCCTTATAAGGTGTCTATTTCTGCTCAGTTTTTCTATAATCATGATCAAGGAAAAGTCTTACGGGTAAAAGCAAGCACCGACTAGTTGATGAAATTTAAATGAGAGAATAGATTTAGCTCAATATACTCATAATAAGTAAGTAAAAAAAATAAAACATTGTTAGTTCCTTATTATTACTTTCTTTGTAAAAAAAAAGAAAGAAAGAAAGAAAAGAAAAGAAAGAAAGATCTTCTTTATATGAGAAGAGTTCCCCAAATGAAAACGAAATCATTACAGATATTGAAAAACAAACAGACAAACAGCAGTATGATCATTAAAATAGAACCACTTCGACTGTTTATCTGGTAAGCTTCGATTTTGTTTACAGTCTCGCGCCTATAGAAAGATCAGGGGCGGGTCTGGCCCGTCCCAAGTCACTGTCCATTACGTTTATTAAGGAAAATGCTCCAATTTATAATCCCAGTTCATGCATGTCAAATATTTATTCTGCTATTGAATCATCATTTGAGTTCTGCTGAAATCCGTGTCGTCAAATTTACTGGTCATTGACTCACTTTAAACTTTATACCCTTCATCGTTTAAGAAACTCTTCCAATGTAGACATTTAAGAATGCGCTCCGTCTCCATGGAACGAAATCTAACCCTCTGCGCAAACGATTTCGATCAATAACTTGTGAATGATGTTAGTCTAGCCATCGAACACTGACGAAGCGAAGGGGGAAACAAGGGTGCCCAAAACCCAATCAAATGGCGAAAAAAGTGAGAGGAAAAAATAAAGGAAAGGAAGGGGAGAGGTAGTGTGGAAAGATTATTTGACTCCCTCCCGCACCCTCCCCACATTAAAATAGCATGGTTATCTCGAATGTTATCCATCCCTTAAAGTGTTGGTCTCAACTCATCGATAACGAAAACAATAATCTTTAAAAGAGATTTTCAATTAAATGTATATACACCCTACTATGTGGTGTGCATGCACGTGTGAGTATGCTGGTGTACTTTAATAATAGGGCAGATGTAGGGTCGATGAGGTCTAATCACCAGCCATGAGCCCCCTCAGAATATGGACCCAACCTACGCCACCACTCTTTGAATGTGTCGAAGTTCGAGTCACTACCCCCCGGGATCTCACCCATTGTCGGGCATTGGTATTTGATACGGCAGCCCTTCCACGCGGTGGACCAAAAACTCAATAAAATTGTCATTCTGTATTCGCTGAATTTCTGAATAAGCTGTACCACACTTGCCTGGCTGAGAGACTGTTCCGTGAAAAAAGGGGGGCATCGATCTGTACTAAAAACAGTCACGTGCAACGTTAGTGGAGGAGACACGAATGTTTTTAACAATCAATAAAAAAAATCACTCAGGTCTAGGGGCGTCCGTTGAATGGAGGTGGACCATATTTGCCGACATTTAAATCTAAAATTTCCCAACAAAGTTGGTCATGTAATCCAGGGTCCCAGGTTCGAAACGCGGTCGGGGCATTGTAATTTTGTCACATTTACTTTCTTTATGATATATTCAAAGTTATAAAGAAAACAATGGATGAAAGAGAGCGAGAGAGAGAGAGAGAGAGAGAGAGAGAGGTGCTTAGATTGTTAATTTGGCGACAGATAAAAACTGGGCCAAGCTTTGCCAACAGACGTTCCAAATGAGGATATTCACATCCCGCCTTGCCAATCTGATGACGCCCCCTAACCAGGCCTTAACCAAGGAGGTACTAATAGTAATACCCAGCTCTTTGCCCTAACCACCATATGACCACTTAACTGTGCATGGAATTTACGAGTTCAGATAGAAAATATTATATTTCCTTGTGGGTAGCAGCTGGGTTTCTCATTCTAGCCTTGGTAATGGCAACGCTTGAGGTTTTACTTCCCTTTAGGCTTTAGTCAAAATCGTGATGACGCCATTTTTTAATTACATGTTTCCAATTAAATTCATTTTCATGAGAGATGTTATTTGAAACCACTATACTGTATGAGACAAACGTCTACAGGACATTTTAAAGAAAAGAGCCATAGTTCCAGCGGTTGAAGATCAAATTCCCAAATGCACTCTGGACTGAATACATTTCTATTCATGGGTGTCGATCCCGGGGAGATGGGGGTTATATTTTGGGATGCTCTGAAATGCAAGTTTTATAGACAGATTTTTTTAAAAGTGCCTAGTGTGGGAGGGGGATACCCCCTCCCACACCTCCCCCGCTCTGTCGCTTTGCGTATCTAGGGGGGAGGGGCAGTGGGCGCGTGCCCCGGGCGTCACTTGGGGGGCGCAAAAAACGCAAGGGAGAGAAAGTAAAAAGGGGGAAATGAAGAAAACTCATAATCCTTATGGATTATGCGCCCCCAAATCCGCATTGTAAGTGCACTAGAAATTTAGTTTTTGAAGGTTTGAAATGCGAAAATTTTCCAAAGCTCAGTCGCTTTGCTCCCTCGCATAATTATTATCCCTCAGGATATCGTAATTTAGAGCCCCCAGTAGGCCTATATAGTTCTTAAATAGCATGTAATTGCTTTGCTCGCTATATAAGTTTCATAATGACTCCTGCAAAATATTGCACTCCCAATATAGGATAAAGTGTATAAAACAGCATTTGCAAAGGTTCTCAACTTTAGGTAGCCTTGCTGAATTGCTCGACTCTTTCTCAAGCCTATTTAGGGTTTTCGTTAGTTTTGCTCCCGATTGTAGAAGTGAGTGAATAGAAAACCGTTTAGCAATGTACAAAATTCGAGCTTCTCTATACCGCTGAATTGCGGTGGTCAATTGCAAAATTTCCTGGGTAAAATTCACAAGAAATTGCGTTTTTTAGGGTTAAAACTTGAAAAATTTGCCGCTCGGTCGCTTTGCTCCCTCTCTAACGTAGATAAGTTTGGGTCCCTCGGGGGGGGGGGGCATAACTTCATTTTTGCCCCGGGCGCCATAATCCCTAGATACGCCACTGGCTTCGCTCCCTCGCCGGTCATCCGGATCGACACCCCTGATTCTATTATTGTTAAGATTAAAGCTTTGCAAAGTTGAAAAGGAAAGCAAAAAGCGAGAGAATGTTAACCTTAAACCACATTTTTATTTTTTGAAGAAGGGATTATCGATGAGTTCATCTCATAATTCTCAGATATCCGTTGCTTGAGAGCGAGACAGGGAAGCAGTATGGCAGAGGGAGAGAGAGAGAAAAAAATGATAGAGAAAGAGAAAAGGAGAGCGGGACAGACAGACAGACAGCGATTGGAAGAGAATGAGTGCACAATATAGCACTATTATCATGATTATTACAAATAAAAGAAGCATCATCTCTAAGTCTGTTCCCCGACTTACCCTTTCCCCATTCCTAAAGATATAGGCTACTAAGACTGCAGAGTGAATGAAGCCCTTATATGTAGAATATTAAATATCGCTTAAACCATTTTACAAACCATGCCACTGTCAGCATTTTTTCCTTAAAAATTGTATCAATGGACTGGGTTGTTTCATTTCCGTTTTTATTGAAAGTAAATTGACATAACGACAGTCAATATCATCAAGATATGATTAAAACAAATAAAAATCAACACAATTTCCATCATAATACTAAATATGTACGCCCTAAAAATAGCATTGTTCATTTTCGTCATTTTATTTCGTTTGGCCTATTTCGCATACTCAAAATATGATCGATTAACACATGATACACATGCCATTTCGGAATACATTGAATACTCATGTTGACGTTACATCTGGGACAGAGATCAAAGGTCGTTGTCAATGGTAATGACTAATGTTCGACCCCAAGGTCATATCATGCAGCATGACATTTTAAATCTATAAGTAATGCTATCCGCGGGTTTAAATGTCATTGATCAATCCAACAGGCATAAATGTCTCTGATTTCCATTGAAAGGACCCTATATCCTCAATTCACAGCCGTGGTGGAAATATTGTGTTATTTAATTGCCTCTTTCTTGTATAAACATGTCAATATTAATGATTTTGCAAGCCATCTTTCTTTACGTCTCATTATACAGGGTTAATTCATATCCTTATAGCTCTCGACAGATCTTTTATTCAAATAGTGATAATTGGTTTCATAGTCCATTTTGAAAAATAATTGATGTAGTGATATAAGTGAACTACGTGTATAAACTTGCGTAGACCATTATTTTCATATCGACTGATTCGGACAGGCATTCGGATAGGGGCAACCCTATATGATTCCGATCGTAATTCATGATTGAGATTATCATCATTCGAACAAGGGCACCCCCCCCCCCCCCACCCACATCCTCTCTACAGTGCGAGTCAGAAAAAAGAAGATCTCCAGACTAAACACCCATGGACTTCTTCGTCTGGGGGTTCCTGAAGTCCAAGTAGGACTGCAGACCGGAATGACTTGCCGCAATGAAACGTCAGCAAACCAACCAATCAGGAGAAAACAGGCAGATTCTTCGTAGGGCCATGGCAGCAATGCTCCATCGAGCTCAGAAATGCATCGAGAGAAATGGACGCCATGTGGAAGATTTAAAGCTATGTCCAAGTGCCCAAAATGACTATGAAAAAGGACTTTTCAGTGAAGATCACTGAATGTTATCATTTATGAATTCATTTATGTATTCATTTATTAATTGGTTCTCATGTTTGTTTGTCTTGATTAAACATTATACTCTATCCATATATGCTAAAAATACTCTGTTAATCCCACATTTTTAAAACAAGACTCAATTCAAAAAGTGTAACCTTCTTTCTCACTCACACTGTAGAATAAAAAAGGCGCAATTCTTACACGCTTCCGTGGACTTCGCGGTTTTCTAACATTTTGCCCCCACACCATTCTGACATCTCTTGGATTCGTCGCCCAAAGGCTGAAATCGCTCTCTTCCGCCTCCCTGCACAAACTACTAGCAATCCTTTTCTTTAAAGCTGGGTTTTCCCCGTTGTGTACCCGCTATCGAATGCAAACATAATTTCGCCTATTTTGTTTATCTGTAACAACGCTCGACATTCAAATGAAATGGGGTAACAAATTATTAACGAATTCGAAAATGAAATATCATGCAGATCATGCAGATAAGTATGTGGTTAGAGTGGTGCCATGATAAGATTCGACATATTCCTTCAGCCACGCGTTTCAATCATGATCTAACAAAGTTAAAATTTCCAGGAAGTATGATTCTTTAGTAAAAGCAAAATTTCATCAACTTCGGCCTACAACAGTGAAATAAGAAACTGTGGTTTTTCTGTGATTTTGTTATGCAAAATGATATCTTTACTCAGTTTAATTCTTCTGACTTATACATTATTTAGTGTGTCAAAATTTACGTGATAATGCATGGTACATGTAAGGCAACATGTCTAATGATGTTCCTCTCAAACTATCTTAGAGTATCTCTACATGTATTCCACTTCTTCTATTCAATCTATTTTACTTGGTCTTTCAATCGTTCAGTCGTCAAAAGTTAAAACTAGTAAGTTCACTGACTTCCTCTGATAAGTAAGTCCTCATCAAAACTTTATTTTTGCATGTCAAACGTTAGAAACCTGATCCATGTCAAGCTCATCTTCAGCATGTTAACATACAATGTTTAACATTCTTGGGCATGTTTTCGCTTCTGGTAACAGAAACATGAGATTGGGCATGAAATCGCATCAAGTGACACGACTTTAAAGCAAACAGAGTTGCCCAATACTACATCGGAGTCACAATGACTATTCCATTTTGAGATTCTCATACACTTCATGATCTTCATGTTTAAAAAAAAATAATTAGTTTCAGATCATTTCCCGATTTCACCAAATTATTTCTCTGATTTTGTTGCTCTCAACCAACATGTAACTTGTAAGGGTTTCGAAATTATGTTCACCACATAAAGGGACCAACTGAATATGACGAATATAACTGACAACTTTCATCCAATCCAGTGCTCCCCCCCCCCCCCTTTACAGAGTAAAGTTTTTAAAAATGCACAATAATAACCGCCCCCTTACCCCCCGTCCTCAGACAAATCTAAGGACATTCATTGTTTATTCGTTTATTGCTTGTCAGATATTTTACAGACATAGCTATATGCTTCTGAACATAGTAAGTGGAAAAAGTTCCCCTTTCCTCCGGTCATAGAACCTTGCCTGGCTCTGCCGCAGAATCGCTGGGACTACCATGACTACGATAGTTTCTCCTAGCTGCATATGAAAGCGACATTTATGGAGTTCAGAGATCACGTGGTAAGGTGTCTCTCAGGTATGTCAGGATAGAGAGTATTTGTTTACGTTTTCTTTACACTGTCAAAACATTTCAGGCAAACATTTTATTTCATCGAAAGGTATGATAAATCGAATGATTTAAACACTTGATTGTCAGATATCTCATTTTTCTAAAAATAAAGTGATTGAAAGAAACAGTCTTTGAATTTAAGGTCATCAATCAAAAAAAAACATCAGCAACGAAGATTTTTATCTCCAAACACTATGCACATCAACATAAGATTCTCATTTTAAATCATTAATGTTAAAAAGGATAAAGAAGGAGTAGAAAGGAGGGGAAACTCGTTTTTCCGAAGGTTCTTTTTTTCCGAAGGTTCATACTTCTGAAACACAAAATTACCATACCAGGGAGTTCATAATTCCGAAAATGAAATAGGGTTCATAATTCCGAACATTATTTTGTTGCATTACTCAGAAGGTTCAAAATTCCAAAGGTTCCTTATTCCGAAGGTGCATAATTTCGAAAATGAAATAGGGTTCGTAATTCCGAAAATGAAATAGAGTTCGTAATTCCGAAAATGAAAAAGGGTTCATGATTCCGAAAATTTTATGAAATGATGTTGGGCATTATTACACTTTCGGAATTACGAACCTTCGGAGTAACGAAACTTCGGAATTATTATCCTTCGCAAAAAACGACATGTAACCGAAGGTGAATGCAACGTAATAGGAAGATACTTACGATCCATCCACCCCCACCCCCCCCCCCCCCTACTCCACTCCATTGTTCTGTCGCATTTCATCCACCTATTTTGACCGGTTATCTCCTTTTTCCACCCACCCCTTGACACCAGTGTCCCCTCAATGGTTGCGCACCTGGCTGGATCAATCCTATACCCCTAGTAATTAATATCAAATGTGATCCTAATTTTGTTTATCTGCAAAGGAATCTTACAAAATAATCTCCCAGGAGATAAAATTTTATTTTATGGTATCTTCAAAAAGGCATTCGACTCATTATGCGACTCCACATTTTTTGTAGGCTGGTAACTTGGTAAGCATAACAGCAGGGCCCCTTATACCGGTACCCTATGAAAAGACACTTCGTTCTTTTCTCTTCTTTTTTGTGATAAACAAATCCTAATCCGCTATGATCCCAGAACATTATCTCTTTTTTTTTCCAAATGAAATAAAAATGCAATCACTGACAAACCTTATGTATCTAAAAGTACTGAACCTAATCGGGGCCCTGAAACATAAAATTCGACTCACGAATAATTGCAACTATTTATTTTACATGATTGTATATCCAATCTTGCTACAATCATTTGTATCTTCCCATAACATAGAATCAGTTGTAACTTTGCAAGCTACGATGAATTCTGTAGGGAGATACAATAAATCGTCATGATCGTAGAGAGGTGACGCGGTAACATAATAGTGTATAGTGGATCTGGAGGGAGCACGAACTTCTGCCCCCTCCCCCATCCTCACCGAGAAAGTCATTCTAGATGCATTACGGTGTGAGAGATATCGGTCATACGGCCCATTAAGAATTTATCAAGCGGGACATTGTATGGACAGCTGAATGTTAGTTTCCATAATATGAAAATCCATGTTATGTGAGAAAATCCGCGGGAAAATCCACTTGAGAACACGGGGGGTAAAAAGTCGTAAACTAGCTATCAAAGTGCAACCCAAGTTCGAGGGTCATAGGGACGTTCTTAGAAATGTTGGGTAAATGCCACTGGGTAAATGAAGATTGGGCATAGGTTGGTTAAATCTTGCTCAACTTTTACATGCATTTACCCAACATTGGTCAAAAATAAGAATGAAATTGGTAAAGTTTACCCAAAAGTTGGTCGGACTCATAAGGACCCTCATGTTGGGTAAAATTTGGGTAAAATTTTGCCCAATATTTCTAAGAGTGTAGTGACGTTATTACGACCATAAGAGCCGTGTAATATACATCAAACAGCCTACCATCATGATAGGTGCGGGTCCAAGACTTTGTAATTGGGGGGGGGGGGGAATATTCAGAAAATTATCTGAAAAGCAAAAACAAAAACAAAACAGAGGGTTACCACAATTTTGGTGTTGTGTACTAAAGGTATGCCACTTGGGTTACAATAGGGAAGGGGCATAGGCCGTTTGTACCCCCCCCCCAACCTTTCGACAGTGGGAGCGGAAGGCTGTTTGTGGGGTTAGTTGATTAGTGGCGTATTCATAGGTGGATAAACGGGGGTGGGGATACAGCGTTATGGGTTCTAGAGCACACTCCCGATGTCGTAAAGCACACATAACATTATGACGATACTGCTGATGGTCTACGAGCATGACGAGTACTACCACCCCTTCCCCCAAAAAACAACAACAACAAACAAACAAAACAGCAACAACAACAACAAACAAACAAACATTTAAAAAAAATGAAGGGGGTTGGCTAGATTTGTTATTATACTGGATACGCCACTGTTAATGCAGTATGCACGGAGGAATGCATGAGATGGAAAATGTCTTTTTTATATAAAATATTGTTAAAAGGATGTTTTGGAGAAAAATATGACAGATGTAGAGGGATGAAATTATAAATGATACGAATGGAAGGAAAGGACGATAGGCCCTATCTTTTTTTTCTCTTTTCTCTAATTCCCTGGGAATTAGAGAAAAGAGAAAAAAAAAGCACTATTAAACGAATTTATTATAAGATCCATGTTATTATCAATGTGGAGCGGCGGGTGCGATAAGGAGTGAAAATTGAATCTACATGTGATTAATTAGGCCTACCTATTTTCCTGGCTTATGTAGTGTACGATAGTAAATATTTGCTTTAAAAATTGATATTGAGGTGCAATCGATTTTTGTGCCACACGTCACTTCTCATATTATATGTTGCCCGTTTGCCACTATAACTCAGGCATGCCAGCAGTACTTTTTGTTATTTGCTTCAGTCTTATACCAAGCCCCCCCCCCCCCTCCCATCCCAATGATACCAGTATCCCCCAAATGGCTGGGTACTCAATATGCCACTGGATATATATAACAGTCACAATGATATGGACATGTGGCAGGCGCGGATCCTGAGGGGGCGCAAGGGGCGTGCGCACCCCCCCCCCCCCCCGTTTTGTCTAACAAAGTATGCCCCGGACCCCCTAGATGGCCGTTTGGCTTTGTCAAACGGAGGGTTCCTCAGTGTGCGCCCCCCCCCCCCCTTCTGAAAATCCTGTATCCGCCCCTGTGTGGTGTGATCGCGGATCACAGGGGAAAGGCAAGTATCACGAGAATTAGGAACTAAATTGTAATAATAATGCTCACGTTTCGGACATAGGAGGAGGAGAAGGGTGATCATGTTTTGTTGTTACTGTTTTGTTTTTATGTACGAAAATTACCAAAACCTGGCAAGACTGACATTCACATGGAAATAACGGTGAGATCATAATTCATTCATGGAGAAAGCCAAGAGTCAAAAATAATCATAAACTATTGTGAGATAATGTTCAGCTGTTGGATACTCTTAGGAGAATTAAACAAGGTTGGCGAAGGTCTCATTAATTAAAAAAAATACAATGTGATTATGTTTAATTCGGTTTTATACAGGAAAAACGGACAAACGTCCTATGAGCAAAAGACGACGACAGTGATGTAACCTTCACCACATAATCGGACGCATGATCAGGCAAAAAAAAAGATTCGTTTCCTGAAAAACAAAATCGTTATTGCTTGCTTTTGGTTGACTTGTGCAGCTGCTGCCATAAGCCATCCCATCTCCCTGCATAAGCCGACCACAAAACCAGTGTTGGCAAAGAAGCTCTGGCCTGATTAGTTCATCTTATTTGAGGGATTTTAACGCAAAGTATATAGATATGAATTGTCTGTTACACTTATTTTTTATTCATTTAAAATCATGGCATTTTTATTGTGGATATGTGGAATGCGACATGATCAGCCCTCCCCCCCCCCCTCTCTCTCTCTCTCACACACACTCTCTATCTCTCTCTCTCTCTCTCTCTCTCTCTCTCTCTCTCTTTCTCTCTCTCTCTCTCTCTCTCACTCTCTCTCTCTCTCTCTCTCTCTCTCTCACTCTCTCTCTCTCTCTCTCTCTCTCTTTTATTTAAAAATTCTATCTGTAACTCTTCAGCATTTTTAATTTTATTTTGGGGGAACAGTTTAACGATTTTTACCACCATTATCGAAATATTGAATATTACAATTAACAAATATTGCATTTTCAGGTAGACATTTTAAAAAAAATCAAATCGGAAATTACAACAGAATTAGGAAGAAGAAAAAAAAAATATATTGTCCTTGAGATTATGTTATTGTCATGACACTGCATTATTTGAAATGTATGTTAAATCGTGTAGAAGGGAGGCGGTCTTCGCTTAATTGATTCTTTCCGGGCCGGGGGGGGGGGGGGGGGTGTTTCTCTCTTTACGTTTTGTTGTTGTTGTTGTTGTTGTTGTTATTTTGTTAGCTCTTTTGTTTTGTTTTGTTGTTTTCTTTTCTTTTGTAAATAGATTTATTTTTGTATCTGGATTTATTTTTCACTAAATTATACTTTGTATAATTTATACAAAGTATTATATGTATAATTATGTAAAATATCTGGGCTGCTTGAACACCAAAGCTATGCAATAGATACTGCATAATAACAATGTGGTTTACACAATTATGATAGTATACAGGATACAGAATATCATTAGGCATTCATATTCCCGTTTCCCCTATCAACACATCAATTTATCACATATCTGTGGATCCATCTAACATGTGTAATATATCATTACGCATGGCTGGCTAACGGCGCTTTATTCACGTCGAGTGATTTTATTCATTCAGTTCTGATGTACCACGCATTTACAAATTTATGTAAGCAAAACATTGTGGAGCAGTCAGAGTATACAGTTCCATAACACTGCGGAGTATTATTCGATATGAAAACAAATTCATCGGTTATGGTATAAATGTAAATACTTGTAATAGTTTTATTGAAGCGTTACTACATAAAATAAGTCATTTAGATACTTACCCTTTATTCGTATATCGATAAGTACTCAAATTGTGATGTACGATTCATTATAAGTTTTGGTGTATTCGGTAAGAGTCTATATATTTTCATAATTACACTTCGAAATATTATTTGAAATGAAAATAATTGGTCGTATTACGATTCAGATTTGACTTTGCAGGAAAAGAGCATAGATTAATCGTGTAAATGTCATCTCTGTTTATAAAAGTTGCGTTTAATTACCTTTTGGAGTGTTATTACATATAAGTCTTCTGTATAGCTTATTTCCATTAAATCCAAGAAATCCTTTGAAAATTCAGGAGAAATTTCAGACATTTCCTCTGTAGCAATTACAATGATTGATTTATCTCTATTTTTCACGCTTTGTCTTTATATATATATATGTATGTATGTATGTATATTCATCCCCCATATCCCCTCTCTCTCTCTCTCTTTCTACCTTTCTCTCTTTCTTCCTCTTTCTTAAATAAGCAAATATTACATTTCGATTCGTTTCTTTAATGCTTTCTTTCTACTACGATCATGCATTTCATGCATTTATAAAAATATTTTGTCGAAATTTTCGTATCGTCACAAAAAACCTGTCCATCCGGTTTTGGTTTAAGATTTAAACTTTCTTGTTTTCACCCTGGTTATTCCGATCATCCCGAATAAAAAGTTCCCATTCAGGACTTTACTGTAATTATCATCCATCATCAGCAGTATCATTACCCATATTTTTGTGTGTATATCCATTTTCCTCAGTATATAGACGATTATTGGAGCTTGACATACATTACCCAATTTCCGCGCTTGACGACTATTGTGATCCATGATCATAAGAAATTCCATGGTATAGGAAGACAAATTATGTAGGCGGTGCTTATGAAAGAAAGCCTTAGTAAATACTAGTGCCAACGTTATGGCATACTAAGCTCCTCTGTTACCATGGTAACGTATCGTGCCATTCAGATGAGGTGCAAGTAACTATGATCATAAATTGTCGATTAACCATTTCCACTTCATCAAAGTGAGGTCACTTTGTGTTTTCTTCTTCACTGTTGCGATTGCTATTGCATAAAAATTATGCCTCGTTTTTGATCATAACAATAATATATAATTTAAAAAAAATTCAATTGCGATAAATTGAAAATAACTATCTATAGATTAAAAATGTGGATACACAATAGACCTACTTGATTTTTTTTTTATCAAACCGATATCAGTTATTGAAAATGTAGTCAAGCGGGCAGGAGTGTGCAACATGTCCATCGAATATACAAACACATACATCAGTACATGCTTTCCCCATGTGACAAAAAGGAAATAAAATCAGAATCTACATCTGGAGAACGCCACCCCCCCCCCCTTCCCTTTTTAAAAAGCAAAAAAAATAAAATAATAATAATAATAATAATAATAATAATTTAAAATATAATGATAGCCCCGACATGCACTATCCATTACAACGCTTTAATATTACCCCAAGCTTTACTTAGCTAGGTTATACTGATTATGGTACTAACATCCAGAAATTTCTTCCTACTAGTACTAGGCAATCATGAACATGGATACATATCACTTAATGAAAATACTCATGACTTACCACCATTGAATTCCACTGACACAACCTGCTAGAGAGGGCTTTTCTTACACGGCCGAACATTTTCTAATTAGAAGTTGAATGACGACAGACGAAACAGCATCAAAATCATTGCTATAGTGAACGAATATCATCCGAAATAATCACCAAAGTGTAAGCATTAGGAAGCTCCGAATTCCTGTATACTGTCCAGCAAAACCGTTTCGCGCAATCGAAGATTCTATTAGCTAGATGTATATATAGGAGTCTTGGGAGGAAAGTACTTTTGTGGTGCTCTTATACTTGTGACGATGATGAATAATAAATATTGCGGGTATAACTAGGTAACAAGCGGATATATTATCTAAGGCTTTGAAATTGTGTAAGTCTGCATGCCGAAGAAAAAAAAACATATAGTGCTGAATCGTGACAGATAATCACGACTCTTCCAAGGTATAGCCAAACGCATAATAACTGAAGGACTTTGCACGGACATTGATGGTGTCGTACAATGTTTGCAGGTAAAATGTTTGCTCTTATAGGCTCCTGATCGTGGGTGCCTCCAGTCGTGTCTTTATCGATCGCAGTAAACTTTGTAGGCGTCGCAGGTCAGCAGTGCTCTTGACGACGCGAGGGCATCGAGGCAAGTGTGGTGTAAATTTATGGCTCCGTCGAGGGCGCAGCGACGTTTAGGAGAAGTGATGGTGAGGGGGAGGGGGGTGACGTACCCACTACCCAATCTCAATCACTCCCCGCCCCGCCCCATCCCTTCTCATTCCTCATAATTGTTCTTGGTTGCAACATTTTCTTAACAATGACGATTCACTTTTCCTCTATTTCGTTAGATTACTATTATCATGAACTAAAATTATGATTACGTTGTATTTTTCTGTATATCCATTAACACATTACCTAAATAATTTGTACGTGGATTTCATAAACCAGGCGTTTAAAATAAGTTACATTAAATCCAGTGTCTGGTACAATCCTAAGCCATTTAAAGTCACAAAATTTTGACTTCCACGATAGCCTTCAAGTTGCTGAAATCCTCATGCAGGCCACCAGGCCACAAATGCAGGTTTGTCAATTTTGCTTGGAGGGTAGCCCGTATTATTTGGGTCTCGCCAGCTCTCCAAAAGTCGCTCGGGGGGGGGGGGGGGGGCAAAACCCAGCCCCCCCCCCCAAAAAAAAAAATCGTTATAAAAGGGGGGGGGCACAATGCATACTTTTCTTCCAAAAGGGGGGGGTACGGGCCGGATGTGCCCCCCCCCCCCCCAAAAAAAAAAAAAAAAAAAAAATAAAATAAAAATAAAACAAATCCGTCACTGTTTAAACATAATTAATATTATCATCATATCACAAGACTATGCAGTATATCATCCTTGCCTTTCAGACTAAAGTGCACTATTTGTAAATTGTATTCGTACAAAATTACATTAAGACCAAGATCATCGGGTTTCACGAACTTTGTCATTACAATATAGGCCTAATTTACCCATAAACTGCTCCAAAGGTTTGGGTTAAAAATGTTAAATATTAACCTACTCAGGATGTGAGATCGTTGTCGTTCTTACAACCTGTTTGTATTGACGTAGATAAGGATTGCTTGTTGACATAAAACAAGGTTCATGCATTCTTTAGTCGCATTCCATCGACGTAAATTATCATTTTATTGAAACCTCTGATATAAAATACTAGCTAATACAGAATCGTTTTGGAATGATATAATGGTTATCATCCTTCTCCAAAGAACAGAAAAAAGGGTTTATGTGCTATTATTTTCGTATTTATGAGCAATAGTCTTTCTCATGCAGTTCGATAAAGCGGGCGTAGTCATGATGGTCGACATACTCAAGCAAATACGCTGCAGGGAAAAACTAGGTAAAAGTCTATTTTTATTACTTATAGCCTTTTTGAAATGTTTTTAATGTATACACTTCAGGCAATTTTTAAACCTTCATAATAAAGTTGTTCAGGAGTGAGAGCGTAAAACCAAGTGGAATGAATTAGTAAATAAGATTCTGGGGGAAAAGAGTGTCTGAAGTTGAGGTCACTTTTAGAGTCCAAATTTGGAGGATTTGATGTATCGTAGTATTGTATTGTAATGAATGTAATGTAAATTCTATACTCAGTTATTTTGTACAAATTCTATCACATTTAAGTTTCTTTAAACGTTCCCTCTGTAAAGCTAACCATAAAATGAGAAAGTCAAATTATCTTGAGCTGTCTTGTCGAAAAGTGAATTGCAACATTTTTATCCTGGACAATAACACAATGGCAAATATTAGATTCCCGTATATAGCCTACCACGTATATGTTTATGCTAATCCTTGGATGTAAACAGTTTATCTCTCCCGTGGATGGAGTACTAGTATTACAATTATATATACACTGCACTAAGTTGGTGTGATTTTGGTTGTCGCTGCGGATTATTTCCATGGCAACTATCATTTTTTACCTACGCATTGAAAAGATTGATGCATAATTTTACCAGTTGAAAATTCTCTATGAAAAGGAAGAAAGTGGCAAGTACGAAAGAAGGATACCCCCACCCCCCCCCCCCGCCACCCTCCCCCATCATCAGTCTTAGGAAATCCCAAATTAGTTCCCAAGGTCGGTATATCTTTATTGTCTCTATATAATTTAGACAAGCGAACGGAAATATTTATTTATATTTTCCTTCACTGTATTTGTTCCGAAGAAGTAAAGAATAACAATTTATTACATTTCGAATGTAAATGATAATTTGGGGGTAAATCTGATGTCCATATTAATCTGGAATATAATCGTCGTAAGGTTAAAAGTCAAATCTGAACATTTTAAAATATATTGAGGAATTCTTCTCTGGAAGTAGCACCCCCCCCCCCCCCCCCCCGCCCCGGAATCTACGTCATTGGTGGATACTTGGATAATTCACTGATTTACTGGTTCGCTGTTATGGCTTGTGCTATACAACTTTCTTGTTCTTATTTTCTTTTTGCTTCACGATTTTTTTTTTCTGTTTATAATTCCTTTCATTGAACACTATCCACCATCAGACACAAAATTACTGTACATTTGTAATGATTGTGCCACGTGTCCCGTAACAGGGCTGTCTTATTACTATTATTATTTTTTTTTGTTATTATTATTATCATCATTATTATTATTGTCATTATCATCATTACTCTTAGCAACACATGCGCATAACTGAAAAATTAATGTGTGTGAGAACAAGAGCTATACAAGTCGTGTTTTTATCATCCCTTTTTAATGAAAACCCCACATCTGATAACACCTGCCAAACTACCAATTGAACGTGTCTCTATCACCTTAGATGGAAGCCGGCTGCGGATCTATATTTATCGATCAAACTCCTAGCTCAAACAAAAAAAGATGTTTAAAAACTTCAATAAAACTGGAGTACTTCCTTTCCAATAAAAAAGGCGTCTTATGCTATCGCTGTTAAACATAATGCAGAGGTTTGATGAGCAAGTGATAAAATGCCGGGGTAAAACCTGCAGCTCTTGTTCTTGGCCGTGGGGAAAAAATCTTTTGTTAACGCGAAAGGCAAACTTGTCTAGGCACTCAGGTTGTCATGGTAACAATAACACTGGCGATGAAGAATGAAGTTGTATGCCACTTAAAGGTACTCTTTCACTCTCAAGAAAATACATTTTGGAAAATAATACCCAAAGACGAAGCAGGAGTATTTGGGTGGTGACATTGGTAAAAGAATTATTTTGAAATGACTAGTAGCTATATGATATTGTTAACTATATATATAAGGTTTATCCGTACAACTTGACGAATAGCATCCTTATTATTTTCATTATGTGTATTGACAATATACATGAATATTCCCTTTGTAAACGTTAGCCATTTTATTTTTTATTTTTTACTTTCTCACAGTCTAAGGCAAATTGATAGCAGTAGCCAAAATAGAGCAGGGGCAGTTCTTGTTCCCATCGAATTCGTCTTTGCCTTTAACAATTCTGCGTGTTTTGTTTCGCCTTTGTTGTCCCCAACGGTGTGTGTTTAAAATGTTACATCTCGTTTTTCCAAAGGTTCTTAATTCTGAAAATGGGGTGTGCTATTACATTGTCGGAATTATGAATCTTTGGAATTACCAAGATTTGGAATTACGAACCTTCCGAAAAACGAGTACCCCCCCCCCCCCGTGTTAAAAAAATATGCATTATAATGCACTGTAGAGTAAAAAAATCCCCATGTTCCCTCTGTCCCCCAACACCTTGGTAAAAAATGCTGACTATATGAATATGTTTGATAACACTTGTACGCCCACTGTCATTCATTTTCGAAGAATCCTTGTCATTCACCTGTCATTAAGGCTTCTGATCCCAAGGAGTACATAAGGGTCATCATGAAATGGAGTAGGCTATAAACTTTCTTAGATCAAGGAGTTATCACAGAACTCCTTGCCCGGGGGGGGGGGGGATTCAACTAATACCCCTTTCAACCCAGTTTACCAGCTTAAATTCACCGGTAACTTATACCCCTTTCAAACCAAGCACTCATCCGCTTAAGTTACCCGTTGCGCGGGGAAAATTTTGGTTTGAAAGGGACATGCATTGGCGGATCCGGGGGGGGCACTTCCGGCCCGCCCCCCCCCCCCCCTTTTGGAAGAATAGTATGCATTTTGACCATAAAGGATCCGCCCTTTTGTCGATTGTGCCCCCCCCCCCCTTTTTAGAATGAAGACCTTTTTCTTTCTTTTTTTTGCTTGCTTGTCAGAGAATTATGGAGGGGAACTGGACCCCCATAACCCCCCCCCCCCCCCCCCCAACTGAGCGAATTTTGGAGGTCTGGCGAATTTTTTTTCCCACGTATATCCACGTATGACCAAATTTTATACGTTGAATATGCGCAAATTGTACGTAGTGAGTGGCTGTGTGACATAGCCTTTAGGGGTGTTGGAAAACCTGTGGTCGCGCGTGTGTATAAACAGCAATAAAGTTGAGTGGTCCCCCACCCCCGGACTCCTTGCTTAGATCTAGCTTAGAAGATTTTATGGAGGAACGCAGGACGTCTCGAAAAAGAAATATAATTTAGGACCAGTTGGGTGTCGTTTCGAGTACCTATATCAGCTAATGAGCGTCGATGAAGAGGACGTATGTGGTTTTAAAACCCCACCCAGTCCAATCTCAAAGTGCTGTCGGGAGAATGAATAATTTTGCCGTCAATAATTATATTCATTTTAATATGTTGTTTTAGCACTTTTCCTGGCCTGTCTGCAGTGTTGTAGGCACATCATTCAGAATGTTCAAGAAACGCCCAACTATGACATCTGAACGGGGTGACGGAATAGGGAGTTTTCGGATGTGTCGACTTGAACGCCGTGCTAGATCCTCCCAGCGACAATGGACTGCTTTGTGTTGACTGCGTACAAAGTAGGTGAAGCATGAAGCTAACAATGGGGGAAGCGAGGTTCACGTTTTAGAGAAGACGGCAAAACATGCATGTTTGACGTGTTCTCGATCTGACTTGTGGACGAGGGAGAAGCCAGTGGACGGGTGAGCCGTTCTTGCACAAAGCGCGGTATGCAGCTAACACAAAGCAGTCCATTGTAGCTGGATGGATATAGGACGGCGTTCAAGTCCACACATTAAGGAGTTTTTGGATGTGTCGACTAGAACGCCGTCCTAGATCCTCCCAGCCACAATGGACTGTTTTGTGTTGACTGCATCCAAAGTAGGTGAAGCATGAAGCTAACAATGGGTGAAGCGAGGTTCACAATTTAGAGAAGACGGCAAAAACCATGTTTGACGCGTTCTCGATCTGACTAGTGGACGAGGGAGAAGCCAGTGGACGGGTGAGGCGTTTTTGCACAAAGCGCGGTATGCAGATATTAAAGGGAAATCCTACCCTAATGGCAAGTTGCTCTGAATGAAAGAGGAAAAAATCACAGAATCAGATTGGTGAAAGTTTGAACGAAATCGTACAAGCAATAAGAAAGTTATGAATTTTTGAAAGTTGTAATCACTTTATGGGAATTTCAAATTGGCCGAATAGGTAACATCATTGTGATGTAGTTGCGGACAACTCCCCCATTCGCTCCAACACAAAATATGATTAAAATGTCATTTTATTCAAAATGTATTACTTAGTAAGAATTTGTTTTCTTTCATGAGGACCTATAACAATATGCTATCTCCAATATATTTTGAGTACTGCCCCGAGGGTAAAGGCGCTTCGGAGAAAACAGGAAATTAATGATATTTTTGTGTACGACAAACGGGAGAGTTGTCCACAAGTATCACAATCGACTCACCAAATTGCCAATTTGAGATTCGCATAGATGTAGTGATCATTTGTCAAACGTTCATGAACTTTCTTATTCCTTGTCCGATTTCTCTCAAACTTTCACGATCCTGTTTGTTTGCTTTCACACAAATCAACTTATCACCAAGGTTGGATTGCCCTTTAAACACAAAGCAGTCCATTGTAGCTGGGAGGATCTAGGACGGCGTTCAAGTCGACACATTCGAAAGCTCACTATTCGAAAGCTCCGATTCGAAAGCTCACTATTTCGACACCACGAAATCTCGGGCTTACAAAGGATTACGTTTGTGCACACACTCACGCACTGGGCTACTATTAGAAGGGAAAAAGTTAGTAATGAAATAGAATATCATCCAGGAATTTCGAAAACAGGCATGAACCACATAACAAAATACTCCTATGGTCTGTTTACCTCCCATCATGTCAGGGCTTCTTCTCCCATGCACTTCTCCCCTCATCTTTCTTCACAACTCAAAAAAGTGACTGGGTATAGAAAGTGTCCTTTCTCATCACATGTATTTCCGTTTTCATTACGATGGTATAAACATTAATATACTAAAGGACAAATAGTGGCCGTGGAATTCTTAAATTATTTGACATAATATTTATACCTATGGCCCCTACCATACAACAACAAAAAACACCTTCATGATTTTCCAGTGACATATTCACCACATTTTCACCACATTTTCCACCACAGTTTCCCCCTTTTCCTTAAAGGGGAATGAAAGGCAACATACATTAGCCGATAATCATGTAGATAATTTGTCAGTCTGTTAAAAATGTCTTGAAATGTGTGTGTGTGTAATTGGGTTTTTACAGACGTGTATCAATCAGATATGATTATTTACGTCTGGGACCGACCTTTAACGGCATCCGAAAGACGTGACTCAGTCTCGAACCTGGGTCCGCTGAATCAGTTTATAACTTCCACTGGTAGCTGGATTACAGGCGCACGCCACAACGCCCAGTTAATGTCTTGAAATTACTCCTATTTGATTATTTAAGAAGGAGAACAATGTCTCAAAAATTTGCAGATTCCTCGCTATACATTATCCCATAAGGCTGCCATTTTCTTTACAAAGTAATGTTAGAGCTGTGCTATTTGTGAGATTCCCACTGACCTGTATACTAGCTCCGATGACACTCATGATCACCTGTGGAATGCATGACACTGGATTTCATCATAATAGACCATTTTTGTAGTCATGTACATTCAAATGAAGGGATTTTTTTTATCCTGTCATACATGTATAACCTTTTGTGTTAAGATATTTGGTTCAGCTGTTCATAAAGTGAGGCAGTTTCTTTTGTAAAGCAGGATTGGCATACACAAGTTGTTGCTTGTTCAGACAAAGGTTTGCAATTATTCAAAAAAGTGACAAAGACCAACATACAACTGTCCATACAACATCCCCTGTGCGAGAGCTGGAGTACCAAGATGGCTGCCATTTTACATTGGTGGATTTGGTTCTACAATAGTTATTTATTATGCAAGACCATATCCATTGTGCACAGGTAAATGGACATGTACGACAATGACATCACAGTTTTTCAAAATGGCAGCCCCCATGAAAGAATAACTATCAAGGAATCTGCAAACTTTAGAGAGATTGTTCTCCTTACTGAGCAATCAAATAGGAGTGTTTTCAAAATGTTTTGAACAGGCTGACAACTTTCCACAAGATTATCAGCTAATTTTTATTGAGTTTCATTCTCCTTTAATGTTTGCCTTAATTTATAAAATAAAAAAAGCAGTTGCCTTTAATATCACACCTTCCTCTACCCATTTTTTATTCTTTTTTCTTTTTTAAAACGTCGTCGGACATCGAGAGATACTTCGTGCTGGTTCGATAGGTGACATTCATGTTGATTCTGCTCACATTGCAAGAGCCACCAGTGAAAGATTGGGGACCGACTGCTGTTTATGTGCATGTCAGTGGCGTAACGTGGGCCCTGACAGCCATCATGGGGGGGGGGGGGGGGGGGGTGGTGTCAAGGGGTACAGGCAAAGAGTATAAGTCTTCAAATGGTATAGGACTTACTCGGTGACTGAAAAGCTAGAGGGCGAGGCTGCATGGAGTGAAGGGAGGGGCGGGAAGAGGTTATTTTCACGTTGACTTCATCTCTCTCTCTCTCTTCCTTTCTTACTTTCTCTTCTTTTTTGGGGGGGGGCCATTCGACCGGGGTGTAGCTCTATGTGCCCTCTGACGCTGCGCCACTGATATGTGTCAGTTTGATATTCGACATGATGGTAAGCACGATGTCACACATGCCCATGCCCAGTGGCTTAGACCAAACTAATTTGTCAAGTGTATGGACAATCAGTTTAAAGTTTTCCATTTACATGTACTTGCATAGAACATGTGTATTGAAAACAAAACTCTTTTTATTTCAACGTCATTTTAGACCGGGCCATGGAGGCCGAACAAAGTCCTAGAAAATTAGTATTTTGCTTTAAGGGGGTATTTGATTGTACTGAAAGCCAAGGGGAATAGGATTATTTAATAATCAGTAGCTTTTTATTAGTGTTTCGTGGGTTTTGGGGGCACACTGGCCGACCTGTGCCCCCCCCCCCCCCCCCTTGGTGAAAATTGTGCCCCGTCTATGAAAACTCCTGGATCCACACATGATCAGTAAGGTGTGGAATTAAAATAAATGTACTACTAGGTCTAGTCCCAGGAATATGAAATACGGTACTATTAGAACCAACATGTTTCAAATAGGCCTATAGGCCTACACCTATATGTATGTGAATACCTACAGCGGTACCAAGGAATTGCTTTCATTTGCAAATTCAAACTTTCCTACAGTACTTTAGAATGGGAATTTCCCCGCCCCCCCAAAAAAAAAAAAAAAAAAAAAAATAAAAAAAATTCTCCTCTCTATCTCCAGGCGAATTAAAGGACAATCCAACCTTGGTAAATAAGACGATTTGTGTGAAAGCAGAAACCCAGGTAGCAAGCCCATGTGGGACCCATATGGTAAAAATGTGGGACGCTGGATGTGGGCTTTCCCATATGTGTCCCATATGGGTACCATTATGAATTTTGACATAATATTGAGATATATGCTGGCCTGCCCACATGGGAACCATATGGGATTAGCATGGGCATGTCATGCAGAGTTAAGGTACGTAAAAACCCATATGGGACCCACATGGAATTAACATGGGCATTGCCATTCTGGGTAGGATATGTTCAAGCAAATATTGGACCCATATGGGATTAACAAGGGCATGCCATTCTGATATGTCCAAGCATGATGGGACCCATATGGGAT
The DNA here is from genome assembly GCA_025617745.1 of Heliocidaris erythrogramma. Classification (NCBI taxonomy): domain Eukaryota; kingdom Metazoa; phylum Echinodermata; class Echinoidea; order Camarodonta; family Echinometridae; genus Heliocidaris; species Heliocidaris erythrogramma. The sequence continues at coordinate 19,080,419 of CM046859.1, forward strand.
TAACATGGGCATGCCATTCTGGGTAGGATGTGTTCAAGCAAATATGGGACCTATATGGGGTTAACATGGGCATTCCATTCTGGGTAGGATATGTTCAAGCAAATACGGGACCCATATGGGATTAACATGGGCATGCCATTCTGGGTAGGATGTGTTCCAGCAAATATGGGACCCATATGGGGTTAACATGGGCATGCCATTCTGGGGAGGATATGTTCAAGCGTATATGGGACCCATATGGAATTAGCATGGACATGTAATTCTGGGTAGGATATGTTCAAGCCCATGTGGGACCCATAATTATGGTAAAAATGTCCAGGACGCTTGATGTGGGCTTTCCCATATGTGTCCCATATGGGGACCATATGAATTTATGGGATATATGTTTCTATAGGTCCTAATCAATCATGAATATTCATGAATAACAATAATCTAAAATATGAAAACTAGTGGAAATAGATAAATACATTTAGATTTGGGATTAAGCTTTGAACTGCGATAGAAATTGTACTTACATTAGCTATTGTAATGTTGTACACAATTTCAAGAGACATTTTCATATTTCATTAATAAAAGTGTAAATTAGTTTTAATAATAAAAGTGCAATCTACTTAGTAACCATTTTTTATAGCACTACAACCATGTCCCTATATATAATGAATGTGATACATTTGCTTAGTAGCTAGGTATAGGATGTAGGTTATAGGATTTAGGATGTATGGGAGTAGGATATGATTAATAATGTCATTGTGATTGTTCCTGTAGACACCCACTTATATTAAGTTTATAGTTAATTAATTTCTTTATTGGTCCTATAGAAACCTACAGGATTATCAGTCCCATAGACACCCATAGGAATTCTATATACCATATAGAAACCTATAGAGACCGATAAAATTAGTTTTAATAATAATGGGTCTCTATGGGACCTATAGAAATGGGACCTATAGGATTTTCGACCTGGGTATATGCTGGCCTGCCCACATGGGACCCATATGGGATTAGTTAAGGTACGTAAAAACCCATATGGGACCCACATTAACATGGGCATATATGTGATATAGCCCTTGCTGTGCCCAGTTAGGAAATCAGGGATATGGGTAAACCATCTGGGGCCCTAAGGCATCTGCATATGCAAGAAGCATATGGGACCCATATGGGTAAACCCATATAAGACAGAAAATAAGAAACACCGGATGGTGAAAGTTTGAAAGAAATCGGACAAGGAATAAGAATATGGATGTTTTAAAAATGAGATCACTACATCTATGCGAATCTCAAATTAGCAATTTGGTGAGTCGATTGTGACAACTCTCCCGTTTGCCGTACGCCAATATTAAAGGAAACACCAGACGATCTTAGGAGAGTTGAAGTTCCATTAGATGGCAATCATAAAGTGAGGATAAAGTGAGGCATACATACAATGCGCTTACAGAGGGCGACATTACATTAATTGTGACATCTACAGTACATCATAACATCACTGTATGGCGCGACCACTTTTCTTCCTTCCTCTCCTCTTCCCTTCTTGTTTAGAATAAACAGAATGAAATAGAAATACAACCGTACGGAATTCCAAATGAATCCATTTCACCCTTAAAAAGATATAAGATACCCTTTGGAACATTATGAGAACTTTGCAAACCCAATTTAAGCTAAAATAGAAACATCGAAGACCGGTTGTCTCTAGCAGAAAACCAGAACTACTTGATTTGTCAAATAACTACCACAGTCACCTTAAATTACTCAAAACCCTAACACGATATAATGTATCACTAGCTCATACTGAAACTAGATCCAGATAATCCCATATTACCTGGCAACGAAAACACAAACATAACGTTACTGACATCTGTTCTAACTCTATCTAGCCTACATTCCAAATTGTTCTCATTTCCCTTTCCTAAAAATCCTACAGGTCATTTGATGACCGCAGATATGAACAATAGATCAGATATTACAAACAAACGACTTGACACAATGTCCAACACATTATATACAGCTGATTAGCCGTGAATATATAGCATCCCCCTACACAATCAATGGAACTCCTGAAAATCAGATCACCTTTTGTGCGTTTGAACAATGCAAAACAGCAAAAACAAAGAGAAAATAATATACATATGAGAATAATATACATATATGTAGGCAGAATTAAATACATACATGTGTGTTAATAAATCAAGCACGCACACAGTTAGGAGTGACCTCTCCATACCCATGAAACGTAGTCCTAAATGCACTTACAACAAGACGGTTGTTAAAATATTAATTTCCTGTTTCTCCGAAGCGCCTTTACCCTCGGGTCAGTACTCAAAATAATATTGGATGGGTCCTCATGAAAAAAAAAAGATCCTACTGAGCAATTAATACATTTTTTTTTTAATGACATTTTAGCATTTTGTGTGTTGGAGCAAATATGGGGACTTGTTGTCCGCAACTTAACTACATCACAGTGACATTACCTATTCGGCCAATTTGAAATTCCTATATGTATAGTGATTACAACTTTCACAAAATTCATAACTTTTTTTATTGCATGTCCGATTTCGTTCAGACTTTCACCAATCTGCTTCCCTGGTTTGTCCTTTTTCAAGGATTTCCCTTTAATCCTCGGTGTGCGCACATGGAATATGACTCTGTGTTCGTTTTTCTTTCCGAATTGTTTGTTCGTCGACACAATACCAAATCAAATGCGATCAAATGCTGCTTGTTTTGGTCTTTTTTGACTGACATATTTCCAGGAAAGCCAAGAATCTCCCTCTTTAGCTTAATTCATACTAAATAAAGGTACGTCCAAAAGATATTGCTAGCATTTTATGGTGACTGATAATGCATCTTGTCATGAATTTATGAATATGTTTTGGGGCAGATGTTAGTGTTAATGATCTTTACTTTAGATTTTAGTCCCATACGTCAGATACGTAGTCAAGCATGTCAAGGATATACGTTACTCGTTAGACCTCTTTCTTAGTCTTATCTGATCTGTCGACAGATCTCGACCACAAACACGGCCGCACCGTTTTGAACAGTGTTGACGGGTTGAAGGGGGTTGGGGGGGGGGGGCACTTAAGTTATAGTTATACAAGTACATGTACAAACTTATCTGAAGTTAAGGCAGCTTAGTTGTAACTTGTACTCCATAATAATTTTCACAGGTGAATAGGCTTCAAGTTCAAATAGCTTTTGTGTGCAGGTGTGTAATAATATTATTAAGGCCAAAGTCTTTATTATGCCCAGCCACCATTAAATCCGCCTGAACAAGTGAATAATTAGTCAAGTTTCTTGGTTTTCATTGTTGAAGTTCAGTTATTTATAACGGAATAAACGCTAGGCCTATCGTTATCGATCCTGTAGTAAAAACGGGCTAATGCACTTCCCAGTATCTGTGCATCACGGCACCCACAGGTGCCGTGCATAGCTAGCTGAAAGAGCTAGTTATGCGGTGCCAGTATCTGTGCATCACGGCACCCACAGGTGCCGTGCATAGCTAGTTATGCGATGCCAGATGTCCGGCGTGCTTACGGTATTGTCTAGCTGATGAATATTCATGGCTGGATATTTAGTGAGCACGTACGGGTGCCCGTTATCCCTCCGTCATCTGCACCCGCGGGAGTTGACGTGAGGGCAACAACTCCACCAAGAAACAGAAGCTGAAGAACTGGAACTCAATATCAACATGGACATGGACATCTCTCACGATGAATACTGTGCCCCTGTTAATTGGTGTATCCTCTTCCTCAGCTATCTTTCTGCCGTTCCCGCTGGCTAGCTTTGGCAACGTATGCTCTGCTATATGTAAGTCTCTGTGACTGTGTGTTACCGTCTTCATCTCATTGGTACTGTCTGTGTGTTTGTCTTGTCTTGTCTTGACTCGTATTACTCTAAAGTGAAACTGTTTGGTATCTAACCACTCGTCGTCCATCACATCATTCATACATCATTATAATTAATAAGTTATATTAAGAAGCAGTTTTACTTTAATTCACATGATTCATAACTGAAAAAAATATCAGCAAGAAAGAGCGGGATTCGAACCCGGGACCTTAAACGCGAGTGCAGTGTAGAAAGAGAATAGTCTGACCAGACGCCTTTACCACTAGACCACGAGCAATTGACAGCGAATGTGATCATGCTGCACTATATTATTATATACGTCCGCTCCATACAAATCCTATCTAGGCCTATACCTCCGTTCTGCTGTTTTTTTTATATCCTAGGTAGGATTCTTGCCAATTTGAGGATTACTGGGCATATTAGCTATATTAATAGCCAATATTAATATATCAGGTTGCTTTTTTCCAGTCTTTAGATCATTCATACATGAGAGAGGAAAATAATTATTTAATAATAATATTCCACTTTCAACTCTGAAAACACTGAATCCCCAAATTTGTGGCACAGTAAGAGTTGAAGAGTCCCTGAATCAGATACCGGTAATTGAGGAAATTTAAGAAAATTAAATCTTGCTTAGACTCATTTTGTCATCTGTTTTTGACTGCTGCAACAGTGAATGTTGGACACAGTCTCACATAGGCAAGCGCAAGTGCCTATGAGTGGGGGGGGGGGGGGGGGGGGGGGTGGTGACACCGAAATTTGCCAACAATTTTTTAGGATGTGACACCCAAAATTGCTGACAAAAATGCTGCACCCTAATCCACCCCCCCCCCCAAACAAATTGTAATAAAAGAAAATCACAGATGTAAAGATCTTGATCATACAGGCCCATTTTTGCAAGGGGGGGCTGCCGTCTTTTGCCCGAATATCAACTTATCAATTTCTAAATTTTAAAAACCTTTCGTAGAGAAATATGTACAGAAACCACGTTGCCCAAATATGTGGATATTCTTTCTCCTCGCTGCCCGAATATGAAGTGGTGTTTGCCAGAATATTGTCGAAGGGGGGCGCCTTTTGCCCAAATATTAACCCATAGACTACGGGAACTGGGTGGCTCCTGTATTAAGCCTATGAGAATTGAATAATTCAGTAGTCAATGGGTTAACTTTCCAGTGTTTTTTGCAAGGGAGCTAAGCGAGCGAGCAAAAATATTGGCCAGGTTTTCCTTCTTTTTCTTTCCTTAAATTTTCCTAGAAATCCTTCTTTTCTTTCTGGTTTTGTTTTCTTTCCCTTTTCTTTTTTTCTTCTTTTTCTTCTCCTTTCTCTTTTCTCCATTTTCCTCTTCCCTCTCCCTTTCCACCCTCCTTTTTTTTGCCGACAGAGGTGGCGCATTTCCCGACAGCACCCCCTTCTAGCGACACCCCTGCAGTCCCCCCCCCCCCAAAAAAAGCAAGAGCGAAAAAGCGGGGGAAATGAGAGAAAAAAAGTCTAAAAAGGCGCTTTACGATCTTTCTCTCAAATTTGCTAAAACATACGTCAAATCTTTCATGCAGGAGGGGGGAGGGGGGAAATTCCCCCCTTCTTGCGCCCACCACTGTTAAATGTACACTGCAGTATTGTGTCCAAGTAATTGAAAAGCAGTCCGTGCGTCAAAGTAACTTTCCGCCTAAAAAAAGGCGCCATGAGCCCTTATTTCCCCCCCCCCTGTACCCACCCCTGGGGAGCATGCTTCCCCCCCCCCCCAAAAAAAAAAAAAAATTCTAGCTACGCGGTTGCACAATGAACAGCTACTGTGTGAAAATGAGGAGTGGACTATTGCATGAGAATGCCAGGCAAGGGAGTCACAAGGCTCCCCCCCCCCCTTCAGAAGGAAAATGAATTTGACAAAAAAATATTTCTTTCTTAATATTCCAAGATATGTCATATTTAATAGACTAGTTCTAACGTTAACTGTTGGGTCAAGGTTAAACCTATTTCCATTTTTGTCTTGTTTTGTTTTGTTCTATTCTATCACCCTTCTTTATTCCTCATAGAGCCGTACAAATGATTACATCAATGGTACACTGGGGTACCAAAGTGAAAATCCGCCATTTTGTTGAATTATTTAATTTTTTTCAGGGCTGTACAATGCAACGTACACCAGCGCTGCAGCTGCAGCACCATGATTTCTCTGCAGTACGGTTGTACTTCAGGTGGAAACAAGATGGCGCTACCCAACGTGGTACCCAGGGGTACTGCATGGTGCATCAAATAGATCCTTTGAAGAAAGAGGAATACAAGTACAACATACCTTTGAATTATACCGGTACTCGGCCTATAGTATAGGCCAGCTATGTATGATGGCACCAAAGGCTTTTAATTGTTAATATCTATATTTGTTTCATTTTTTTGCCATTTATTTGCCACCAGATACTGAGTGTATCAACTGGCAGATGGTTGATGATATCTAAAGTCTTCCAGAGGGCGCAGTCCCATATATTAAGAACAATGTCGGGAGCACCATACAAAGTCTTACCATGCCGTCTTGGAGTTGAGGTTTTCGGGATCGACCTTGCTCAAGAACAATCTCAAGATGTTATTGACCAGATCAAAGAGGACGTGGCACAGCATAGGTCGGTTTGGTTAATGATATTTACAATTCAACTGACAGAATAATAATAATAATACCCATTTTTATTTCCATTCTTAGAATTACATTTACATTAATGATAGCTAACTCTTCTTCATTATTACATGTTATTTCTCTAGGCCCAATTCTTTTTTTTTTTTTGTACAAATTTAGTCAGTGTCTGTAGTGCTCACTCTTTGCTGAAGGTGGTGTGCTTGAACGATACATGAATGAAAATGATTAAACATAAGTATAAACTCATTTTATGGAGTTACTTTATGCTCTCTTTACATTTTCACTTTGGAAGTGAAGCTGGTATTCACTTTATTCATGTAATGTCATTCTAATTACATAGTGAAACTATTCTAATCGAAATGATTACTTCTTGGAAGACTCTTCTCACTTAGTGCGTAAACTATACACATATTAAAACTATTCTTATTTTGGAGGAAATGCTGCTATTTATTATCACATCATACTATTCTAAATAAATATGATAGACAGGTAGCTTTTCACAGGTTGTAGGACACAAGCCCAGGCGACAATTGCTCTGCTGTAATTTTGTACACGTCACCCCTGGACAGAATACTATACTTAACCCTAACCCTGGGGCTGTGTCAATTTCAGGGACAGTCAACTTCTAAGTTGAAGAGTAGAAAACACCAGAATAGTCAGTAAACTTCAGAGAAAATACTTCCTTTTACATTTCAGGATGATAAAAATGTTTGATTTCCAGATTTCCGTCAATTGGATCTTTATCACCTTGATCTGGTAAATATTTCAGGCTGTTTTTGCCTGGCGATCTTGCTCCTTTCAAGCTCTCACTTGAACTCAAGAATGCACACTCACCCATGGGAGGCAATTTCAGCATCACAGAGGTTCGGTGTGATGTTCTTTATGAATGGCATTGCATTATTTGTGTGAGTGCCTTAACCCTAAACTTAACCTAACCAGCAATTGTTGGTGGAGCATATGTCGGAGCACCCCATTCACTTTTAATTATTCTTGTATGCAAGGCAGGTTGATGATCTTCAGGAATCAGAGCCCAATCTCTGGGAACCGTCACGTGGAGATCAGCAGCTGGTTTGGAGAGTTGGAGTCTACATTCTACAAGCATCCCAAGTCGCCCCACCCCGACGTGTTCAGGGTGTCCAACGTAGAGAGCGAAGGATGCACGGGGGTGGGGCGGACAGGATGGCACATCGATGGGAGCTTCCAACCAGCCCCATTCGACTACTCACTCTACTACATGCATGTTGTCCCGAAGGAAGGTGACACAGGTTCGTGAGCTTGATCTTCATTTCTAATCAAAGACTTTGCCTGTGGTTAAAGTAGAACACTCAAGAAAATCACAAATATGGCAATTAATGTATCACTAGAAATTGGGAAGCTTACAGATGGCAATCGTATAAGTTTTATGTCAACTGCGTATATGATGATTATAAAAACAACATAAATAAAAGCTCTTCTCAGCATGTCGAATATTCGAGGATTCGCCAGAAATATAGCGATGTTTTGATGTCGTCATACGAGGGATCGATCCTGCTTAAGCAGACGACGTCCTATAATGAATGAACGTAATTGCAATGCAATTATTTATCAAATTATAAAGAGTTTGGTACATTTAAACATGACCTTATTTCACACCATTCTAAAAGGGAAAGTGAACTGATTCTGATAACTAAAACCGTTTGATTGTAAATACACAGGAGAAGGGTCAATGATCAATGAAATAAACCCCATTTTCAAATTGAAAAGCCCTGCGAATAATAGCTGGATGGTATTCGTTCCCTCTTGAAACGCCGAACATGCCGCGGTGCAAGCAGCTGAAAATACAATGGCGTCTTATTTTGTTTACAAGTGACTGATTCCTTTATTTTTTTAACGCTGCATTTTTCATCAAAATAATACCATACACGAAGTTAAGAGTGAGGCAACAGACTAACATTAAGACTGACGCTAGTCAAGTAAGAGAAATAAGTGAAGAGGAGATGACAAAACAGGCACTGAAAAATGTGTATAATGTTATGGGACATCGTCTGCTTAGACAGGACTCGCCCCTCTTGTGTCGTCACACATCTCAGCAGCGTTCAAGGAGCTTTTCAGCTGCTATATCGGGGGCTGTATTTTTCCGTTTTATAATTGATAATAATCATTAATTCAAATGTTTCCAAGCTTTAAATTTGGATAACCTTGTTTAATTTATGCCATCTATGCAATAATAAGTATTAAGCCAATATTTAAAATCATCAGTGTTCTACTTTAAACACGAGACCTGGGCCCCGTTTCATAAAACTTGTTATTAATAGCAAGTTACAATAACAGTTATAAGCTACTGAAATCCTTGCATCTGATTGGCTGAGACCAAATTTGTCATGGAAATGGGGCAGTTGTTACTGATAACAAGTTTTATGAAACAGGGCCCTGATTAGTGATTCAAATTGACTGCACTTGATTTTTTAGAGGTGTGTTTAGTCAAAAAGAAATGTTAATTGTGAGGTCTGAACTTCTGGTAATGGATTTTTACATCAAGAGAGATTGGTTAAGACTCTGTAGAGTAATTGTTTATTATTGTTTATTATGAAGTAGAAAGGCTGTTCAGACCAGAAAGATATAACCGAACTGAAAAAAAGATAATGAAACTAGTGAGTGATTTATATTGTGATTTGTGGATATTGCAGTAAAAAAATTAACCTCTCCTGAGTCTCCTTGCTTTGCTCTAGAGTGCCTACGATGTTGAAAAATGTGTTCAGCAGGTCTTAATGTTTAGCTCACTGCAAAAACACAATAAAATTCAGCATTTGCTCTTGGCTTTATTTAGGTTTGAGTAAAGTGTATGAGCAATATGCCCCTAATGAGCAATAGCCCGCTTCTGTAATGTATACAAATTTATGCACACAAATTTATGCACATGTATTCTCTGAGCACCTGGTGCCGAGCTATTCCATGAACCTGCTTTTTATAAATGAGCCTCAATGTTTGGAACACAGTTTGCATACATTATTTGTAGCTATGTCCGCAAGCTTTCAGGTTGTCAAGAACAGCCTTTGTTTGTTTGAAAGGTATGCATAAAATTTGCATACATTACCGAAGCGGTCTATTGGAAGGCATAATAAAGAGCTAACAATTAGATAGTCACAGATGTCTCTCTCTCTCTCTCTCTCTCTCTCTCTCCGTCCCTCCCTCCTTTCCTCCCTCCTCCTTCCTACGCCCTTTCTCTCTCTCTCTCTCTCTCTCTCTCTCTCTCTCTCTCTCTTTTTCTCCCTCTCCTTACCTCCTGTAGTGTTTGCTCCTCTGAATGAGATAGTTCAAGGTCTTCCTGAGGACCAGCTTTCTAGATGGGATAGGCTGTACATGATGAGTGATAGACGAGGCAGCTTGGTACACCCACTCGTCTATTCACATCCTCGTACTGGTAAAAAGGTAAGTCACCTGTAAAGATACTGCAACTGGTGGGCATGGAGTGGCATCACCTTTTGCTTTCGTAGTGGTAGCTGAGTTTTTCAATGAAAGCAAATTTCACCTGTTGATTACTGGGGAGTGTTTCAGCAAGCGTTTTGTCGGTTATTTTTACCGACGACTGTTATAAGCTACTGAAATCCTTGACTCTGATAGGCTGAGAGCAAATTTGTCAGCAAAAAGCACTGACAAAATGCTTGATGAAATGCTCCCCTGAATAATCTCATTCCCACAGGCTTCATGGAGGAACCACCCAGAGTTCCCGTAGGCAATTGGTTAATGAGATGCTAATATATGTAAAAATATTAGACCTGTTCACTCATTTATTTTAATTTATAGATATAATACACCTGTTATGTTTCACAGCATTTGTATGAATGGAATCCACCTTGCATACATTAGGAGTTGCTTTGCCAGGCAAGCCTGAAGGGCTGGTCGCATTTGTCCATTAACGATAACGAGTTATTTCATTAAAGGTACACCCTAGAGTTGCCCTACTATTAAAGGACCTATGGAATGCAAGTACATGTTGATCTTTGATGATGTGTATTGTTCTGTACATTACAAAATTTACAACCATTTGATCTGAATATGTGTCATATATTTTTAAATATTTTTAAATATTTTTTGTAATTATTTTATTTTACCTGCTAAGCCCCGCACCTAAAACAAGTCAAACAATAGACACTGGTATGTACAGTATCTCTCTGTTTTGTACATGCTCAAAATAGGATTGTGTGTTTTCATACAACAGATTTTCAGTACCTTTCTTTTCCTGTGATGCTGTGATGCTGGAGCATTTCTGACATAGCATCTGCTATTGTGATTGAGAGTTTATGAGTTGGTATTGTATCAAAACATGCGGTGCTATTGTGAGCAGGTGCTAAACTTAGGGATAGGTACTTACCAGTGTCTATTGTTTGGCTTGTTTTAGGTGACTGATGATTGACTGATGATGTCATGTGAAGAATCAGACTCCAAAAGATTTTTCAGGGGCAGGGCTTAGCAGTTAAAATAAAATATTTACAAAAAATATTTAAAAATATATGACACATATTTATATCAAATGTTTGTAAATTTTGTGATGTACAGAACAACATATCATCAAAGATCAACATGTACTTGCATTCCATAGGTCCTTTAAGAAACATGAGCATTCTCACACTACTCACCATATACATGTAGTAGGGTGTCCCTCAGATTGAAAATCTTGTTATCGTTATTGGACAAATGTGACCGGCCCTTTAGGCTTGCTTTAAAGGTCCACTGTAACCCAAATGCAAGTTGATTGCTGTTGATGTGCAGGGATACATACAACTCATATTTTGTTATTCAAACATCTAAATATATTTCATAGATTTTTATACCTCCGCCCACCGTAGGTGGTAGCCGGAGGCATTATGTTTTCGGGTCATCCGTCCGTCCGTCCGTCCCCTTTTTTCGTTCTCGCGATAACTTCAAAACTATTTTTTGATCAGTTTGTAACTTGGCCCATGTATGCATGTGGGAGGGACGATGAACTGATTAGATTTTGGTGTCTCAAGGTCAAAGGTCAAAGGTCACAGAGGTAATTATGTACATAAAAATGGTTTGTTCTCGCAATATCTTCAGAACTGTTTGATGGATCAGCTTCTAACTTGGCCCATGTATGCATATGTGAAGGACGATGAACTGATTAGATTTTACGGTCTCAAGGTCAAAGTTCAAAGGTCATAGAGGTCATTATATACATAAAAATGGTTCGTTCTTGTGATAACTTAGGAACCGTTTGGCGGATCAGCTTCTAACTTGGCCCATGTATTCATATGGGAGTGACGATGAACTGATTAGATTTTGGGGTCTCAAGGTCAAAGGTCAGAGGCGTCATTATGTACATAAAAATGGTTCATTCTCGTAATAACTTCAGAACTGTTTGACGGATCAACCTCAACTTGGCCCATGTATGCATATGTGAGGGATGATGAACGGATTAGATTAGGGTCTCAATGTCAAAGTTCAAAGGTCATAGAGGTCATTATATACATAAAAATGGTTTGTGATGTATGGAGTCTAGGCCTACCTATTTTAGAAATTTCAAAGGGACAGTGGTCTATTTGCTATAAAATATCTATTTCCTTGGTGTATTTCAGGGGTTCTCAAAGTACGGCACGCGGGCCGGATCCGGCCCATGGAGCTTCTCAATCCGGCCCGCGAGACTCAGCTGTGTTTTTTTTCTCTTTAATCATTTTTTTTATCACAATGTGAAACATGCCTCAATACAATTACATTGTGTGTCCATGCAACTGTAATAAAAGTAATGACAGTCAAATTAATTGACTTTTAAACAAAGTTCATTGAGTTTTGTGTCGTGTCTGTGTGTTCTACTTCAGTATTTGATTTTATGAAAGATCGTAACTAACTGAATTGCACAGATGGCATCCCATAGGCATAGGCTAGCGTTGTGTATGGCGCGGCCCGCATTGCGTGTACCAGTGCTGTACTGATAGCAGTAGTTTAACATCTAACGTTGATAACAGGCTGCATGATAACATGTGCGCACACAGTCGTATATGTACTTATCTGTCTCCTCAGTTCCAGGTATGCAATAAAACCGATTGTGACATAGGTATAATAATGATTAATATCCTTTAAAAAAGTACAATTTTTTATTATCATTGACTCCCGCTGCATTTTGAATTATTCTCAAATATTGCCTGTTTTTCATATAAAACTGCTATAAATTTGTTGGATAAAATACCCCCGAAATATTAAAGGCTCAGATTGAACCAGAAAGCATCTAAAACCCCTGGACCCCGGCCGCAAGGGACTTCGCACTCCGCACTTGTGATGTGCGCTTTGCGCACATTGGTTATTTTTTAAGTCTCCAGTTCACTCTGGCCCTTTCACGTTTCATTTGAGTCCCATCTGGCCCTTAAGGAAAAAGTTTGAGAACCCCTGGTGTATTTGATGATTGTAAGTCATCAATGGTAAGCTTTTTATCTGTACGGGATGAAAATGAAATGAAATAAATTTTCTGTCTCCTGTGCTTTTTAAGTGAAAAGATTTGTAATTTTGTTGGACCAATCCTTTTTAGAGTGTACATGTATGCCATACATTTCCAATCTGGTAATGGCGGAGGCATAAATTCCTATTCATCTAGTTAAATATTTTTTGTTTTGAAATTATTTTCTCAAACATGCTAAGCTCCACCCTAAAAAATGCTCCAGATCTCATTCCTGCAGTGACATCATCTGTCAATCATTAGTGAGCTAAGGAGAGACAGTGGTATGTAGCTTTGCAAGAGATGACCATCTGTTCTCATAGACAATACAATGCCTACATAGTAGTTGCTATGTCAGACATGCTGTAGCATCAGGAAATGAATGGCAATGAGAAGGTATTGTTTGACAGCATGCAATGGACCTGTTTACAAAGTGTTCAAATGCATACTTTTGAAACAAAGGTTGTCCTTGACAACCTGAAAGCTTGCATAGCAACAAGTAATGTATGCAAACTGGATTCCAAGTACTGTAGTTCATTCATTAATAACAGGTTAATGGAATACCTCGTTACTAGTTCCCCAGGAAAGAAACATCCATAAATTTGAATCACGTACTAAACAGGTCTATTCTACTGTAAGCATGTGCTGAGCTGGGGGAAGTTACATTCCACTGTCTATTGTAGAATGTTAGCGTAGCTGACTGATGATTGACAGTTGATGTCAATGCAGGAATGAGATCTGGAGCTTTTTTTTTTAGGGTGGAGCTTAGGAGGTTGGAAAAATATTTTAAAAAACATTTAAAAATCTATGAAACATATCTAGATGTTTGAAAAACAGAATATCGGTTGTATGCATCCCTGCAAATCAACAGCAAAATACTTGTATTTGGTTTGCGTTTGGTTGCAGGGGCCCTTTAAGATCGATAAGAGAAACTTTTGTTTCAAAAGTATAGTTGAGGTTTGAATAGACCTGTTTACTAATGTATTTCAATTTATGCATGTTTCCCTCCAGAATCCTTAGTTACAAACTATTTAGTGCAGATGCTAAGGATAATGGCATCTCTATGGATGGAATCCATTTTGCATACATTAGTTGTTACTATGTCGGGCAAGCCTCTGGCAAGCTTTTGATTCGTGAAGAGAAACTTTTGTTCAAGAAGTATGCATAAATTAGTAAACATGTCTATTCATTGATAAAAGTGGTACATTTCAAATGATGCCTCTTTGTAGTTCTAGCTACTGTAATTAATTGCCCTGGCTGATGCTTGCAGGGGCCATCAAACTCAAAGTAATCACTGTATCCCTAAAACATGATAAGATAAAACACCTGTTCTGTGGTGAGATTTGCATGTAATGCCAGTATAACTTTTCAATAAGCTAGATGGTACATTATTTACTGCAATAAATCATATATACCTACCTATTATGCCAGTAGTCTTGACTACGGGACCCCTTCGAGAATTTAACACAAATGAGTCACAATATTGTGCGCACCCCCCGTAATCCTATTGTCCCCTTCGCCACTCACGCGCGTCAACACGCCACGGCCATCTTCCTCTTTCTTGCTCGCCCCCGACGAGTTAGGATGTCGAGTTACGGAGCTCCTGAAATCAGGTCTTTTTGTATCTTTTCAGCGCGCTTTTTCGCATCGTAAAAGCACTTTTCGGTACTTATATTCGTCTAGATTATAGTACTCTTGTGTTTTGTTAGTCACTTTTGCCGATTGAAAGGGATTTTGATTCCTTTTTCTTGGCAATTATTTTTCACTTTTACGGTTAGCCCCACGTAGTTATATCTGTGTGTTTATGGGTGTTTCCGTTTGGCACCGAGCCTTTGGGTTCGGTGTTTGTTGTTATTTGCTGTGAAATTTGTTGTGCGTATCTCCAAATTTATTATTATTATTATTACCTGCACTCAGTCAAAGTATTTTGGTATATTTGTCTGTTTTATTGCAGTGTTATGAGTTCGGAAGAAGAAGCAGCTAGGTCGCGGAGACCTGCTTCTTCCGAAGAGTCGTCTAGCAAGACGGCTCGGCCCTCCAGAACTCTCCCGAGTACTTCGGTACATGGGGGAGGAAGGAGGGCTGCAGGTAAGTTGCCTAGTGGTGTTTCCCTGCAGAGTTTGCCAGTCTCGGAGCTTGCGGCTTCGGGGCGGGTGGCGTTAACTGAGCTTGGGACGTCAACTCCGATGCCCGTGGCTTCGGGGTGGGTGGCGTCAGGTTCTAGTGGTGTGTTTCCCGCACGGTAGCGTTCACTCGCTTAAATCCGTTAGCGGAGACGCGTCCCACTAGTGGTTTGGATATCTCGAATCCAATCCCCCGGTCGTTAAGACCAGAGGGGGAGATGTGTTTCCCGCACGGTAGCGTTCACTCGCTTAAATCCGTTAGGGGAGACGCGTCCCACTAGTGGTTTGGATATCTCGAATCCAATCCCCCGGTCGTTAAGACCAGAGGGGGAGATGTGTTTCCCGTACGGTAGCGTTCGTTCGTTTAGACCCGTTAGGGGAGATGCGTCCCACTACTGCAGGGCAGCTCACGGGCTCAGTCCATGTTGGTCTGGGTTCTCAAACCCTAGCCCCCGGCCGATGCCAATGGGGGAACGAGTCATCTCGGTTCGTCCTTGCACTGAGTGCGAGACTACTAGTGCTCTCCTAATTGCCGCTCTTCGGAGCAACAGTGCGTGACTACTTAGTAGTCGATGGGCAAATACCGAGTCATCTCGGTTCGCCCTTGCACTGAGTGCGAGACTACTAGTGCTCTCCTATTGCCGCTCTCTAGTGGTTCAATAGCGAGTTCACATGCCTTTAGTAGTCTATGGGCACATACCGAGTCATCTCGGTCTGCCCTCGCACTGGGTGCTTTCAGCACCCGGCTCAGACTTTGGGTTCAATACCCATAAGTGCGGTCACCGGAGCGAGTGATTACTTCCGGTCTGACCTGAGGTCACGATTACTAGTGCTCTCCTATTGTTGCCCACGGGCGGAACAATAAAGAGTTCACATACTATTAGTAGTCGGTGGGCGTATACTGGGATCTTGTCCCAGTCTGCCCTCGCACCTGGTTATTGAATAGCCCCTGGCCGACGCCGTATGGGGGAACGAGTGCTACCCGGGCTGTTGCTTTGCCAGCTGATGGGTAGACTTGAGCCCATTTTATGGGCGCTCTACGGAGCAACAGGTGTGCTGACCTGTGTGTGTGACTGCTAGTGCTCTCCTATCGCCGCTCTCTAGTGGTTCAATAGCGAGTTCACATGCCTTTAGTAGTCGGTGGGCAAATGCCGGGTCTTCCCGGTCTGCCCTTGCACTGGGTGCCTTAGCGCCCGGCCCATGGCTGTTGCATCTTCTTGCTCAGCCGTTATGGGTAATTGGTGCGCGTCTTTGGGTTCAATACCCTCAGCGCACTTCTCCCATAAGGGAGGTGAGCGTCCCTCAGCGGAGGGTTCGGTTCGTGTTCCCGAGGGCTTCGGGGATCCGAACGAAACCGAAACGCTCTAAAGAGGCGGGCTTTGCCCAGACTCAGGGTTGGTCCCTTGTACCAGGCACCACATCCCCTGCTTTTGTCCCTTTGTTGGGGTCGGACATTGAGACTAATTATCCTTTTATGGTTTATTCTTCTTTGTCTGTGACGGGATCACATGCGCCTCCTATTCTCGCAGCCTCGGGGCTCCGTCGGGTGAGGAGTCTTACGGTGGTCCATGGGTGAATCCGACTGTTTCGGCCTTTGTTCGTGATCCTTTGTCACGAACAATGCAGGCGGAACCAGATTTAGAGGCGGCCTCTCAAGCTTCGGTTTCCGAATCGCTGGGGCAGGCAGAGCCTCGGTCGCTCTCCCTTTGTGGGGTGGAAGCGATTGTTTTGTTCTGATTTTTCCCTGACTTGCAGTCAGCCCGCGCGCAGGGTTCGACTTCGCTTGGGTTCAGGCAGCGGGTTTCCTCCGAGGGCGTTTCTCTTGCGGAGGATTTCAAGCTGGAGTATGGACGCATTGATGTGGCGCTTCTTTTTAAGCGTCATGTTTGGTTTGCAGTGGTCAGTTTTCCACTGTAGCTGCCTCGGTCATGTACCGTCGCAGAGTCTTGGCTCTTTCGGCCCTTGGGGTTAAGGAGTCGGACATCGCGCAGCTTCTCCGGGATGTTCCGTCTCGGGGTCCCTCGCTTTTTGGTGGTCAATTTGCTACGGTTTTTCAGAGAGAGTTTGATGCGCGTAAGCAGGTCTCTGACATGACTACGCAGTTTCTCACTCACTCTAAGCCGACGCGGGCCCCTGTCCGTCAGAGGCCTGCTGGTCCCGTGTTTCTGGGGTCCCGCCTACTGAGTCTCAGCCAGCTCCTTCTCGAGGGAGAGGTGGACGTGGCAGAGGCTCTTCGAGAGGTTCTCGTGGCAAGGCGACGGCTTCGCATAAGGCCAAGCCTAGGCTTTGATGGTCTTCCCCGAGCGCTTGTTCTTTCCGACATGGTAGGTGGCCGACTTCGTTTCTTTCTCCCCGTTTGGGAAGCCTTTTCCGGGGACGCTTTTGTGCTCTCCGTCGTGCGAGACGGATTCTTCATAGATTTATCCGCTTCGCTCCCCGGAGGGGCTATAAGAACTCGTTCACCTCCCATGTCTGCCCTGGCTCGATCTCATGCTTCAAAAGAGATCGAGTCTTTGTTGCAAAAGAGGGCTATAGAGAGGGTAAGAGACAGGCTGTCTCTTTCCCTTTCTTCAATCTTTGTCATTCCCAAGCACTAGGGAAAACTTCGTTGATACTGAATTTGAAAAGAATAAACAAATTCATTCCTTCGGTACATTTTCGGATGGAGACTCTCGCCTCCATTCTCCCGTTGATCAAGAGGAAGGACTACGCAATCTCGATAGATCTCAAAGATGCGTATTTCCATATTCCCATTCATCGCGCTTTGCGCGATCTTCTAAGGTTTTTCCTTCCTCTCAGAGACTTTTCCCTTTCGCGCTCTTCCCTTCGGGCTGCGCCCAGCCCCTCGGGTTTTTACTCAGGTCGTAGCCGTGCTGGCAGTCTCACTGAGGCGACGCGGCCTTCGGCTATTTTTGCTACCTGGACGATTGGCTTCTCCTAGCGGAGTCGCGCGATCGTTTGTTGGACGAGACTCGTTTGCTCGTCAATCTTACTCAAGACTTGGGTTTCCTAATAATTTGGGAAAAGTCAGAGTTAGTTCCTACTCGCAGCCCAGTTTTTCTGGGGGCTGTGTTGGACATTTGGAATCAGTTGGCTCGGCCCAGTCGGGACAGGATTCTCACCATTGTCTCGGCAGCTCGCAAGCTCATGCTGGCCAGAAAGGTTCTTGCGCGAGGCAAGTTCTTCCGTACCCCCCTTCCGTTGATCTCGGTTTCGACGGACGCCTCTCGGTTGGGGTGGGGAGGACATTGCAATGGCAGCGCGGTCGCGGGGGAATTGGTCTCATCTTGGGACTCTTCCCCATATCAATGTCCTGGAGTTTATGGCAGTTCTTTTAACCCTGCTTCATTTCAGAAGTCGACTTTTCAGTCGTTCAGTTCTGATCCTCACGGACAATGTCACTGTGGCGGCTTATGTCAATCGGCAGGGAGGCACTCGTTCTGCTATCCTGAATGCCCTAGCAGCACAGCTGTGGAGGTGGTGTCGTCGCATGGCGATCACACCCGTGGCCTCTTTCATCCCCGGTCAGGAAAACCTCATTGCGGATTTTCTGTCTCGGGGCAGGTGTCTTCCATCGGAATGGATGCTCCATCCAGAGGTCTTTCGCCGCATTCGCAGTTACCTGGATCCACTGGAAGCGGATCTTTTTGCGTCGGTTCTAAACCACCTACTTCCGATATATTGCTCCTGTGCGCGCGATCGGGGAGCTTGGGCTCTCGATGCTTTCTCTCTCAGTTGGGAGAATCTTCGAGGATTTGCCTTTCCTCCCTTCCAGCTGATTCCGCGAGTCTTGCGGAAGATCAGGGAAGATCGGGCTCGGGTGCTTGTGATAGCTCCCTTTTGGCCCAGGAGGAGTTGGTTTCCGGAGCTAATGAGCCTTCTGGCGGCTCAACCGTTCCTTCTTCCGTTAAGAGCGGATCTGGTGTTGCAGCCCCTCTCGGGGATTCTTCACCACAATCCAGAGTCCCTTCATTTGACTGCTTGGCCCCTGTCGGGGAATCTGCAAGACAGTCGGGTCTCTGTGATAGAGCCGCGGGATTTTTAATGTCCAGTCGTAGAGTTTCTACTAGGGAAATTTATAATTCCCGTCTTTCGGTCTTTTTCCTTTGGCGTAAAGAGCGAAATCAAACCCCTTCTAAGGCTCCTATTGGTTCAATTGCGGATTTTCTAATCTCGCTATTTGACAAAGGGAGATCCATCTCTACTATCCGAGGTTACCGATCGGCGATCGGGGCCATTCACTCGGGTTTCTCAGATGGTTCGGGGATTTCCAATTCCCCGCTGTTAAGTGGTTTGATTCGGTCGTTCTTTCTGAAACGACCTCCTTGTTCTAGGTTAGTGCCGTCTTGGAGTCTGCCTAAGGTCCTGGAGGCCTTGGCGAAACCCCCTTTCGAACCGTTAGGTGAAGCTTCGCTTCATCATCTTACGGTTAAGACGCTCTTTTTGGTAGCTATTGCCTCTGGGCAGAGGCGCAGTACTCTTCATGCTCTCTGCCTTACTCCTGGTCATGTTCGCTGGGAGAGAAAAGGCGTTAGATTGATTCCTAAGGCTTCTTTTATTGCCAAGAATCAGACAGCTGCCTCTGGCCCTGTTGAGATTTTTTCTTTGTCCGCTTTCTGGGTTTTCGTCAGTGCGCGAGGACAAAGTTTGGTGTCCTGTTAGGGCTCTCAAATGGTATATTGATAAGTCTAAGTCTTATCGTAAGGATGATCAGTTGTTCCTGTTCACTAGAGAGCCTTTTCTCCTGCTTCTCTTGATTCCATTTCTAGATGGATTGTCGAGGCTTTTAGGGCTGCTGGCACAGAGGCTCTTTTATCTGACAGTAAGCCTCATGCTCATGACACTCGTAGTGTCAGCACTTCTTGGGCTCTGTTTCAAGGTGTGGCGCTTGATGATATTTTGAAGGCTGCTTATTGGCGTTCGCCTAATTCCTTCATTTCTTGCTACCTTAGGGATGTTCCCGCAGGTGAGGCTATGTTTGCGTCAGCCACCTTGAAGGCCGCTGTGTCTTCTTTGTAATCTTCGGTGTAATCCTATTCCCTTCTGCTTGAAACATGCCTCCCGGTCTTTGAGTTGGCGCTGGTCTGGCATAATAGGTAGGTATATATGATTTATTGCAGTAAATTTGTAAAATCAGCACTGATTTTCTTATTTACTATATAAATCTATATGCCTACCTATGACCCTCCCTCCTTCCCCTCACCTTGCAAGCAACATGTTTCTACTTGGGGTTGCTCGCAAAAGAGGAAGATGGCCGTGGCGTGTTGACGCGCGTGAGTGGCGAAGGGGACAATAGGATTACGGGGGGTGCGCACAATATTGTGACTCATTTGTGTTAAATTCTCGAAGGGGTCCCGTAGTCAAGACTACTGGCATAATAGGTAGGTATATAGATTTATATAGTAAATAAGAAAATCAGTGCTGATTTTACAAATCTATTCAAATGTACTCTCATGTTATTCCTCTCGACTCAGACAAAATGTAAAGACCTGACACTAGAAAGCATAGATTCCGCAGTAAAGCAGTTCTATTTTCCAGTATAAAATCTGAGTATTCTATTAATTTGTCAAAAAGTATGTATGTTGCGGAAGTATGTACTGTAAATATATATATGATAAATAATTGTCTTTTGATAGTTACATTTTCTTTCTCATTTCTTTTGCAACCTTCTGGTATTGAATTTTGTAATCAGTTGATTTATCAGAAGACATTTTCTCTGGACTTCATTTTTTCCAAGATATAGGATAGAGTTAGGGTTGCGATTGGGTTTGACATGTAGGTTATGTTTAGGTTCGGTTTATGTGCCAAACTTGAAGTTAATTAGTGCAGGAAATTGTGTCATAGAACCTTGCCAGAAACCCCTCCTTTTGCTTGCGGTCCTTCTTCCCTTTGCTGTCCTTCTTCCCTTTGCTGTGGCTTCACATTCCCTAATACTCTCTTTAGAGCTTGTGTTTGAACTTGATGATAACTTTTTTCTTGCCATTTTTTTTCCTCTTTTATCTAGACTTTGTGCTTCCATCTGGGTATGACCGATGCCTTCATGTGGGACTATGGGACACCAGAGCAGAGGTTGACAGATCTCAGTGAGACCCAGGAGATTCTGAAGGAGATTCATCACGAGTTTGTCAAGGATGACTGTGCCATTCAGTACTCACACAAGGTATCAGATATTAGACAAAGAGCACTTGATCAAAACAAATTGACTTCAGAAGGAGATTATTAGTTTCACCCTGCTTGTTCACGGAATACAGGAAATATCTACGTTCTGGTTCCATATTCCATGAGGCCGGAGGCCGAATGAAAAATGGAACCAGAACGTAGATATTTCCCGTATTCCGTGAGAACAAGTAGGGTGCAACGGTTTTATCCCTTAAAGTGTACACATAATTTATTGGTCAAGAATACGGAATTATCTCTCAGACAAATAGACCAATCAGATTACAGAATTCATGAAAAAAAGAGCCCACTAAGAGACAATGTCTGGTATGTGGTCAGGCGATTTAAAATCTATAATTACGTATGTATGTAGTTGATCGTTTTAGATCTTGCATACCCAGATAATATCAACTACAATGATGTTGATTTACATTCATTATTATGCTGTTATGTATGGGAGGTAGATTAACAAATATATCATGGAAATTTCCTACTTGCAACTATGCATCTTCTACATGCATCTTGTTTTTTCCAGAAAATTGTATAACGTTGATACTTTTTGCATGCCCAAGTAACAAATACAATGAAACTTTCTATGTTGATTTGATTTACATTTATTTTTCCCGAAATGCAGATTGGTGTGGGAGGTATCTTAACAAATACATATCGTGGAAATGCCCTACTTGCAACTATGCATCTTCTATATGCATCTTGTTTGTATCCAGAAAATGTTATGAAGTTGATACTTTTTGCATGCCCAAGTAATAAATACAATAAAACTTTCTACGTTGATTTACATTTATTTTTCCCTAAATGCAGATTGGTATCGGAGGTATATTAACAAATATCATAGAAAAGTCTTTGTAATTGCCATTGTTCATCTGTTTTATTTGCATCATGCATGACAGTGGAAGGTTGGAGATTTCATCATATCGGACAACCTGGCCGTAGGGCACGAGGCCACACCCCAGACCCAACACGCAGTGGAGCGGGTGGGACTGAGGGTCCTCCACAGGACCACCATCAAGGGTACACAACCACCCACCAAATGCTACCAGCTGGACACGCCCACTTTGTAGATGTTACTAGAAGGCTTATGGAGGTGCGGGAGGGAGCATTTTAGATTGTCATAATGGTAATGGTTTATTCATTCAAAAATATGCATCACAGCCCCGGAGGACTGAATCGTACAGTACCTTTACAAGTGTTTACATCATAAAAAATAATAATACATTACATTGACGCTTGCATTCATCTTTCACGACACAAATTATTTTTAACCCAGAATTAATTTAATCAGGTTCTAGCATAGTAGAGATTAAAGGTAGCATCATAGACATTAACATGAAATCTGCCAGCATGTAGGTAATGCTCATCACTAGTCACAGTCCAGAGCCAGATGAATATGTCTTTCAAATCGATTGTCGAAATTCAGGATACTTCCTAATTTGATTTGTTTTTCTTCTCTTTAAACAGTACTACTACCAATGAAATCTACACAGCTCAGACTCTATATTTTGAGAGTCATGTAATTTTCAGGAGTGCTTCAATTTATCAGTTATCTATTCTGTACTAGAATGATATTGCGTTGTTTCTTGTAGGATGCTGGAGCATTAAAATGATGTAAATACTGAAATTTTAAGCAAAATCAATATTTTAGCATTATATTTGGCATTACTATGCATTTGATGATTTAGAGTGTAAAATTCCAAGTGATATAGACTGCTAGGGGCCAAAACGGCATCAACTCATAAATGAGTATATTTTCTTTCACTACACTTTGTCTGATCTAATACATGCAAAGGTTTTTTGTTGGACTTTTAATATGATTCTGTTCCAATTCCACAACAAGCGGTTTTGTGTCTCCTTTTATTAATGTTTGATTTTTTTTCTTTTGATCCAGAATGCTTTGAACTACAAATTATACATGAGCAGAAAGTGCAAAAATCGCTGGAAATTTTTAATAATAATAATACCTGGCATTTATAAAGCGCCTTTCCCAAGTACTGGCTCAAAGCGCTATAGATATACATGTATATTTTTAGTCTATTTCTGTTCCAGTACAATGTGCCATTCGTGAATTAGAGCGATTTAATCAAAAATAATTGTTAGTCTCTAAAATGGCAATGCAAAGAGAAAATCATGTAAAAATTGGCAATTTCTTGTTGATTTTTTGTAACTTTCGTTCACATTGGTATTTTTTTTTCTCTTTTTATTATGAAAGAGTGGAAAATACAAATAATTGGTGCCAATTTGAGGAGGGAAAAATCTTATTCATTGAAACAATCAGAAAACTCTAAAGTGCTATGGGATAGTGTAATCAAGTAATTTCATACAGTATATTCATGCACCGCTAACCATTTCATATACCCTACGTAGTTAAGAAATGCAGTACTTACTCGGAATATTGGTAAGAACCTAGAATATGAGTTCTCAGCACCAAGCATGTCTTATTCAATTATTGTGCAATAATATCCAAGACTTCATAGAAGACTATAAGAACAAACCAGTTACATTGTAGATTGAAGTGATTATTCATGTAGTTGAGATTTCTTTTATGCAGCTCTCTTTTACAGAAATAGTAAATGAATACTACTTATTTTCTATACAACAAGAGAACCATGAGTGATTCATTGTTAGACACATTCGGACATGAGAGTGCAAGGAATGCAGGAGTTTGTTGTGAAGGAAAGAGATCGCAACCCATATGTCTGTATTTCACAGAGTATGACAGACCTAACCATCCGTCAATGTGATAGAAGGAAAGAACTCCTTCTACTGTCAGTGGTTAGCGGGAGGTGTTTTTGTTACAATTACTTGGCTTCCTTTTATTCATTTCAAAAAGATTGTCAAGTTGTGTTATGTATACTATCCACATGAAAAGTGTTAATAACTGCCTGAAAATAGGGCATACAGTAGTACATACATAATCCCAAAAGAGTACATAAAATATCTTGCCATTCATTTTTTCCTTCATGTAATTCTGCAATCCTCTCCCACAATAAATATATTAATAAAGTGTACCTAATATTAGAGATAGTCTTTTAAATGATATAAAGAACAACTATTCATCAAATGGGATTGGAAGTTGTACCATGTGAGCCAAGTACAGAGAACAATTGTTATTGAATGTTATAGTGATTATGATTATGATGATGATGATAATGATGAGATGGTGACAAGCACCTGGGAACGATTTTGTTACTGGGGGTGCTGTGAGCAACAAAAAAAAAGGGTTCTCTGCATTTTGGAGTCTCTTTTTAAGTCCAACAATCTCTGACAAGCAAAAAAAAAAAGGTCCTCAGCGTTTTGGGGTCTCTTTTTATCTACTTTTTAGCCACAGCACCCCGGCTCCCAGGGGCCTGGATGGTGATGACGATGATGAGAGTGACGATGGTGAGAGTGATGGTGGTGATGACGATGATGATGATAAAGTTGACAATTTGTGATGATGATGATGATAAATAAGGGTGATGATGATGGCGGTGATGCCAAATGGTCGTCATTGTGTTGAAGAATAACAGTGAATGATAGGGTTAAGGCATTCGTCATACAATCAAATGAATCAAACGGTGGTGACGATGATGATGATGATGATGATGATCATGGTGATGGTGATGATAGACAAGGGTGATGATGAAGATGACAGTGGTGATGCCAAATGGTCATCATTGTGTCAAATAACAATGACTGATATGGTTAAGGTAATCATCATGCAATCAATTATTCGGAGAAAAGGATAACAGAAAATATAGTTTTGTTGTCGGGCTCTAGCAAGAGCCCGTATATAGATAGAGTCTGGCCAACTCGGTTTCAGTTGGGTAACAACATGTTGTTACCCAACTCGAGCCGAGGTGGCCAGATTCTATCTTTTTACGGCACTGGCGTGAACCAGAGGAGTACTGCCCTCTGTAGTCCTTAAATGGAACATTCATGGCAGAAAAAGTTTGTGTTGTACATTATCTTTGCGTGCATCATCACCATATCGTCTGAACAAAATGACGATTGTCAGACAGTCATTGTATCGATCGCCACCTTCACCTTCGTTATCTCTATCATCATCAGGATTACCATTGCCACTATCATTATTACATAAATCATTCATAATCAAAAAGCATAGTCATCAACATCATTACCACACTTTTAACGGCATCATCAGTTTCACCATTATTATCTTTGCCATCGCCATTGTTTACAGGTTGGTCACCATATTATGACCTTTCACCATTGCATTACAATAGACATGTTTACTAAGTGATTCAAATTTTATGCATACTTTTGAAACAAAAGTTGTTCTTGACAACCTGAAAGCTTGCCAGAGGCTTGTCAGAAATAGCAACAAGTAATGTATGCAAACTGGATTCCAAGTATTGTAGTTCATTCATTAATAACAGGTTAATGGATACCTCGTTACTAGGTCCCCAGGAAAGAAACATCCATAAATTTGAATCACTTGGTAAACAGGTCTATTGTTTAGGGATCAGCAGTTGGTTTCACAATTAACATCTACGGGCAGTTCTTTGTATTCGCCTACAAATCAAGGTTCGAATCTTAGTCACGTCTTTCGGATTGTGACGTTGAAGGTAGGTCACAGACGTAAATAATCATATTTGATTGATACATGTCTGTCAAAACTAAATTACACACACACACATACCCCAGCATTATCAATACTGCCATCATCATGATGAACATCTTCACAGTATCACCACCATTTTCATCAGCACTGTCACCTTCTTTATCATCACGATCATGAAAACTTACCCCATCGTCCTCACCACTTGCATCTCATCAGCACCATCACCATCACCATCACAATCATGCTAACCTTTATCACGTTCACCACCGTTGCACTGTTTTAACCATCATCACCATTGTTATCACAGACATCATCATCCTCCTCGCCATTATTATCGACATCTTAATCGTCACCTTCAATATCAACATCATCACCATGATCATTATCGTCATCACCACCATCACTGCAATCATACTATCATGATCATCATAACAATCTTCATCCTCACGATCTTTGACAACCATCGCACAACAAAATCATCCTCATAACGAGAAATTTCCAAGACAAAAAGATAAAATTTTATTTCGTTACTTGTTGCATGAAATAGGGAAAAAAATATCAACAAAGAGATAATCTACAAGTAATTACGAGACATATATACACTACTCTGTTTCCTACTCGTGATAGAAAGGGAAAAATCAAATTCTACTTTTCTAAAACTCTGTCATCGATACATTTATATAAATGGAAATATACAAATGTACATATGTATTATGTCAACTCCATCAAATAAGTTACAGCACTACGTACAATAGTATCGTATATGACCCTGTATATTGAGACCACCGACCATCTGTCGTAAATACCACTTTTTATCAGTTTTACATCGACTAATCCGTTACATGTGCTCGATTAAGATAACAGTAACGGACAATCAACAAAGTTAGTCAATTTACATACTCATGTACATTTTGTATAAAGCTGGAGGCATGTTCATATTTAAGTTGCTGTTATCAAAGACCTCCTTCACATCAATGGTAAAAAATTTTAAATGAGTGGAAATGGACTACTCAACATTCAAGTTTACAGGTCGGTGCTTTGTTTCTCCTTGTCACGTCATCCCACACTTTGTGTGCAAAAATCTTTCAAAGTGATATCTTTTTTAGTATAAGAACACTCGCTCACCATCAATCCAACAGTTAGACTGTGGTACAGTGACTCGACTGCGTATACTAGTGATATCTTACATAGCAGCTTTGGTAGATCAAAAGTATTATATGACTTATGAATGTATGATGAACATACATTCCATCATTTCACTTTCATCTTGAACATGTTACTTTGACACGGATTATGACTGCCTTAAATCTGGGGAAAATACATTTACAAAGTAGGAATCAATGAAAAGCAAAATTGTTGAATATTTTGTTCTTTCTCTACCTAGTACCAAATTTTAATGACAAAACATTTGTGTATAAACTTTTTGTAAGGTTCTTGCGGTATGTCTACCAGAGAATCAAGTGTCGGAAGTAAAAAACTACTTGGCAGCAACTATTAACTTTAGATCAATTTCTTTGGCCTATATATATTCTATAACAGAATTTAATGACTGTAATACTTTTGGTGGGTTTTTTTTAAATTCTTGGCAGTGTGGGAGTTTTGTTCTTTTTGACAGGTTCAGCTGTGCTAATACACACTGAACACCACACAAAGATTTCCAAACTAACTGAATGTAAAGGTGATGAAAGCCATTGTCACAATGGAATGCATTCTCTCTCCTAGGCAAACCAGACTTGTCGCTTATTGCTCTGAAAAAAAAAATGAATAACATATCTTAGAAATGTTACAGAACCCTGAACTGTCATCCATTTCATTAACCTACCGGTTTTTACTACAAATCTAGCATGTGACCATTAAAAAAGAAGAAAAGTTTGTAATTTACAGTAACAACTGGCTTTATCATGCAATTACTCAACATACCTACGTAAAAACTTGACCTGGAAGACCAAAATTGTGAATAAATAAACAGTAGAAAAATTAGAAACTGTTCCTTAAGCAACTATCTTCTCTCGGAACATGCCTAGCTTGGCTTCGAAATTAATCATTCAGCCTTATAAATGTATGCTTTACAAGGAAATAATCCTATTCTCCACTTTGTAAGTTTGCATTGATACGTGAAGCATTGCAATTGTTTGGCTTATTCTGCCATTTGATACACCCGGTTCCAAATCGACCAAATCACATCATTTTTTTTATATAATGCTGCATAATATGTACAAGCCATTTACTCTCTACTTTACACCAACTTTGTTTGTGCACTTGCGACTTTCGGAAGGAATTGCATCATCACATTAAGTTGGTAGATATATAAATAACACAATGTACTTATTGAAAGCAAGGCTTTGCTTTTTTGTTACTCTTTTGAATTTTGTGGAAATGGTTATATCATCGTAATAAACTGGCACACATTTCATATAATGATAGAAACGGACAAACAAAACCTTGCTCTTTGGTGCAACAAGTCTGCAAATAGATGAAAACAGGTTCATTAATAGCTTTGTTAGCACACCATTGAAGTCTTACAGCATGTTTGTCCTTTGAAAGTTGATACTTCTAAATATTACTCAGATATCAACAAAAGTTTTGATTTTGTTACTAGGTGAAGTCTTGAGATCATCTGAGGCTGTTCTTAGCATGTGCCCATTTAAATAAAGTGATATCAGAGGAATTAACAGTTAAAATAACTTAGGTAGCACACTTCATGAAAGGACTAGGAAAAGAGAAGAAAACAAAGGAAGAGTACTATTGGTTCATGCATTGCTAACAAGAATTCTGTCAAAGTAATGTCAATAAAAAATTACTTTTTATCTTTCATTTTTTTTTAAATCCATAATCGTCATTTTGTGTGTTCAGTATAACTCACAGCATCTAAACTAATTTTTTTCTTCCATTTTCAATATTTTGTGTATTTTTTTTCTTAGTTTTCACATATTTGATTTTTTTTTTAATTCTTTTTTCTGTTTTAATAAATGTACTATATACATAATGTTAGGCTTCTTCGCCAAACATACTGAATAGATATTTACAATTTTCTAGAGCATTATATGCTTGTATAAACAGTATCTGTATTTCGGTGCAGATACGTCAACCGGCCTAACATGCCACTGAGAAGCAAGAACACCATGGTCCCATAAAGCTTCTACGAAGTGTTGCACTTAGTTACAGTGGGCCTCAATGCACATAACCTTGTGAAAATATATAATGCAAGTTATAAGTGTTGTTTTCAGCTGCAAGGTACAATTTGTAAATGACCAAGCACAAACGTAAAAAGAACTTTTCTTGTCCCGCTCTGCCGCATGCAAAATAAGGCACGCTGTAGACAACGGAAGGGAGATCACGGGCAGATGACTGCTAGCAAATTTGCTATGCAAAGCTGTTGTTGGGGAAAAAATGTCCAGTGGAAGGAAATTTGTCCTTATCGTCACACCAATATCTCCCAAGCTCTAGCCTGCAATGACCTTTGACCCTCCGATGGATGAGCAGCATTTATGTTTGCATCTTAAAGCATCACCACACCAACAGCTACCCGATTCTTGATACATTTTCTATGATGAAAATGAACCAAATCAGACATTTTTCTAACAAACAGTACAGGTAACCTTTCAACTTCCCTTTGTAATCCTTTCTCTGCTCAAAGGCAGCTTTTCCAATAGAATTTTAAAAGAGATGCTAAAATCATGCAGCAATTTTTTTATGTTGTGACTGCATACTAAATTTGATGCTGAAAGGTTGTACTGCAAATTATCAAATGGGTGAATCTGAAAAATGATGAGTAGCGACTTGAATACTCGATGCTCTGATTGGGACATACATGTAGGACTCCATGTCCATTTAGTAGTATTCTTTCTTTTAACAATGAACCTGAGCGTAAGTTTTCTTTCATCTCTCGCAGCAAAAGTGCCGCATTTCTATATACATGTACAATTATTTACAATATAATACATTTATTTACAAACAGGCACACACATTGTCATCCTACATGTGTAATGTTGTATTCTATTGGACATTTCTTCTATATTTCTTTCCGTGTCAATACGCAAGGCTATCCCTTACAACTATTTTCAAATCCCTACTAGGCTACAAGAAACTGGAAAGGGTGGCAGAACTACATTTTTTGGAATGTATGGAGGGATATTCTTTCATCATTCTAGGTCTTAAATATATATCATTTTTTTGAATTCCATAATTTTTTCCCCCAATAAATAAGCATTTTTTCCTCAATCACAAGCAACATGTAAAGGTACAATGGTGATATACCTACATGTAATTCTGGCAATGCGATGGAGCTTGACAACTAAAAACATGAAACTATATGTTTACATAGATCTCCATTTTACAAAAAAGATCAGCATCTTTCTTCTTTTATGCTACATTGCTACTAGGTGGTAAAATCGGTGTATGATAGAAAAATCTGACTGCTACCACATAAAAGAGGCACTTTTTTTAAGTTAAAGGAGCGGAAATGGTCTTCATAATACTATTTACAAAAAAATATAGAAATTTCAGGGCAAATGATCATCTCACACAAAAAGAAAACTGAAATAAAAATTGGAAAAAGAAATATGTTTACAATAACCCTGCTCACAATATTTCAAAGTTTCTCTCCTGCTCTTGATAATGAGTTGATCTTTTAAAAACGGCTTCCTGTTGGACAATATAGCCACGTATCGACAAGTCTGCATTGCTAAACGTAGGACGATCAGGGAGCGGGGTGCTCCGTTCAATAAAACTTGGTATACTTGAATTACCAAATAAGCATAACAATGATGAGAGAAAACAAAGAGGTAGCATAACCCTGTAATGAATACTGGCCAATAAGCTATTTCTCCTTCGTTCCTGCAAAACTCTACGAATCGAACAAAAGCACAGCGAAGCTTACTGGATCAGGGATGAAAGAGCGTCATTGTTGCTTCCTTTTTTCCTTGGTATCTTCCACCTTTTGCATTCACCGTTTCTTCTCATTCGGCAAATTCTTATGCTGGGTGTTGGCAACCACTCGGTAACACGCAGGTACATGACGAGCAGTTTTGTGCTCGTCCTTCTTGGAGCCTGGAATCCCCACAATTCAGCAAAGATACAATTGGAGCAGCACACCATTGCATATGACTGAACAGTTATAAACTTCCAATTCCCATTCCACTATTTCAATTGCAAAGGTAAGAGTACAGTGACTCTCGTTACTGTTTGAGAGTTTCAAGTCTTGTTCTGTTTTTCAGATCACCAAAGTCATAGTCTGTTGAGGGTTTGCAACTAAACTGACTCCGTTGTGCATGTGGGGACGTATACAGCGGACGGACCCGGCGATGACTTAACCTCGTCGCCTAAATGAAGTTGACCGCCCATGCTGGTTCCGTGCTCAGTGTGGACGTTCCAGGCATGTTGGCGGTTGGCCTTGACCATGGGGCCCCAGGAATCGGTAGGCGTAGACATGGTCTTCAGTCGCTGCATGAAAGTATCTCCCTTGGCATTGATGAAGGCATATACCCAGTAGAGAGGGATCCACATAATGACAGAGATGATGAGCAGCCAACCAAGAGCATGAGCCCAGAGGGGGAAGGGGTAGGTCTCAGTGGCCATGGGGGGCTCCCAGGAGATCCAGCTGAACAGCATCACAAACTGTTAAAACAGGAGACGGACAATGTGTTCATTAGTAATTGCAAGAAAGTCTGTGATACCAAATGTATTTTGTTCCTCCAGGGGCCTACAATCAATTGTAACTCTTCAGTACATGGTTGCCATAGACTTACGATTAATATCAATCATAAGATTGATTTATCTCTTTATGTTACAGTACCCTGGCAGTATAATACCATGATATGGGAATATATGAAGTTATCATTTGGGTCAATGACCCTAATTCATATGTCTTCAATTTTACAGCCATGGAATTTCTCTCACTTTCAAAACCATAAATACAAAGAATAATTCTGGAAAACTCAAAAAAGGAAGCTTTCAACTTATTATGAAAGCTCTAGCAAACCCATTTTTTAATCCAAAGCTGAATGAAGGCAAAGGTAAAGGGAACGTTGCCTCAGAAATATGACGAGCATGAGGAAAATTGGCAACACTTACTGAGAGCACAGCCGGTGTAAGGAAACACCAGTTGAGCTTCCACCAGTTGAAAGCGACGTGGTCAACAATCCTGTCACCAATCATGGACCTGATGTCGTTTGTAAAGTTCTTGACCCCGTAGATCCAGCCCAAACCAATACATTCGGACATGCCAAAAATTAGTAGCGCAAAGTCAGCGGCGTATTTGTCCATGAGAATGACCCAATAATTACCCGCCTGAGGAGAGAGAGAGAGAGAGGGGGGGGAACAGAAAACAGAACATTAGAGCTTGGTGATTGAAGTTAATACAAGTCTGAGGATAGTGAACTTGGCAGTGGCATAAAGTCTATACTTGGCATTTTAATTGTTTACTGCATAAATTCCAAAATTGAAATTATATCATCATTTTCTTGCAAATTAGAGATTACACTCCCCTTGTGTATGACTTGAAATTGTTGATAGACTTGGGGGAGGGGGGATTAAAGATTGATCTCTTGCTATAAATCAGCATATAATTGGTTTCCATGGCATCACAATCTTTCAATTCTCATAGAGACCATATAAATATATCCTTTTCTACACGTAGCAGATGGGATAAAATGGTTTGTTCTTCAATGACTTACCTGTGTTACACATATTAAACCAAGGAAGAAGGCAATAATGCAGTATCCTCCCAAAACAAAGATTTTCTTTTTCCTCAGGTTAAATTCATCAGCAATTGATGTAACTACTGTTTCAACAATACAGAGCTGCAAAATGAAACAAAAAAAAAGAGAAGGAAACCATTAGTGAATTTCCATATAATTAGCAAAGTCTCTCACATCATATTAAGGATACTTTGAATCATGTCGCCACGAGATTCCTAGTAAGAACCCCAAATCTATCTTTCTGTGAATCGTCCGCATCAGGAAATCTGAAAATTTGTCATTTGGCTGAGAAAGCACAGAAATAGAGGATATCAAGTACTGCCAATTTACTCACAAGTATGAAGTATAAACTTTCAAATGTCATCCCCCCCCCTGTCTGCAAAGATTACATAATGGAGGACTTCTAAAAAACCATAAAGATTAATATACTCTTCTTTCAGAGGGCAAAGTTTCATTACACGAGGTCAAGATGACTACTCACCTGTGACCCCAACCCAAGTGTGATGAGCATAAAGAAGAAAAGGAAGGCCCAAAGTGGTGATACTGGTAACCTTGCAACTGCCTCTGGGTACGCGATGAAAGCCAGACCAAATTGCTCGTCGACCACCTCAGCAACTGGCTTTTTCAGCTCATGAGCCATGTATCCCATAATTGAAAAGATTACGAAACCGGCGAATATGCTTGTAGCGCAGTTTAATATTGGTACAATTAGGGCATCCCTGGAAAGAGAAAGTGAGAGAAATGAATTAAAGAGTTTTAACAGCAGTAAAAATTGTTATTTCCACTTTAGCTCAGTCTTACATATACCCAAAGAAGTGATAATTGATATGTTTTTATGGCGTATCTACATCAAAGACATTGTTAGATGAATCTGATGGTTGTCAAGTGTTTTTGTGTCAAGCTTTTTGCGTCACCTTTTACTAGTGTTGCGCCTTTCACTCGGTACAAATGTCGTAGGAAAGGCTATCCAAACACTCCTTTTCTTTCCTAATGAACTGTCTATCTTGACAATATATAGAGATAGAAATGGAAATCAACTTACCTCATGCAGTTATTTTTAAAGCGATTGTATGATGAAAGTGTTATAAGACCTCCCCAAGATGCACTCAGTGAGAAAAAGATTTGAACAGCAGCATCCTTCCATACCTATGTGAAATAATCAAGAGCAAAAGCAATGGAATAAGGAAGTCAAGCCAGACAAGTATGGCGTTGTTTAACATTATTTCTCATGTAGATTAGACCTCTTCCCCTTTTTTTGTATTTTCAGAGGGGAATCTCAAAAGGTTTGTCTCTATCATCCTTCCCAATCCTTACCTTTGAGTTCAGTTAAAATAACATTCTGATCAACGATTTCAGCTACATTACATGACCTCTGAATTTCCATTTATTTATCAAGACTAACGGTACTTATTTTTACCTTTGGATTTTTAAGCAGCTCCCATCGCGGTTTGATAAAAAAGAGGATTCCATCCATGTGGCCAGGAAGCGTCATTCCGCGCACAAGAAGAATGACCAGGACAATGTAGGGGAAAATGGCAGTAAAGTACACAACCTGTAACAGAAAAAAAAATGTTGGTTAGAGGATTATCATAACCATATTCTTGGTGACATAACAGGATGGAATAAGTTTCCTTTTCTTTTCCACATGAATTTGACGGTATGTCATCAAATTTCATGAAGAAAATTTATTCAATTACCATAACAATATCACTAAAATATCAAAAGAAGGGAGGCATTACATACTGCAGAACATGTAGTGTTTGGTACAGTGTAACCTGTCTATAAAGACCACTCAAGGGAGACAAGAAAAGTGGTCTTTATGAGCAGGTGGTCTTTATGTACAGGTTCCTTTAATACATGTTTCAATGAGAAACACTTTTCAAGGGAAACAAAAATTGTGGTCTTTATAGACAGGTGGTCGCTAAAGCAGGTTTGACTATCTATCATTCATGAAGGGAATGTACATGCTTTGTTTAAAAAAAAAAATTCATACAAGAAAAGCAGTATGTAGGACGACTTGAACATATGGTGGTCTCTCTCAGTTGGGAGGAGATAAGAATGACCCACTACACATTTGTCACGCATGGTGCTTTTCAATAGGATATGACACCCAAGAGTTTTAGAGGCTCTTTGCAGGGACTGCCGACTGGCATTGAACTGTGTCTAAGCTTTTCATAAACACAAAATCTGATGTTTCACTGTACATGTTTGTAAGAGATGTCAGTCAGACAAGTGGGTGTCAAGTACGGCTTTTCAGCATGAAAGCGAGGAATTTGGGAGCATTCATTCTCTAAATCTTTCACAAATTAGGTATCATTCAGAGATCTTATTGAAGTACTCAGATGTTTGCAAGCCCTAACAAGTTATTCAACTCACAATTTTGTATTTTTTTTTGTCAAGCATGTTCAATGATTATGAATAAGGTACTTAACAGGTATGTTGCTCACATAGGAGAGGAGGGGGCAAGACTCACCTTTCCAGAGGACTTGACACCCTTGGCGAGGAAGATGAACTCAAGAGTCCAGGCGAGAAGAAGACAGAGGGCCAACTGCCAGATGATGTAGCCGAATGAACCCATATCACCAGAATCATGTAAAACACCATGTCTTGATGAGAGAGGTGGTACAAAATAGATGGAAATAATTAAATAGAAGTTCATGTATATACCATGTTTTCCTAAATGCTCCTTACTGAGAAATTAAAGATATTTTGCCTCCAAAATCAAACAGTTTTTAATAGTCTCAGTTCTTTCCTTTTAGGTCTTTTTGTAACAGGTTATGATGTTGGTTACAGTTCTCAAAAATATTGTCCTACGCCATTTTCCTAAAGAGTAACAAAGTAAAAAAAATCACTGGCCAGTCCAATGATAGAGGAATTTCGGTAAAAATTAAGATCAATCGCTATGATGTACCAAGTCTTGACCATGGTGAGAGAGCGAAGGACATCTTCCTTACCTGTAATACTCTTCACTGGGGCGCCTCCTTAACTCCTGGAGGGGGTCCACGAAAGAGACGGTGCCGTTGCCGTCAAAGGTCACGTTGTAGCTCTCCTTCTCCTCCACGGTCATGTTAGACACGCTCACGCAGGTATTGTTCCAGGTCATGATGCCGCCCGCTTCCATGCACTCCTCCACAAGCTCGCTGCAGAAGGGCGTGTTCCACTCGTGGTGGCAGCCAATCCACGGCAGGGAGGACGTCATGGATTTGAACATGTAGAATATGGTGTAGGTGATGATCACGTTGTAGTAAATGGCTACCCACGCGGATACAGCCACCATACCATATCCAACACCTGTAGGGATGAGAGAATGATTAATGTAAAAGGAAATTTACACATCATTGCCTACATGAGCATGGACTTTCTTAAATCTGCGTACATAAAAGAATAATTCAGCTGCCTGGGTCAGAGGGCATGTGCTTTTAGAGTAATCACCAAATATCATTTTTTTTTTAGTTTGCTGTCCTGTTTGGAAATAACTGAGGAATTCATACACGTAGTATGGAAAAACTGAGAAGAATTAACCCCTAAAACAGACAATTTGTAAAAAACTAGAAATATGTGGAGATTGTTGCCAGAAGGAAAATCTAAACAAATAACATCTTACACCCTTTTGTTACAAAATAAGGCATAAGAGCTTCAAGTCCAGAGTGAGGAAATACTGAAGAGATACTCACCTTTCATGAGGGGTGCTGATCTCCAAGCGCTGATTGGCCCGCTGCTGCTGTACTGCCCAAAGCACAGCTCCAAGAAGAACAGGGGCAGTCCAGCAAACAGAAGCATCACAATGTAGGGGATAAGGAAAGCACCTGCAAAGACAAAGGGAAGAGGGAACAAATAGACAAGAAGTTAATAATATGATACATTTCACCAGGAGTTGAAAAAAAGTTAATTCAAAGTCAAATAACTTGCATCAATCATAACTGATACAATGCCATAGCATGAAATTGGGTATTCTTATATTTTGTTGTTTGTTTTGGGGGTGTGTCATTTGGTGTGGTTTATGGATCTGGAGTAGTATTTTGAAAATAAGATTTTCTGCATGGGCTTTTAATATATGTGAAGAAATCAGAGTCCAACAGAGTCCACTAGTACATGTACATAATCATTCATATTTAACATAAAATAATGAATGTTATAAAAGCACATGCATCCTTATAACAATACTGTTAAAACCTCAAATTAGCTAGAGGGAATATCATGATTTGCATTGGACATGGACATATATCTTTATCATTGCATAATGGAATATAATTTCCGGCCACAAGTGCCCTTTGAGAACACTGCTGGCATACACTTCAGTAACATCAACAGCAGCAGGGCAGGGTAGAAGTGCCACTGCTTGACAGAAGAAAGATCACCTCTAGCACCATCGACAACCTCACCCCCAGCACCATTAGCAACCTCACCCCCCAGTCTGTTAGATACCCTCATCCAGACTACTTGCACTACACAGAATTTCTTTCTATCCACCCTCTCCTCGAAAGTCCACTCTCCCCTGGTGCTAGGCACACTGGGCCCTCATCAATAACTTAAAATATGTGCAGTCATTCCCCCACTTCTCGCTCCTGTCTTGCATCAGCACTTGTCATAATGCACCCAAAGTAATACTTGTCAACTGACCCACATCACATCAAGATGTGTACACAGCACACACACACACACACACACACACACAAACGCACACAAACACATTTGTATCTACATGTAATTCAAATGTCACTTTCACTGTTCACTCTCATTACTATTACTGCAGGCAGTCTCTCCCTTCTACGTCATCACTCCCAATACAGGATGCCTTTGGGCAACACAGAAAGGAGTGCTCACAAGACATCTAGCACAGTGCACCAATGCCCTTATTTACAACTAGAGGCCTTATAAGCACCTCATATCACACTCGCACATTAGTGCGTAACTGGATTTAAATAGACTTTTTCCAAAGCTTTATTTGGCCTCTAGATAATACAGTATGAAACGTCAACGAAATCCACTTTGTGTGTACCATAAGAAAGGCATACATATTGTCTATTGGATTTCTTTTCGCCTAATTCTCATTCAACATGAATGAACCTGCATAATCCAGTGTGTATGAAGGATGTGTAAGACATAGAAGAACATAGCTAAAATGTTGTGTATCAACTTCCTTTCTTAAAATCCTTATGTTAAAAATATATAAAGCTGCATTATGGTGATGATTGAAAAGCGAATGAACTGTCTGGATAAACCGTTCACAAGATGAAACATTAAACCGACATGCAGGTTCTTCACCTATCTATTCTTGCACTATTAAGAGCAAGAATGACCTCAAGAAACTAAACTTGATACCATCTCCAGATAAAAAGGAAGGAATAACGAATAACAGTAGGGAACTTCATACCAGTAGATTGAATCAACTCTCAATTGACCTTCATGAGGTATCATGTACAAAATGTACAAGAGGCAGTAGACAGCCTTATTGACTAGAATAATCTGTTATGAGATAATAACTTTGCAAGATGCCGTTTACCTCCGGAAGTTTATTTTGCTCTTTGTACGTTTAGCATGATATGGATTTGCGTCAAATGTTATGAACATGATCAATGACTAGACTACAAAAAGAGTATCTACCAACTCAAATTTAATTTTTTACCAGGCAAACTCCCAACATTGCCAGCACAAGAACCTGTTTATGCTTTCCACTTTTGTTTATTGCCAACTGTTCCAAATTGCATTTCGAAATCAGAGCAGTGGAAGAGGACATGTTGGCAATATTACTGGGCGAGTCTAAATTATGTTAGCATACCATGACGGGGCAGATGGTGGAAAAGTACTTAGCTCTACAAAGGATAGTCTTGCATTACAGACTGCAGACTTTGTCATGTTCTTATTTCAGATCATAATTCTAAATCAAGGTGTAGGAGACAATTACCTTTAAATGCTGGTGTTGGGATAGAACACTATATTGCAATATCTGCCAAAGATGATTTGTGAAAATTTTACCCAACTTGAAAGTCTCTTTGCCAAACAAACTCTTGTCTAAGGACGTCTGAGATCAGAGGGTAAAAATCGTTGAGTTCACATTTATCTAGTCCACAGACATGGGCTAGTTTATGCTTTCTCAGCAATCCGGAAAAAAAAAAACAGAACATGGCACTCTTTAATCGAATTTCGATTGAGGAAATGGGAATTAAGTAAGAGATCTATAAGCAAAGTTGGTAAAGTTCAAGCTTATTCCTTTTTCCATTCTGTTTTGAAAATTTGACTTCTCATTTTGTGATATTTCTTGCGATGTTCATCTTTTAATACTGCTCTATTTTGTGGGTCAAATTGTTAAACTACCAGACGAGTAGTGATCACTACAGTGACTGTAAAATGCATTCATTTGTTGGGTTTATAAATGTTTATTATTATTAATTGTTTACAAATGATGTCTTACAATTTGGTACAAACTATTTTTCACAAGTTATGTAAACTCTGTGAATTACAGCAAGAAATTTATGTCGCTGGTCCTACAAATACACACTTTCAACTGTGTGTGTGGGCAATGAGTCACATGAATGCCCAGATCACTTCTTTGACAATTACCAGGCATTTCAACACCAACATCATACTGTAAATATATGGACTGATAATACTGTTCATTTATTGACCAAAAATACTGGACATTAATTGACTGATCTGAACAGCTTGAGCCAAGGACCTGGGCTTGACCAGTCAGCCTTGGCTGGTAATAAAGCTGCTCAGTTTTTCTGCAGTTCAACTCACAAGAGACAACTGGAAGCCCACCCTAGCCCCTCCAAGGTTTTCCAAGGATTGAAGAAGAAAGCAGGATATAGTATCAGGAGGCATTGTAAGGGTTCCCCCTCAGCATATTTTCCCCCATACCCACAACAGACAATAAGACCATGAAGCTACAATTAGCTCCATAAGACAGACCCCTAGTTTCCTTGTTGCTGGCCAATTATTTCTAGTGTTGTACCTGTCTGTAATCCCTGGTGAACTCGTGTCCTAGGTTACGAAACCTGCTCATGGCATGACTAGCATACCTTACCGATTATGCACATGGCATCACTACATGTATGATGTAGCATTCCTTTGAGCTGATACAAGTCAACATTTAAAATGTTTCACATCCACAGAATCGCGACTTGCATTTT
The DNA here is from genome assembly GCA_025617745.1 of Heliocidaris erythrogramma. NCBI lineage: Eukaryota > Metazoa > Echinodermata > Echinoidea > Camarodonta > Echinometridae > Heliocidaris > Heliocidaris erythrogramma. Next base: position 19,119,992 of record CM046859.1, read on the forward strand.
TAAATCGCTGAAATAAAATTGTTTTAAGCATCAACTTTCTAACATACCTGAATGTGCAATTCCTTTAAAAGCTCCGAATGCCTGAACTGAGCTAGAATTATGTTCCCATCCCCCCATCCCTCGCTCCTTTTCAACCTGATCCTTTTCAACTTTGGAACATGATAACTGCCATTGTGTAATTTACTAGAGATGTAATGAACCTATTCATCTTAATGTATTCAGCCCAATACCAGAGTCAAGAAATCACTTGACACCACATCTAATCAATAACGGATTCTATTCAATCCCTTACCCCCTTCCTATAAATACCTTTGCTCCAGCATTCTCTACCCCTTTATTCATAAAATTATTTGGAGAGAGAGAGAGAGAGAGGAAAGAAAAGACTGGGGTATTGGAAGTAGAAATTCTCAGACACATGCCCTGGCAGGTTGACCTTTCCCAGGGTCATGCCGGGTCAATGACATGATCTCATTTCAAGCAAGGGGTGATATAATTCTTCATTCTTTCTTTTTTATCACTTCAAACTTTCCATTATCTACATGTATATACTAGTCACAATTTACATGTTAAAGCAATATCCCAATATCAAGGGATATCATACATGTAGTGAATAATTTGCTTTTGGTATGTTTTTTTAAACTTTACTTCTCTCTCTCTCTCTTTCCAACATAGTTGGGCATAAGCCAGTTACAAAAGCTTGCAAGTTCAGTTCAGTCCAGTCCAGTCACTTTTCATAACTTTACTTACTCATGGCAAGCCTACATGTAAATTAAACATTTCCAAGTGACATAACCACAAAAAGATCTTCTGATCTCTCCAGGCAAAGGATTATACAGCTAATCTAGCCCCTGATTCTCATAGTGAATGGTAGGTATGCCAAGTATGCTCGATGCCCATTCACCTGTGGACAGTGCATGGCTCCACCCAGCGCTGCTTCTACTCAATAGAACCCCTATCACAAAAAGAAGATTTCTCCCCTGAATAGAGGTTAATTTTGTATGTTTTTGCCACTCTTCTATTGCCAGCCTTACTCTTGTCTGGACAATCTACGTTGAGGAAATCTATATTCCATTCTGCCTGGATTAAATTTTTTTTTTTTTTATGAATGGCCTCTGATTAGCTAACAGGGGTCCTGCATCTAGTGCCACATGGCATCTGCGATGTGAATGTGACCTTCTCGGCCAGTCCCTACCTACATGCTTGTATTCTGCCGCCGCCATGTGCTTCTGTTATGATCTGTGCCAAGGAGTGCCCCATCTGGTGGCACAGCCCATGTTGTGCACAATCGTATTCACTTACAAGTAAACATAAATGTTTCTGCGGCATAAGATGCACTTTTGGTGAGACAAAATAATGTGCAATTCAGCCATTTTTGCAATCCACAATGAAAAAAACCAATATGAAATGAAATCTGAAACTCGGAAAATTGTTCAACTCATACCAGACTTATTTTTTTTTTGTCCATTGCAAAGAAACGCATCTTATACCTTTACATATAACATGCAAGGTTCGAAATTGTTCCTTTTTTTTAAACAAAAGAGGATACAGTCCTAACCTTTGCAGCTGCTGGTCATGCAGGTAGAAATTAGAAAATCCTACATATTTTGCTCACAATATCAAGTTACTTTGTGGTGGTTTGTGAATGTTTTGGAGAGGAGCAAATATATGTTGACATGTAGTATTTTCTTCAAAACACAACTGTAACTTTGGAATGCTAATATGCTATGAAGATGTACGACTGCCTCTAGCTGATCAGGAAGCGTAGTATTATGCTAGCCAAACAAAAGATCTTTGAAAAATGTACTTCCTGCATCCCACATATTGTATTATTTTATTCAAAAGTTGAAAATAAGCAAAGCATGGCATGACTAGACATTTCTCACCCTACTACCCTGGGATAGAAAAAGAAACAAAAACAAAGAGAAAAGAAATATGAAAAGAAAAGGGAAGAGAAAAGAAAAAGGAAGAGAAAAGAAAAATGAAGAGAAAAGTGAAAACTAGGTGAGGTACTTTGCATTGATCAACCAATTGAATGATTTATTATTTACATGTATAGTGTTCCATTTCAACGAGATTCAAAGCACTTTGTAACTCTTCAGCAAGAATGTAACTTAACGTTCTCCTTTGTCACATATATATGCAACATAGCCGATTTTTAAATTTTCTCTTTACTAAATTCGTCCACACTAAATACCAAGACACAAATGACTGGTTTTTCTCAAGTTTCCACCTAAATACCCATGAAAACTGTGGGAGCAGTCACTTGTTCAACATGGCATTCCTTGAAATTGTTGAGCTATGCAACAATAGCTGTACAATTGTATTTTCTATAACAGTCAATGAAAAAATGGCAAAAAAACCCACCACTGGGAAGTATGTTTCATAAAATGGGTTATAAACAAACAGAAAATATGCTTTATTTACACACAAGTATTGCGCATCCCATGCACATCTTAATTTGATAATAAAGGAAGAGGGCAATATTATTTGAGTGTTGTTTATCTTGACTCTTTCCCTCCTTTTTCAATCAAAAGACTGAATCCTTGAAAACCACACAAGGCAACAGGAGCCTACAACAGTGTGCATAGATACAGAACAGAGATAGATAGGGCTGCTATAGAAAACAAAAGCGCGCCAACTCCCAGAGAAAGCACCGCCTCCTTTACAAATCAGTAATCACTCAAAAGGATTCTTTTGTGGGTAATTAGTCTACAGGTGCAAACCCAGTTGATCACCTCAAGTGACCTGGAAGGAGACTGCATTGTGACAGGAGCAAACACGTGCCATGGAAGGTACATTGCCTTGCAATACATACATTGGCAGTAAAAGCCAAGTGACATAACTGCATGTAACTAACCTTCACTTCAGCCACTATTCATAATTCCTCAACATTTGTGAAAAGAGTCTATACTTGCAGACTACAAGCAACCCATTCCACGGCCAGCTTTTCCCCTTATGAATATGCATTTCCACTTCACTTGAAGAAGGAAGTGACTGTAATTGCATTTGTTCACATCATACAAAGACAGGAATTTTTACAACTGAATCAAGAGAATTTTTCTTTTAGAACAGTTTTTTTTCCCTAGAAGACAGAAATAGACACTGATCAAGTAACAGGATTTACAAATACTACTTTTCATTGTTCGATTCAACTGTAGCTTTCTTGATCTCGAGAGCATTGTCAATCTTTCATCTCAATCAGCAAATCCTTTTATCAATGATCCTTTTAGGGTAGAAATGTGCATCCTCAGCAATAACTAGACAACCAAACTTGCCATTCTTCTGAGTGAAAAACCTTAAAAATAGCAATTCCTTTCATGCTCTTCAATCTACTGTAAATACAATATTTCTATTGCTGAAATTGCTGACAACATCAAAACAGAAAACTTGATCAGTTAATGACATCATCAAAACAGAAAGCTTGATCAGTTCACGGACCTCTCTCGAAAGTTCATGCTCAATCAAGACCAATTCAAACGTCCAAACCCTCTATCAAAAAGATCCCTAAACTGCTTTGGACTCTTACGCAAGGAGTCAATTCCAGCATAACTGATATTTCTTGATTTTTCTCAAATGTTTCTTGAATATATATCCCAAAATAGGTCTGAATGTCATGTCTGTTACGCTGGAATTGACCTAGGGAGAAAATAATCCAGTATCTTACCCCCTCCATTGGAATAGCAGAGGTAGGGGAATCTCCAGACGTTGCCCAGTCCCACGGCATAGGAAACGCAGGATAGGATGAAGTCCAGATGGTTGGACCAGTTACCACGTTCCTGGTTCTCATCTTCCTTCTTAGAGCTCTTGGACGTCTTCGACACATTCGAGAGATGGGAGGTCTGGTGCGCCTGAATGCGAAAGGGGAATTTGAAATGAATTCAATCGTCTAAAATACAATTCATTCACAATCTAACATGACATATTTGCACAACATCCTAATCTGAATTCTGTTTTCAGTGCTTCATTGTTTATCCTCTTTTTTCCAGTACTCATAAACAAGGAAATATTTGTTTTCAAAATTACTTACAGTAAAAAATAATCCTAAAATAACTTTCCATTTACAATCCCATCGTATTTCCTTATCTTCTATTTCTCTGAAGTGCGTTCATTAATTTCCGACATTTCCTACAAGAATTTGGCTGAAGCTTTGGATTTAAAAGTAAACACTCGTCAACTTAAATATATTCATGTTTAGTGTGAATGAAAAGGAGTTTGTGTTTACTTACATCATCTGAGGGAACATTCCCATTGGAAAGTACTCCATTCAGAGGCAGATTAACTTCATCCTGTTGAGATAAAAATAAAATACAAGAATATTTAACGAACGGTAGGTATAACCACCCACAAGGATGTGACAGATCTCATGACAGGCACTGAAAATAACATCAAGTATCTACACCATCATTCAATTTCCTTGATACGAGATGTAACTGCATATTAAATACATTACATTTCACGCTTTTCATGCCAATTGAAAGGAACTTTAGGGGAACTGTGAAACTTTCCCCTTTTAAAATGTGAGATGATGGTTGTTAATGTGAAGTGTTATAAACATATCAGGTTTACAGTATGCTATTAATATTTATCAATCAATCAACCAAATAAAAGTTGACTGAACCACATCCTCCTCTACTACAAAACTTAACATTTTGCAGTGCATTGTACCTCTTATTGTGAAAGAAAGAGCATCAACCTTACAATTGTCAGCTTCGTGTAGTGATATTAACAAATGGTTGTTTTGTTTTAAAAGTGAAAATGCTGGAAAGCCATCCAAATGAATAAGGAAATGAGCAATTATTTACTTAAAGCTTTGTCACATGACCCACTCATTATCATATGACCCAAAATAAAGTATAAAGATGAATCAATTACATTGTAATCTAATTTGAAGTATAAATTGCAGATAATTCTGTACAAGGTGATCTTTCTAAGCCTTCAAAATCATTATCTTTTATTGTAAGCCTGAAGAAGAAGAAGTAGAGAGTTGTTTGGGGAAATTTGTCATGACAAACATCAAAACAAGAAATAAATATTTAAGGCATTTATTACTCAAAATAAGGACTGCTTTGGCAACAATCTTGATGAGATACCATCATGAAAGAACATTCACGGTATCAAATAGTCTGGTGTCCCTCCCATCAGCCGATCAAAACAAAAACGTTAAAAATGCTGGAGATGACCCTTGCTCTTAACAGCTGGAACCATCACTATTGTGATGAAAACAAGTTCATTACGCTTTAGAACAGGTGGCCTTCACGGTTTCACAGCTCAATAAATATCATATACACAGTATTAAATGCATATATTCCAAACAAATATTCTAGCAGTGAGAGGCCGACAGTATTCATGTGCATGTGTGCCAGTGAAAGGATGGCAACAAGCAAGATGCAAGGCCAAATTCATTCTGACATTAATGAAAAATGTTATTAATTTATTAATCAATCATTAAAACACTGAAATTATGGAAGTTAATGGAATAAACAAGTGTTATCAGCCAGGCACTAACTCGATTCATGAACCGTGCAAGTGAAACAATTATGGTAGAAGCTTTCTGCACGCCCGCTGCAGATTGTTTACAAGGTGAACATGATAAAGTTGCAAAGCACTGGAACCTCACCGCATTGTAATGAATTTCAGAGCTGTGGAATTATCATTAATAAGGATAGAAACAGTTGGCTGCCTTCAAGGCTGTTAAGCCGCCATATATGGCCAGACATGTTAGGGTTCTAATGAGGCACTTACATGTACATTCAGACAGGGATTAATGAGATTAGTGGGTCACAATCCAGTTCAAGAAAGAGTACTATTATGGAACTGTTAATCCTGTCCCTATTTAACAACATGAGTCAGTATAGCATACTTGTGATTATACTCTAGCATAAAGGGATTCTTAGAAGTTATTACCAAAATGCCTCCAGAGTTAATCTGCTTTTAAGCTACATTCATACAGGACTCTGTGGTTTCGAAACTTTAAATTAACAAAACCACATGAGGGTTCACGTAAGCCTAACAAGGAGCTGTAACTACAACCAGCCCAGAACTGTCATGTACATGTAGGCCTACATTTAAATTTGGCAGATCAACACTCTCTGATCCTGATTGTTAGAAAGTTCAGAGTGACAGCTACTACAAAACCAGATAACTTTACCACTTTCAAAATTCAGAGGATTTTCATACAAACAAGTTTACTAAATGTCAAGTACATGCAAGTAGACATTAAGTTAAGACTTGTATTTTTTGTGGTTTTACAGTATCATACCTCTTCCTCAACCTCATCCTCCTGTTTCAAGTGTGTCCACATAGTCACAAAATATTATTCCAAATTAGAAAATGCCACTGGAATCTGTAGTAGCCAGCCCAGTTTCTGATGTTAAATCAAGGAGTGTGAAAGATCCTCAGTAGGAAGGAAGACAAAAAGTGGTATCCTTTCTAATTTATATCAGCTAATGTGTCGGCAAGGGCAGCATTTCCAGCAAATGCTTCCACCCTGAGGATTGTTCAAAGACTGCCGAGCCAACCTGAACTTTAAAAAATTATCTAACCTATGTATAGAGCTTTGGGTCAACCAATAGCAATCTTTCGTTTAATTTAGTACATCCTATGTTCCGTTAAGAGTAACAAATGCTACTTCGGCTTCAGGTTTGGGCCGGGAGTAATTTCCTGTCCACAGGATGATATATCCTCAACAGGTTGTGCTCAAAATTCTACCTCATGAATTGCCTGAATATGACCTTATTATGAAATGCAGAAAAATTGTTTTTGGCAGGTGCCACTTTTTGGAATCCCTATGCTTCCTTGGTCCTTACATTGCTCCAGATAATAGGAACCTGGAAGTAGAAGTACATTCCTTGTATTTCTATTCTCACCTGTTCTGCCTTTCACTTTTCAGATCTAGGAAAATTTGTACTGTTTCGGATGTCAAATTCCTTGTATGAATTTCCACCTCTATTGATGCCTACCGACATGGGCTCTCTGCCAAAGTATGTAAAGGCTGCTATGGCAATCATCATTTTATTTCGAAAATGAGAATATTTATTCATTGATCAGAAATATACGTGTACGTGGGCTACAAACCACACTTATGGCCATTTTTCTAATCTAAATACTGAATTTTCTAGAGAGACAAGGTAATTCTTGACACCCTTTAAGTTTATCTGTAAATCCGATTTTTCGTAGCAGCATGGTAGCAAATAAAAAGGCTCATTTGCATAAAAAGTAGTAAGCTGTGGATGCAATTATTCCTTCCTTTCCTTTCCTTTCTCAAGATCATTGTGACTCGCCAGAGAATGTAAACATTAGGATTCAAAGAATTATCCATTCATGGGTTGATCTAAAATTGGTTATCAAAATTTACTTTTTTCTGTAAATTTACCAAACAATTGAGTGGACTTTGAAAGACGTCTTTGGTCGTTATTTGCCTGGGCTCTTTCAAGTATCTGTGACCGATTTCACAGTAAAAGAATCAACTAGGTGGGGGGGGGGGGGGGGGAACCTTTTCAAGTACAGACTGTGTAAACACTACTCTCTGGTAATAAAAATTTAGCTCAGTCACGATTGTCAACACTGCATCAAGCCCTAAAATTGGAAGCTTCCCTCATTCACAGAAAAGAGAGCACTTCACACTCATATCACACCCAATTTTTTTTCTTCTAGCATATATTATGGAGGTGTACAATGTAGATCTCCCCTCTCCCCTGGATTAAACTCTCTAGTGGTGCCCTCCACATGAACCCGCCCTGGAAAATTACCAGATTCAACATCCTCTGCTCTAGACTATCCATGTCTTTCTCTCGTCTCCTCTCAACCCCCGCCCCCTTCTACTTCCTCTCTTCTTCCCGCTATTTTTTGTCCCTCTCACATCAATAATACTTAATGTACCCCTAAATTTTGCATCTCTCCATGGCTGTATTTATCTACTTCTTCACTTCCTTTCACCTCCCCGCATCCCTTATTTTGTCTCCTTCCCCCTCTCCCTAATTTGATCACTATCAACCCATTTTATGATGCACCAGATATTTGCCTTCTCCGGAGACGCGGTCTGACTCATATGCAAATCTAAAGAGGAAGTTTGTATTGAGCATGGTCCGACTGCAGATATCTTGCCATGTATACATACATGTACATGAATAATTGGAGGTCCCTTTACTTCTGCTAGAAATATGCATTTGTAGTTTGTATTTTATACGAGCATGTAGGGAGATGTGTACACATATTTAGTTAGGCTGTGCACTGTGGAAGATTATTGAATAAAATTGTGTAAACTTATGATACAGGTATACATTTTACATGTATTATGGTATGATACAAGTTCCTTTTTCAGTTTTGGAAAGGAATATATGGCTAAGGCCTTCATTTCATGCTCAATTTGCACATAAAGCTATTTGCACACTTTGATGAATTGTGCACATTTTGCCTTTAACCTGCCACCTCTTTTTTTCTGCTATATCTCACTGATTTCAAGAATTATCCCTACCACACCCTTCAGCCCATTCACACTACACAAACTTCCATATTTGGCACACTGCATGTAGGTATTATGCTTACTACTCCAAACACAGACGCACACTATACAGCCCTAATGCTTAGTGGAAGGCGGGATGTGTATGGAAAAATGAATGGAAAAATGCGCCAAATGTATGCCTAGTAGTCTACTATTCTAGTCTCGTTACTCTGAAGGGAAAAGTATATCTGTAGCTCTACAACAAAGACTCTCGCTCTCTTTTGGTCTCTTCTGATTTGAATATAAATTGGAATGTAACCACAGGTTTCCTAACAATAACACTGAAATTCCTCACAAGTTTTGGTTTCACTTTTGCATACACAGGTACTGGTAGGTTTAAAGATCGAGATGTGGTTTTGTTGACCTGGAACATCAAGAACGATGATTTGCAAAAATGAAAAAATGGAATGATTTCACTGACTAAGCTTCTTCAAAAGTTTAACGAATTTTTGTGGCTCAAACATTACCTTACGTAGGACAAAAAGAAACAAAAGAGTTCCGTTTAGAAATAAAATGTTCCAATGTACTTAATTTTATAATGAAGGAGCTATTATTGATGAAAACATTTGCTCCTTGTTTTCATGATTTTTAGTTTATTTTCAGTTATCAGGTTATAAAGGTCAATTAAAAAAAACTAACAAGGGTAACAGTTTTGAACACTCCCTGAAAAATGAGTCCTACATGTACTTACATGAAGAAATGTAGATGTAGACCTACCAAATAAAATGGACTCTTCTAAAGCAGATGTGGCAGAAAGCCAAGTACGCTACAGTATTTATTACCACAAGAAGTCTAATGCAACAAACCAATTCTTTTGTAGAAAGTAAATTATGGTATGCGGGTGGAAAGAGTGGCCCCAAGCAACGGTAAAAACAATATACCATCAGAATGGATTCCGTGACACAAACCTAACCCCCACTATTGACAAACGTATAAAAAAAAAGTAAATGAACGAATGGTCAGAGACTGCAAGTGTAAAGGCACACTCACCATGAAAGTTGCTTTACTTGTCATAGCAACCATAACAAACTGGTAATGTCTGTCGATAACTGTCCTTACATGTACAAAAAACGCAACAATGAGTAAAAAATGCGATATGCTAAACCAAATGGGATGACAACAGCACAACAAACATACCTTCTCCGATCTGAGATTAAGCTTAAGCATCTCTTTATCTGGCGTGTCAATCTCTTCCAAATTCAGAAACAAGATATGTTAATGTCAAAATCTTCACGACAGATCAAAAACTAAAGAATCGCCTTTGCAGCAGGAGCTTCAAACACTTCTGATCGGCAATGCCGGCTTAGCTGAAAAGAGCGCACTGCACGATATGTTCAACGGCAACAATTTTTCGTTCACGCACTGAAATACTTGTAGATGGGGAAAAAGTCGGCGGAAAAGGGATCTGTCTCCAACAGTAAAGGCTGTGACTCAGTTTCATATATCGGTATTGATGTTTATCCGTTGACGACAGACAAGAAGAGTTTTCATGTGTAAGCTCAATGGGAGGTGTGGCGATGCTCTAGAAGCTGATTGGCTGCCAAAACAAAAACAAGCCTTCCCTACACTTCCCGATCACAAACAAAAGATATAGACAGGAAGAAGGGCACACTGCCAAATTTTGTTGCAAGTCTACATGTACTTTGGAAGACCATAGAAGGCAGCTTTTCAAAGCAATCAATAGTGGAGAATATGAAACAAAACAAACTCAGTTGCCAGCCATATGCAGTACTGCATGGATAGACATACAATCAATATTCTCTGTAACACGTGATGTAGAGGCATATACATGTAAGGCATCCACTATCCTCCAACGCACTCAATTTCAAGCTGCGTCAAAGACGTTTGTTTACATCCTCAATGTGACGGCTGCGCACTGCTAATGAAAAATTCATGCTTCTCTCCTCCTGATGGGGCATACACTGCATACTCAGGACTTGTGTAGTACAAAACAGAAGTATGTTTATCATCTGTACTGGCAACTTGCTTATGCATTTTTATGCACTATTATGGTTGAGCTGCTGGTAACATTTTTCTTACATGAAACAATGTGTCTTGTTAGAGAGTGCTATAATAATTTCCCATTAATATTCAAAGATGATTTCTGATTCAATTTTTGTATCTGAATGCAATAAAACTGCAGGTGCTTTGATTGACGAGTGGATTTTTGGAGTTGAATATTTTGGCAATACGCTGGCAAATTAATTACACACTCTTTGCGGCATTGCCAAAGCTCTTTGGCAGGTGCAGGGGAAATGACACCACAGGACTATCAAAGATCTATCTGTAAATCCAGTAAAATTAGCCTGTGGTTTCCATAAAAGCCCAATAGAAGGCGAGGGTACCTGGTGAACCTCAAATTAGTCATAGAATCAACAGCAAGAAAAACGAAGGATGAATTCAGAATGGCCAATGAATTGAGAATGTCTTCTAAGTAGTAAAAACTTATTTTAGGGCTTCTTTTTTGTTGGTTACTAATCAGTAAATAGTGTTGAGAAATGTTGAAAGGAATAAAAAATAAATGTATTATCTTATCTTGGTGCCCTATAAAACAAAAGAACAAAACAAATCAACATAATAAAGTTCCAGCCCTTGATATTCTACAAAGAAGAGCCACTGTAAGAAAACCATTTCTCTCAATGGGTAGTAATGAATGAAATCCAAAAGAGAAGTAAATTTCAAAAATAATATTTTCTGTTTCCATGTGAAGCCAAATGTGAACCAGAACCTTCAAGGGGCAAAAGATTCAAATATTCTCCCAGGGCACATTATCCTAATCTGTCACCTTGATAGTGGAGACTGGTAGATCAAGTCTAATTCTTCATTCCCTCCTCTCGGCTCCTGCTTCACTAAACCAGGAAATGCTGTTCTCATTTTTTCCAAGAAAAGCATTATCAAAACTGCACAGTCTCTTTTCCTTTTCCTTTTCCTACATGTAGTTTGTAGAAAGTCAAATTTGGCTATGCTATAAAATGTGAACATACCTATAGCAAACCCACACAAGTTAAATTCATCCCTTCCTGTAACTCAATATGTCATATACTATGTGTTTTGGGGTTTTTTTAATGCGTGATTTTACTATATGTTACTGCTACTGAACTACTTATCCCTCTATCAAAAAGAAAGTTGGCGGGAGAAAATTGCAAGTATCAATAGAACCATCTTTGGTGGGTGAATGTCCCCGGACTTTGTTTGAAGAGTGCATAGGAGACATTAGGAAATGAAAACTCAAGGATTATCAAACAAAGGAGACTTGTTTGGGAAGAACTACTGGGAGAAAAAGACAGGAATGCATCCCAGAGCTTCACATCAGAACTTGACACAATGCCTACATTTGGACCCTTTTGTGTTGGGAGTCCATAAGGGGTTAATCCATGCTTAGATTTGGGGGGGGGGGGGGGTTAATGAGTCCGCAGTATACATTGTAGATCAGATTTGCCCTCTCAGCACCCAAGTGGGAACAGAGATGGGTTCCAAACATGTGCAACGTCACAGTTTCCACAATGTTAAAACCAAATAGGCCCAAAATGCTGAACAGAAAGCACTTTTACTAGTACTAATGTCCACAAGTTGCATCTTCCTAAAAGAATTTCACCAACATCCGCTGAGATGGCAGAAAAGAGACTTCATTTTCATACCTTTACTCAAGAATCACTTTTACAATACTTCATACTTTTTTCCATAAACACTTCATAATTATTTCAACCCATTCATTGAACACGGCAATGCACAACTTGATGGCCAGCCTTACGGCATGCCATATTGGTCATTAATCATAATGCTTGGGGAAAATGAGGCAGGAAGTCGAGTACAAAATGCTATCATCCAGATAGACTTCCAACAGATTCCAATGCAGAACTTCATGTAGACTGTCTGCATACTTTTGACCATCAATATTCCATTTTAATAGAAATCCATGAGAGATGGCCTTACCTAGACACATAAACAGACTGAGTGGGAGGAAAAGAAGATCAACATACAAACTAGACGATCTTAATCTCTTCAAATTGTACTACCTGTATTAACTCATTAATCGGGTTAATTAATCATTAAATCCCCCTAAATCTCCTGATCTCCAGTAGGCAAACAGTTATAAATACTAATTAGCTCTTTGAAGATCAAAAACTAGCAAACAGATCAGAGATAACAAAAATAGGCCAGACTCACCAACAATTCTACTAGTTTAACTCCTGTATTTATTTACTAAATAGATTGCCTTGCAAATGGCATGGAAACACTATCTTTCCTTTTTGTTCTTCATGTACTTAGTTTATGACTTGTTTTCTTCACCTGAAACATTTCTACTTGGAATAATGGATTTCTCTTGAGCTGAATGTGAAAGAAATGTATCAAGTTCATAAGGTAAGAAGCATTTCAACAAACCAACTAAATTTTCTTCTGCAAGACAAAATAAGCAGGAAGTACAATATATTGCTAAAAGACAGGGGTGGGGAGATGTAATGTACTGGAGCAAACCTAATGGTAACCACAAGCATGCATGCAATCGCAATCATTTTCAAAACATGACAAGCCCATCCCATACGACCGGGCTCGCAGTATACTTCATACATGTATATGTATGTCTGGCTCATTATGTTTAGGCCAATATGAATGGGATGGGCTCCTGCTTCCATTTATGGGCAATCGTACCGCACGCACTACTACCGACTAGTCTTCACAATACAGGCTTGCACATCAAGTTTTCTGGCAAAATTTTCTTCATTATAAAAGTAGAATCAAAGAATTCCTTGTCAATTAGTTAAGATGATGGTGTTTATCCTTTGGTAATGTAAAAATATTTCTTTACATTCTTACCTATTTTTGTACTTTTTTGCCTAGTAATATAATACATTTGCGTTATACATGTATAGATTCAAGATCTTTCGCTTGGTACATGTACATGCAGAGGTAGTGTTTGGAAAAGAAACTCATTTAGCATGATCACATACTGGGAACTGAAATAGACATGTAAAAACTTCAGGGCAGATCAAGCGAGCCATTTGAAAAGCATTCTACCCTGCATAGGGAAACAAAGAAGCAATTTCATACAAATATTTGAGTAAAACAATTCTGGTCTAATGAATTCCAGTGGAGCAGAAATAGGAGATATTTTCAGTTCTGTTAACCTGCTAATGCAAAGAAATAAATAAGGCAGCCATGATCCATATCTCACGGCTACTTCTCATTCATCCTCGCTCCTAAGTAAAATCTTGGCAGGGATTGACTTGAAAGGGGGAAGGCGAATTTGATCCTCTTGACCTTAACCATGACAGGGGAATACCTTTTGTGTGACCTCCTTGTGAAAACATACTCACCCCCCCCCCCCCCCCCCCCATAAAAAGCACGCTGAGGAAACATGATTGTGTTCAAACACAAACAAACATTAGATTAGTAAGAATAAGGTAGTTACCTACAAAAGCTTTGGAGTTGAAAATGAACTTTATTTAATTAAAAATGAAATATATTTAATTCAGGTTATTTTGATATATCGTGTTAACGGTCAAGTCAACATGGTCAAACAGGTCTAAATCAATTTCATCCTTCGTTCATCAAAAGACATGAAAGATGTCAACTCATCATAAAAACTGAGCAGATTCAAACAGTCAATCCAAATAACTTTAGATCAATGCAGAGATCAGACATGAAATCTATGAACAATAATCAATAAAAGACCATTAAAATACAGAACAGAAGAACAACATTTAAAATGAAACAGGACCGCATGCTTCAGCCTTCACTCATGTACCGGTAAGGCCTGCAAACATGGCAAAGTAAGGGTTGGGTGATTTTCCCGCGCGCTGCAGCATCCATCATGTCCATGCTGCGGTTTCACGACCACGCTTGATATGAGATCCCGCCTACACTACGGCAATGGAACAATGCGAAATGAGTCGATTCCTCGTTGCATAAAGAAAACCCGCATGGCCATGGTCTGGGACTTGAAACTCGCCATATGCCATTTCGGGCGTCAATAATTGAAATACACGAATTTCCAACACAATCAAAAGGCAATTACATGTAACTGCATAGTTTACAAATGCGACAAATCAACTTCTAACAAATGCAAACTAAAATGTAAACACCATTTCTCTTTAAGGTTTTCCATCACAACAAACAAAAAACAAAACACCGGCATGCTCAGAGATGGACTTGCAGACGTGGCAATGGTAGTCATCATTTTTATCTTAAATTTTCTGTTTTTCGAAATCATGAAAAGACAACTAAGAATAATATTAGTACTTACAGCTTCCATCGCTTTTGGTGATTGATAAGAAGTCATGATTTTTCTTGAACCGATGACTTCTGAATGTTCTTCCAAGTCCTGTATGAAAAATTTTCCACCTTTTCTTACTGGCGTCGCTAAGAAAGATGAGTCTTTGATATTTTTGTGTGTGTGGTAAAGTACCGGCAAGCAAAAGCGCATGTGCACAATCGAAATCTGCATAGCATCGTAGTATAAAATGAATATGCATCAGTTCATTCATGGCAGTTCTATGTGCTTGTAGGGTGTTCGTGATATTTGCGGACCCGTTGTGAATTATGAATTGACTATAATTTCAAATAACTAATACTATTTATTAAAGAAAATTTATTGAAAATGTAAATATTACACAAATATATCCTAAAATGAAAGCTATTTTCGGATTTAATCTATATTTTATTTTAAAAACCCCTATTTATAAATGTACACGTCGCATAAGAAAGTTCGGGTATCGCAAAAGGTCAAACAGTGGTCAATCCATGAACGTACTGTACCGCTAGACGTAATAAAGACTATATGCTCGTATTCTAGTTGAATATTAAAAATGTGATAAAAAACTTAGATTGTATAACACTTCAACAAAATATGATTCAAACAAAATTTAATAAGGTATGGGGAGGCTATGACTCCTTTTAGATCTCGACTACTTGTATAAAAACGCATTTTAACTCGCGTTTTGTGATCCCCCTCTAAAATAGGTCGATCCAAAAACATAAACATACGCTAGCGTGTGTGTGTGTGTTGTGTGTGTGTGGACGTGTGTGCGTTGTGTTTATGGCGGGAATTGAAACGTGCTTTCGGTTTGTATACAAACATGATGTCTGTACCGGGTTTACTTCCAATCTGAAGCAAAGGACTACATGACTATACTCATGAAGCTACAAACCATGGTAGTAGCAGGGAGATGGACCTGCTGGTAGTAAATTTCGTTTTCACATGATCAGGCCCAGGGGTATTCTAACAGTAACGTAACTCCAACAAGTTATAAATTAGACATTTCTTATCTAAATACAGGTAAAGGTCCTTGTCAGACAATCGAAATCAATGTGTTCATTTCATCCCGCATTTTATACATTTTTTTAATGCGACCACGTTAGATCTCAGCATATTTTATCCCAATCCTACTTCTGAGTCATGAGCGTAAAAGTACATGTAATTACAAATAAGAATAACCCCCAAGCGTGATAAGGAACAAAACAAAAAACAAAACAAAACAAAACAACAAACAAAAAACAAAACAACAAACAAAACAAAATAAAAATAGAAGTCGACGACAAGCGTGTAAAGGCTATTCATGCGAAAGTGTATCCATCGTCACTGAGGTCAGGGGCGGATCCAGGTTTTGTATAAGGGGGGGGGGGGCACACAAATTTGGAAAAGCTAGGGAGACCCGTAGTTTTTTGTCTCGCCAGCTCTCGAAAAATCTCTCGGGGGGGGGGGGGGTATGGGGGTCCAGTTTCCCTCCATAATTCTCTGACAAGCAACAAACAAACAAAAACAGTTTTCGTTCTAAAAGGGGGGCACAATGCATACCTTTCTTCCAAAAGGGGGGAGGGGCACGGGACGGATGTGCCCCCACCCCTAAATCCGCCACTGACTGCGGTTATTGTTGCTGTTGGTCAACCATTTGGCAGATCCAGGATTATTCAGTGCCCCCCCCCCCCCCCTTCCGCTCCCCCAAGTGTAAACAGTTTAATATTCACGGAAAAGGTGAAAACGTTGCCCTTTGTGAACGGGCCAGAATCTATTGAAATCTTCCTGTTGTTGCTGATGTTCTGTTGTCTATTCTTTTCTTATTTTGTTCTTCTCATTATTATCTACGCCAGCCTCAGTGTTACTAGAACACAGTTGGCATACTTAACAATAAATTCCACCTGCATGAGTTTAGAAAATAATAAATACTAGTGTATCACCGGTGCATGATGTGCTTGTTTGTATCATGGCTCCTTTCCACTGATGTTGAAAGGTGGATCCATAATATTCTGACATTAAAGTAACAGTAAACTGAAACTCCATCTTTTATCATGATTTGAAACGTTCTGTGCCTCTAATTTTCCCATCGTGCCGCATTCTAGTTTGTAGAAGCTCAGAGTATGTACCTGTAAGCAATTTTCCTCATTTGCAGCGTCAACAATAATAAATTTGCCTATTACCCAAACAAGTTGCATGTTTGAACAAAATTCAAAATAAAATACAATTAATTAATCTTAATTTAGTAGTCACTCTAAGATGGCGCTGTTCAAATTTTACCAGTTTAATGCCAGTTTAATACCCTCGTATATGTCCTTGAATAATGCCCCATTTTTTATGACCCCTGACCGAGAGCGGTAAGCCTTCCATATAGCCTATACCCTATGATCTTCCATTCGAATCCTATAACAAGAATTGGCCATCTCAAACTGTTTATACTCTGCATCGTGCACAAAACAATCAATATAACAGACGAAGACAATGCTTTAATGATCGTATATTTTGGCGCTTCTTTTTTTCCACGATCAATGAAATACAAAGAATTCACGCAGTATAGGAATTTGTTTTGTAACTTAAGATCTGATGAAGTGTTTTAAGTATACCAGGAAATGTAGTGCACCTATGATGTGGATATAACAATTTCGTTAATAATAGGGCAATATGTAGGCCTATTAATCAATTATCCTCTTTCACAGTTTTAACACGTTGTCCTAATTGTTTATCTTCACGTTATTTTCGATAATGGATTTATTCTTTAAATAACAATGTTGCAATATATTTTTGTTCTGTTTTATGATGTATAATTGTATTTTCCATTAGAATGTCGAAAACAAAAACTTGAAACTTTTTTTGCTATATAACGACGTTTTTACCTAATGGATTTTCTAATTCAATAAGCATGCTCAATTTTCACTTTTTATAAATTCAATAATTCTATAATAATCAAATTTAGGGGTCTAAATACAGTATTTGTCAGTCTATAAGCAAACATAGACCCACCATATAGTGATTTAAACCATGATGAGTTATGCAGCGGAGGCAGTCGCCCCCAATTTTCAGTTAAAATTAACCTAAATGAGAATCTCGATCCCGACTGATCAACTTGATTTAAATCGCGATTAAAATCGTCTTTTTTATAAAATAAGAAAAAAAAATAGTCAAAGTATTTTGGTGTTGATTTTGTTGATGTGACAAAAAATCACTCAAAAATCATTGTCAGATGTTTTTTTATTTTTTTTTGCCTAAAAAAAAATTATTCAAGTGAGAGTTTCTGTACTCCAAATGATGTCTGATATTAGATCTACCCAAATAAAATGTTCCCTTTCTATAGGAGCAACATTTAGGTCCAAATGACTAAAACAAATAACAAATAAATTGATTTGAATAAAATAAATCCGATTTTTTTTTCTTTTTTCGTGTTTTTTTTCCAACCCTGCCCCTGTCATAATTTTTCTAATTTTATACAGTGATTCAGTAAATCATGCTGGTCCTCTGACCGATATGTAGCCTAAATTATGTGAAATATTCGACACGTACACCTTCCCTCTCAAATCTCGCATGAATGCATACACTGCGATACAGATATAACGGTATCCCGTTACTACGCGCTAAGCGGAGTTGTCATTACGTAAGATCACAAAGATGATGACTTGTGCGCACGCATTTATTGTTCTTCCTTTCCTTGTCACGTACGGATGTCTGAACAGTGAATTTCAGTAATATTGGGTCGACACGTCTATTCATTAGCATGATTTGTATGACCCTGTAGTGTCTGGACGGAGGGAAATAATGTGGCATCATTATTATTCACAGGGAAATGAACGTTAGCCTGGATATCCAGGCAAATTGTTATCGAGACAGGACTGGTGATAATTAGACTTGGCAATCAAGTTCAGTGATGTTATGAACCACAACACCGTGTTCGATTTTTAGGCCTATACGCTTGACATGACACTTCTGTCGGGAGATTTTTCTTTATTTATTTATCTATTTAATTTTTTATTTATCTATTTTTGTATTAATTTCCATTTTCGAGGGCAGGTCATTATTTCCTGAATTTCGAAGGCATCTTCTCTCCGCCTCCACCCCATGTCTCTTTAAGTCCTTTTTTTCAGTTTCGCTTTTGAGTCTGCCTCTCACATCTCGGGTTTAATAACGATAGGCAGGCCTAAATTGCCTCTTAAACTGTGATTCAGCCACCTTTTTTGACAGATATTTCACTGTGCCCCCCCCCCCCTTCCAGGCCACTGTTTTTTGTTTTTTGTTTTTTGTTTTTTGTTTTTGTTTTTGTTTTTGTTTTTAATTATCCATCTGTAATGGACATTGCAATCTAAACATAATACAGTAAGCTGCATGTAAAATAGAACTACAAAATGTCCCCGGTGTTACTCGCAGTATGTATGATACGCATGCAATGCATCACTCACGACATCTTATGCGGAGTATATACATATATAGAATGACGTCATAGACATCTACGTCACACCCTTCTCGCTCTCTCTCTCTCTCTTGAGTATGTTCAGTTTGCGTTGAATGGTCTCGACATCATTCTTTAAATATGTACCCCACATTTTATTGTCCATCACAATGATTATCTCGATCACTTAAAGCTAAATTTCTGTAGCACCCATGCAATTGCCGAAAAGAAGCCTATAACATGATTGATACTTTTTAATAGGAAATAATAATAATAATATTCCGCTTTTATATAGCGCCTAATACATCGACGATGTCTCTAAGCGCTTAACAATAACAGGTAGTCATTATTATCAATAGGAAAGAAGTATAGTCTGATGCATTTTTATCAGTCGTCGTATCTTTCCCATGAATTATAAGAATATGATTCCTGAACTGTAATTTCATCAGTATTTCAAGACCGAAACAGCACATCATAATTTATTTTCATATCCTTCATTTCTCGAAGAAATTTCAGGGGCGTTTTTTAATTAGAATCTAAGGCAGATTGATAAATATTCATCTTCTTTCGTGAGCACGTCAAGTGCCACCATGTTTCGCACGGTGAGAGGGAAGAGTTTGCCCATCACTGAATACTGCATGCTCAGCATGTCCATTGCCATTATCCAACCAATTTTTCATCCTCTTTCCTCGTTATTTCCTACTGTGACAGTCATTGGTATCATTGTCATCAGCACCTTATACCGCCGTCGTCCCGTGAAGATGCACCCCTCCAAATAGTTATGAGACCCCACCCTCCCTTTTTCTACACTATACCCCTCCCCCGGTATATTTGCGTACTTTAGAGAGTGTGCTTTGTTGTGTTTTGGATGTCTCATAATAATGTTACCCTTCTGATTTATCCACAATACAACATACTGTTAGTGGAGCTTTTAGAAAGACAGTTCAAGGCATGCAGAATGATAATTAAATTGCATGTAATATACATATTATTATTCACTCTTATTCATGAATTAGTTTATTGATTTAATAGTATATCTATTTATCCACTTATTCATCTATTGATAAGAAATAATAATAATAATATAAATCATCATTTCTTTTGTTGGATCATTGACCTGGGTGTAGGGGTCGTGTTCCTTTTTTCCTTTTTCCCCAAACGTGTTCGAAAAGTTTGACCTATAGAACTTGAATGGCCACTGATTACGTAAGAGAATAAATGAATGAATGAATGAAGATTTATACAATGCCGCATCATTTTGCTACAAAACTCCTCACGATTTGGAACTCAAATAACCTGTGTATAGGTTTCACCATGAAAGTACTATGGTTTCACGGACAATAGACCAGTTAATAATGCCTATGTGGTGCTGCGTACTTTTGTTAAACAAGAAATGGCTTTTGACGACCCAAAAGTTTACACGATAAACATCATAAAGTGGACCCGCGCCTTATAGATGTGGAGGGGGAAAAATGATATTTTTTGATATACTGATATCTCAAAAAGTTGACACTCGTATCAAGCTGAAATTTGTACGTAGTAATGTGAAAGGATGTCAAATTTATTTGGAGTGAGTTTTATTAATGTTTTTAATTATATTTTCACTTTTTGACAGATCAAGGCAGCGAGATATGTGTATATCACTAAATAATTCATAACACAACAAAACCAATAGTGGTTCGCAGCTGAAATTCCAGAGCATCTTTTGTAACCCGGAGGAGTCTTGAGTAATAATGACACTGAACTGCATGTGTAGCAAAAAGTTGTTGGAAGTGACAGGTGCCATATGCACAATGGTTATTCTTATGTTCTGAATAAGTTGATTATAAACACATATTTTACATCCCGACTATTTGGCCAACAAATTCAAATCTGATTAAAATTTCAAAGCAATATTATGAAAAGGATACTGGAAAAATTATGACGTAAATTACTCCAAACAAAATTGACATCCTTCAACATTATCATGTCTAAATTTCAGTCAGAAATCTTTTCAACTTTTTATAGATAATCAAAAGTGATACGATGCATCCATTCATTATTTCGAGACATTAACTTTACTTTCGGTCGCATTTTGCATTTTGAATCAGAAAAAAAAAACACAAAAAGGTATATAAGCAGTTTCGAAAAATCGTTTGGGGATTTTTTGAAGATTCATTATAATTTATAGGGTGTTAATCTGCTCGAGTCAATGACTATTGTCTGGGTGATAAGTTGAGATTAAGTCTGCTTGGTGGAATAATAGATACGAATGATTAACAGAGCTTGATTTTCTTTGTGTATACATTTCCTGTAAACCGCTTAACCATTATTATGACAACACAATGGTTGCATGGCATAATGAGCACACAAACTGCAATGAAAGCGCGTGGCGCTCCAATGCACAAAGATTCTTGTCAAAGAGATAACACCTTTATTCCATGTTTCTCTGCTCATTATTCTTATGTGCAAATATTACCACTAGCTGAGGGGGAAGCTTAACGCTCTAAAGGCATTGTCATACGCAACTGTTGCCTTATGAATCTGGTTAAAGTTGCTCAGGAAACACTTGTATTTCCTAACTCTTATTTTCAATCAAATAAAGACCTTGATCCAGAATCGCATTCAGTTGGACTAACTTTGTGTTTGTTTTAGAATTCATCGTGTTCATGAGCTTATGAAGTTCCATGATTCTGCAGTAATAAAACTATGTCACGCATGCAGTAGAGCGTATAGTCCCATTATGTTTAAAATTATAAATTACAAAAAAATTCTAAAGAATATGCACGCTGAAAATCCATTGTGCAGTGATCGTGACAGTATAAGTAAAAACAAAAGCTAATTCACGATCATGCTTGTGTATTTCACTTATTATTCCTTTATTGGTTCATTTAAAAAGAATTTAAAAAATCAACCTCAATGGTATATAAAATCACATGTTACCCAACAAAGTGATATAATTATTATGGGGTTTGTATAACGACATTGCAGCAAAGTCGAATTGCGATGATTTTTAATTAATGATCAAAGTGCATACAACAATGGTAATAGCATTTTACAAAATAATAATCAAAGACATAATATTTGTTACCATACATTATAGGTTCAGGGAGGAGTGGCAAAACTGCGATATCAATAACATCGACATTGTCTGATAATTGGTTAACGCATAGTTTTCTGAAGCCCTACAAATTATTTAAGCGTCTAAGCTACTTATGAGGTCAAGAGATGAGTCGGGTGACCTCAGTTGACCTTGATCAACCTCTGTGGTCATATATAACCTTGCTGAATATGAATGGTGTGAGTCTATTTTCGACTTATATTTAAAAAAATCAGAGGTTCGCTTCTCGTCCAAAACTAGACCCAAAACTTTGCCCAGTACACCATACAGAAATGCAATGGTACAAAAATGCATATATAAAAAAGGGTATTCGTGTGAAACCCTTTATGAAATCGGAATTATTCTATTCATCTTTAAGCAATTATTATCATGCAGTATTTCTAAGAGAGAGGGAAAACTAAATGTCGTGTTCTTAAAAATTTAGTATCCCATTTCGAAATACATGTAGTATATCAATGATACACAGAGGGATGAGAATTTCGCAAATATTCTCTCATTTTTAGACCTTTATCTTTTTGAAGGACATGATTTGTACCTTTTTACAAAAATTCTTTCTTTCTTTTTCTTTTCCTATTTTTCCCCTTTTTCTACAAGCCAATAATACATGGAAATCAATGTCGGCACCCTCTTTGTATAAAGTTAACGAGACCAAAATTACTTTTGAATGTATTTGCGCAACGATAATTAGTCAATATGTTTTGGGGATTATGACCTTTATAATCACGATTACAATCATACTGTTCATTGAGAACATTCTTCACTGAGAAAAAAAGCAAAACTCAAAGATATTTGTCATGGAACTCATTCTCAATATAAGATTCAGTGAAAATTTTAATATCTTATACAGTTAAAGAATTTAATGCATGTTGCACCATATATTAACATGCATGATTACGGCGGAAATTATTTTTTATTCATAGACATTATATGCATGCCAATAGTAAATTATATATAAACCCTGCCTTTTTCGTTTCATTTCGCTTTGCATTTTTTTTTCTCCATTCACGCATGGGCCAATATTCAAAGACTCCCGCATAATAAAGGAGATTGTTCTTGTAATAGTGAATGGTTACAAGAAAAAATAATAATACCACTCCCCATATTGCGGTTATATCGTGGGCGGATAATAATAATCTTCTCTCATGATGGCATATACTCCCTATGGAGTTGGATAGTCAAATTTCCTGATAAGAGGAAGTATACAGTTTATGTGATTTTTTATACTGTTCAACGTTTGTGTATAATTTACAGTATACTTTTAACAGGTCCTTTGCATCAAATACATGCATATTAAACATGGTGAAGGGAATCAGGAAAATCAGACATGGTCTCTCATTATCCTTTGAGTTACATCTGTTTTCGTAATTATCATGACACCGTGAAGATGAAACAAACCTTCAAGCTGTTATTATTGTATACGTAGATCCATATTCTTCAGATAATGTAAATGTTATAGTTATTTTATAAGCGACTGTTATGATTATTTTGCAACACATTTTGTCAGACTATCAAAATGGGTATATAGGGGCTTGCAAAATATTATAGCAAAGATCCCCAAAGATATTTTCACGCAATTTGGTTCTGCATGATAAATCTATTTGAAACATGATTATTATTGACCCCTTTCTATTTAAAAGAAATGATTGCTATTGTGCCCTGCATGTGACGTCACTTTTAGACATGTCCTATTGAGGTCTGGTGCCATTATTTCTCCTGGTCGTCTGGAACAATCTCAGGGAGCTATATACTCAGGGGCAAATCCAGGATTTTGTAAAAGAGGGGCACAATTGCAGAAAAAAATTATGACCAGTATCTTTTAAAAATCATCAGCAGCTGCCTTTTGGCTTTTGGGGTCGAAATTTGACACGAAGCCCACAGTTCGATTTTGTTTTGTTTTGTTTTTGTTATAAAGGAACTACGATGTGGCACTTGGATTTCTAAACGGGGGCACAGTCGGTTGCCCCCCCCCCCCCACTGAATCCGTGTTTTTTTTATTGCTATACACTGACCCGTATATCCTTCCTGATTTTCAAAAAAAATGAGGGATCGGGTTTAGCTTTGAACCTTAATGCCCTATATCAGTTTTGGTCAATTCAATGATAATAATTTTGATTGAAAGTCGAGTATGATAGTGTATATAGTGTAAACCAAGGAGGCATGTATTTATCTTACAGAACTATAGTATCCTGATTAAAGATAACATTAACAAATTCATAGTGACGAAGCTTTTCGACCTGCACTCATCGGGTCACAACGCAGGAATGAGAGAATACAAGAAAATACGAAAGTCAAGGAAGTGTGATGTGTACAGCGACCCGGATATGATCCGGGCACGCTAAAATAATCGAAGTGCTTGTACAAACTTCTATCCTGATTACGTGGAATGACAGATTAGAAATGCATATATACATTTCCACTGTAGGAGTCTAATCAATGTCGATAATCGCAGATCAAGGAGGTACTAGGCCTATAGTACCTCCGAGGTCTAATCAAGAGGGTAAAAATATCTGTCCTGTGCGAGATTTTGTTTAGTTTATGCAAGGAGTATACATATAGGCAAGCTTGCCTAGTACCTTTATTATATTTGCCCATGCGTGTCCTAAATTATGGAATAGCCTTCCTGAAGACATCAAAAAGTGCATAACATCTGATTCTTTTAAAAATCATGTAAAAACATTTCTGTTTAATTCTTAATTAATTTCTACATGCGCCTTGAGCACTCCACAGAGTGGATTTGGCGCTATATAAGTTACATTTATGATTTGGCGCTATATAAGTTACATTATTATTATTACCTCCTTTGTTTATGTGAAATCAGAATAGTCGTAAATATTTTTCACCACTCGACTGTTTTATATTGATATTTTTTTTCTGTCATTTATTTTACTTCTCTTTAATATGGTTTAGTTTTTCTTTCTTTTCAATTTGTAACAACATAATAAACATGGCAAAAAACTAATATTGCACTTTTGGGGCCTTTGCAAGCACGAATATTGTATCATAATGAAGGAATGTCTGCTAAACTTGAAGAAGCTTGAAATCCTTTAAACTCTTTAAAAAAAACAATGTCGATAATCGTAAACCAATGGGATATAGCCTACATAATTATCCATGTATAGACACCTTGATTAACCAAACTACTATCTCTCTGCACGGGGCTATCCCACAGTGCAATATGTTTCAGGTCTGTTTATGTTTACGTCTGCGTATTATTTTCCTGTGTTATGAGGATGGTGCTTCTTTCTCATCTCATCTCATCTCGGTTTTAGCTCGAGATAAGCTCTGTCACATCGACCTTGACTTTTTTCACTGTCCACCTCTTCTATGTCCTCAACATGGTGATCATGCTGTTTTCATCCATCACATGCACCAATATAGGCTTCGTTTTTAGGAGCAACGTCATTCTTATTGCAATCGTGCCGATTTTATCCTCGTATTCTGTAATACGTCGGAACAATAATATCACTCAATAATATTGTATAAACTTTATCATAAAGAGAAAAATATCGCCTTCTTAAAAAAAAAACATTATGCAAGATATTGTGGCACAAATCAAAATATTAATAATTAACTCATCTATATTGATCGACGTAATAAAATTGTTGTAGCTAGAATAATGTTTTTGTTTTTTTTTCTTCTTCTTTTAAAGAGTGGTATAGTGGTATAGGCGTACAAGTGACAAAGATTGTTATGACAATAACGGTATATTGTTCAAAATCGCAGTACCCGCATTAAATTTTTAATATATATGTGGAAATACTAAGAACCCCCTCCCCCGTGTCAAACGCTTAGAAACTGAGACTATACTCTGGGAAACTTCATAATGTACTTCACGTTCCCGCGTTCCCATGTTCATTACCATAACGTATAGTGTCTGGAGAACTCATTTATATGGGTATGCTATATGCAAACTCCTGAGTAAGTGATAGCATTCTAGTCTATATCTTATACCGAAACATATTGATTATTTTTTCTTTTAAAAAAAGATTTTCGATGGTGCATTAAAATATTGTAAAAGACGGTTGGTTTCAATCATTTTAAATGCAATCTCTTACCTTATTAACAAAGTTGGGATAGGCAAGAATATGCCAAAACTATGTTTCAAAAACGAAATTCAAGAAAGGAAGTATTAAATGCAATAGAAGAACTGTATACGTTTGATCATTGAAGGTGAAGGAAGTGTTAAAACTCGTCAGCAAAAAAGATAAATTATTTGTTTCCGTTGAGAGGTGTTATAGGGCTACTGATGGTTTTAACAGTCGACGAACAGCATGCGCTCCAGAAAACGAAAATTGAGTCGGTGATTTCCTTTTCAGGACTATACAATTCCATACATAGTTTGTTTGGGGTGGGGTTGTATTTCACATTCCATATTTCACTTTCAAAGTTGTCGGCAGGCAGGATGAAACACAGCACGAAGCCGAAAAGAAATCTCGGTTTTTCCCTCGCTATCGGATCGCCGACAGCGCGCGAATGATGAAGATGATGACCAAAATATTATTGGTTTCGGCCAAAGGTTCACCGCACATGCGCAGTATGTAAACTTAGAAATGTGTCACGAATTCGCCCTGGAATGCATTCCAAAGCATCCCCCCACCCCCCCCCCCCCCCCCCCCCCCCCCCCCCCCACCATAGTAGGAACGGGTCATTCCTAGTCTGCAAGCACAGACCCTATAATTTGACACTTTATCAGAAAATCATTGTGTCTTGAGAGAAGCCTAATTCAGCTACCTTCTGGTCATGTCAGGAGCAGCTATACAGTACATGGCCTATGGTAGTCTTACAGCGCAGACTCTCTTTTACGACTGACCAGGGTTTGTGCCTGCAAACTAGGTCATTGCGGTGATGTATACATTGGGGGAATAGGGGAGAGCTTACACACTTCCACGTAATTGGGTCAGGATCATCTGACCATTGTATGAGGTCAATCTCCGGCCATTTCTCTTTCATTTGACATCATCATAACACAAAGAAAATCTAGATCGTGGTGTTTTTACAATACAAACATTCTAGAAAGATCAATTCCAGAGATGGGGTTGTATTTTGTATTCATATACTTCAATTTGACCACAGCCTTAGATATTCAGATAAAGTTCATTTTATCCAAGGCGTTTACCCGTCCTCAATTTCCTCAGTGTCGTCTATAAACATGATTGATCATAATTTACTTAGTAAACATTTAAGACAGGAGGTATAACCAAGGAGTTATCACAAACTTCTTGGTATACAAACTGGTATGTAGGCCTTTACACTTTTATAGACCACTGGTATGCCCGCCACAGGGAAAAACAACTCCCTCCCAACCGCAAGGATCGAAATTCAAGATACGATCGATGCTTCCCTGATTCCACGAAGAATGACTCAACAATAAATCTTCATATGGGATGGTAACTCCCTCTCTCCCCATCTGCTATATTCACACTTACAAGGGTTCTTGCACTGCATTGAGGGGGCATAGAGCACGTACCCCCCCCCCCCCCCCCCCCCCCCCCCCCCCCTCCTCCCCTCGCGATCCCTTATTCACATTTGCAGGCATGCGCCCCCATCCCCTACCAATCTTGTAACCTTATTTTTCTATTTCCTATATTGTTTGTGAGATATTATTTTATTGCGCCCCAACAGGGAACGATTCCTGGATCGGCCAATGCTATACATAATACCAACGAGTTATCACAGATAACTTCTTGATAATACGAATTTGCAACTTATAATGGTCCACTATGCACTATCATGAAGGCATTTAAGTTTCACTTTTTAATGTTTTCCCACGGCCCAGTTTATCCTCGGGATCTTATCAACATCCTTCCTCTCCAGACTCCGTTATCATCATTCCACCAAACACCCCCTCCCCGGCACCCTTGTGTGTTATGTAATCTGTCTGGTTAATTATTCTCGGAAATAATGACCATGCATGCAAGATCACAATAGCTTCAGCCATAGAATTAACTACATGTATATGAGTTTCACGCTTCAGTTCTATACGCACATAATGCTGTCTGTATGTGATATGAACTTACTCAGTAATGTTGCGAAGCGCTCCCGTGATTTAGATTTCTGTCGTTGTTAAGATGCATATTTCCATAGTCTTATATAACCTTGTTGATTTACACACTAAATAGAAATGTCATGCATCCAAATATCAAATCAATTTTTTAATCACAAAATCCAGTTTCGTGTTATCATCAAAACTAGAATAAATCAAACGAGAAAAAAAAATAACAGCGAAATAGAAATAAAACGCACAGTAAAAACAAAATTAAAATTGCAAATCAAAATAATGTTGCAAGGCAAAAGATTTTATAATGACTGGCAATTTTAAGCCAAGGGATTAATAAATCAGAAAGGGCAAATATATTAATTATGACAAATGCGTTGCACTGTTTGCGATTCAGTTGTAAAAACACAAACAAGCAGATTATGCTTTATATATCTAAGTATCACATGAGCTATTATTTTTCCATGAAATTTGTTAGTCACCCGCATATTATATTTTTATAAAGAAAATCCGTCATTTCTGTTTTTTTACAATTCGCAGCTTTAAAGATAGACAGTTCCCCCAAATGCCCCCTGAATTCCACTTTTCATTATGATTTCAATCATTAATCTGTGGCATCAAAATTACTCAGGAAAGCTTCTCTTTTTTTATTTTATGTAGAATAACAACAATAATTGACATCAAGCTGTTATAAGAATAAGGTGTAATTTCTTAATACAACAAATAAACCTAATCTAAATTGCATATCAGCTAGGACACCTTTATCCCAATTTTAGGGGGTAACCTCGCTAGTCATAAGGACCACTATTCATAAGGACCGCTATCCATAACGCGTGTCTAAAATGAATAGCGGTCCTTCTAAATAGCGAGCAAACCATAGACAAATTACCTCGCTATTCAGACCTCCGTACATAAGGGCCATTATTCATATAAGGACCGCTATTCATAACGCGTGTCAACTGAATAGCGGTTTTCTATGAACTTAGCGGTCCTTATGAATAGCAAGCGGACCCCAATTTGAGAGCGAAATGATGTATTCTACTATTTTAATTCAGTTTTTAAAAAAATGATAATAAACTGATAACGTCATAATGCGTGTTGTGATTCTAAGCAACATGGATTTCAACTACTAGTAGTATACCAAAATACACGTATAATTATGAACAAAATGAAATTATGAATTTGATTGCCCCTATATTTATCAGCTATCTCAATGTCTTATTCTATTGCAGGCAGAAAAGCAAAGAAGAGCATAACAATACGTCATCATAATGTACCCACTTTCTTTTTAAAAAAACTAGACTAATAAGGTCACCATAGTAACAACATGCTACGGCTGGCTTCAACGAATTCAGCTCTGCGCGTCAATAAAATCGCTTGGCACCATTAAAATCATTTTCGATTGGATGTCGTTTCCATGGTGATACTTGCCTTACACACCATGAGAAGACGTTAATCGATGTGATATAAATATAGCTTCATTTGCGACGTATTGACCTATGTATTCACTGAGTCTTCGTGAATAATTATGATTGAGGATTTGCATTGATTTCAAATGAAATGGCAAGGTATATTATTTCATAGATTTTCCAATGAAATTGCTATCTCTAAAAACTATCAATCTAGAATTTAAAACAAAAACAAAGGACATTTTCTTCGGGAGGTTGGGGACAAAAGCCTAATATATACAAGTTTGTTTTTAATAGTATATCCAGGGTATTTTTTATTGATTTTTTTAGGGGCGTAGATCCATCAATTGGGGTAGATAAAGCTTGACTTGGTGTGATAGCACTGATGAAATTAATGTACAATATGAAACTGGTGTGAAGATTGCGTCGATTTATATAAAATTAACCCATTGACCATAATGAATTCTCAAATTCCTATATAGGCTTAACAGGGACCACCTCGTTCCAGTAGACGACAGGTTAATGATTTAGGAACATGAACACAGTGAAAGGAATCAGGGTGATGAATAGTACCAGGAGAATGGGGGGGGGGGGGGTTAATAGAGATACAGTCAATAAATTAACGTAAGGGATATGCCTATTGGTAACGATCAGAGAAAGGGGTACATGGTCGAGAGTTCACCTCAAACAGACTATAGAAAAAGAAAATCGCATGATACCATGAGGCGACAGATGTTGAGTACACGCATGTATGCGTTAGTACGTCTACGTCATGAATGACGTCATCGCATTATGCAGATATAGCAGTGTTTACAATCAGGTTAATGCGTGAAGTATCAGCCCATATGCAGGCATTCACGTGATCATAATGTTTACGTCGATGTCGTCGACTGAGCTTAAAATGGGTTCAATGACAGTCATTTCATATTTCTCTCTCAAGGAGTAGTGTTATTACAGTATGACGTTCAATTTGTGTTAGAATTTGTTTCTTTCGAAAAGGACGACAAGATAACAGTTTCAAAATAGAAACAACAAAGAAAACCTGGTATCTTAAGGAATGATACATGTTCCTTATTTGTATTTCAGTGTGTACATTTTAATCGTTGTTTCCTGTACACAATGCTTTAAAATATATCAGTAGTTCTCCAAATAAGATATGTAATACCTTAAGTTTTTATTGAAGAAAAGTATGGTACAATTTTGTTCACCCAATAATTAAAATAAAGGGGGAATCAAGGCTGATATATCACCATTTAGCCACATGGCTTGTAATTTCTCTTTCAGCATGAATAGTAATGCAATGCTAATAATAGGCAATAAACTATTTATAATGCATGTACATTATTTTCTACAGACAACCTTCCTTGAAGGTTATCTTCGGATTCAGATATCAGATTCAAATTACATTTCTTTCCTTCTCATAATCAAATGCATACAAATTGAAGTGTACATTCACACACACAAAAAAGATCATCCTGCATGGTGTCCTTAAAATAACCTTTTAATAAATGCGTATTACGATAAAGAAGTGATATATCACGTCATCCAGCATAGAACAAGGTTTATCATGCTGAACGTTTCGGCAAACGAAAATAATAATCCCATAATCGTCAAGACAATAATTATACAAATTTTACTAAGAAGAAGGAGATTTTTTATTTTTCTTTTGTGAATAAAGTGGCATTTTGGGACAAATATGACGACTATCAGCCTACACAATCCGTAAAATTTCGAGGAAACTAACCAAAGTCCAAACCAGAGAAGAAAATAACGTGTTTTATATGTCTTATTACAGCTGAAACGTGCTTTCGTTGAACTAATTATTGTAATAATATAAGAAGCCTTGTTTTTCTTTCCTGGTGGCGTAATTAAAATTTTGTTTTTGGAGAAATTATAAGCGAATATTACCACTTTTGGCAGACACAATATACGTATAATTTCCGAGAAATTAGCCAGACTGGAAGAGAAATCTACGTTTTTCATACGTTTTTATTACATTACAGATGTTGCTTTCGTTGATACTCCTCTTGAAGTCTGATCATGCGATGAACGCATTCTTCGTGAACTGTTTTCACTCCAGTCGGCTCTTAATGACGTCACAATGTACCGCGTTGCATTTTATGCATGCTGTAATTTCATTCGACTCGAGCAATGCATTTTGGACGTTGTATACATGAAATTGTATTTGAGTCATCTGCCTTGAGCATGAAATGAGGAGTGAAAGAAGAAGGCTCATATGCTATAAATAGAGTGATGTATAGTGGTGAGTGAACGATTATTCATCGTCGTGACGAGAATGGATTCCAATGCCAATATACAGACACCAAATCTTGAGATATGGATGACCGTGATCGATGATGATGATGTGATGATGATGGTGGAATATTTATAGCTCCTCATCTCTGAATAGGATCGTGATTGATTGATTGATGCAAGGTTTATTTCATCTCATTTCCAAATACAAAACGATAAGATTTGCAATGTACAAAATCATATATATACATGTATATTTATATACATTATACTTGTATACACATACATTGGCATATCTCTCATAATTACATAATTAATCAAGTAGTCATGAATCCTGTATCTGTAATGAAATTTTCATAGCAAGATGCTTTACACCGAAGAACAAATGATAAGGCTGAGAGGACAAGAAAATAATAATACAAGACAAAACGGGACAAAACCAGACAAAGAAAGAAACGGGAAAAAGGGAAAGAATACAAACAAAAGTTAAGGAAAACAAGAAACTGACAAGATAATACAAGACAAAACAGGACAAAACTAGGACAGGACAACACAGGACAAAACAAGACAAAGAAAGAAAGAAAGAGGGAAAGGGGGGAAATCAAGAAAAACAAGACAGAACAAAGACAAAACTGCACTAGAAAAGAGGGGAAAAGAGTGACTTTAACTCATAGATGAATATTGTATACTTTTGAAGTAAAAGTTTTTAAAACCCTCTACTGAAACTATGTAGTGTGGCTTTATTTCTAATTGGATCCGGAAGAGAGTTCCAGAGTTTTGACCCAGTAAATACATGTATAAACGTTTTATTTGAAATCAATGTGATAGAGCACCGAACCCTCTAAATTGTTATTACTTCGCTATATTGCTACTGTTGGAACCTTTATGATGTAACCACTTGTGATTGTTTCAATGTGTAAATTCATGTTTTAATAATTATAAACCAATAAGAAAAAAAAAATAAGGAGAGAAGAAATTCTTTGCTACATCGTGAGACAACAGATCAAATTTCTTCTCTCCTTATATAATTATCACCATAAACCATTATGACCATCTTCCGTACTATTGACACAAAATAATGTCCAGAACATTAACAATAAAATTATTTTTTGCAGTTCCAGTCAATAACGATGGTAGATTATGAACCTGCTAATTTATTTTCTATTCATTCAAACATATTTGAAAATACTTTATTGTCTAATAAGAGAAATTTGTCTTTCGATGTGCAAGTACTAACACATTTAGGATAACCTTCACTGTCTTTCGTAATGTGGATTTAAGGTTATTATAGCATAGTTCATTCAATCACGAAGTGTTGAATTGTGGAAATTCAGAAGGACGTGTGAAAATCATTGATCAAGGCAGGTTAACTTTTTGTAACATAAAACACGAGATCTGCTGTCACAGTGTTATTTATTCAATACTATTTACTCTATTTCTTATCTTTCTTGTATAATTATGTATGTTAGGTGCCTTGAGCATCCCTTGGGATGGATATGTGCGCATTATAAATGATATTATTATTAGTGTTATTATATTTTCATTCACCGAAGTATAATGAACCTCACTGACCAACATCACTAATATTTTCTAATAATTTATGTATAAGAGAAAATCCAAAGAGCATGATGAGTATTAAACGAACATGCATTTCAAATCAATCGATCCATCCCACATTCAGAACGTTTGAATTTATTGTAGGCTTGGCATTAATTGGATATTTTATCAAGTAATATATTGTTTGATAAAACAAAAAGTTTTCCTAGATTTTCTTAGATGCAGAAAGCCGGGGAATTGCATTCTCTTTGTGTACAGTAGCAGTGAGCTGTAAAAAAATATTTACCAATAACCATAGGTATTGCAAATACATGTGGTATGTTGTAATCATGGTCTGATTGTGGCAATGCATGGGTGGCTTGCATTTTTGTTGTATGGGAGAGTTTAACTTGCCATTTTCTTGATTTATCTTTTATGCGACTCTCCGTAAGAAAGGGCCCTTTAAGCACAGCAATCAGCAAAAAGAAATATTTACAAATAACACAGTGTGGTGAGATTGTTGCAATGAATGACTTGCATTTTTGTTGTTTGGGACTTGTTTAATGATAGCCTTTTTTCTGGAACATACCTAAAAATGTGTCATCTCATCTTTACCAAGAAAGTCACTCAGAAATTGCTCTTTTTCATGTATAATCAGTCAGGGGCGGATCCAGGATTGAGTAAAAGAGGGGGCACACAAATGAAGGTTGGTCAACTTTTGGTCTCGCCAGCTTCTC
This sequence comes from Heliocidaris erythrogramma, assembly GCA_025617745.1. Taxonomy (NCBI): domain Eukaryota; kingdom Metazoa; phylum Echinodermata; class Echinoidea; order Camarodonta; family Echinometridae; genus Heliocidaris; species Heliocidaris erythrogramma. The sequence continues at coordinate 19,154,171 of CM046859.1, forward strand.
GAAAAGTCGCTCAGGGGGGGGGGGGGTAATGAAAGTGCCCCCCCCCCCCCTGGATCCGCCAATGTAATCAGTTATCACAGAGAGTAAGACGGCCCGGAGTCGTCGACGAAACCGTACATTATGAGATTTTCGTGGGAAAAACTCATCAGATTGTAATTACATTAAGACATGATGGAACCTAAGTCAATGAAGGTCTTTATGCCGCAGACACTTCGTAGTAATTAAGGAATAATTGGGATTAGAGCCCCTTTATTCGTAGACAGCTGCTGCCGACACATCCCTCCTTCAATATTTTCTCTGAATAATGTTCGCAAGCCTTAATAATAATTATTATTGAGAAGGAATCTAACATAAATGATGAGAGTGCTTCTTAGTCATATGATGAATGTTTGTAAATTAGACTATCCATCATTCTGTTTCGTAGAGTAAGAGAAAGAGATAGAGGGATAAATGAAAACAAACATGGAGAAATTAGGGAGAAAGAAAAGAGATAATTGGGTAAAATCACGTGGGATGGACGGGGTGTGTTTGTGCATGTTGGGGGAGGGGGAGGGGGGGGGGTCATAATATACACAGAGAAAACGCTGTTTAAAAATACAAACAGTTGTCTACAATGAACTGAACAACCAGTTGTACAGTCATCTTGTTAAAGTTTAAACAGGTTAATTGTGTAAGTTTTAAACATCCTTTTAAACAGCGTTTTCTCTGTGTACCCGACAGACATGAATATATAGATACAGCATGTAGTATAGGGGAAACATATTAATTCATAATATGCAAAGGATATTTTTGTTCCTTCCCATATGATCTATAAACAAACATGCAATTTCACGTTATGAATGAGGAAATGAAAGAAAGACGGATATAAAAAGAGGAATAACAAGAATAACAAATGGAGCGTGATATGTGAGCAGGGAGAGAGATGAATCAGAAAGAGAAAGACAATTATGAAGAGTGAAGTTGTAAATCAAAAATCAAATAGAATCTATAAGGTATGGAGAACATTTTCTCATGTGCATGTTTCCCGGGAAAAGGTTTTCCTTTCTTCCTTCTTTTCGCATTGATATCATTGTCATGCATGTGGACCCTGAAACCATGTTCTTGTGGTTTAGTCTGAATCCATTTTGATTACCTACTTTATCTTATTTCCCTCTGTATTTTAGGATAATTTCTGAAACCCAAAGTAGATCTTAGGATAATTCCTGAAACCCAAAGTAGATCTTAGGATAAGTTCTGAAACCCAAAGTAGCATATATGCTTCTCAATATTATCTAATTATTTCTGCAGTAGGCCTGACCATTTTGTAGTAATTGTTTTCTATATCGATACTAAAATCTTATCATAAATCAATGTGAATTCTATTAGCTGATACATTTTTGTCTGTGCACTTACATTTTCATTTGCAATATTCTTTGATGTACTAGTATATAAGGAAGTTCAATTTCAATTCAACGTTCAGTGACCGAATTGGTCCTATATAGACACTATAGGTCTTACATCAATTACAGTTTTGATAACTTTGTGCCCAATGTCCTTCTGCAATTAAACGGAAAATAAAGTACAGAGAAGCAGAGAGGGGCCCTAAAATCATGAAAACCATGAAAGGAAAAAAAATCTCGATCACATGAGAGCGTCGTGCAGATAGCCACTATATTAGGGGGGGGGGGCTTTTTTTTTACTATATTGATTCATTCTAAAAAGTGACAGTTTTGACTTTAATTCAGTTGAACCATAGCTCACAAATGTTTTTTTTAAGAGGTGACAGATTCAATCAAACCAGCTAACGAAACTATGAAAGGTAAGCTCATGTTTATATAGACCAAGTAATAATATCCTTTCCCTTCTTTGATAAAATACGGGACGTGTTGTCATAATAAGACAAATTTGTCTTTCGATGTGCAAGTACTAACACATTTAGGATAACCTTCATTGTCTTTCGTAGTGTGGATGTAAGGTTATTATAGCATAGTTCATTCAATCACGAAGTGTTGAATATTATTGTGGAAATTCAGAAGGACGTGTGAAAATCATTGATAAAAGAAAGTTAACTTTTTTGTACCATAAAATACGAGATGTGCTGTCATAATAAGACAAATTTGTCTTTCGATGTGCAAGTACTAGCACAGATAACCTTCACTGTCTTTCGTAATGTGGATGTAAGGTTATTATAGCATAGTTCATTCAATCACGAAGTGTTGAATATTATTGTGGAAATTCAGAAGGACGTGTGAAAATCATTGATAAAAGAAGGTTAACTTTTATTTGTAACAGGTGATTTTGCGAATTTGTGATTGATGACAGCTGCAAGGGGTTATTAGAATCTCATTGTTGATAAAGAGTTATTGGGCTTACCAGGGTACGTCTTATTACATTTAAAAAAAAATTCTTATGCTTTTACGCTTTCTAAATTCCATAATGACTTGAAGAAAAAATATCTGCTACTCAAAACCATATTGCCAATGATAACTTCATTGTTCTTCTTGAAATATTCTGGTCAAGTGACGTCACAAAGTGTTAATGTTTTTGACCATGTGACGCAAAAATTAGTGTGCGGCCATTGTGGGCAATCATTTTCATGTCGCTCTTTCATTCCAACACTATATCTTAGGCAAACTTAAAAAATCATAAGTTTGAATGTTTAAAAGTTTCTATTCAGTGAATTGAGCGAATGAGCTCTACTTTGGAAATACATGTGGCCTTTGTATAGGAAATTCAAATATAATATTCTTAAAGAAACATAGTTGGAAAAAAAATAGTATTGATAGGCCAAGGCAAATAAAAATTAAACTCTTCTTCTCGAGTAAACTACAAATATACTTAATTTTTCTCCTAATCAAAATAATTCCATTCCCTGGAGCCATTGCTCAAATTTAGTCCTAGTCAAATAATTCACTGAAGCCCGTCTGCTAGTTCTTGTAATATAGTATTCACAAGTGTATTCAGTTTAATTAATATGACCTCTCAATAACAAATGTAGAATTCAGTTAATTCCACTGCAAAATAATTGCAAAGTTTATCGGTGCGTATAGGATGAGTCGGGTACAACTTACTACAAGCCATTCTGCTTGAAGATCTAGTCTCCTGAGTCGTATTTTATATATACAATCATGTATACTATACGCTGTACAACAAGGAATGGAGAAAAGTATCGTGTGTATGTATCCCTATCCTTTGTTTACATTCAGTGTGTGCATGTGTAAATAAATTGTGCCCCTTGTCCCCTCTCTGTGGTATTTTCCCGCTTTCCCGGCTGAAATTCTTCGAAAGCGGAGGTAGCCTACTTTGCGGTAATTCCCCCATACATTAAAGTATTGTATTCTCTCTGGTGACCGTTCCCAAGTGGCCCCGTTGGCAGTGGGGACACTCTGCCTATTTTATCTCAGCTGCAAAATCAACTTCAAATATTCCCCAAATCCTCTAGCTCGAGTCTCGACACAACATAGCCAATTAGTGTTAGCAAAAACATGAAAACATGCAGGAAAAAATGCCAGCAGTTTGTAAACGGAATGCCGTGTATGTACAACTAGCAAGCTCGTGAGAAAATATGTTTGAATATGGTCTGCGCGCGACGACTACATGTATCATCAAGAACGATCTTGACCTCGTGGTTATAACGCTGAGACAAGCGGTGTCTGGGTTTTTTTTTTTTGCTTCTCAGTGAGTAGTGGAAATTTCCACTCACACACGTTGAAAAATTGGCTCCACGTGACCAGTCACAGCTTGCTTACATGCTCCCCTCCTCTAGAATGGAGCAGGCCAGTAATAAAAAAGACCCCCTGCAATACTACGCTGAGCGTAATGTGAATGGGAGTGTCGTCCACAGAACTCCTAAAGTCTTTAGGAGTTCTGTGGTGTCGTCTGCATAATTATGTATAGTTTACACAAGGAAAACAGAAGATGGCGCAAGTAAAACCTGAGTCATTCGTTCACTTTCTGCTCATACAGAACAACGATTTTTATTTGTTCTAATTATTGCAGTTTTGGCGAGATATAAGAAGTGGTAGAATAAAAAGTAAAACATAATGATGAAAATATGCTATGTAATAGTTTGCTGATAATGGCTGAGTTTGTTTTACGAAAAAAAATATCTTCAATGCAAAGATATTCTGATTAATTTTGTCTAATTTCAATTAATATTTTCTAAACAAGACAGTATTCATTAGTAGTTTTCTAGCCTTTGCGTTATTTTTTACTCTTTCATATATATATATTTATATAGAGGTAAACCTGTTTCAATCTCTTTATCAAAATTTTTATTCATTCCTAACATTACTATATCACGCCATTAGAGCATGTCAGAAAGGTAATTAGTATTTGTAATTCACCAATCAATTTCAGACAGATAGGCCGACTGGGCCTATTGCATCAGGTATGGATACTATTACGATTACCTCGAACTATTTTATGAATGAAATAGTAAATATTTCATTGCAGATGATGTTTGCTTTTAGATAAACCCCAGACAAAATGTGATAACAATTTGAAAAGATCCGTGGACTATTTGATTTATAATCATCAAGATAACTATATTTACATAAATGGCGGCGTCGTCAAACAGAAATATAATGGATAGGCAGGTCATTAGCATTGCCGGCTTTATCGCGGTTAACAAAAATTCTGCCACTCATGATATTTCATGTTTGATTTTGAAGAACAAAGTAACCTTGTAAACTCAAAGGCCAGTATTCATAAAACTTCAGTTTATGTTTAAGTTGATAGACTTAGTCGTCTGTTTTATGGAGTGCCATTTGTCAGCCTCCTTATCCAGGGTTAAAAAAATAAAATAACTACTGTATATATTATGACATAGTAAAGAAAATTCATATCAGTAGTACTGAAAATATGATTTATGACACACAATAGTAATAATAATAGTAATAATAATAAGAATAATAAGAATAAGAATAAGAATATAATAATTATAATGCTAATACTGTAATAATAAATACAGCATTAATAATATGGAAAAATAATGATATCAAATGCAGAAAAGGAATCACCATGAGTTGAGCCTATGTGGGATATGAGGCAGGACAGGGGGTGGCTGTAAAGCCCAGTTGAGAATTCTGAAATGCCCAATTTTCGGGCAACCGTATCCTCATATTCAGTTTCCTTGTAAATTTTATATTCTTCAAAGACGAAATCACATTAAAATCACATTGAAATTACATTTACAAAATGAATGGGTACATAAAACATCTCCAGCACCCCCCCCCCTTCCCTTTCCCTATATAGCTCGGATAGAATTATAGAGTGACCCTTGAACTCAAGTCAGTAAGTTGAGTCGTCTCTTCGCTCTTAATTAGTATAATCATGACTTTTTTCAACCGACAATATCGAAAGTAAATTTACTGTACCGGTATTCAATGACAACCAGCATTTTGACCTTCTTCGTCAATATTTTACTCTTTCACATACAAAGAAAAACAATATTTTACTCTTTCTTGTAAACACGTACTTTTCAAAGAATCAATCCTGCTGGTTATCAGACAGGAAGACCAGTATCGGATTATATTTTGAAATCTTTTTATATATTTTATCATTGCAGCTATACAGTTACTGTTAAAATCATATTCATAATCACGTGAATGTTCGACTTGAACTCCCCTATACAAGACCAGGAAGAAGTAAGAGTCAAGAAGATTTGCAGCGAGGATTCAGAGGGGCTGCCATTCTGTCCGCTCCGCATCCCCCTCCCCCGTCCATGGAAAATCACATCCTGTTATCAATTTCTGGATACGCCATTGACAACGGCGTACGGTATATATGGACATAATTCTAGGGCATAATAATTTATGAACATGTGCGTTCCAAGAAAACATCAGATTCTACAGCGCGGCTTTGAAAATAACCTCCAAAATCATAATTTCAGAATATCGATGACACTATATGAGTACTGACAATATTTTACGCTTGAGTGAGTACTGGCTGCTTTTGTAAAATTCGCAAAAATGCCTCATGCAGTCTAAGTTTATCAAAGTGCCTATCAGGTAGTAACCGCATGTTCTCTGTTAAGTATTAATAATTGATTTGAACAGTCATTTAATCCTCTTCATCCTATACCTACCCCCACACCCCCCCCCCCCCCCCATTGCACACACATACACACACTCAAACGCTCTACCCAAAATTGTATAATTATCATCATCTTTCTGCACATAATTCCCGTTTTTACTAGAGCATGTCGAAAGGATACAAATTGCAGTGCATTACAGGAAGATACATGGACCTAAAATTTTCAATTTTCAAGAAGGGAGAGAGAAAAAAATCTGGTTTTTAAACAGTTTATTTTGTTCCTTTCTTTGCCCCATCTCTTCCAACCAGTTGAGGATGCGTCACTGCCTGGAGCATATGTCGAAAGGATGCACTGTAGACTGCATGATGATAATTATCTTTTATAATGTACAGTGTACATGTTTAATTGAAGAAAGTTACGTTAAAACATTATTTTAATCAATAAATTTGCTTCTCTTAAAATTCTTATTATTTTATCATACAAGACGTTGTTTATGCATGGGTCTTGTAACTTTTAGGAGGAATAAGAAATCTGAATAAGAAAAAAATGTAAATGTTTCGTTATTGCATTCAACCTTTCCTACACTCCTCAGGCAATAATGGGTAATGATGGAGATGATTTGTGCTAGAAAGACACCACCTGCAATGGTGATGGCAGTTGCGTTGGGCAGTGGCGTATCCAGCCATTGGGTGAAGCTGGTATAGCTTCTTCTTGAAGGTCCAGGAAAAAAAAATCAGTACAATTTGCTATATGGTTTCATGCTTGTACAAGAACGGAGCTGTCCAGATAGGCCGACATTATTAACCCCTTGTCTTGGGAGCACCCCCCCCCCCCCTTTACCAATTTCTGGATACATCATTGTGGGTGTGCATTACAGGGTCAATGATTGAATGACTGTTCAAATCAATTATTGATAGAGAACATGCAGTTACTGCTTGATACTCACTGTGATCAAATTCAAGACCTATGTAGGAAATTTTCCGCAAACCAAATGTTGTGATTTTCACAAAAGTATAGCCAGTGCTTACTCAAGAGTAAAATATTGTCAGTACTAATAGTTTCATCCGATGAAACAGACGCTCGCCCATAATTATAGAAGAGAGAATCATATCAATATTGTGAAATTATGATTTGGCCATATTTCCAAAGTGTGTACTCGTTTGATAAGCACTGTATATATAGGAAATGGCGAAGGCTGAGGGAGCACCCCCCCCCCCCCTCCTCGGTTTACTGGACTTCGTTATAGCCCAAGTACATTTCATACACTGGTTTATCAATTTCCGGATACGCCACTAAAGAAAATCGAGTTGTCAAATAATTTATTTTCTCCATTTCTGCACTGTTGAAATGTAAAATATCATTGAAATTCTATCTATGTTAAATTTTTGCATTGACTGATAAACGAAAATTTGAAAGGGAGTTTGATATTTTACAATTCTGAATATTTTGTACATAATGATAATAGGGAATTAAGGCAGAATAATTTTTGTTTGAGAAATCGACCTGTATAAAAAAAAAATCACCATGACCAGCAAAAGATTGAAGGCAACCTTATACGTGTAGTATTTTACGATGGATATTCAATATTTTATGCACATGTTAATGTTTTTTTCCTGGAAATTGTCTCGATATAACAAGAGTTATCATATTTTTGCATGGTAACATAATCTTCTCAGCTGATTGAGCCTAATAATAATAATATGCTGGTAGTTTTTTTTTTGTTAGAATCGGAAGTCATTACCTTGTAGTATAATATTTGGTTTTGATTGAATTCCATATACGAATTATACATAAATAATTAACTATATGAATACCCAAACACATTGTTTATAATTGGCTGTAAAGTTTCCGTCACTTGTATGGTGATAACATTTTGAGGCTTGGCAAAATGACAGAGAGATAAAGAAATAGAGAAAGCTGGAGAGAATATAAAGAGAGGACAAGGAGAGAAAAAGAAAGAAACGGAGAGAAAGAAACAGACTGAAGGAGTAAGACAAAGAAAGAGAAAGAAAAGGAGTAGAGCCATGTTGTTATGGTTGGAAACATTGAACACTTATTTGAAGAAGGGCGCATCTTTTAGCGCTAATATACTTATTTTTTTCATGTCCACATTCTGTGGTTGTATTTTAGCATTGTTCAATTTCTTTCTTTCTATATACAAAGTGCCCTTTTTTAAAGCAGGCCTTTGGGCCCTAAAAAGACTGTACCTGTTTTTTAATAAAACGTAATAAATAAATATAATAGAATATATTACAGTTCTATAGAATATAAAAATGTAATGGGATATACGAAATATGATATGATGTCATTCATCTGCATCTTGCATGCAAGATCATGATTGTTAGGATGAATTTCGATGTCTGGGTTGTATTCACGGATTGTTTAAAAGATCAAGGCAGTAATGATATAGGCGGAAAGATGCTGTCATATATGTCACATTCAATCATCCTATTCAGAAATGAATGATGCGTGAGACATGCGGTTTGTATTGTGTCATCGTATTCCAATTTCCTGCATGTTCATCCACTTTTCCCCAATTTTTTTTAAAGATATCTAGGCCAACATTTTAAGAATAAAAAGGGGGCGTACAGAAGTACAGAAGATAAGGAGGGTAATCTATTGTTCATATAAAATGCAAAGCAAGAAAAATAAAGAACCCGGAGACAAAAACTTAAACTGCTTCAAGAAATAAATGTAAGTATTGGACGTTTCAGGCGAAAAGATTCTCTTTAACCGTTATCATATCGCAGTAAACGACAATACTGTTTATTTAGTGTGTGAACGAGAAATGTGCGTGTTTCTATTACTTGTTGTTGTTGTTGTTGTGTTGATGTGCCCGAATTAAACAATTTCTATGTTATTCATTCATTTGTCCTGGGAGAGGGGGCAGAATATCTCACTCGATGTTTATTGTATAATGGTTGACCTTAACTCTTACTGTGCCAAGGGCTTTAGCTCTCTTAAAAATTTTACCAATATGTGATCAATGCTTATTTTTCAAATATCTACACTTCATTAACCATCTATTAGTTCGCAAAATATTGTCTACAAACTTTGTAGGATATTTATTACCATTTCTTATGATACCAACCATTATTCCTTTACCCAACTTTATGCATAGAAATTATTGAAAATTACATTTGAGTTTCTTTTTTAGTCCATTAATTTTGGGGTTTTTTTCATTTTTTTACTATTGTTTAATATTTAAAAAATCTTTTCTCTGAAAATTTCTATGGTAGCATGTAATTATAATCATATGTTTAGAATGCTTGATTTTATGCTCACAATTTTGACATATACATTGATCACCATATACCTTTCCCGTGGTCGAGCAATTGGTGAATGAAAATGACAAGTCTATAATATGTCACATGTATGTGACATCGGCACTGAAAGAGTTAATGTACCACTTTTTTTTTTTTCACCATTACTCGAAAATATATAGCACTCTAGCTTTCATCATGTCGCCTGTTGCTGGTTGATGGATGGGAATAACAGATAATCAAAGCAGGAAATCATAATACTCTTTTAATCTTTAAGTTTTTGGCTGGAGTGAGTAATAGATGTTGCTTTAATGTTAGTCTCTTGACAACATAACTTTAACAAGCTACGGGGGCCGAGGTGCGAAAATCGGAAAAGAATTGGAGCACTCACTCGGCATCAGAGTTTTGTTGAGCATGACATAATCGTAGTAGAGTGTCGAAGAGGAAATGAGAAGAGACAGGGCACGTGTATGCAACGTGAATAAATTCCACCCAGCTCTTTAAGGGTCCTGTCTCCAAGTTTGAAGAAATATAGAAAATTTGATTTTTCCCTTTATATTTTTTGTGATTCATATTATATTTTCATATTATATTGGAGATAGGACCCTTAAAGAGGTTTAAGGATGGAATGAATTCACGTTGCATACACGTGCCCTGTCTCTCCATCCATTAATTCCAGTTTCTTTCCATCCATTTTTTTTCTTTTTAGATCTCTATATTCATTCAGTTATTGCTTCTTATGTTACCTTTTCATTGCTTCATCATCTTGTTTTACTCTACAGTTCAGTTTCCCCTCCTCCTCTTCCATCTTCCTTTTTATACTACCTCCTTGTAGCTAATTATTTGTATATTGTCTTAGTCTCTTCCTTCTTTCATTCTCCGTACTTTTCTTTCTTTCTTTTCTCTTTCTTTCCTCTATATTCTCCTTCCCCTCCTCCCTATGTTTTTATTTTCATAAGCTCTTCGTTTTCATCTTCTTCCTCTTTCTTTTCTTAACCTCTTTGTTTTCTTCTTCTTTTAAAGTTCTCCTTCATGATCATTTTCTTCTTTTTGTTTTTCAAATCTCCTTCTTCTTCTTCTCTTCTTCTAGACATCTCCATAAAAGGAGCGTTCTATCTTGAAAAAGAGCATGCCATGACAGTTGTTAGTCACCAGCCATGCACTAACCGGCATGGCCAAGAGTTATATCATGCAGGTTAAAAGTTCAAAACAATTTTTTTTATCCGTCTGTCTTGTTTTCGATTCTGACAAGTTATGATATGAATGACCTGTTTGCCCAGGATGCAAAAAAAAGGAATGAAATGTTCTTATAGTTATACAAATTTTCAGTGATACAATTTGACCCCATGTAAAAAGAGGGCCACATAATGACTCAGGTGTCTAAAGATAATAGTTTATTACTTTAAAAGTTTTGGTATAGTAAAAGTAGTAGTAGTAGTAGTAGTAGTATACACTGTAAAAACTTAAGTGCTGTATATAGCACTTTTTGAGGGCATGCATAGGGACTGCACTCAGAGTGTTATTGAATGCACACAGCGTGCTATTTCAGCCTTTCACGGGAGCTTGACCGGCTCCTTAAACTGCTAAACATTCATTAAAAAAATCGTGATTTTGGCGAGCCTCGAACCAGGGTCCGCTGATCGAGAATTGCTGGCATTACCGCTAGACTAACTCACATCGTACGATTTAGAGCAGATCATATTGTTACATAGTGAATTTACGACACCACATAGTTCATGTTATCTACTTGATTCCCATGACTAAACTGGATTGCAAGAAGCATTCGTTAGTCCATCGGTAACGTCAGCGCCTCTCAATCAGCGGAACCTGGTTCGAGGCTCGCCACGGTCAGCATTTCAGGTGCAGTCACTATACATGCCCCTAAAAGTAGCACTTTAGTTTTTACAGTGTAGTAGTAGTAGTAGTAGTAGTAGTTTTAGTAGTAGTAGTAGTAAGGAGTAGTAGTAGTAGTAGTAGTATAGTAGAAATAGTACTATATTAAGTAGTTGTAATATTCATGGTAATATAGTAGTAGTAGTAGTAGATGAGTAGTTGTAATAGTAGTAATAGTAGTAATATAGTAGTAGTAGTAATAGTAGTAGTAGTAGAACTAGTGTGTATACTTTTCATTATAATTATTGACATTGATATTTTACTCATTCATTAAATCATTTTCTATGAAGTTATTACTTATTATGTTTACTATACTGTATAAGATACGAAAGGTTGTAAAAGGCTACGATATTAAAATAATCGCGTAAATGTATTTTTGTCTTCCTCTGTCATCTCGTTCAAAAAGTTATGCATCCCCCCCCCCCCGCCATCTCTTTTAAAATACATTTTTTGATTGTTAATAATAGTGATGTCTTCGACATACATTCTTTTTAGATAGTTCTCAATAGATCTTGGTCCGTACACATTACAAAAAAATCTATTCCATTTCCTTGTCTGACATTTTCTCATTAAATACGCTCTTCTTTCCAAATTAATTTCAGTCTTCTATCTTCCCCTCTTCTTACCCAGTGACAATCATTCAGCCTACTCAACGGTACCCTGGATGAGCAGAGATCAGGATTAATCAGCCTTCTCCCTAACAAGAATCTATAGAGGTTTGAGCTTTTAATTTGTCGCCTATCTCTAAATACGGCGCAGTAGTTAACGCGTGTGACTAGTATCATTGGCGACAGTGGTGGTTTATCACTTCCGACGTGGGATGGGGGTGTGTTGGGGGTGTGTGAGGGGCTCGCTCCCTGAGATGTCAAGACTGTGTCAATCTACAGGGTGAGTAAGAAAATCATCATTATGCTAGAAAAGGTGCAGATTATTTCACAACTTGCGTTATTCATTCAGTCACTTAAAGCAAATGCAAAATGTAATATATTTAGAAGTGAATGTAACATAAAAAAATGCCGTGTATAAATTATTTTGAATTCCTTTTGAGGGCGATTATGGTAATTTTGATATTGATGAGGATGGCGATGTCCGTAATGATGACGATGCTACTGATAATGAAGACGACGACGGTCACGATGATGACGATTATTATGATAACCTATGATAACGACAGTAATAATGATTACAATAATTATGATCATGATTGATTTCAGTGGCGATGAAGGATATGAATAAACATCAAAAACAAAGATTAAAAAATGAACTACAGTACATGTAGCTACTAAGCTGACACTCCATTTTGTTTTTTTTATATAGGCCTAACTTCCATTCCAACTTAAAACAAATATACAGCTTCACCTTTCGAAGATCTAGCCTTCCAAGCTGTTACATCATGAGCTCATAACCCTTCAAGAAACTTTCGGTTCTATGAAGTCCAATCTGAGAACTTTTTTTTTTTTACAAAATCATACAGACATACAATTGATGTAGATTATATTTGCAGTATATAGCCCATATTATTTCTCTTTTTTCGTGTTTCCTTTTAGATTCACAGTGCGCTCCGTAATAGTTATACTGTAATAATGTGCCATCATATAGTACGGTAAATAATTATAATTGTTAGCAAAATAAAAAGAATTGTGAAATGGATGGGAACAGTGGGGTTAAATACGGTGTTTTTCACCACTTATTTTCGCATACCCTATAGCACTCATTGTTCCCATCGGGACAAGAATATTCTTATCCCATTTCCCCCCTTAAAAATCTTACTCATTGACATTTTGAACTTTCCTTCCCTAAGTCTCTCTCTCTCTCTCGATTTGTGAGTAATGGATGCTTGCAATGCAAGAGCCAAGGGACTTAACCCGACTTGTATACGAGTATATGGGACTAACTTTAAACCTCAATATTACTCAGTTTCCCCATCGTTTGTCGAAAAAGCGATTAGCTGTATTAGTTGTCTGTGGAAGCGTGCCAAAAAATTCCATTTCTATAATTAATATTGTCTGCGATGTACGTCATTCCTGGAAAGCTGCCAGCTCGTTTTTTATTGTATCATGAGAATATTGCATGATGTTGGAGGAAGGGGAAACAATATCTCATCAATGTTTACAAATGAACAGACTGAGATAAACTATAAACGCACCTGTACAGGGTCTATTTAAAGTAGATTAGATTATTACCTATAGGTTTCATAATGATTGGATTGATAAGCTGATATACGAGGGCGTCGATCCATCTGGGATGGGGCTGAAGGGTAGGGGGCAGACATACATAGAACATTGCACATATTATAGGTAATCAGTGGGTAGCCACGTGGGAATGGAGGGGGGCGGCACGTGCCCTCTAATTAAAATAATGGCGAAAAAAAGTAAAAGAGAAAAAAAAAGAGATAGAGGAAGGGAGAGAAGGAAAGGGAAGATGAAAAAAAAAAGATTACAGGACCCACTTCCACAACCTCCTCTAAACGATGGGCTTGATAATCCGTATTTTCATCAACCTGGTAAGATGGTGCCCCCATCCCAATCTTGATGCCTTGATGCCAGTGCCTCCGAAATGGCTGGACACGTGCTACTACACTGTTTTAGTTGTTTTGCATGATTGAAAAAAGTGGCAACGGGGGAATTCTTATGTAATGACCGGTCTTTTAATCCCTTTTTAATTTTTTTAAATATGATTTTAACACTGATTTTCTTGTATTGGTTCCCATTAGCTCGGATTCAGCATTACCGCGTTTTTCATGGATAAACAACACCCCCCCCCCCCCCAAAAAAAAAAAAACAGCAACAAAAAACAACAAAAAACAAACAAACAAACAAACAACTAATTTGAAAGTACCAATTTGACAAAATTACATTGTCGTTGAAAAATATTTTTTAAGAATTACATTTTCCTTTAAAAAAAATGTATATTAGTTGATATTCGGGCAAATGACATCTGTAAGGAAATATGTCACAATCCGTTCTGAATCGAGTGAAATTCTTGACGGTTGTCTGTTTTACTTGGTGAGCAGTGCGAGTAAAAGTCAATAATCCGTATTGACGTACATGTACTCGATAAAGAAACTAACTTTGCGTTTTATATTGATTTAGGTATGGCGAATCAAAATAGCGGAGTATCTGCTGAAGCGATGAATGACTGATTAAAAGAAATTAAGATTTCATGTATGCTCATGTGCGTTATTTCTCATATTTCTCACGGGGGGGGGGGGGGGGGGGTGGGGGTGTAAAATCAATTGTCTGGGGTGAGGAAAGACATCACGTTCTGTATTAGCCTCTACAACTAAAAGTGTAAAATGGTTTGGATTCTCCTACAGGCAACATAACACTGAGCTATTGTTTTCTGAATGGAGTCGAAATGATAACCAATAGATCATGAAAAAAATAAAAAAGAGCAATAAATATATTGAATGTCTTCTTGTGTGATTATTTGAAGTTGAGTAACTTCGCCCCGGGCTGTGTTTGTTATTAAAAACAAATTGGGCCAAATGCTCATTCAGTTTGTACGTAGTTCTGAGACGGATCATGTGCTATAAACTTGATAAAGTTCTTTAAGTTTATAGATACTGTTGAACATGTTCATTTTTTTATTAAAGTCTTCTAAATTTCTGGTTGTATAATTACAATACAAAAACATATTTTAAAAGTTGGGAATGCGCCAGACATTTTAAAGCAAAATTATCATTACAATCTCCGTCTTACATGTTTAAAGAAACACGTTAATAATAATTTTCATGTATTATATAATTTTGGGGACAAACATTTGACAGGTCTTTGGCCTTTGTTTGACCCTCCACATTTAGATATTTTTTCTGTTTATTTGTAATTATTTTAATTGTATATTGTGCCTTTCATTGTTGTTGAATTTTCATGTTTTTATTGTTGTTAATATTTCTATATATTTCCAATGTATTGTATTTTATTATTGCCATTTTTATCGAATGTGTAATAAATAGAATTGAATTGAAATAACACATGTATATTACCTTTCCTTCATGATATAAATTAATAGAGGCCTATCAAGACAGTATACACATAGACAAATCACGTCAGATATAGGCCGTAAGATATTGAGTAGGCCTTTAGTTGTAACAAATCACTTGAAAGTCCTACTGAGCACACTAAGAAAAAAGGTACTATTTTGCAACCTTCAACTGCAACAAAAGTTGCACCTTTTTGGGTGCAACTTTGCACCCTAAGAAGCTTTTTGCACCTTTAAGGGCGGCAGTTAGCTACAATTTGCACTCTTAAAGGAAGCAGAGCTGTACTCTTTAGAAAAGGTACAAATTTGCACCCTTTTGGATGCAAATTGTAGCTAACTGCACCCTTTAATAAAGGGGCAAAAAGCTTCGTAGGGTGCAAACGGGCATTAAAGGGTGCAAACAAGAACAAAAAGGTGCATTTTTGCACCCTTTTCATGTAGGGTGCAAGATTGCACCCAAAAAGGTGCTGCCAGTGTTGCATTTAGGGTGCAAACTTGAACCTTTTTGTGAGGATACGATGATTTATAGAAAATTTACGTTGTATGATAAATGGTATGATTGTTGATTACAAAAATGAGAATGAAAACCAAGATTTTATTTCCTTATACATATTTTTAAAGACATCTTTTTACATGGCAATAATACCGTTATATGCTTTATCAAAATATAATTATAATCTTTGAATATTTGAAGCGCTCGAGGCTCGGGGGTCTTGCGAGGTACACCTTCCATCCTCACCACCATCAACCCCTTCGGTGTTCAGACATTTTGCTCCGGCGACTTTATTTCGTCAGAGGTATATAGGGTTAGGGTTAGGGTTGCAGATGAGTTTTTAGATCAGGTTTGGGGGTAGGGTCATGAGGGTACAGTGTTTGCCCATGCAAGGTTGATGATAATAGTGGATACAATAATATTGACCACTGAGCGATTGTTGCTGCATGGAGCATGTGTCGTAAGGAGGTACTACATGATTGTGTACCACTAACTATAGGATGTATGATAGTATCTCATTGGTCGTACAAGAATGATCTTCCCGGGATGCTTCAGCAGTATTTGCTTTGGGTTTTATTCGTCATGGCTCAATGGTAAGGGTTAGGGTTAGGGTGAGGGTGGGGGCAAGTGTTGGGGTACAGTGTTTGGTCCAGGAATGAAGATCTAATTCGGTGAGTGTAGGACACTGACCACGAAGCAAACTGTCGCCGGATCATGTCGTACAAACCTCCCTTCCCCTCCCCGAGAGAGACAGAGGGTGGATCTCATGTTTGGGCGCCACGTCATCTGGTTGCTATGGAAACACATATTTTATACCGCATGGAAATGTTACAGACGGGTTCAGACGGTGACAAATTCGCCTGATTGATGGATCGTTATAGTACTATCGGGGCATTGAAACCAGTCTACACAGTCTGCATGCAGACAAGGCAATACACTAAAACTGCCAACACAACAGTTAACATTCACCCCAGACATAATACCTGTATAACATATTTTCAACTATGTTAATAGTTCGCATAAGCCAAATAGAGTTGAAAGTGGCGGATCCAGCCAAAAAACGAATCTGAAACGCTACAGAATTAGCCGCTTGGGGGGGGGGGGGGGGGGGGGGGGGGGGGGGACGCTTTCTGTTTATACTCGATAGGTACTTATAATGATTTGACCGGGGGCACCCGGGTACAGCCATTTTAACATGAGTAAACTTTATTTTGGGCCATGTGCATGTGATATTTACATGTATTTATGATTCTTTTTATGTTAATTCATTAATCATTCATTTTCCATTATTTATTTCATTTTCATAGAATACAATCAAAGCAAATAAACATAGAATCATACAGCAAAATAATGAAGTAATATAAAGTAACTAACATCATTGGCAATGTATTAAAAATGTTTCACTTGACAATTTATATAAAATGAAATAGGAGGACTTTTTTTAAAAGCCAGTGGTGGCTTTATAAAGGCAAAGTTCCGCCTAAAATATCTGTAATTAATATATGGAACATAGATCGTGACTTCAATTCCAATTCATGAAATTAAACTTGAGTTTATGTCATGACACAAAACACTCATCGAATCTCTTAGGACTCCACAAGAACACACGCTCCTTATTTTAAAGGTCTATTTTTGTATGTTTTTTTAATTTGTAGAACATAATTATTGTCGGATGTGGATGTAGGTCGAAGTAGAGTACAGTTTTCACTTCATGATATTGCATGAAAGATTTTTTCTTGCCCTGTCGAACGTAATTAGGATCTCGCCTTAATGCCCTCAAAATTGAAATTGACAGCCATTGGCATTTTGGATAAGGCTAAAGCTAGTTTAGAGGGGAAATTACCCCCCAACCGCTATTACGTAATTCTACATAATTACATGGAAATATATACGCCACTCATTAGCCGTACACTGTAATATTTCCACCACTCATTTTTTTTAAATCATTTTGTCAAATTTAATGTTTATCGAACAAAAGTGCTAATGTAAAATTCATTTACAAGTGTTCGTCTATGAAAAAGGATTCAAGGATTGAAACAAGACTAGGTAATGTTTTGGCTCCATTTGATAATCATGTTATTATATTGCTGACGAGGTCAACGCACTTTCAGCGAGATCGTATAGTGCATGACAATATGAGTGGGTGGACTGAGAAGCGTGATGGTAATATATGGAGTTCAATTATTGCGACAGACATTGTATACATTATTTTCCAAATTTCTTTTTTTTTTTAAATTCACAATCGCAGGGCAATGATATTGCTGTAAAACTGTCAAAAGACACTGTGGAATATACAGTATGGATAATGTTGTTAGATATACTGACATTCTCAAATATTGAAGAATTCGTGGTTAGGTGACGTTGTAATTTTCCTAAAATTGAGAAGATACATTTCGATTACTTGTCAGGAGTAAAGCAGGAAAAACAAGTCGTCTGTAGCCATTACACACTATAATGTGGCTGACATCATTATCAACAATAATGTTGATAATGATATCAACTACAATGGTATGATAATCTTATTTATTGTTAGACAAGCAGGTGATGCGAATAATAATATCAATCGTCAATAATGATATGAGGTTATTTGATAACGAATACAATTGTAAGGCTCTACGTCTCAATAAATTTGTAAATGAGTATAATCAATTATTTAGTTAACTGACTCATTACATGTCCATCCCCATAGTGTTATAATACATGGCCCTCCAGTAATATTCAATTTCTCTCCTTTTTCTTCATCTTCAGGAGTATATGATTATTGAAATAATAAAAAATAATGCAGATTTATGTCATTACCATTTTTGATATATAGGAGAAAGGGTCTGGCAAAGAAAGTTGGGAACCTAAAAGGGCAAGTCCAGGGGGTGTTTCACAAATAGTTAAGTTTGACTTAAAAGTCATGCGTATAAGTGCCAAAGCGCATACAGTATTAAACGCGTAATGTCATTGGTAGATTACCCAATAACACGCGTCCCCTGAGCATGATCTGACCAATGCGGTGATGCGTAATAATACAGCGCGCAACTAGGAATTTAAGTGCGACTTTAAGTCAAACTTAACTCTTTGTCCCATACGTTACCGACCACTTATAAGATTTTCGTTTTATCTGGGCCCCGCAAACTTGTTATCAATAACAAGTTGCAATAACTGTTATAAGCTACTGAGATCCTTGCATCTGATTGGTTGAGAGCAAATTTGTCATAGAAATGTGGCAGTTGTTACTGCATGATAAGAAATTTTATGAAACGGGACCCAGACCGAATAATTATGAAGTAGAATGATACATTTCATGCCAATCATAAGTCGACAAGTATGGGACACGAAAATTACCAAGTACCTTGGATCTGCCATAATATATCATACCGTTTGTATCTCCAAAACGGTAAACTGCGATTGACCTCGAAGTTGAAGACTATATAAAAGAACAATAGTTTCCCACGCATGGAAACGTCCAGGAATACTCATCTTACGTACCTTATGAATACCATGCATAATGATTTATCAATATCTCTGATTGTTCTCTCTGAAATGAACCCGACACTTTCAAAGAATCCACATGTACTTATAGCATGAAAACACCTAGTTTGGTCTAGTTTCCACGGCCTAGATAATAACACTATATTTGTGTTTATTATAACCTTGTCAACACGTGACTGAATGATTATAAATATTGATGGATGGATGAATCAAGGAGTTCTGCGGTAACTCCCTGGATGAATGGAATACGTGAAGGATGAATGAATGGAAGAATAAATGAATGATTGCATAAATGAAGGAATGATGAAGCAAAAAATGGGGAAGAGAATTAGGAATAAGTAACTGAATAAATTATTCATTAGTTTATTTAATGACAGGCGTCGTGGAAACACTTCAGAAGTAAGCGTATTCAAGTGCCTACATGTATCTGTTATGTCCCCGAAGACCTACCAATTATTATTATTATTATTATTATTATTATTATAATTATTATTATTATTATTATTATTATTATTATTATTATTATTATTATTATTATTATTATTATTATTATTATTATTATTATTATTATTATTATTATTATTATTATTATTATTATTATTATTATTATTATTATTATTATTATTATTATTATTATAACTCTAACTACGACTTAACCCACGTTCGTTTCGCCCTAACGTCGAATTTCTATTGTGACGGAATAAACCTATTGTTAGGTTTCGCCTTAAGTCGCAGATAGGTAAATAATAATAATAATTATTATTATTATTAATACTAATATCATCATCATCATCGTCATCATCATCATCATCATCATGATGGCCATACCTTTTTACACTGTACAAAGCCAGATCTCGACTGGTCACGAGGACGCCCGAAGTATCAAAGCCATGAAGCAGAATGCAGGCCTAATGCAGGTCGGGGTCAAAGTACTTTGTCTCATCCCCTTCTCATCTTACCATTCGTGATATCTAGGAATAGATGCTATAAATTTTAGCATTTTGGTAGCGCGCCATTGAGGAGCAAGGGGCGATGAAAGATGGGGGAAGTAGGACACATCGATAGCAGGTCAGAAGACAGAAAGCTAGAAGTGTGAGCTTCATTGAGGGTAAATGGTTTTACACCTTTTCACTAATATGATAAAAATGGGACCAAAATCGATTTCCCAAGATCTGGACTGTAATCTAATTAAAATGACAGTCTTGTTTCCAATATTTCAAGTTAGTCTTCATATTTAAAAAAAGATCAAAACACTGTTTCGGGTTGGGTTTTTTTTTTTATTCACACGCATCAACTTCTGCATGCGTCACTGTGAATGTATTATTTTGATCATGCAGCTTATCACTTTGATTGATGATTATGACCACGATCCTAACATAAATTGAATTAACAATAAGCCCTCCAAATCCAATCCAAGTCCCGTCATAAAGTTAAGCGTAGTAGAAAATAGAGATAGATAAAAGGAGAGGGGCGGTAACGCGAGAGGGCGATAATATGACCCCTTTCTCTCCGCACTCCCCCCTCACTCGATGACATCGTTCTCTCACATTTCACATTTCCTAGAGTCCGGTACCCCTCCCCCCCCCCCCCCCATGAAATCTAGGCCTTTCAATGGCTGGACCCTCGCTACGCCTTTTGGGTCATAAATTGGTCCGGTATCCCCACCCTGCGTGGCCTTCCCCAATATGACACTCAAGATCATCAAAATTACAATAAATTAATCTAATATCTATAGAACTAAGGGTCCTGTAAAAAAAAGGTCTTTTCTCGACCTCTATCTTGTAAATGAGTTATTAAAGGGATTCGGTATCTTTGTGGAGGTTTGATTTAATAAATTGTTGAATTTTGATATCTGTTTTGTATAATAATGTTCAGAAGGATAAATAAATAGCCAGGCATATAAGGGTTTTCAAATATATTATGCTATTAAGATATCTATGACTGAATACATTTACGAAAGCGTATGGCCATATACACTTTAGTCTATAACACTGAGTCTACGGGGGAAAATGAGTCTGGCATTTCCCGTCACTTGCATATGTTTACTTTTGTATGTTTGCATATGTTTACCTGGGCTTCATTTTTACACCATATTACCTACAATGATAGCATGTAAGGCCAGGCAGCTCAGATTTTATCAAGCCTCTACAAAGTTACCAAATCACTCTAAAACCCGATAAAGTCCCACAAGATATGTGTAATGAATTATGATACCAGCGGAAGGTATTCACTTCAGCCTTGGTATGTCTGGGTCAACACGGCACCAGCACTCATCCGACCCCTAATTTGCAACTCAACCGCATGAGAAACCACCTGGTTCAATGTGTGAAGGTGATCTTTATGATCCAACCATCATTTATACGTACACAATTCAAAAACAAAACAAAGAAACAAAACGAAAACAAAAAGCCAAAAAGAATATAAACTACGTATTTTTCAGTCTTTGTTTTTCTTTAAACATTATTTTTGGACCGAATTAATGATGATGATACTGAAAATGATAATGAAACATAATAATAATAAGTGTAAGTGTAACACAATCGACGCATAAGTCGGGAAAACGCCCCCCCCCCCCCCTCAAAAAAAAATAGTACTAATAATATTAAAAATGATAAATAAATAATAAATCGATTATAATTTTCCTTCTGCGTCCACTCAACATTTGTCCAACGATGACAGCTTTTTATTTACACTTTTGAAAAGTGCTTTCCGGCCACCCGCCCCCCCCCCCCCCCTTCCCCTTTCTGATACTTGGGCAAACATATCTCAACCCTTCCCAGCTGCAGTCCTCAGATCCTTCTTTCAGGCTTATGAGTGGTATATGCGATGCGGTCTGTAATGTGTCATGCTCACCGCCAACGATGAACATGATATGTGAGTTAGGGGGCGGAAGGGGATATAAATGCCCCATTATCCTATTCCAAAATATTTTCAATTCATATTTTATCGTTAATAAATCCTTAAAGTTCTAAAATTCACCTGCTCAATTTCTCGATGCATGAGTGTGTTAAGATTTTATTGATATATATATATATTTGTATGACCCCTCTCCTTCGCTGCCCCACCACAACAATTAAAATGTTCTAGGGACGCCCCTATCATGGTAATCCTTCATGAATGATGTCTCAAACTTTTCCATCATCATTCTCCTGCGTGTAGCTGTCCGCCATCAAAGGGGTTGATCCTCGTTGCATGGGGATGTGCCCCAATAATAATCAGCTGAGGATAATGGGGAAGGAGAGAATGACGAAAAAGATGATCATGGTGATGTTGATGATAATAATAATACTATTAATATTAATAAATTTCATCTATAAAGTGCCTTTTCGTAAGATACAAAGCGTATGACGATAATGATTCAGCGCATGCGTAAGACGCCATAATGTAAATACAGTAAAAGGCGATAACGCAGTGTGTGCTTACCATTAATGTACCCTCCCCCTCCCCAATCATGAAAATGGATCGACGCCCCTGCCTCCATTTCTATCGTATTTGCGGTGACGAGGGGCCGGTGATGATTTCCTGCGGCGCCACCGCAGCAAAACCTTCGACGACCATTCGCCTTATGATTGCGTGTTACAGGAATGCCACGAATGTCAGAGTCGCTTCATGATTAAGCACTTGAACTGCATCAGTTACAGTCATTGCTATCACCAGATCAATTTACACCTTGTGTGGCCGCTTGTTACAGTAGTTAAACATATGTATAAACAGAGGAGTGCTTGATAAGAAACAGTATAATATGATTCATAAACAAATTAAAATACATTATACAAACGGAGATGCCGCCAATTTAGAGACAGGAACAAAATCAAATCAAACACAGGGAAAATAACATTTCATATTAATAACTGTTTAATCGATGAATTGGTAATTATTATTGTTATTAATAAATGGTTGAACATGAATGAGTAATTCCAGACTTCCTTTTGAGACATATCATCATTTTGTTTATAATCCGTGTTTAAATAGACCAAATTGCTCATATTTTAAATCAATATAATTTACCATCATCGGATGTTTTCGCCATCACTATTTTCCACCTGTCTACTCTCTTTTCATCCCTCTACAATCTTCATTTTCTTCTGTCTGTTTTTTTCCAGGCCCTTCATTCATCTCATCATTCGAAATTATCGTTTTTAAATCATGTCTACATACCCTAACCCCTTCCCCTTTCTCGTTTAATACCCCCTCGTTGGAACACATGATGATTAACATGAACAATTATTGACCCTAAATGAATGATCAAAAGAAATAGATAGGACAGAGCAGTGGTGAATTTCTAAATTTCTAACCGTGCCCCCTTGAAACACATTTGGCATACATTCAGTACACAAAAATGCCCCTTAATATATTTTTCGGAAATGTGCCCCCCCCCCCGAAATAATCTTGGATCCGCCCTGGGTTAGAGAGGAGTTATTCCCACCCCCTTTCTTCCAGGCCCATGTGGTACCCCCTGGTTGGACCCAATGATGATTAACATGAACATGTATTGACCCTAAAGGAATGATGACGAGGGGGGGGGGGGGGTAAACGGGTTAGAAGGGTGCATACCTGGCACGTTTGTCGGCTGTCGATGACAGAGGCAAAGAGCGATGGCCGCATGATGATTTCTAAGGGGGGGGGGTAAGAAATATATTGTGGTGGGGGCAAACTTAAAAATCAAGTCTCTGTGTACTTTTGTCCTGGGTGCAACTCGGGAGGGGGAGGGGGAGTTGGTAACTGGAGGGGCGGGGCACATAATACCTCCCTCGTGCAGAGCCACTGGTGGAGATTGATGTCACAAGGCATGTCAAGACAGCAAGAGGAGAAAAACGTGAGTCCAAACATCTCTTCAATATTCTTTGTCATTCATGCTTTGATCTTTCCAGCGTAATAGTTTATACAGGCTTACTTCCCCCTTCATTATCATTCCTCTGCGTTTAAAAAAAGGCGAAACAGGGAACTGGGGAAATTGAATTAATGTACATTACGCACTGTACCATACATTATTGTGTAAAGGTATACCTGTCAATAACAAATAACAGAATGAATAGAATAAGTTCATTAAAATTAGAGCATGAAATGAATACCCCCACCGCAAGTACCCGTTTTCAATTAGCACTAATAAATTCCTATTGTTTACCTGCCTCCCCCGGTATACCATGTTGGCACCATTATGTTAGTATAAATAAAATATTCGTCGTATCAGTGTAAAAAATCAAATGGGATAGCGCTCATTGTACATATGCGTTATCCCCATTTTATCGAAATAATAGAAAAGTCATCTGCCATGCTTCAGCATGCACGCGAAAAATAGTTTAACCTTGGAGTGACGTAGCGCCGGGGAAGGTACGTGCCCCCACCCCCATCATTTAACAAAAGTGAAGGAAGAAATAGATAGAGGGGAATAGGGAAATTATAAAAAATAACAACAACTGTGAAGTAGAATTAGCCCCATCCCCTCCCTTCACAGACCTTCCCCGCTCAGGGGCTCCGTTCCCTTGTATTTCAACTTAATGCACCCCCTCCCCCCTCTCCCTACTGGACCATTGCTCCGCCACTGCCTGTATCCATTCAAAATGAACCTGTCATGGTCTATATACAACATGATGGACCAAACGACATACGTCAGAGGTACCTGCTAACATTAATTAGAAAATACCTGCCTTGTCAAAATAGCATCACGACTATACGCAATGAAAATCTAGGTCACAGCATCATGATGAAAAGTACAATGAACCTTAGGTAGCCCGTCGAAGCATTATGGACCCCACGGCTATCTATTGAATTAATTAATTCGCCATACATCCATTTAGAATAATCACAACAAATTGATACGACCTCTATCATCGTGAAGCAAGTTAAAACTCGTTTCCATGAAACTCAGTCGGTCTTGTTTACATGTATTTTGTATCCAAATAAAATTATTATGATGACAACAATTTTGTATGTTTGTTTTTGTTTTGTTTTGTCTTTTATGTTTGCTCATTATGATATTTTCATTTTCATGTTGATTATAGTATAATCACTGTTTTCAGAACATAACAATCACAATGTAAAAGCCATCTAAAATACATGTATATTGGTGCATGTTGAAAAATCCCTTTTACAAGCAGAATTCACTTAAATAATGTCGTCATAAGAATGTGAATGTAACGCTTATGAGGGTCGGCCGCCACCCCGTCCTAAAAATGGATCGATACCCTTTTATGAATATATTGTTTATCTCCTATGTCAAATGGCCTGGTGTGTTAATCTGGGTTTTAACAATTAAACTAAAACGCTATACCTAACTGCCCAAAGTTCACTTTCACCTAATCGTTAAAAAAAACCCTGATAGTACGATTAAGGAGGATAATCACATCACGTTTCAAGTTCAAGTTCAAGTTCGCTTTATTTTCATATTCACATTTCACATTTCATTTTAATACATGTAGGTTTGTTACAAAAATTAATAATGATAAAAATAATACAGTGTTTATGTAATAAACATAAGTACATAAAATATATTATATCACTTTGGGTTACTTGTCGTAACTTGTAAAGAATGACTAAAAAAATTGGAAATGAGGATATGAAGGAGCCTAAAGTAAAAGCAAAGCTTGTTGGTTATAGGCTCCAGAGAGTAATAAAATATAAGTCTTACAAGGCTGTGAGAAAGAACAAAAATAGTTGAAGATAGGTTTAAGTAAAACAACTATATGTATTATTAAAAGTTTCATCAAATCTGAGTGAATAATCAGCGAAAGATACTTAAGTGCAAATACAAAAAGAAGTATGGATTTGAGCACGGAAAAGCATAGTTATCGACAGGAAATTGATAATTGCATAATCGCTATAATGTATACACCATACCATGCGCATAGTGACTGTCTTGATAACAACACGATATTGATGACAATAATATTAAAACATATCATATTAATGTCCAATATACAATGTTGTAATCAACTACGGTAAAACTCGAGAAAAAAAATGTTCATTAAAATTCGCTAATATCGTCAAGCTTAGCAAAATGAGAACGGAATAATATAATAAAACAAACTCTGTGTCTTTCTTTCTTTCTTTTTGTTTGTGTTATTGTATAGAATCCTTAAGGTTAAGTGACCTTTCATCCCATCCTATATATACCTTCTCTAAGCAAAATCTTACTGATCAGGGTCAACTTTTAAACCACATTTATACTGTCAGTCATCAAACTGCACAAAAAACAAACATCATAAAATATTTATATACAAATAAAATAGTATTAACCCAGAAAATCTAAGTGATATTTTTTATTTTTATGCATAATGAATACGATCAAAGTGATATTCTATATTGGACATCCACTACTGCCACCTTCCTATGAAGTTTATACAGCAGTAGCCTCTTGTCGAGGCCCTGGCGCTGTTGAAATCCTTGGCGATATGGAGGCAATGGAGGCAAACCGAGGCGCTTGCCTCGGTTTGCCACCATATCGCCAAGGATTTCAACAGCGCCAGGGCCTCGACAAGAGGCTAATACAGCAGGTGTCATGGGCGTTTATCGATATACTAAGCGAGTTTATAAATAGAAAGTAAATATTTGACGGATAGAAAAAAAATAGTATAAATATTTGTGTTCTGTGTTTGTATAAACAATGAAAACTACGTCAGCGGAACGGAAATTGGCATGTGGATCTTCGCACGGTAGTCGCCAAAGTTTACTCTTTCAATATTGATAACGTGTTGGAGATCGATGAATTCCTGCTAACAGCTGTGTGAAGGGTAGATGCATTGAGGGAGGTCATGTGAAGGGCGTGGCCCGTGTTCCTCCTCCTAGTGGTGTTTTGGGAATTTTCCCATCACCACGTGTAAGTGTGTTTTGGTTTGGAATTTGGCTTCCATCACGTGACGTTGAATGACGATGGTGGATCAGGTGATTGTTTTTATCATCCATCAATATTTGGTTTGGAGAGCACTGGCTTCAATATGGTATAATATTAAAAACGTCATAATATTTAACACGTTGATTAGTGAGTATAATAGTTCAATTATTAAAAGCCTACAGCCTACATTTTAGTTCACTGCATTTTAGTGATTAACCTAATACATGTACTTGCAAAAGTTGTTTAAAGTAATAATAAAGAGGGTACATTCACTTTCGAAATGTACCTATAATAGCAGTCAGTATATGCTTGAAGTAATAAAATTTCGACCTCTGCTAGACGGAAATCATAAATCTATTTATGATATTTACACCGATTCCATAAATTTCAAGGTAAAATAATAAGACTAAGAATGAATAGTCAATCAGAACTTTTGAAAACTGATAACAATTAAAATGAGTTGTTATTGTAACAGTTGATATTTTATGTCTCTCTTTTTTTTGTCTATCTTTTCATATCAAACCATGGACCTAGGTCCATGATCAAACCAATAGAATTCTCCTATAAGTACCTTTTCCATAGCTGCCAAATAAATACACATACATCCTTCATCATGCGGTATAAGTTGACATATTATATCACTGTTCCGTTGGAAATTTTTAACTCGTATACCTCTATTATCGGTTGCGATGTGGAAGATTTTTCTTTGAATTTTCTGTTAACCTCCTCTGGTTTCGATAAACAAGCAAACCACAGATTTTACAATTCCCAAAAGCGGTAAAAATCTTGAAAGTGTCCTTTGACTTGGATTCTGAGTTTCTTAGAAAATGAAAGTAATAAGCCGTTTTGTTTATAGGCTATCTGGGCTTTCATCCTGTCAAGAACCAGTGGGGTGAATCTTGTGGTATAATCAGGATGAGCTTGCGCATTCTTTTCCATACAAGCATGACAAGCTGCCATTTTGTACCCGGTACCTACCATGTATTTCAAACTTATCAAAGAACAACAATCCTCTATTACTTCTTGAAGACATTCAAGGGTTGTAATATTTGTAAACAATAAAATACAGTCTTACAACATAACATTTCCATATTCAAAGTTAACGAATATAGGTTAGTCGAGAAAACAACATATCAAGATCATAGGCACTTAAGGAAATTGCTTAGAGCCAAAGAAGGTAAACTGTATGAAAAAAAGTCCTTTTCACTGTTGGCAGAATGGTCATTCAATATTTTGTTACGCGACAACTATCAAAATAATGCGTCTTTCTCGTAATATGAAACTTTCCTGAGGGTATGATATTTGCACTGATCTTTATGGAGCAAGACTTTCCTTTAATATTAAATTATATAGGCCTATATGCTCAATAATACACCGAGGACCTGATCATGTAAATAATAATCTAGGCATTGGCGGATCCAGGGGGGGGGGGGCACTTCCGGCCCGTGCCCCCCTTTCGGAAGAAAAATATGCATTTTGACCATAGAGGATCCGTCCTTTTGTCGATTTGTTGAATGAAGACCTTTTTTTGTTGTTGCTTGTCAGAGAATTATGGAGGGAAACAGGACCCCCATAACCCCCCTCCCCCCCCCCCCCCCCCCCCCATTGAGCGACTTTTCGAGAAGCTGGCAAGACCCAAAAAATACGGGTCTACATTTTCCAAAAGTTGACAAACCTGCATTTGTGTGCCCCCCCCCCCCTTATACTAACTCCTGGATCCGCCCCTGAATCTAGGTATAAACCACATATGTCGACATACTCCCTGCTAACTGGGCGTTGTGGCGTGCGCCTGTAATCCAGCTACCAGTGGAAGTTACAAACTGATTCAGCGGACCCAGGTTCGAGACTGAGTCACGTCTTTCGGATGGTGACGTTAAAGGTCGGTCCCAGACGTAAATAATCATATCTGATTGGTACACGTCTGTAAAAACCCAATTACACACAATACTCCCTGCTTATATTTTCATACAGCATATTGAGGGTATAAAGTCAATATAACTCAACATGATCCTCAACCGTGCTTTTGTCTGCCAAAATATAGAAAAATATTACATCAGAGCATCAAAATGAAGTTCATAAAAGCGTTATTGTCTGCTTCTGATAGACTGAAATGCACTTTGCTGTAATCATTCATCCTTTTATAAATTACACGTTGGAGTAAAATGTCAGAAGTAATAGTATTATAAGCAGTGAATAAAGGCTGTCTTAGAAGAACAGGAAAAACAAAGATTATACTGTTACCAAAATCCTATTTTCTTCCGAGTAAAATAGTGGATGCATTTTTATCGTGTAAAACATTTTGTCCAGACGAGTGTCTAGCAATAGACCGGTTCTGTAATGTATTCAAATTCATGCCCATTTCTTCTTTGAGCACCTAGTGACGAGCTATTCATTAACCTGCTTTTTATAAATGAGCCTCAATGCTTGGAATCCAGTTTGCATACATTACTTGTTGCTATGTCCGACAAGCCTCCGACAAGCCTCCGGCAAGCTTTCAGGTTGTCAAGAACAACCTTTGTTTGAGAGGTATGTATACAATTTGAATACAAGTCAGGACATACCGAAGCAGTCTATAATAGACCGCTTCTGTCATGTATACAAATTTATGCACATAAATATATTCTCTGAGCACCTAGTGACGAGCTATTCCATGAACATGCTTTTTATAAATGAGCCTCAATGCTTGGAATCCAGTTTGCATACATTATTTGTTGCTATGCCCGGCAAGCCTCCGGCAAGCTTTCAGGTTGTCAAGAACAACCTTTGTTTGAGAGGTATGCATAAAATTTGCATAAAACGCATCGATCTCACACGAACGAGACAACTGCAATAAGTTCACCAATAGAAGGCGACATTCCATGACGTTGAGCTGGATTTACGGAGAACCGGTATACCGAGTCAACACAAACCAAATAAAATACGTCGAGATAACAGCCAATATAGTACATTGCCTAAACTGCAAGAAATTGGAAAAGTAAGAAAAAATGTTCGTAAATAATGCACTGGAGGACATGGTAGAATTCAGTAACTGCAATAGAGTACCGAAGTGTGACGTCATCAAATTTTGATTTTTGTATTTCAGTATTTATATGACCATATTTAGGTAGAGCATGATGGAAAACGTTCACACATCAAATTTGACATGAATCAGTTCATGGTGGCCCAAGGTATGGCTATATGAATATCTAATTAGCCCCATTGAAGTCAGTGTAAATTGGCCTGGTTCTTAACAGTTTAGAACCAGGCCAGTTTAACACTGACTTCAATGGGGCTAAGGAGGTATTCATGCGGCCATATCTCGGGGCCCAATGAGCCAACTGCCATAAAATTTGGGATCTGGATGTTTTTCACCATGTTCCTTTGAGATATGGTATAAAAAATGTCAAAATGAAAAAATAGCTTTTTGTGACGTCATCACTTCGGTACTCTATAACAACAAGAGCAGCAAAACAAACAAAAACAAGAAACAAACCAAAAAATTTGTGTCAGAGATTTTTCTCTGTATTTGTGCCCCCCCCCCCCCCCCCAAACCAGACCAGAGAAATCTGCTTCCACCACTTTTTGGAATTCAATGACAAGTTAGTTTTTTAATAATGTAATAGTCCAGCAACAAACAACAAACAAAAGCAACGAACAATGGCCTATGTGCCTATGATTATGTCGGCCTGTTCAAGTAAGAGGTCATTTTTACCATTTGGTTGCACAAATAGTAATCTAAAACTGCTTTTAGAAGATTGATCATACAAGCCAGGATATGTCTATACAAAATCACGTTCGTGGTCACAATGAATTCTGTTAGGCGCTTATATCAAATAAATAAACATTATGAAGGTAGAATATGGTAATAGATTCAAATCATTTAATACAGACTAGTTACTTTTATAGAAAGACAGATAGAGAAAATAAGTGTTACTCCACTTTTAAATTTAGTTTGTTACTCCTGCCAGGCCTTTATGGATGTCACTGGGATACTAAAAGTGCTTAGAGGGTGACATTGCGTATCATTCATTGGAGTCAGCTTGATCTGTTGGGAAAATTACCAGAGCACAATCTTTCAGTTATTACAAGATATATAATATGCAATTGACCAACCTATGGACATTCAAAGAATAAATAATTTCTAAATCAATAAACAGATTCAAAGAATAAATAGTTGCTTCTTGAGCTTACAATATCCTCTTAGCTTGTAACCTTGGAGATATCGAGGAGGTACTAGGCAAGGTGGCCTATAGTCCCTCCTTGGATATATTACGCAGCTAATGCCGGATATGTTTTATTTATTTATTTATATTATTTTATTTTTTATTTTTATTTTATTTTATTTTATTTTATTTTATTTTATTTATTTATTTATTTATGTATTGATTTATTCTTTTTATTTATTTTATTATTTTAATTTTTTAAATTTATTTATTTATTTATTATTATTATTATTTTTAATTAATTAATTAATTAATTATTTTTTTATTTATTATTATTACTCTTTTTTTTGGGGGGGGGGGCATCCGACACGTACCCCCCCCCCCCCTCTCTTTTTTTTTGCCAAAAGGCATACCTTAAGTACACAATTCTAAGATATTAAAAATGCAATTACCTTTATTTTTTTGTTTCATATCAGGCATTTTCAGACAATTATTGTGCCCCCTCTTTCACAAAATCTTAGATCGGCCCCTGATGTACGTCATCAGGTTTCATAATAGGATTGTTGTTAAACTTATCTAATCATTCATTATTCGTCACTGAAATGCATTTCACGATATCACAATGGAGAGAAAAGTGTTCGAACGGACTGTTGGTATATATGCCGACTTGTCAATACAATCTGCAGAAGCAATGTTTTTTTTTTTTTTTGAATAAGATGAATGTTAGTGTTTCATCTTTCATGTATAGCGCCATCTATTGGCGTTCTGCACTATTGTTGTCTGCAAAATGCTGGCATTTTTTACTCCTGGGATGCTCCGACATAATGCTCCGGGTTTTGTTTCGTCAAAGATAAAGTGTTAGTGTTTTTAATAAATATTGGGTTTTAGGTTAGGTTTAAGGTTATGGTTAGGTAAAGTGTATGGTCAGGGTATGATGTTTATATACTGGATTAAAAATTAAATTTTAGAAAAAAATAATTCTGCAGCATTTTGAAATTGTAATTCCCTTGTTATTTATTAACTCACATTAAGAAACCCTATAAAATTATGGGTTAAAAAAAAGAAATTGTACACAAAAGTCATGAAACGTGGAATTTGATTTTACAGTTATGTACTTTGATAGATACTTTTCATTTCATGTGATTCACATTCATTTAGTTCTAGTTCTTTTCCTATCTCCTTTAAAATTCATCTAGATCAATATCGTTGCATTAATCATACTTTCTTTATGCCACTGTGTAATTTTGTTGTTGTTCGGTTTTTCTTCTTCTTTTTCTTCTTCTTTTTTTCCTTCTTCTTCTTCTTCTTCTTCTTCTTCTTCATCTTCTTCTTCTTCATTTTTTCTTCATCTTGTTCTTCTTGTTCTTCTTGTTCTTGTTCTTGTTCTTTGTCTTCTTCTTCTACTTCTTATATTTATTAACATTGTTGTAATTATTATTGTTGCTATTGTTACTATTATTGTTTGTATCATAATAATAATAATGATAATAATAATAAAAATAATAATAATAATAATAATAATGATAATGATAGTAATAGTACTACTACTACTAATTTATTATTATCATCATCATCGTCATCATCATTATTATAGCCTACTCATCATCGTCACCATCATCATTATCATTATAATTATTGTTATTATTATTATTACCACTATTATTGTCATTGTTCATTATCATCGTCATCCAGGCGCCTGGGAACGATTTTGTTACTGGGGGTGCTGGAGGTCCTCAGCATTTTAGTGTCTCTTTTTAACTACTTTTTAATGAAGAAAAAAAAACAATTGCAGGGGGTGCTACAGCACCCCCGGCTCCCATGCCCCTGTCGTCATCAATCATAGACATTTGGGCAATTTATATTATATTGTGGTTTTTTTTCAATAGTCGAGTTTCGCAAAAGTTTGAACTGCAGTCCGGCGTATGTACTACTGCACTCTGCAATAACTTATAAGTGCCTCGATAATAGAACATTAATGATATCCTTCACGTTATCATCTTGTGTTTTCTCATGATTTCAATTCGTCATAAAAAAGACAAATAACTCAACCTCCCGGCTCCCGGTGCAGCGCAGAGTTTGGTATACTAAATGTTGTTTCGAGTAGTTACAGCACGTAATAAGCTATATTATTTTTTACATAATATACGGTATATATATATATATACATATCACGATGCACATGGCGTTCCATAATTGACAATTGCCTTCTTCGTGTGTCGGAGAGAGACGAGCACAGAGATTCGGACTTACAGATAATCATCGGAATTTTACAAAATGTGAGTACTGAATATCATACGTTAATGTATAGTGATTGAAATGAATGTATGAGTGTCTTTGTGGTAGACATTTCAAACTCATTTATAGTGATCTCTTCTTGAAATGATCGGTAATGTGGCTGGTGGTCGGTGTCATAACCACGTAGCGGGCATTCACGAAACCTTCATGCCGAAACTCCCCGCTATGCAATGTCGATAAACAGTCGGTTACAGTCGGTTGCCCGCAGTACGTCTTCGTATTGTAATCATGTCGACATGCGAAGAATGTCCCTCCATGACTCGACAACAAGGCGTCATGACCGAATGACATTGACAGTAGCTTCTTTTGATGCTCTTCTTATATGCTGTGTTTCATTTCTATTGAGTTAATGACTGTTTCGTGGTGTTATGATCGTGAAATAGCCTAGGATATCACGGCTTGTCTCGAATGGGTGGGGTGCGGGAGCGGGATGGGAGCGGGATGGGAGCGGGAACGGGCACACCCTTTCGAGACAAGCCCCCCGGTTATCTCGAATGGACGCGTTACCAGCGAGAAGTTCAATGAACGCGCCACTTCGAGACAACCGGGGGGCTTTCCTCGAATGAGTGTGTTGAGTAGACTTTTGTAATAGACGTTTTAGAATTTTTTTTTTAAAATGTACTCTTGCTGGTTTTTTCGTTTTTCTTTTGTCTAAGATGTAGAAAATATAACCGGCAGTGGCGGCACCAGGATTTTTAAAGTGGGGTGGGGGGGGGGGGCAAAAGAAATTGTTGGGGGCAAGGGCGGACAAACAAAATTTTCCACCCTTTTATTTTTTTCACTCCGAAAATTATTGGGGGCAACTGGGGGGCAAATGCCCCCCCCCCCCATGCCCCCGGTGCCGTCACTGATAACCGGGGGTTGTCAAATGAATGTATGAGGTTGCATGAATTCATAATGGAATGTTCATTTAAAAGTCAAAGGTCTCGTCGGGCAGACAGTCCAGAATAGAATGTTAATTCACTGCGGCGTATTTTTTTACGGGGGGGGGGGGGGAGGCACAAGATGGCCATGCCCCACCCCTTATTGGTGGGTGAGTAAGAAAATAGGAAGATGAATGAGGAAGATGAAAAAATATTCCCGGGAAAATGTAAATAGGGGTCAATTTTCGCAGACTCTGGTGGTTTCCTCCCCGGGGATAGGTGGGGGGGGGGGGGGGTTAATTTCCTAAATTGCCTGGATAGGGGGTCCAATATCTCAGAAAATTTCCCGGGATAGGGGGTAAAACAAATTCCAACTTCTCCGGAATAGGGGGTCACTTTTGAAAAGGAGTATAGGCCTACCCCTGGTATGGGGAGTTGGGGGCCGGGTACAAACGACCTTTTGATATGAGTTTTGACTTTTGATAGTGGGTATTGATAGAATGATAGTGGCATTAAAAGGTGTTTCTAACTTTGGAAAGATGATAAACACACCTTGGCTTATGTCAGCACATGTCTGTAACACAATTTCACAATATTTAACAGGTCACGCCAAAAAAATAAAAATAAATTAACAATCCTAGCTACGCCACTTGCCCTTTCTTCCCCGTGTGTTTTAATGCATAATTATTCAATTCTCCGATTTATTTTGCACAAATAATGATTTCCTTGTCAAAAGCATTTTTAGATACCGTTTTTTTATATTTTCTACATCTTAGACAAAAGAAAAACGAAACGTCTGTTACAAAAGTCTACTCAACACACTCATTCGAGGAAAGCCCCCCCCGGTTGTCTCGAAGTGGCGCGTTCATTGAACTTCTCGCTGGGAACGCGTCCATTCGAGATAACCGGGGGGGCTTGTCTCGAAAGGGTGTGCCCGTTCCCGCTCCCATCCCGCTCCCATCCCGCTCCCGCACCCCACCCATTCGAGACAAGCCGGATATCACCATTCACATGATTCAGTTCACTCTGTCACCGCCTCCGGTCTCCGCACAGAGACAGAAGCGTTTCAATATGACAGATGCATTGGTGTCCTCTTTTCCCTACCATAGACTCTGTATGCAAGCGTTTTTTGTGCATGCTAACGAGTGGTTTCCTTGACTTGGCGTTGCCGTTGGTTAGACATGTTATTGTTACTGTTAGACATTTTCATTTTCATGTTTTACACTTATAGTAGAGACAGAAACTGTCTCTAAGAGACAGAAACTCTGCTGTGCAAACCGAATACACATTGACTTACACACTATAACAGTTTGAATACGGCTGGAAGATTTTCAAACGGAGAAAACCTTGGACCCTGAATTACCTGAAAAAGGAGCAAAAAGGAATAAAACAGTCAAATTGGTAAGTGTTGAACATGTTCGTTTAAGTATAGAGCCTAGGCCTAATCTATTTAATTTACACAAATATTTTTAAAAATCGTAATATTCACATTTTAACAACGACATGCCTACTGTTCCTCGGTGGTCAGTGAGTTTGCACAGGCGAGTGTATGGAGTGTTTCTGTCTCTAAGTGAAGAGCCGACCCTATCCAAATAAGAGGCTAACGAACGAGAGACAGAATTTTCGGTCTAGTTTTACAGCAGTCACCCTTACACGAGGTTAGATCTATTAACTTTGCACAACCACTCATAGTCATGCCTATGTGGGACTGTGTCATACATTCACTGTTGCAGTAGTCAAAAGAAGACAACAAAATTGCTCTAAGCAAGATTTATTTTTGTACCTATCTACAAGGTAGGTACAGATTTACCAAATCAAGTAGCCATGAAAATGTACGTGAAAGTGCTGGAGCTGTTTCTCGGCGTATTTTGAATATTATGAGAGCATTTGAAGAGCACTCCTTTTCAGGGGACATTTCTATTATGATTGTTCTTCCAAACTGACATATAAAAAGGAATGAGAAAGCTTGCAAATTATTTTTCACCTTTCCCAGAACTTAACCTTCTCTTTAAGTCTTTTATGAAATTAGCAGAAAAAGAGATTAATCAGTAGTGGATCAAAATGTTTCATATTTGGTTTAGTTTTGGGTGGTTTGAAATTTGTAGAGAAAATTGATTTGACTTTACTGAAATATGACATAAATCCATATTTATTTGCAATGTATACAGCCCTGGAAAAATTATTAGACCAAGCTTCTGTAATAAAGATATTATAGTATGCATTCAAACTATTAAATGGAAATGATTTGTCTTTGTATTTCAGTGAATGAACAACAAATTCCAGCAATTATACCTTGCTTTTATGATGTTTTATTTCCTTCTTACCACAAATATAACTCTTTCAGTAACCATTCTTGGTCTAATAATATTTTCCATGGCTGTACATGTACTCTGAAGGAAGAAAATCCCAGTTTAATGACAGTGTATTTCTTGACCTTATAATTTAAATGATTTTAACCATCATCCCAGACCTTTATTTCTCCACCCCCAGCTGTGATAGTACATGTATTTCCTTAAAGACAACAACAACCAAGCCCAACCAAACATGTTTGCTTTCTGTAGTTAATTTCTTTTGGGAATGTCAAACCAAGGAGTTCATTGGTCAAACAGAAAGGTATGAAAAATTCTCAACACTATAATGGTGAAAGATATTTTGCATCATGTGTTTCAAATTGTTACCGATAGCATTCCATAGTCGGTGAAATTACAATGGAGGGTGTGTATTTTGTTCAGGTACGTCACACAACTCTAGCTATGTAAATAATACTGGTAAATGCTTTCTTTGGCTTGAAAATCAGTGGGTGGATTTACGCTATCCTTTGATATTGATATTTTGCATAAAGGAACAAAATTGAGTTAAAATCTACAATGTAGACCTGTTTATCATTACATATTTTATAATTATGTAGATTGAGGTACATGTAGGACAAAATGAAAATTACAATATGCAGAAGTGTTCAGCATTTTTTGTTGTTGAATAATTGACAAAGTAGCCTTGAGCCCTTGACACGTGATAAAAATTAAATACCATAGAATCAAATAAAAGTTACCAAACTGAATCATCCATATACCTGCCAAACAATTTTGGGAGAAACTTTGTTAGAGTTGAGGAGTTTAGTGATGTTTAATTAAAGAAAGATATGAATGTACAATGTATATAAAAAGAATTGAGCTTATGAATACACTGTATAATTATGTAGTCATGATTCATAGTGAGCCAACATGTGGTCTCTTCCAACTGTATTCTAAATGTTATAAATGTTAGTTGAGCTTTTCAATGGAAGTTTATATTTCAAGCATGCTTGTGGTTCTTTTCTTTAATATTTTGTTGGTTCAAATTCAAAAGACTTATCTGCTATATGTTAACAATTTTGGAAATGCTTTTAAGCCAGCTACTCTTGAAATGCAATTCTATTACAATAAATTATGATTAGTTTGTTGGAAAAAACAGCATTGCTGTCTAAACTGTTAGCTTTTTAATGCTTATAAGCACAGGGGATAATCATCATGATATTGTACCAATTCATAAAAACTGGGACAAATCCACCATTTATTTAAATTCACATGATACACTACTTGATGTATAAATGCATGAGGCTCTATGTACTCCCAAGTATCACAATAGATTTCCAATTTCAGAGAATAATAATACGTTTTGGTTGACCAGTGAAGACTGATGTGATGTATCTTTTGTTTGCCGTATGAAAGGACAGGAAAACCACCATACAATAGGGGCTTTTCAGAGTTTTTCTGCATGTCAAGGCTACTACAGTTGTAGGCTGCAGGAAATGATATTTTGAAGTTATGAATACATGTACATCATGTGAATATATACTTTTAAACTTGTGCCAATTAATATATTGGAGTTCGGGGAGGGGGGGGGGGGGGGGGGGTTCCTGGTGAGTGGGAACTCAGGCAGTTATCTATTTAATGGGTGCACATTGTATTCTGTTTAGATGTGAAGCTAAACTAAAATTTCCTTTTATATGTATCGAGGAATGGAGATACTGATGAGAGGTTTATTCACACCTGAATGTTTCTCATGTTCTTGGTAGATGTTGACACTCAGTTTTAAGGGAAGAACAATAGCAAAACATACAGCAGAGTTAAATTTCCCTGCATACAGTTTGCATTGTAGGCCTCCACATGTTTCAAAGCTAAAGGCCCGGTCACACCGCCAGAACTTTGTTGGAGCGTTCCTTGAACGGTAGGGAGAGGGGGCCGAATTTCGACAACGCTCGTCACCGCGCACAAAATGGGGAAAAAATCGAAAACACGGGCGTTGCCTTAGCGGTGCACCGCTGAAGCCGGCGTTGCTTTAGCGTTGGTTTAACGGTAGCGAGCGTTGGTCCCGCTCCGACACCTCCATACCAACGCCAAACCAAAGTTCATCACCGCAATGGATCGCTGCTTCAACGCCCGACACCGTTCCAGCAATCCCGTGTCCACTCGTAAAACGCTTACAACCGCTCCACCAAAAAAAATTGCCTGCTCCTCACCGCTCGCAATATTTTGTGCAGCTCAAAACTTTCGGAGCGGTAGGAGGGACCATCAGCGGTGGCCGAGCGTATACGGCGTTGCCTTAACGGGGGCCAACTTCTGTTAAACGGTGGTGAACGGTTACGAGCGGTGATGAATTTTTTTCACTGCTCCAGGAACGCTCCAGCAAAGTTCTGGCGGTGTGACCGGACCTTTATCTGGCATTCATCTATTTGAAATGGCATTTTGAGAGAAACTATTTTAAAGTTATCATGCGTGGTGTATAATGTTGCAGATGGGTCCTTTGAACATGCAATATATAAACAAACAGACGATTGGTACTACAAAACTTAAAGATAACATTTAACAAATTCATAGTGACGAAGCTTTTCGACCTGCACTCATCGGGTCACTCTGTTTGGCCAAGGAGTTATCACAGAACTCCTTGGTTTGGCCATGCAGTACTTCTACACATGTGGGTTGATATCCATACATCTTTTTTTGGTCATTGTTTGACAGGCATCATTTATTTGTAGTCTTGAACATTCATTGCAGGGTGCATTTGATTCTTTGAGGATTCATTCTCCCTCATACCCTGAACCCAAGACTACCCTTGAACTGTTCTGTGAAACAAAGAGCAGTGATTGTTGCGATAAGGAATGCTTGAAGAGAACAGTGAACATCATTTAACAGACCATCATATGGCTCACACAACAACGAAGCAGACTTGTAGAGTAATCAAGTGAATAGCAAGAAGCTCTAATACTTCTATCTTCTTGAACAGAAGCTGACTATAAAGATCACAGGAGATTTAAAGGATTTACAGAGGTAATGGGCCTTATAATTCTCGACAAGAAAAACTCAAGTTTTTTGCTTGGCTGGGTTTGATGATTAAAAGGTTACCAGCCTTAGTATTTGTCAGAGAATCGTAGAATTGATCCTTTTCAAGAATCCACTTTTGTGAGCTACTTCTCCTTTGTATGGGTGCTTAACCCCTACCATCCTGTGGGCGGCAAAACCCGCCCAAAAATGTGAGTGTTGAACATTTTGTTAAGGCTCAGAATGGCTTGAAAGTTCTTCCTCATACAGAAACTTCAATATAATGTTTGTAACTCCTATGCAATAAATCTTTGCTCAAGAAAAAACTCATTGAACGTTAATATTCAACTCATGAAAGTTCATTTTTGACAATTGCTCAAAAATCTGGAAGGGCATGGAAGGGGTTAAAGTATACAAAATCTTATAATTAAAAATCAAAGAATTTTTAAAGCATTTACCATACATGTAGCTGTGCTTGGAACATAAGTGTACAAATAGTCTTTGAAATGAATATATGTATGACTGGAAATGAAACAATCACTCATACCCTTACAAAATATAATGAAAGAGTGGTCATCATTTCCAAATAACTGACTAAGTGATTATGCTTTTTACTAATATGATTTTGACAGTGATATGGATGATACATTTTATTCATTTTGTACAGTGTAATCCTACACGTCATGTCTAGATACATGTACTAACGGGTGCAGAACACCCCACCCCCAAATGGTTACCAAACCTGGG
The DNA here is from genome assembly GCA_025617745.1 of Heliocidaris erythrogramma. Classification (NCBI taxonomy): domain Eukaryota; kingdom Metazoa; phylum Echinodermata; class Echinoidea; order Camarodonta; family Echinometridae; genus Heliocidaris; species Heliocidaris erythrogramma. Next base: position 19,194,472 of record CM046859.1, read on the forward strand.
TGAAGAGAGCAAAGTTTAGTTGAAATGCCTTTCCCGATGGAATAGATACCAAATTTGCACCAAATTTGCACCAAGTATCAACTTCTGGTTCAAGTAATTGCAACAAAATGATAAACCATACACTGTACAAAACATGCAGGCTTACTCTAATGTGTCAATGATTCAGAAGAAAACATGATCACCATCAAGAACATATATAGCAACATCATGCATTGGAATGCAAGCGCACTAGCTTGGTAAAGGTACAGTAACTTTGGGCCTTTAACCACAATACCCTAGAAGTTCATAGGTCTTCAAGAGCCCCAGGGATATCTTCAATATGATGATTAGGTCTATTCGCAGCTGGGATATCCACATAACTGAGTGCACTGAGCTAGCTTATTATGATTGATATTTTTTTCTTTTACTCACGCTTAATTTTGCCCCCCTCCTTGACGAAGTAATTAAAGTTCGTGATTTTGGTGTTGGCATGACTGAGGTCTCGGCTAGGATTATTGGATGTTGGCTTATGTTTTGGTTGGAGCCCCGTCGTGGAGATCTCTGCAATTTTTGGGTCAACAGAACTGACATGTGGCACCCACATTGAAAGTTATTTGTTTGCCTCTAAGCCTCCCAATCCCCTTAGTATTGGAAATAATTGTGTTGGTGTGAAAATTCCATGGCCTGATGTCTGGTGATTCAGTACTCTTGAGAGCCTCCATATTTGTTGCACATCATATATGTAGGCACAGTACATAGCTGTATACATAACAAAATAGACCCCTCAATAGAGGTATATGTAGCGTAAAAATTTTAGAAAATGGTTTTGCGTGCAAAAGTCAATGGTATTGTATTAAAAGTGTGTTTAGGGAAGTGATGAATTTGTAAAGTCTTATTAAAGTACTTGCTAAAATGGACAAATACTAACAGTATTCCACATAGATTTATCAGAAAACTTGGCTTAGTTTCATGTACATGATGTAGGCATAAGCTGCTGAGATTTGATGCTCCATTGGTCAAGTGTAACCAAGGAGTTATCCTTAGTGTAGCCAATCTGACTAGAGGGAAGTCCTAATCTTGACCTAAATTGCTTCCTTGTAATACACTTTTTTTTAAAAGACTTTCATAGAATTTAGGGGCAGCAAGGCAAGTCAGTGGGGCACCAAGGCAAAAAATAAAAAATAAATCAAAAATCGTCGAAATTTTATATATTTTTTGTGATCGGGTTGGAAATATTGTAAAGATAATATGGTGTGAAAATCAGATTTTGAAAGCTTTGAATTCGCTCACAGCGAGCGACGAAAGATCGACTTGCAAGATCGAACATCCGCGCTCGCACGCCGCTCCATTGATAACACACGCAAAATCGCGGGGAGGTGTGTTGACAGCAGAAATGTCATTTCCCCATAGACAATACACGTAATCCGGTAATACCAGTTCGTTTTGCGTGCGTCAAAAATAACAGAAATTTTGCGAGGTCGTGTTTCGGAACTTATATCTCGAGACAACGATCATCATTTGCAAAACGGATTTCATATTTGGATTCATCATCACTCCCTTTATGAACATCGTATTGGGAAGCAATTTTGAAGGTAGTTTCCAGTCTACGAAATTAGAAGAAACTCTTAAGTGTCCGGTAATACAATACACCACTATACGCAAAAAAAATTATGTTAATTTCTAACATCTCATGTACATCCTCCTAGTTGTTTCAATTTCTAACATATCTCCTGGTGGTGCTAGAGAGAACATGCACCAGATGTGAATTGATCCACCTCAGGTGAGCGTCGTGCCCCCTGGGGCTCTTGTTAATTACCCAGTTAAAGTTCCTGATTCAGTGTAGACCAAAAATGAAACATCTAACTCCCTTAATGCTCATTCACATGTAACACCGTAAACCCCTGCCTTTTTTATATAAAAAACAACTTGAGCATAATGTTTTTAACATTTTGGTGTATATCTTATAAAACACAGATACCTAAGTAAGTTAGTGTAGGACCCCTTTTACTCACTTCATGTGTGAACGTGCCTTTATAGAAAATTGTGCACATTGTTTATTATAACGACAAATGTAAAAATTGTGAGTATAGTAAAACTTATCCACATGGGTGCACGCTTATGTTTGAATAAATTGTTTTATGTGATATGTGAAGCATGAGTTCTGGGAAAGCTGAAAAATAATTTGTGAGTTCTTTCTCATTTGTTTTATGTTAGTTTGGAAGATTATCATAGAAGAAAAGTCCCCTGAAATGAATTTCTCTTCAAATTCCCTCGCATTCAAAATATGACAAGAAACGGCTGAAATGTTCAGGCCGAACATTTGTGTGTAGTCCCATACATACATTTCTGTGTTCAGTGCATGTGACTCTCGGCAGGATTGAGTCAATTTCTTATCATTTTGGTGGTTCCAAAACCTTACAGCCTACACCAATTATTATGTGCTATATAATCAACCTTTCCCATTTGGTTTGAGACAGTTTCTTTCACAATTCAATCTCAGGATCAGAACTCAAATTTATCTTTAATCTGTACCTCTCCCCAATCTCCTTGTCCTTCCGTAACAGGGCCCTGTTTCATAAAATTTGTTATCAATAACAACTGCCCCATTTCTAGGACAAATTTGCTCTCAGCCAATCAGATTCAAGGTTTTCAGTAGCTTATAACAATTATCGTAACTTGTTACTGATAACAAGTTTTATGAAACAGGGCCCAGAAGAAGAAAATCGTCTTTTCATGAGTGAAAGTAGGAGGCTTTTCACCAAGCTTTCAAGGACCTCCTTTTGTACCTTGTCCCGTAATATAATAATAATAATAATACCACTGTTCTTGTATAGCGCATATCACATTATGATATAACGTCCCTATGTGCTTCCAAAGGGTTTTGGATATTATTACCCTGGCTTTAGCTCCGGCAGCCGTAATCAGCGCACAGTGCATTTCAAGGAATAAATCCTGCCAGGTACCCATTTAACACCCGGGTGGAGAATGGCAAATGTGGATTAATGTCTTGCCAAAAGACGCTAGTGCCGGGCTGAGATTCGAACACTCAACCCTTGGATTGAGAGTCAAGTGAATGAACCACTATACCATGACACCTCTTATGGCGGAATATACAGTGAGTGAAAGAGTAGCATTTGTTGTTTGTCCTCCTCAGGAATGCGACTGACATGGCTTGAATAGGAACACTCTTGAATTCATTTGAAACTGTTTGTATGGGGGAATGGTGGTGGTTCATGTAGCAGAAGAGTAAGTGCAATATATAGGCCTACATGTTGCTTTTATTGCAATGTTTAAAGTAGAAATTCATTCATTTCCTTCATATTGTACATTTATAGATCATCAGAAAGCTTAAAACCCAAAGAATGAAATAAATCTATTTTCAAGCATTGACACAAAAGTGGAAAGGTGAAATAAGCACAGTGAGGATAGTACTTTTGGAAAGAAGCAATGGGGATGGACCGCTGATGAAAATGGTCTGTCGAGTATGATGTATGCCGATGGACACACTGATCTTTACTGCATATTCCTTAGCATTCACACAGTAGTTCTGAGCGTCAAGATATGACAAAAAACATTGCTCGTAAACTGCGCATTTACACTGTTTTATGCGTTTTTCACCACTTCTGCAATTTAGCTTGCACACAATAAAGCCTAGATGATGGATTTCTGGGTTTCTTTTCTTCTCTATCCCCCGCAATTATCTAAATTTTAACATTTTTGTGATGCGTTTGGATCACAATGCACAGCGATGTTGAACAAGCTGTACCTGTTGTACACATACAGGAGCATAGCTGTGTGAGTGAGTGAGTAGTCAGTGAGTAGGCTGGTAACATTTTCATGGTAGTTTCGGGCATGATATAGGGCTAATGTCACTATTAGTACATTGTATTATTATTGGTATTCGCTATGATCGTGATGTTAGGCCTAAATGCCCGAAACGACCACAAAAATATTACCAGTACAGTGTCATGCAGCTTGCTGCTCGATCACTCAGTCAGAATTCACACAAATTGGGAATATTCAATGTACTTTAGTGAACTTCATAATGTGAAATGAATAGTCATGAAACTATTAGACAAGAACAACTAGACTTTGAACAAAATTTATTAGAAAAGTTATCAAAATGAAATTGCACTTTAGAAGTGTTTGTAAAATACAAGTATACCAACCCCATTAGGGGGAAAGGAAAGGTCACAACACTAACAAAAAAGACCAAGAATGTCAGGAGTTTTTTTTATTTGTTTGTGTACATTGATATCAAGGGATTTCTGTATTTACCAACTCACAGCATATCTTTAGCATGATGTCATGGTAACAATCAACCTGTTCTATGAACTTGTTTCCTTTCCCTGCTGAAGAGAAAGAGAAGAAATGGATAGCTAGAGCCCAGATTCGTGACATTAATGGAAGAAATATTGATGCCAATTGACTGGAATTTAAGTGTAAGGGTTTGTTCCCATTGCTGATTTATTTTTTTTCACGTAAACTACGCATAGATCACTGGTACATGTATTTGTACTTTTTGCCCATTTTGATGTTATTTGATGGATATATTCTCTCCAGAATCTAATAACTTTTTAGATGTTGTTTTTAAATCTGTCTTTTTACTATTTTCAAGTTTAAGCTTGTGGCGAAGGTTATATTTAACATTAAAAAACATGGTGTACATGTAAATTGCTATACGTGTAGCTCTCCTGATACATTTTCAGCAAAATAGGCTCAAGATCATATTGGAGAAATAAAAATCATCATGTAGGTAACTTTAACTCTTACTGTGCCAAGGGGTTTAGCTCTCTTCAAAATTTTACCAAAATGTGATCAACTTACTTTTCAAATGTCTGCACTTCTATTATTTCACAAAATATTATGCACAAAACTTGTAGGAGATTTTTATTACCATTTCTTATGATACCAAACATTATTACTTTACCCTACTTTTTGCATAAGAATTATTGAAAATTACATTTGAGTTTCTTTTCTGTCCATTTTACTTTGGTTTCTCGTTTGTTTACTATTGTTTAATGTTGAAATAAGGTAATATCTTTTTAAAATTTTCCAGTTTTCTCTGAAATTTTCTATGTTAGCATATAATTATAATCATATATTTAGAATGCATGAGTTATGCTCAAAATTTTGATATAAATTGACTACCACATACCTTTCCTGTGGTCGAGCAATTGGTGAATGAAAATGACAAGTATATCTGTCACATATACGTGGCATCAGCACTGGAAGAGTTAATGAGATACATGTAGACCTGTTCTAAAAATGGAATGAAAATCATGAAGTGGTAGTAGAATTAATACACGTTTTTATCAGGTTCACATGATCAAAATAGACCTGTTTACTAATTTTATGCATACATGTACTTCTTGAACAAAAGTTGCTCTTAACAACTCAAAAGCTTGCCAGAGGCTTGCCTGACATAGCAACAACTAATTTATGCAAAGTGGATTCCATCCATAGAAATGCTATTATGCATAGCAGATGCACTAAATAGTTGGTAGCTAAGGATTCTGGAGAGAAACATGCATAAATTTAAATACACTTTAATAGTAAACAGGCCTATTGCATCTTAACCCATTGCCTACAGGAACCAGTTCATCCGTGTATTAATCCTATGGGAATGAGGGAATTCAGTAGTCAACGGGTTAATACCAAACAAATCATTAAAAAACTTGTATAGTTTGCTTCTTCTTACTGCTCTCAAACTGTCTTTTAATAGCTTTTAAGATCAAATCCAAATCATTCATGACAAATCATAAATCAGTAGGCCTCCATGTACATGTACATTACTGCTGGCTTCAGTGGTGTGTACAGGCCTGGCAATGGAAACAGTCCTTTCTGTGGAGTTAAAACCTGGAGGGAATGTTTATATTGGTGGGACTATTGTATATTTGAGGGGGGGGGGGGGCGCGGGTATTGTGGATGGCAGCAAAGACTGATCAGTTTTATGAACATATATGTCAGATTTAGAATGAATGTTTATATTGGTGGGACTATTGTATATTTGATGGGGGGGCGGGTATTGTGGATGGCAGCAAAGACTGATCAGTTTTATGAACATATATGTCAGATTTAGAATGAATGTTTATATTGGTGGGACTATTGTATATTTGATGGGGGGGGGGGGGGGGGGCGGGTATTGTGGATGGCAGCAAAGACTGATCAGTTTTATGAACATATATGTCAGATTTAGAATGAATGTTTATATTGGTGGGACTATTGTATATTTGATGGGGGGGAGGGGCGGGTATTGTGGATGGCAGCAAAGACTGATCAGTTTTATGAAAATATATGTCAGATTTAGACTGAATGTTTATATTGGTGGGACTATTGGAGATTGGGGGTGGGGTGGTATTGTCAATCAGGGCACAAACTGATCAGTATCTTGGGGCTGTTTATGAAATGATATGTCAGAATTGAGTTGGTTTTTCTCATGGATATCGTCACAGTAGTTCATGAAGGATGTTGATCACATTCAGCTGCTGGATTGACAGATCAATGTATGTTAACGACCTGAATTATATTTTATGTTTAAGATTTGCGTCTCGTTGGTGGCCTAGCATATGTCATGCACCAAAGATTTATTGGAATTGAGTAAGAGATCTATATTTATCCATGAAATGAGCCAATTCTAACTATCCAAATCAGCAGGCAGCAGCTTTACCAAACTTTCATGAAAAGCAGTAGAATTTTACATGAAAAGAAACTTCTATTTTGACAATTCAAAAATAGAAAGGTGTCATTTTTAAATTTTACTTAATTTTTTTTTGTAACCCTAGTCACATTAACAATTCCAGGGGGCCCGTTGCACAAAACTTGCATTTGAATGCAACTCGGGGGGGAAATCAAACGCAACTTTATTTACAGCCAATCAGAAGTGCGCATTAAGGACTTCTGTTTGATTTTTAGGAGTTGCGATTAAATGCAAGTTTTGTGCAACAGGCCCCAGACCAAACAAAAATTAGGCCTACATGTACATTACCCTGCAAGGTCAAGATTTTGTCTGTAATTTATAGGGTACATGTAGATGTATCTCAGATAAAAGGAAGAGATTTGCGGATAGTGGAGGAATATTGTATTTTTCCCAGTTTAACGATCACACATGCTGCAGTCAAGAATGAAGCCAACTTCTAATAAACATGACATTTGTTTTCTTCAGTAGGCCTTAGCCTGGTTCCAATATGTAAACTGGTGTAGTATCTTACACATGAGACATACATGTATGGCGAAAGTGCAGTGACCCTCTAATAACCTCCCCTATAATGACACACAGGTAATAAATGTTCTCATCGATCAATACACTGTCCCTCTCTCTCCTATACCACACCCATTCACAGGGGATCGATCAATAGAGGGATTATCTCTCTTTATTGAGCTACTTATAGAGTACCGAAGTGATGACGTCACAAAAAAACACTTTTCTCATTTTGACATTTGTTATACCATATCTCAAAGGAACATGGTGAAAAACATCCAGATCCCAAATTTTATGGCAATTGGTTTCCTTGGGCCCCGAGATATGGCCGCATGAATACCTAATTAGCCCCATTGAAGTCAGTGTAAATTGGCCTGGTTCTAATAACAGTTTAGAACCAGGCCAATTTACACTGACTTCAATGGGGCTAATTAGATATTCATATAGCCATACATGTACCTTGGGCCACCATGAACTGATTCATGTCAAATTTGATGTGTGAACGTTTTCCATCATGCTCTACCTAAATATGGTCATAAAAATACTGAAATACAAAAATCAAAATTTGATGACGTCACACTTCGGTACTCTATTGCTTCATCTTCCCACTGTCATCCACTATCATATCACTGGTAAGCAAACCGACCATGTAAACACAATCTGCAGACTTTCTGCATCTTTCAGTAAAATTGTTGGAAGGGATTAGATTAGAGGTTTTCTGTCCTGCTACTGTGGACATTGTAAAACTTGCACTTGGCTGAAGGGTGTTTACTTGAATTTCAGGTAATTTTTTAAGGTGTATTTTTTCAGTTTTGTAATTAAGATATTGTTAATATTGTGACAACATAAGGACTTTTTGTATAGATTTACCAGTTAAAAATAGGTCAAAACAGTCTCTTATTAAAGCACTGTATTTACATGTACTTGTATGCCTGCACAGCACCTACTTGTACAATAGGACGAGACCTGTACTTACAGCGAAGAAGAAGAAAAACATGTACATCCACTGTGCAAGTATCTGTTTGTAACTTTCTGCCAGGCACACAGCAACATCTGTCTTAATTGATGAAAGTAACCTTCTCCATGTAGGCCTGCCACCTACCTACAGCCCATCTTCCTATTTGGTTAACTTGGCTATAGAAACTTTAAAGGGGTACTCCGGCCTGAAATTAATATGAATTGAATAAATAGAGTAAAATTAAACAAACAAATCACTGAAAATTTCATCGAAATCGGATGAAAAATAATGAAGTTATGGAATTTTTAAGTTTTGCATTATTTTGGTAAAACAGTGATATGCACGTCATCATGAATATGCAGTGGTGAGCTGATGATGTCATATCCCCACTTTTTCTTTTGTATTTTATTATATGAAATTGCAATTATTCAAATTTTCTGCCGTCAAGCCTATAACTAAAAGGACTGACTCCTTATTTAATGTGTAAGTTTATCATTGCTGTAACCTATTTTGTTACAAGGGAGATATTTTTTATAGACATGTATGAAAAAATGAAATAATGAAGATTTTATATAATATAGTTAAAAAAGGAAAGTGGGGACGTGACATCATCAGCTCACTCATTACATATTCATGATGACATGCATAGAACTGTTTCCCAAAATAATGCAAAACTTAAAAATTCAATAACTTCGTTATTTTTTATCGGATTTCGATGAAATTTTCAGTGTTTTGCTTGTTTAATTTTACTCTATTCATTCAATTAATATTATTTTCAGGCCGGAGTACTCCTTTAATGATGGTATTTGCCCTGTGTAACATATTTGCGGACTATTTCCTGGTGGTATGTTTGAAACATTGCTGCAAAGCCCACATTTTGTGCATGATTTAAGCTCTACATGAGATACATGTATACTGTGTATTAGTACATGTACTGTAAGTATTTTGAACTAGCCAATGTGCTTTAGAACACCAGGATCTGGCACAGCCTAATGGCAAAGTCCTGATCCTCCAGAATAATCTTGAAAGTGTCATGAGAGATGAAAAGAGTGTTGAGAAAGGGGAGAATTTTAAGCTGAAAAGTGCCTCTATCAATTCAATACCCTATTGATCCATCCAAAGGGGGATAGATAATACCCCCTCCTCCACATGAAATAGGGGATCTAGGGGACCCTTTCACACCTCTCCCTCACCCCTTGTCCTTCTGTTTGAGTCTGTCCACATGGAATGACTCACTTGACTAACAAATTGACTAGTCAATGACCCATGGTTCAACAACCATATCTTATTCATCTCACTGGACAAATATATTCATACTGGTCAGGGGACTGACTGTGGTAGTGGTAGCTTGACCAAATGCCTTAGCAATGGTAATACTTGACCAAATGAGCAATATATATGTACATCTAACTACACAGGATGTAAAAGTACAAACTTATAGTCCTCTAATTCAAAGTACATATATATATATGTATGCAACTTATGAATTTCTAAAAAATAAAACAAAAGAAAATCCAAATGCCACAGTTATGTTTTGGGTGGAAATTATCTGAACAAGTTTTAATGTAGAAATTTGACTTTTTGCTCTTTATGTATTACAGAAGGGGCAGAGTACTGGGACTTTATCAAAGGCAGTGGAGCATATAGTGTTTGGAACAGTTTGTACAATTTTCCTCCTTGCTTTTATGAGGTAAGTATTAAAGACACATGTAAATTGCACACATCATTTGCTGAGCGCCAGAAGGGCATTGAGTTTTATCATTTAAAGGCCAAGTCCATCCTAACAAAATGTTGATTTGAATAAATAGAGAAAAATCCAACAAGCATAACACTGAAAATTTCATCAAAATAGGATGTAAAATAAGAAAGTTATGGTATTTTAAAGTTTTGCTTAATTTCGCAAAACAGTTATATGCACATCCTGCTCAGTATGCAAATGAGGGAACCAGTGACGTCACCCACTCACTATTTCTTTTGTATTTTATTATGTGAAATATAGAATATTTTAATTTCTGCAGATTTCACAATTAGGAAGCTCTCATTGAATTGTGTATAGGTTGCAACAATGGCAATTACACATGTTCAGCGAGGAATCAAACCTTGTTTCACATTATAACAAGGAAAAATTAAAATATTTCGTATTTCATGTAATAAAATACAAAAGAAATAGTGAGTGGGTGACGTCACTGGTTCCCCATTTGCATACTGAGCAGGATGTGCATATAACTGTTTTGCGAAATTAAGCGAAACTTTAAAATACCATAACTTTCTTATTTTACATCCTATTTTGATGAAATTTTCAGTGTTATGCTTGTTGGATTTTTCTCTATTTATTCAAATCAACTTTTTGTTAGGGTGGACTTGGCCTTTAAATCGGTTTTTACCATTCTGACTCTCAACAGCCAGTGTGATACATCATGATAAGTGACTGTAATATGGACACAAGAACAAAATTGTAATGGCTTGTGACTGAAAATGCTATGATGCACCATGGTACACGGTACTACATGTACAAAGTCCATTGATGAACTGACCCACTAGCACTGAAATTGAGATTTGAGAACTTGCTGACTGTAGTGTAATGAAAAATTGTCCAATACTTCAAAGGCAATTGCAATTAATTGGTCACACATGGAGGGAACTACATGTAGTTCAATATGCTTGTTGAGAAGCATAGTAGAAAATACAATTTAATGTAAATCGTATACCAGTAAATGCTTTCTATTGCATTCAAACTACGTGGAATGCATTTTCTTTTAGGTCGGGGTGTTGGTTGTTTTTGGTAAAGCAGAAGGGACAAGTAGGTCCGCCATCTATCCTTACAAGTTACATGAGGCTTTGACACAAACAGCGACAGTACTGTAAATACACTGTAAAAGCTGATTTGGTTCTAGACTCGGTGGAAACATGCTTCATTGATTCGCAATTGCTGGTTTTAATTGCCTCATCAAAGGGGTGGAACATTGTATTCACACATGTAATGAGACTCTAAATTTAATGTCTTTGTCTAGTCATGGTTAATACCTGTGTGAATGTGCCTCCGGTAAATTGCACATTTCACTGATTGTTATCTATTTATCTGTATGGTGTTCAAATGGGAATGATGAGACATGCGCAAAAGCATGCATGGTTGACGGTCCAATATATGTCTATTTAAACAATGATAAAATAAATGCCACAGGTTCAGACTTGGTAATCCTCATTGATTGGGTTGGCAAACTGGGGTTACTAGGCTGATTATCTGCTAAATAGAGCTATTAGAGGCTAGTATTAGAAACAGGCTTGAGCACAGCATGATACTGGCTACATTTGTGCCTGATACTTTGGATGCTGTGCCTCTTTCTAGGTATTTTAGTAACGACTAACATATTGCATATTTACACAATGTTGGATCTCGTGACAATATTCACAAAGTTGCTTGTGTTTCATATGACTGGCAGTGCATGACTATATCATGGAGCTAGAAAATCCCTATTTTTTTCCAAATTGCCTTTCATGCATTGTGAATTTGTTGTAATTAAACAAATTCAACAAAAAGAAAAAAAAACAGGTGCACTGTGATCTTTAACAATCCCTCCCATTATAATTAACCTTGCTGTTGATATGTTTTTAGGGCTTCACAACAACCCCCCTGTGGATCTGGAGCAAAATATTGGAGCCCATGAGTGCCAAAAGCCCCTACATTATCTACATTTTTGTATTTTAGAGCTAATGTCTGGAATTACTCTTTTTTTTTTTTTTAGAAGGGGGTGGGGTTGTTCCCAATGTCCTGGACCCCTAAAATAAAGTCCTGCAAACCCCAGAAAAGATACATGGTCCTTTTAAGAGCTGCTTTTTTTAAGGGGGGGGCTGACTTTGTCCACATGCAGACAGCAACAATTTAATGTCATTACCCGCTATTTTCCCTCATCGTGGCCTTTCCCCTCACGAACTTTACTTGGAGCATTCGGTGCACTTTCAACGCTATTACAGAGCGAGACTGTAATTGTATTGATGTAGCAATGAACTGGCGAGGAGAATGGATTATCGCCCATGGGCCTTCCCTCCATTACTTCTCCATAAACAACCCCCCTTTCTGTGGTCCTCCTCCTGGCAGCTCCACAGAGTTTTTCCACCATACAGGTGATGGCAAAGTCAAGAAGTGGGAAAAAGTGGAGAAGAAAAACAACATGAAATGGGTTTATAAAGAGCTCTTAGAGTAATAATGGAATGTTAGAAATAGACATAGAGAAGAACTCACTCAAACATAACTTTTTGGAGTTTTAGGGGAAGGAAAGAGGGAGATGACCATGAAAGTTGGTGAAAATTAATAATACGACAACTGAATAATTAAGCAACATGGCAAGTAGATGCAACCAAGAGAAATAGTTCAGAGAAGAGAGAATAGTAAGGAGAAGAGAAAATAGTAAGGAGAATAGCAAATATAAAGAGAACAGAAAATAGTAAGGAGAAGTGAAAATAGTAAGGAGATGAGAAAAGAACTTGATATTTTGATAATGTGGAAACCGTACATTCCCTTAAATACATGTATGAACTTCAAGGTCTATATTTACATGTACCTTTGCCCCATTTAGATTAGAATTTAGAATAAATGAGAGAAATCAAATGATTGTGACCCACATCTGTAGTGTAACACAACCTCATTGTTGACTGTTGAGTATAGTTTAAAGATAAAGTTGAGTTCTGGTCATGAAATTGAATTTTGAAAGAAACTGTCTCAAAGCAATTGAGAAAGGTTGATTATATAGCACATAAGAATTGGTGTATGATGTAAGGTCTTGGAATCACCAAAATGATAAGAAATTGACTCAATCCTGCTGAGAGTCACATGCACTGCACACAGAAATGTGTATATGGGACTACACACACATGGTCGGTCTGAACATTTCAGCTGTTTCTTGTCATATTTTGAATGTGAGAGCATTTGAAGAGCAATCCTTTTCAGGGGACATTTCTACTAAAATAATTTTCCAAACTAACATAGAGAATGAGAAAGCTCACAAATTATTTTTCTATCTTTCCCAGAACTCAACCTTCCCTTTAATGGTTGTACAGGTTGATACAAGTTATGTTATCAGCATCCAAGGCAATTTATCATTACCAGGTAAATTGGTTTCCTGCAGAGACAGGTAAACTTATGAAATTCAGTATCGATTGGAAAGACAGAAAGGAAGATGGTTTGAGCTAAAAAGATCTTTGGGAGAGTTTTCTATCCTTATTTCTTCTGCAAGTATTATTAGAGGATATATAGGGTACATTGTAAAACCATATTTCTAAGTATTCTACATGATCTGGCAATGAATAATTATTGTGTTGAAAAACTTAAATGATATATATTGATATTGTTTTCATTGTCTTTATGTGTCATGCTGCTTGTTGCGGGTTAGCCCGATTTTCAGGTACTATGAAATCAGTACAACCGAATTTGGAGGAGAGTAGGCTATAGTCTATTTGCTTCTCTTCTATTGCTGCTTTTCTTTGTCTTTAGGAGATGGAGTCGTGTTGGGAGTTTGACCCCCTGTTACACCGAAATACCTACCCGAGACCAGTCTCGGGATGCCCCGGACTTACCCAAAGCTACCCGAGACAGGTTTCGAGCGAGACTTTCTGTTTGCGGACGTTGTGGGCGCCGGCGTGGGCGGGCTGTATTTAGTGCGCGCTGTGATGACGCAATCATTTGACACGTGCTAGCAGCGCACAAACCAGTCTCGGGTAGGTTAGCGTTTACACCGGATCCTAAGGAGTCTCGGGACACTCCCAAACCAGTCTCTGACCACATCGCTAGGTAGTCCGAGACTGGTTTGCTTGGAAGTGGTCTCGGGTAGGTTTCGTGCATTTACACCAGATTTGAAACCTACCCGATACCAGTCTCAGGGTGCCCTGAGACTCCTTAGGATTCCGCTGTAACAGGGGTCTTAGTCTATATATTTCAGATTAAATTCTTGATGATAGACTACCAGTTGGCAGAAATCTGTGACCCAAGTGCCAAGATATATTAGAGTCAAACAATCAGCATCCTAGAATACTGTTTGACCCAATCTGTTGGGCATCAATCTTGTATTACCAATAATATCAACAGGCACATTATCTCAGATACCAATTTATACACGAGCAGCCGTGCCGTGTGCATTCCGTCATCGGATGCGGTCAGGACTTGAAGTTAATTCTGAAATTAAAAAATTTGTGGGCATGCTTGCAGCAGAGCTTTGGTCATCCTCTCACTGTAGGGGTTGGATGGTCAGAGGGTAGATTGATAGGTGCATGGAGATCCAACATTATGCTCTAGTTACATATGCTCAGGGCTTTAGGGTTGCAATTACATGTATGAGATTACTCCAAATACCTGATATTGAATCAATAATGCACAAGATTAAGGTCTATCTTAGCTGATATTCCTGTTATATCTGGAAAGTTATAAATGTTGTAAAAGGGCCCAAGCCTGATGATCCCATTCATCCAGTGTGGGTTTGCATGTTTCTCTTTACCTGTTGTCAGTGATTTCTTTAATTTACTGCTAATATTTCAAGCCTATGTAGTATCTCCATTGTAGGCCTTTGAATTTGTAGTACTTGTGAAGTCAAGAGAACTGTTCTTTGCAGTGCCAGAACCAAGAGTGTATCAAAGACGTACTCATGTATACTGTGGCATCCTTTTGGGAAAGCATATGGTACCTTTTTCTTGGTGGTTGTGGAGTCTGTGGACCTGGTAGTTGACTCCAGTAAGGTCTGTGTGGTAAAAGACTTAGGCACACCTGTAAGGAATCAGGAGAGGACACCTACATATATGCACAGGTGTCATTCAGGATCATACCATCACACCTGAAGGTCAAGAGGTCGTGTCATCTCCTACCACTGACAGGATGTCTCACCTTGTGTCATGACACATTTGAAATACATTGAATATTGTAAATAACACAAAAATGTGATGCTGGATTTTTCTTGGTCAACACCAGAGGCAGACCACATATTTAACTGCGGAGCTGTGGCCAAGTTCAAACACATTTGTTATCATTATATCAACACAGAGTACTTTTTATCACTTGGTTCAGTGTGCATGCCATATAGCAAATTTCTGGTAACTTGTTTCTAAGGTTTTGATTGCTCTATACATGTTATACTTTAAAAAAAAAAACTTGACAGGAATTTCTCTCTTTATAGGGCTTGTCTCGAATGGGTGGGGTGCGGGAGCGGGATGGGAGCGGGATGGGAGCGGGAACGGGCACACCCTTTCGAGACAAGCCCCCCCGGTTATCTCGAATGGACGCGTTCCCAGCGAGAAGTTCAATGAACGCGCCACTTCGAGACAACCGGGGGGGGCTTTCCTCGAATGAGTGTGTTGAGTAGACTTTTGTAACAGACGTTTTAGAATTTTTTTTGAAAAATGTACTCTTGCTGGTTTTTTCGTTTTTCTTTTGTCTAAGATGTAGAAAATATAAAAAAAACGGTATCTAAAAATGCTTTTGACAAGGAAATCATTATTTGTGCAAAATAAATCGGAGAATTGAATAATTATGCATTAAAACACACGGGGAAGAAAGGGCAAGTGGCGTAGCTAGGATTGTTAATTTATTTTTATTTTTTTGGCGTGACCTGTTAAATATTGTGAAATTGTGTTACAGACATGTGCTGACATAAGCCAAGGTGTGTTTATCATCTTTCCAAAGTTAGAAAAACCTTTTAATGCCACTATCATTCTATCAATACCCACTATCAAAAGTCAAAACTCATATCAAAAGGTCGTTTGTACCCGGCCCCCAACTCCCCATACCAGGGGTAGGCCTATGCTCGTAACTCCTTTTCAAAAGTGACCCCCTATTCCGGAGAAGTTGGAATTTGTTTTACCCCCTATCCCGGGAAATTTTCTGAGATATTGGACCCCCTATCCAGGCAATTTAGGAAATTAACCCCCCCCCCCCCCCCCACCTATCCCCGGGGAGGAAACCACCAGAGTCTGCGAAAATTGACCCCTATTTACATTTTCCCGGGAATATTTTTTCATCTTCCTCATTCATCTTCCTATTTTCTTACTCACCCACCAATAAGGGGTGGGGCATGGCCATCTTGTGCCTCCCCCCCCCCCCGTAAAAAAATACGCCGCAGTGAATTAACATTCTATTCTGGACTGTCTGCCCGACCAGACCTTTGACTTTTAAATGAACATTCCATTATGAATTCATGCAACCTCATACATTCATTTGACAACCCCCGGTTATCAGTGACGGCACCGGGGGGCATGGGGGGGGGGGGCATTTGCCCCCCAGTCAGAAGCTTTGCCCCCAGTTGCCCCCAATAATTTTCGGAGTGAAAAAAATAAAAGGGTGGAAAATTTTGTTTGTCCGCCCTTGCCCCCAACAATTTCTTTTGCCCCCCCCCCCACCCCACTTTAAAAATCCTGGTGCCGCCACTGCCGGTTATATTTTCTACATCTTAGACAAAAGAAAAACGAAAAAACCAGCAAGAGTACATTTTTCAAAAAAAATTCTAAAACGTCTATTACAAAAGTCTACTCAACACACTCATTCGAGGAAAGCCCCCCCGGTTGTCTCGAAGTGGCGCGTTCATTGAACTTCTCGCTGGGAACGCGTCCATTCGAGATAACCGGGGGGGCTTGTCTCGAAAGGGTGTGCCCGTTCCCGCTCCCATCCCGCTCCCATCCCGCTCCCGCACCCCACCCATTCGAGACAAGCCCTTTATAGAGTAATAAACAGTGAAAATGGAAGGTAACTACGTAATAAAATAAGAAAATATTTTTGAACTTATTTTTGTATTTTAATGAGTAATTACCCTCTGCTTTACAATAGTGTGAGTCTGCGTTAGCAGAGCACCCTTCTATCAGTCGCACGATGATTTATAATGCTCATTGGTCTTTTTATTCTGTGATCCATCTTGAAAACATCTCCATGGCAATTGATGTGACACATTTTCAGTGTGAGCCTCTCAGGGAAATAGCCTACATAATAATAATAATAATATTATGTCTTGTTTACCCAGGGTAGCCTCATCAGTACTAAATACTGTTCTCCCTGAGGGCTCTGCATATTATTACCCCAGCTTTAGCATGGCAACCGTAGCGCTCAGTGCATTCAAGGAATAAATCCTACCAGGTACCCACTTACTACACCTGGGTCGAGTGTGGCAAATGTAGATTAATGTCTTGCCAAAGGACGTTAGTGCCGTGGCAGGGAATCGAATCCCGTACCTTGTGATCTGCAGTCCGGTGACTTATCCATTAGACCACAACACCTCTACACATACTGCGAATAGTTTGAAGTTCACAGTATATGTGGGCTACAATGACATTTGAAATGTGAAATTACTTTGTGGGAAGGTGTATGTAAGTGTTGCACCACGAACATAATCTTCCTGCTACTCATATGGGAGTACTTGAAGATTTGGAGGATGCTGATCTGTCATCAAATTGATCAAAACCTTTCCATCGTAATGATATTTTTCCATAACTGCATGGATTATATCTCTGATTGGGTTTCATGTGCCCCAGATCTCGAGGCAACAGTATGCGAAAAGTATGCTTATCATTTTGATGTTTTTTCTAATGTTTCCATGGAGAGGAATTTGTGCCGAGGATGAAACTTATACTGTTCACCTTGTTTCATGCGTTCCTGCATGAGCTGCCGGTATGTACTGCAACTTGATGGATTTTGAGGCCATTGCAAAGCTGTCAAAAGCTTCCATATGAAAATGTCTTCATGTGGGCCTACAGTACATATCGCTTGCTGACATTTTCTCCTTTAATCAATAAAGCTTCACCCAGTCTTGACAAGTAAATTGCACCATTTTTTCAAACTAAGTGCCAGTATGACAGATACTTTACCCTGGCCTTTGTGCTGGTAGCATGCTAAATATTTGTGCAGTATAAATGTTAACCCTTCTGATGTGGAATAGCAAACACCTTGAACCAGATGAGTAAGCTTACATATAACATGTACATACTAGAGGAATGGAAGGTTCAAGTTTCAATCTTGTTGTGACAGTTTTAGATGTATCATGCCATTAGGCATATACTATACAAAGTTGTCTTTGTAACAAAAGAAAAGCTGCTTAGAAGTAATTTCAAATGCTTTTGTCAATGTCAAAAAAAAATAAATGGTTCTTCAGACCAAGAAATTATTTTGTGGCTGAAAATCTTACACTTGTACACTTAAAAGCCACAACACATAGGCCTATGTGAATGGGACTGTGTTCTACTGGGCAGGACTACCAGTCCAACTTTCAATATTGCTTTATCAAGCTCATTTTGCAGATAGGCCTATAGGCTATTTTATTGATTAATCTAGTCTTGAACATTCATAGTATCTTGTTGTTTGGTTCTGTGAGAATTAATTTTTGCGACAGTTCCACAACTCAGGACTCTCTTTAAAATGTACTACTACACATATTGTATGACTAAGGATTATCTTTAAAATGTGCTGTGGAGGCCTGTCTGAAATCTACAGGAGCAAAATTAGAATGCACCAGGCAGGCAGGCTTTTAGTAAAATGAAGTACCCTGGTAATCATACACGTAGGCATAGCCAAGGGGGCAGTAAGGGGCCATGGCCCAACTACTCATCTGTTAAAATTAAATGTCATCCACAGAACTTAGGAGGGATTTTTGTGTGTCACCCCCCTCCCCCCTTGTGCTGTTGCCCCTGTTCAACAATTCTGGCTACGCCAGTGCTGGTAATGGTTACCTGTACAATCTGTTGGCCTTCAAGATGTGATCTGTCACATTACCACGCCAAAGCTGAGCTGAAAGGTGTGATCCTCTGCCACAGCTCATGTCAGGAGCTGGAATATGAAACCTTAGCTGACATCACAGTTGCCTGGTCGTGATTGATGGCTTCATGGTAGTTACTGATTCATTTAATGAGTCTTAGAGCAGCTTGGATGATGACATTAAGATCACATTCCTCTTCTAAGTGTTTCTGCATGGATGCTATGTTCCGCCATGTTTTAAAGGGAGGAGTTACATTTTTAATGCCTCTGAATTTCATGCATGCATCAAGGATTGGTAAACCAACTTTTAAGTAATGTTTTGAATTAGAAACGGTCACCTATTTTATATGCAACATTGGACATTGCAATATTAATATAGGTTATAGGTTAGACTTATTTTTGTCTGTTTATTTCCCTAACAATTAACATGAGCTATGTTGACAAAATATTTATTTGCTTTTGTTCTCTAGGTATGAGGTATGATGTTATCAAGTAGATAAAAAATTATATCGATTGCATGGCTGGGCAGCATACATTTGACAGATGCGTGGAGTATGTATGTGCAATCTATTCCACGTCATTAAAAAATATATTATTCCTCAAACTGTAACTGTTTCTTCCTTACTTTCACATACATCCATCCTACTACATGAAAGTCACACCCCTTTTCTCTTATTGTTTTATTCTCTCAATATGTTTCTCTCTTATGGAGTAAGTTATCTTAATTGTCTAGATCAGATTGACTGTTCTATAACCAAGGAGATTCCTTTCATTAAGTTCTCTTTGAGTGTGTTATAGAATCTCTTCCACAAGGCCGGGATGACATTTCCATGTTAAGTGGTTGCATTTAACAAGTACATATGCTGGACATTTGAGTGTTCCCCCCTTCCCCTGATTTGTCTTCTGGAGACGTGCCAGGAAGGGGTAATAAGGGGCCCTTACAGGATAGAATCAGAATGGAATTAATCAATCAGCAATGTTCAGTGAGAGGCATACCTTAATGAAGATACATGTACATGTTTACACAATGAATTAATCCTTATTGTAGCTCACAAACTAGTTGGAGAGTGGTGTGTGTGTGGGGGGGGGGGGGGGGGGGGGGGTATATATAGCCTTGCATTGTAGTATGACATAATGAACGTCTGCAGTAGATGTGAAGACATTTGGGCTGTTCACACACAACATGTTGCGCTGTGATTCACTTCTCTAATTCCGTTTTATTTGTCTGTTCACAAATTGTTTCTACGATACAGGGTGCTTAAATGAGGATGAAACCCCAAAAATAAATGCATTTTAATAGAAGCACAAAAATCAAAGAAGCATATCAGTGAAAGGTTGAGGAAACACGGACAACTAATAAAAAGTTATGAATATTTGAAATCCTAAAGTCGCCAAATGAATGGAGATCTGAAATTGGCAATCTCCTCATTATGCTAATGAGATGCTGTGATGTATTAATGTGCTGTACTTTACAATTGCCTTTATAATTGCCTTATACAAATAATCTTGTAAAAATCCACTTTCCCTTAATATATCTTAGAAAATATGATTTCTTTATTATAGGTGGTATTCATAAATTTATTCCTCACAATATATTTCAAGCACAATGTTGATAGTTCAATTTTCTTTGTTTAAAAGCTGAAATCTGATAATTTTCTTATTTATTACCTATAAAGTGAGAGCACAAAAATGTCATAGCATCTCATTAGCATAATGAGTATGTTGCCAATTTCACTTAGCAATTTTAGGTTTTTAAAATCTTCATAACTTTTTTATTCTTTATCCGTTTTCCCTCAAACTTTCAGTGATAAGCTTCTAAGATTTTCTGCTTCTGTTAATGTGCGTACAAGTTTGGGATTTCATCCTCCTTTAAGGAAAAGTAAAACATGAACAAGGGCATAGTCCATTCTTCTTTGTATGCATGTGCTGCCTTATATACATGTATTTCACTATCTTTAAATGTAAATTGGCTTGTAGCAAGAGTGTTTTACCCTTATGATACAACAATATGTGATCTTACGCTGTGGCATGAAGGTGAATTCCTAGAAAGGCCACAATTGCAATCTACATGTACATGTATATCTTGAAAACAACACACACATTAAACTTGAGGTTGGCTCTAGCCCTTTATGGCATCCAGACAGACCATGAAATTTAAAGTACCGTAGACCTGCAAAATGGTAATGAAATATTGATTTGTTTGTGGAGCAGTGATGAAAAATGGATTTTTCAATTACTGTGTCCTCTCTGTGATGTCCTGTTGTAGTGGTAAAGCTCTGATTCAGTCTGATATTATGTGTGCACTCAAATGTCTGGCTATTTTAGCACAATAGGGTATCATGACTAATTGTGGAATACATAAATGTACTGCAGGTTGTTAATGTGTTCTTTTACATAAAACGTAAGTATTGTTTCTGCTTAATATGGGTGCAATGATGCTCTGGCATTATCTGCTCTAGCGATAATTGCTCCAGGCTTTATTTTGTCAAAAATTTATGGTTGGGGTTTACTAGGTTGCAATAGGGTTTTAGATTAAGCTTAGGCTTTAGAATTAGGGTTAGGGTTAGATGTAGCGTTTGGTCCTCCAGATTTGAAGTTTAGAATTCGGTGAGTGGTCCGGTATTGTTGCGGAGCAATTGTCGCCACAACATGTGTTGTACAACCTGGTTAAATACATGTACGTGGGTGAAGATGTGCTTCGCAGATACACATCCGTTAGTGATGCAGCAATGGTTGTAACACTCTTTTCTCTCGAAGCAATAATTTTGAGGGCAATTTCAGCACATTTGTTCTTTTAATAATCGAGATATGACAACAATAACAGTGCCAGGAATAATGCATTGAGACTCTTTTTACTGCTTGTTTTGTTAGAGAGAGATATTGAGTGTACATTAGCCATTGCTCTTCCATACCCTGGATACATGAACAATGTATCCCAATCAATTAACAATGGAATTGCCTTGGCCCTGCTCATTCATATACAATAAACCTCGACATCATGACCTACAAAAAAAACATGGCTCGGTCGTATGTACAGTGAATATATTGTGCCATTGCTTATTCATGACATTGCTTATTCATGACATTGTACTTCATATAACAGAACTGCTGTGAGAACATTTTTTTCTGGAACGGAATTGCTTTTACTTAAGAAGTTGAAAACAGAAAATTGATTAACTGTAGAATAGCTCATTGATATATAATTGATAAAAGATATTAAACTCGTTAGGATGGCAGTAATATAATACCAGTTCACGTTAAAAAAAGAATTTTAAATGAATTGGTTAGTTATGATTACCACTAGTATTGCTGTCATCAACATAGTACTTGTATGATACCATTATAATGGTGAGTACTGGCCCTTGTATCACTGGCTTATGATGAAGGTTTTTTTTTGTTTTGTTCCGTGCATCAAAATCTATTCAGAAATATAAATCTTGTATTTCTATTCTTCAAATATTAATTATTTTAATATAGTTCAAGGTGATGTTAATTACAGGTCAGGGTCATAAAATAAATTATTTGGGGCTTCTAAGTAAAATAAACGAACAACAGGAAGTTGCTCAGACTAAGTCCGAAATAGGAGATTCTTTTAAAAGGATCAGTCAACCAAAAGAAAAATAATGGTAACTAAAAAAACAGGCAGTTAATATGTGACTTGCTTGTTTTAATGGGGGGGGGGGGGGGGGGGGGGAGGTCTTGCAAGTTTGATCAACAATAGAGGTGTTGTGGATCAGTGGATAAGTCCCCGGACTGTGAACCACGAGGTCCGGGGTTCGAATCCCACCGCAGCACTAGCGTCCTTTGGCAAGACGTTAATCTACATTTGCCACTCTCCACCCAGGTGTTAAATGGGTACCCGGTAGGATGGCGAAAGGTAATGTCCTTTGCTTAGCATGTGTGCGCTTACAGGCGACTGGCTGGAATGCTCCCCAGGGAGTGGAGAATGTGCATACACTGTGTGCGGGCGTGCCAGAATCCAATGACCGGGGGTAATAATTTGCGCCTTGAGCATCTAATCAGGATGGAAAAGTGCGCTATACAAGTCACATGTATTAACATACCGATTTACATGTATATTCTTTAAAAAAGAATACACTTTACAATATTTTTTAGTAGATTAGACCTTGTATTTTATTGTAAAAGTAATTCATCGGTGAAAATTTCTTGAGGTACACATGTACACCGAGCTAGATACCGACAACAAACAAGATACTGGTAATGCAATGTTCTGGCACTTTCCATTAGCTGAGAGCCAGAAGGGCATTAAATCTGTGTTAAATGATGTAAGTTATTACACACCCTTCTTGCTCTGAGCAGATTGTTAATAATAATGACCCACTTTGCTTATTACATCAGGCTTACTGTGGTATACAGTACATTTTTAAATGAGATTTTGCAATTATTAAAGTTTGTCCATGGTTTTAACGTTATTTTTTTAATTCGCTGTTTTGCTTTCTGTTGATGTTTTACTACCCTCTACATTATACAGTCAAACCTGCTTTAGCAACCACCTGTACAGAAAGACCACCTGTCTATAAAGACCACAATTTTCGATTCCCTGGAACAATGTTTCTCATTGAAATGTGTATTAAAGGAACCTGTCCATAAAGACCACCTGCTCATAAAGACCGCATTTCTTGTCTCCCTTGAGTGGTCTTTATAGACAGGTTTCACTGTATTTAAATTCTTCATCAGTGATGCTACAGTGGTGGTGTTCCATTAAACCAGAAGTTATTAGCATATCAGTAGGGTCAATATTTAGAGAACCCATGTGTCATCAACTTAATCTGGAGAGATGTCAACACTGATTGAAAAAAAGAGGTTTGTTTTTGTGATGTAATGCATCCAGATAATTGCCAGACAGACTTTCGTATTCAGCATAGGGATAGAGAGCATGATGGAGAAAAGAGAGTGAATAAGGGAAATGGAGAGAGAGAGAGAGAGAGAGCGCGAGGGGGGGGGGGGAGAGATTAAGAGGGGGTATTCATATGTATAGGGAGAGGTAGGAGGGGACACACAGATAGTGACAGGCAATAAAGGGCCAGATACAGTGGAATGAAAATCTTGTTGTTTTGGATATTTGGCATTCGATTGATAAAGCTCTGCAGTAAGCATCTAGGGAAGAACAGTCTATTTTAATGCATCACGAAAATGGCCTATTGGCATAATAATTGTTATCACATTTCTTTCTGAGCATTGTGATTTGCTACAATTAATTGTTTTCAAAGCCAATGCAATAATGCTTTAGAACTTAAGAGAATAGGCCTACACAGTTATAAGCATTCCTTCCTGCCCCTATGATGTCCAGTTTTATATGACTCCTTTATGGCATGGCCAGCATCCATTTGCAATAATGCTTTAGAACTTGGGTGAATAGGCCTACACAGTTATAAGCATTCCTTCCTGCCCCCATGATGTCCAGTTTTATATAACTCCTTTATGGCATGGCCAGCATCCATTTCCTAAAGCTTGAGTAGTATTGATCCTATAGGTCCATTTACCACCATTGTCAATATTGACTTTGAAACTCTTTTATGGCTAGCACCCACTCAAATACCTGTCCTTTTCTTTCTTATCCCACTATCTCATTATCAACCACAATTAAACTTAATACTGTATACAAAGACAGACTTAAGGAATAGTTGTGACTCCCATGAGATGATTACACCTAGGAGTTGAGTTCTCAATGGAATCTTGATGAGGAAGAAGTGCTCTTTTTTGTGTCTGGTCTTTTTAGAAGAGGATATTTTGGACTTTAATACTTGCCTTTTCTGTATATGGAATGAGCCACAAGTTGGGGATTATATAACTGGTGAGAAAAGCTTCAAAGATTGAGGAAGACTGTATATTGTAAGTACAGATTTGCCACTTGATTTTGCTCCTTGATTTTGAAATAAACTTTTGTAAGTGGTAGATCTAAGAGTTTTACTCTAATCCTCTCACAGAACCATCAATATGTGGTGCTGTGTCAATCTCATCCATACGGTCAGTCTCTAACTAACTAAGTTGCAGATGCAACTTTGCCAGAATAGTATATTTAACTTAAACTTGCCCTTATTATAATGTAAGGATGACCACAAATCTAAGTTCAATATTATACCATGATTGTTTCACTTTAATGTTCAGGTAGTATTTGTGTAGTAGTAGTTGTCTATCTTGATCCTTGAAAGCACGAGTTTGGGAACATACATCTACATGTATGTACTCTTATATTGTACAATGTTGCTGCAGTACAGATTTTAGGTGCAGGAGGTTTATCCTACATGCATACATAATTTTGTACATGTGTGAGTGACTTTCATGTGTATAGTGCATTCCTGGTAGTGTGTTCACCTAATATCATTTTACGTAGAGTTACATCCTTAGCTCTCAGCAGTTATTGACATACATGTGTAATGTTACAGATAATTCTAACAAAGTACCAATGTATGAATGAAATTAGAGGGATCAGTATGGACCATGTACAAAAAGAAACACTATATCACATGCTTATGATTAGAACTTGGGTCATGCAATCACAGGATTAGATGACAACCAACCCCCTCACCCCCCCCCCCCAACCAAATAAAAGAAGAAAGAAAACACCTAAAAATGTAAATGATCAAATATCGTTAGCAAAAGATAATGACCAGTATCTCTAAAATATTAATATCAATTGCTCTTGAGGATATGAAATGTTGCAAAAGTTTGTAGAGTTTACGCATGTTTTGCTTAGGGTTTCCCCCTTGCACTTTTGATTTTAATATATTGTTGGAATACATCCTTTTGGAAATGCCAACGATCACCTGCTAACGATAGAAAGCAGTAGATATATGCAGTCAATATAGGGATTGGTCCCTGAGGCTCTCGCGCCTTCCTCATAACCCAGATACAATTGTCTAGAAAGGTAATTCTCCATTTATCACGATCTATTTTAGTTTCTTCCTTGGAGGATATATCTGTTGCTGAAGCTTTATTATTCTAACACCATACCTAAGGAAGTAGAGAGATGTAGGGTAAAGTGATGAAGTATATGGAAGGAGGGAGAGAGGGGGAGGGAGGGAGTGATTGAGAGGGAGAAGAAGAGAGAGGGATGGAGGGAAGGAGGGAGAGGGAGGGAGGGAGGGAGAGAGGGAGGGAGAGGGAGGGAGGGAGAGAGAGGGAGGGAGAGGGAGGGAGGGAGAGGGAGGGAGGGAGAGGGAGGGAGGGAGGGAGAGGGAGGGAAGGGGGGGGAGAGAACAAAAAAGGAGGGGTGAGAGGAGAGGCTGTGGGAGGGAGTGAGGGGGAGAGAGACAAAGAGAGAGGAAGAGAGACAGAGAGAGAGAGAGACAGACAGACAAACAGAAGACAGAGAGTGCAAGAAGAATATGACACAAATCTTCTACAAAATTGCTGGATACTTTGTTCAAGCACCTCTTTCAAAATTTAAAAAAGAGATACAGGTTCCAAGATTTTGTGTAAGGCTCCAAGTTCTATTTTTCTCTTTTCTGAATCATCATGACAAACCAACTGGTACCCCTCATCCAGATAACTTCAAACCATCCCTCTATTAGTAGTCTACCCCACAATCGCTGCTGCCATAAAAGGGAAAGTCTACCATGATGTTCATTTGGTTTTAAGAGAAGCAGGAAAATTCAAGAAAGAGATCAATGACAGTTTGAGCAAATTCTGATACGAAATAAGAAAGTTCTGAATTTTTGAAGTTGTAATCAATCAAACACAAATTGGCAACTCTGTGACGTATCTTGGGAGCTCCTCTCCCATTTGCCCTGTACTGGAAAAATAATTTCCATTTGCTCTTTAATATTTTATCATACATGCACCTTAGATACTCTCATTTCACTTAGCTTTTACACAAACCTGTATGATACAAATCTATTTCCTCATCAGAAACAGAAAAATGTACATTTATACGTTTTTTTGCATAGTGCAAAAGGGAGAGGAGCTCACAAGATACGTCACGGAGTTGCCAATTTGTGTTTGATTGATTGCAACTTCAAAATTTCATAACTTTATTTCAGAATTTGATCTCAACTTTCACTGATCTGTTACTTTAATATTTCTGCTTCTTTTAAAACCAACTTTATAGTATCAGGGTGGACTTTCCCTTTAATGGGCATGTATTACAAGCATTCTTTCCGCAAATCCTTGCCTAATTTAGCGCCCATCTGCCTTCCCATGTTGTGGGGTACACATCCCCTGTTCTGTAACAGCTGGTAGCATCATTCAATTTGCCTTGTTAAACAGGGGGAGCCTGTGGCGTAAACATTGACAGTTATTGTACAGTTACAAGAGTCGGGTCAGCCAGTGTCAACTGGCTGTCAGCGAATTGAATTAGAGATCCGTGTAAATCAAACTTGATGGATGTGCAGTGCTTTGATTGGAACTATTTGAATAAAGGGAAGAGATGATGATTTTCATCTAAACAAAATATGCATGGAATATCATATTTTGATGTGTATTTAGTTAATACACTCCCTGAATGAGTCGTGGCAAGGAAATCCGTCATTAGTGCATCCATGTACTTTTGTAGCAATTTTGTTTTCTTTTGTCCCCTTTGAGCTAGTTTGAGCTGAAAAAGGGATTGTTATTAAATAGAGAATTCACAGTCATTGTGAATTGAAGTTATGAACCTCATGTACATATGTAGGCATGTGAATTACTCTTCCATATGTCTTGCTTAATTAGTTTTACAGTCAATTTTGAATCGATGTTGTTGTTCTTGGTGGTTTATATTAACCTAGAGATGTAAATAATCAGTTGGTGTTTCCAGTATCAGATAGTGCAAGGGGATATTCATTTAGAGGAAGCTCGAGCAATAAAAACAGGAGCAGTTACAGATGAGCTTCAAATTTGCGATGCAGATACACCGCAGCGAGTTAGAGGATAGCACTTGGGAGTTTGTAGAGCGGAGATGTAGCTTGCAGACAAAATTGAATTGAAATTCATGAATTGTGGCTCTAATTCATCAACCTGACACTTGGATGTCCGCATTCCATCTTTCTCCACCAGGAGAAGAAACAAGTTAAAGTCAGGATGAGAGTTTGTCATGGTTATGCCTGAAGCTCAGTGGCTCACCCATGTAGGTCTATGTGCTTGAATAGAACTGTTCACAAAGTTATTGAAATTTATGGATGTTTCTTTCCTGGGGACCTAGTTAACAAGGTATTCCATTAACCTGTTATTAATGAATGACTACAATACTTGGAATCCAGTTTGCATACATTACTTGTTGCTATGTCTGACAAGCCTCTGACAAGCTTTCAGTTTGTCAAGAACAACCTTTGTTTTAAAAGTATGCATAAAATTTGAATAAATTTATGAAAGGTCTATTCTGGAAGATGTAAGAGATATTTGTAAATTTACCTTTATTTTCAGTCTTTAATCTTTCATTATGCAACTTTATTTGGAAGTCATTCAACATATTTCATGTGAAGAAGAAAGAAATACCCCTTCTGTATTGTGGTAAATTGGTAAGCTAGTTCATGCACACTATTTGAGGATCCCATTGGTCCCCAAAGCTTCGGTAATCGCTACTTTCATTGCGATTTAAATAGTGTAACTTTATTTTTTATCAAAACTATTTTCAAACTATTTCATACATTGATAAACGGCTTTCCCAGGGGATTATTTCTGCATATTTTACACCCAAACATACACTGTTCCTTTAATCTGTCATATACAGATTTTCATCGATAAGTAAGTGTTATAAATTCACCACTGATTCAAACTAGTTTGATGGAAATGAAAATATTGAAAAGGAACATTGCCCTTAAATAATATTTTCCCAGAAATGATCAAGATGAATAGATTTATTCTTGCGAGGAGGAAATGCGTGATGAATGTTTATGATCAGGTAGAATAATTCAGTAAAGAATCTGCTGATCTGTAGCTGATGATGGATTTGATGAATGGATACTGTGACAGGCCCAATTGCATCTTGGAAATCATGAGCAAGGATTTGAATTTCTAATGCTGGAGAAGTGATGGCAATATGGAAATTAAATGGATACTTCATTTTTTATTTATATTTTTAACTATAGGTAAGTAAAGTATTGGTACAGCTACTCAGTATGGGGTTTCATGTGAAGTATTTTTCTATGTGTATGAAGATTACAGTTCTGAATAAGCCAGATTTAACAATGATTTCTGAACTGCCTGGTACTTGAAACTTCAAGTACTTGCCTGTACTTTTTAAGTGTGAGAAAGTTTGGAGATGTTGGATAGAAACTTCAGATAAAAAAAAAGAACCTGTGGATGTGTATATGACATGGGAAAAACATCAGACAAATTGGAAGGAAAGATAAGATTAGATGCGGTGTAAAGTGAAGTAAAGAAAACCGCTCTGGTCAATATTCTGCGACAGATGTACAGCCATCGCGGTCTAATAATGTCAAGTGTTTGATAAAGGATAGATATCAACACAGTCTAGACTCTGAGGCCTTGTTCATGTGCAGAAGGATGCACAATATGACAATTACCAAATCTTATTAAAGCATGGCTTGAATGAAGATGTAAAGATATTTTCCTCTCAATTAAACTCTGGTAGACCAAGTTTGGAATATATTAATCATGCCTCTGCTTGTACATATTGTGACAGACGGATCAATGGTAGGGTTTAGCTAGTGTACATGTATATATTCTAAATTCCAGACTCAGCCAAATAAATTTTAATTGCAATGAGAGGGTATGCTTAGTATTGGTGGAAACCGGCAAAAAAATAATTAAGAAAAAAAAAACTTTAAAAAAAGACATTAAAGGCATAAACCAATTTTGACAGTACTCAAGTCTTCCTTTTCATCCGATTTATAAACTACTGATTTTAATCCCCATGGTAGCTTGATAAAAGAGAGAGAGATAGAGAGGGGGAGGCTGAAATGGGGGAGGGGAAAAAGTGGTGAACTTCTTGAGAACAGGTATTAAACATAATTATGATAAAGATATGCGATCTTGATTGAAAATCTGGATTATTACAGACATACATATTATTTAGGCTTATGTTGGTCACACATTGTATGATAGGCAAAGACCAAGTGCTATTGTTTTTACAAGAAGATAGGAAAGGGGGGGGGGTGGGGATGATTCAGTGAGGTCTGAACATCTCACCTCTGGTAGAACTCAAGGGCTGAGGACGAGCAAGGTAAACCCATCACATTTAATCTCATCAGACAGCTCCGTCTGTAGGGACACCCACCAGTACAAGCCCGCCTCTGTCAGCCTGCAGTGCCCTCCTCCATTCTTAATAGTGTGGGACTGAGGGAAATGAAAGTTCAGAATTCATATCATATCACTGGAACTGCTCTCATATGCCTTTCATTTATGACTGGGAACAGTTGCCCTCTGGGAGATCCATACTTGACCTTTGACCTTTGGAGATGTTGAGAGGGTAGAGACAGTAAAAATGGGGGTCAAGGTCTATGGAATCTGTAGTAAATCATGTGGAAGATGTACCCTCCTGGACTTGGTTAGCTATCTAATAGAAATATGAATATCACCCAAGTTGAGGATAAAAGGTGCCAATATGTATTGGACCCTGTAAGCTTAGAGATTTATCTTCGAAGAGGGTATTCTGTTGTGGGTAGAAATGAGGGTTTAAAAATACATGATAATTCATCACTAGGTACTGCTGCTATAACAAAACCATTTTGCATTTGCCAACTGGCCAGCTTGGTTCACTTGTGAATAACTTCAAATACCTGGTATTCTTTTACAAGCTAACACTTATTTTCAATATTCAAGGTTATAAAAAAGAAATCTCGCAAAATCATTCTCTGTTCCCCCTGCAGTCTTATGCAAAAATGTTGTTACCATGAAATTACTTTCTCATTTTCATTCCATGAATAGATTAATTTTATTAATTTATTTTGTTACAGAATTAATTTGTATGGAATGAAGAGGTTCACCTTTGGCCTTCCATAAATCAGTTTATTTAATTTAAGACAAAGTGCAACTTTGATCACTTTGGTATGGATGAAAGGTCGCAAGTGACCTGTGTAAATATCCTAAAATCTTAGAATGGTGAGTATCCTTTGATACTGGTTCATGGTAATAGAGGTAAATCCATAGAATGCTGTTGAGGTTAATTTCAGATCTGCACCAAATACCTGTGTCATGTATGCACCAAAAGGCTTCAATATATCCCTTCTTTTCATAAAAGGTCCATTAGTTTGATCTAAGCTTATTATCTGGTGACCTATTATCCCAGACCAATTAGCCAGTACCCAATTTAGGAGAGAAAATATGACCCAAGTTATCCCAACGTCCTTCTATCCATTCATTGCATCTCAATAAAATCTAGTGTCATTTGTAATAGGCACTGGATGGTCAGTTATGGGATATTTATCAGCAGATGATGTGAGGTATTTAGAATGCAGACACTGTCTTTAGAGAAATCTGTTGTTTCATTGGATTGGTTTGAATGCTTGAGTGATGTTATTGAGTTAAAATCTCAGCCTAGTTTGTGTTTTGATGGTCATTTAATGAAAAGAATACACTGTAAAAGAATACACTGTAGGTATAAATGAACCATATCTCCTAAAAAAAAAAAAAAATCCCCATCTTTCTTGTTGTTGAAATCTCTTAGTCATATTCAACTGTTGAATTTTAGGCAAGTATTATTTTACTCTTCATTTCAAACATTGTGGTACATTACTAGGATTTAATTCAATTTCCTAATTTACCAGAACTCCTGTTCCCTTTCAAATCAAAATCTTAGCAGCTTGACGGTAGGAATGTCAAAAGAGCATATTCTGGGAAACAAAAGCTTGATTCATTCCCAAGATAAACATTACAAAGGAGGTGGAAAAGTACTGCTTTTTAGTAATTTTAACTAAAACTTTGCTAGAGAGAGCTTTGTTTATTGTGTGTCAAACGAGGTTGGGCTAGCAATGTTATCAGAATAAACAGCCTTAAGGAGAGGAGTATCGTTCTCAAACTCGAAAGAGGAGAAAGTGCCTTTTCTTCCATTTTCGGTTTATAGAAGCATCTGGTTAAGCGCGAACATAATAGAAACATCGTTTACAAAGTTTGCTCAAGGAGTTGTTTTGCTGCAGTTAATGGTATCTAAACTTTCTATGTAGACTTTGAGTATGATTATGTTTTGAAAGACCTATTTTTTGTATTTTTTATAAAATATTTAAAAGTACTTGCTTCAATTTGAAATTCTGCAATAATTTGTATATCTCCAGTGGTTAAGCCTATGCGTGTATGTTGGTTCGCAAAACCTGTGACAAATCGTTTAAAATCTGATCAAGCTTGATGATTTTGATTAAGAAATACATGTATATATAATAATACAAATGTTAATTAATCATATTATGTTATAGATGTGAAATACATTGCCTTGATCAAATTGAAAAAGTTATTTAATTTGTGCAAGTTTACATCAACTTGAGAGCAATGAAAGTTGACAGCTTCCAGATCTACACTTTCAAGGCAGTCAGTAAGAAAAATGAAGAAAAATATCTTTTATGATTGCAGTTTAGGAGATGATTAAAGATGAAATAAATGAAACTATTAAATCATATCGTTTTGATATTGCAAGAGATGATGGACATTATGCTCCTATACATGTCCATCGATTCTTGTAGAGACCAAAAATGAAGTCAAAGAATTGTTATTCTGCAAAAGCTGCCTTTTTGAATAATTTTCCACCCTCCCGATGCAACTGACATAGATGGAAGAGGATGATTATATGAATAATTCATTCTGATACCCTGATGAGGATTAATTCTAATCATTCCCCAAAGAGGGAGCTCTAGTTTAAATTTCAGACCTCTAGCTTCCCTGAAGTTGATTGCAATATTTTTTTTTTACTTGGCCCTGTCTAAAATTTAACTCCAGTGTGATTGGAGCCGTATAAAGATTATAAACCTTGTCTGAAAACCCAAGTCTAAGCTGTGTTTTCAATATTTCTCTAAGAAATATTGCATCTGCTAGGCATGCCTCTGTCTAATATAGAACCGCCATTAAAGATTTCCATTAAAAGATTTGCCACATTATGTGGAATACACAATTAATTCTAAATGGATTTTTGCTCTTTTCTTCAGCAGCATTTTATACCCTGGAGGAATTATTGCTCATTCTTGACTCCCTGTATGTTTAATTCTCTGTTTGTTGATTGATAAAATGTACTTTGTCAGTTGATGAATGTACTTTGTCAGTTCATAAATGTACTCTGTTAGCAGATCTTGTATGATTGATTGTGTAGTAGTTCCATTAAGAACAGGATATTTTCTCTTTAAATGTTCATTTTAATTCTGTAGCACCAAAGTATGCCAGTTTTCCATCTATAAATGTTCATTATCATTTTGTAGCACCAAAGTATGCTAGTTTTCCAACGGCTTTTATTTCTAACCACACAGCAAAGGTTTGATGTTTCAAATATTGATGAAATTTTGCAAGTTTTCAAGATCTACTGTACTCCTTAGAAAGAAACCAGAGGGATATCACCTTGGTTTGTGAAAAGTTGAGTACATCTCTTATCTTTTGAGATGGAAATTATATTACTGACATTATGCCCCATTTAAGCTGTTAAATTAATGGTGGGAAATTAGAAAAGTTGTTTTCCATTTTAGATGTTGATTTCAAATTTCTCTGACCTTGTGTACAAATTTTGTAATTGATTTTTTTATTCCTAGATACGTCACTGTCTTTATTGGAATATTCTTGAGCCATTGTGGTCTAGCATTCACCCAGTGGCTTATGTCAACTCCAACCAGCGGCTGTGAAAACTGACACAATCTTGCTCTTTTTCTCTTATTTATCAGCGATACTCACCTTCGAAATATTTTAATTGCCTTAGTGTTTACTCAGAAAGATAGACCTCTTGTGAGTGTGGTGCAGTTAAGACTTGCAGTATGGTGAAAGCAGGTCATATGCATGGTGATATTTTGTTGTGTTTTGTTGTATTTTTGTCTTTTTTTTCTGAATACACTAGCGTGATATAAAGGAAATGTTCTGATGATTCATACTTGTACACTTTCCTGGATAATGAAAGCATTATGTCGTGTTACTAATATTCTAAGGATCATGTTGTTTTCGGTTCCCATTTTGCTAACGTTATGTGGTGGGATCAAGCTTGAAAATTATTACGTCAGTTGATTCAACAATTTCTTAAAATTTCTTTCTGTTTATTGTGGATATGTCCGCCTTGTACTTATGACTAAAACCAGTATCTTATCTTGTATTGTCCTGTGAAATTAAATTTTGATGTGCATATCAAGTAGATTGCTATAATTTCTGTTATCTCTGTTTAATTTTTCATTTATGTAGATTAACCATTGACTGCAGCAAGGAGCACAAACAGACAATTTCAGCTAACTGTGGATATTGAATTTTCATGAGGTAAGGTTATACCTGACTTTCTGTTCACTTTAATCAGTGGACCTTTCCTATTCTGATATTGATTTCCTGTGTGCTATGCATTTTATTTTCTTATTACGGTCGGTAGTCTCCTGATGTTTGGAATATCAATGTATTGTGTCGGCCTAGTCTGAACTATATTTAAAGTGGGTGTGAAATTTCCAAGTGTCATGCGAGATAGAAATATCAGGAACACCATTGTCACTGATTGTACATGATGCAAATTGATAATTCCTCTATAGTTTTTGGAGTCTATAGCTGTGGCATTGCCTTTTTAATGTATTTTGAAGTAATTGAAAAGAAAATATGATATTCATTGATTCATACAAATTGGTGATACAAAATGTAAAGAATTTCTATGAAAAAGATAACAATAGAGCTCTTCTATATTGATTCACCTGATTGTACATGTAGCTAGAGAATTAACAGGAAATGAAAACCAAATATTAAGAATGGATTCTTCAAAAGTATTGTCACTGGTTACGCAAACTGAGTTACGCGAACTGAGTTACGCGAACTGAGTTACGCGCATGGCTTGAGTACAGGAGATACATCGGTTCGTGAAACCATCAACAATATGTTGTACTGAAATTTGAAAAGGAAAAATAAAATCTTATTTGAGGTATTTCGCTAACTCTTTTAAGAATTGTATAACTTGAGCTATGATTGTAATAGATGGCTACGGGACATCCACTAATGTCCAAGTATATAATGATATTACATTTTTGCATAATCTACATATTTGTATAATGTGGCCATGTGCTGGTCACTTAGTACTTGTCTGTGTGAAAATTCTGTCAGAAATTTAGATCAAGATGTTATGGTTCCAACATTTGAGGGTGCCTTACTTATCAACAATATAAATAGTCATAGTGACACTTCTCAAAAGTTTGAAACACCTGAATCACTTACACAGTATATAGCACTGCCAGGATATGCCTTGCCAAAGCTGAAGTAACCAAACTCTCTCCATAATTCAAGCACCTATTTTTGGCGCTTGCTGTGGGGGTGACCAGCGTCCCTCTTCTAAATATTGACATTGGGCTCAGGCAAGCATATAGATGCAGTTGGACACAGATTTATGCAGTCGAGTGGGGCATCATTATCATTGGGATTGGGGATCTATGCACATTGAGAGCTCAATATAGATAGTGATTGTTGACAAACAAATACACTCTCCTCTCAAAATATACTTGTGATTCTGTCTCAGGGAACTTCAATGTGGGTCATTCCATGAGGGTGGGGCAAAAGTTACATGTATTATGTCCATGTAACATGGAATGACCCATATATATCGTCTGTTGAGAACCAGAAGGACGTTAATCATATCCTTTAACTCAGAGTTAACGCTCTTCTTGATCTCAACAGACCAATTCTCGGGTCATGTGTACAGGAATGTATTCCTGAATAATCTTATCAAGATGATGGCTTATTCTTGGATTTGATAAATCCTGTATTGTAGGATTTGGAAGGGATTTAGATGAAGCCATATATGACATGGGATTACACATCATGACTTGGGACAGAGCAACGTGCACTTTTACCATGGGTTAAAAGATATACATGTACTTCAAAAGCCTTAATTATTCTCTTGATTCTTAGGAAAAAAAGTTGGGTCTCCTGTTGAACTATCAAGTGAAAAGGTGGGGGGGGGGGGGGGGGAGGGGGGGGTGGGATTACTTTTCCGTAACATAGAATCTTGTATGTAAACTCGACCTTTCATTCTTCTTTTTATCTCTTTAGATGATGCTCTTTTCCATTTTTTTTAAGGGGGGGGGGGAGGGGTGTAATGATTTCTTTTGTAAATTAACAATATAAGATTTATCATTAATCAAATCTTACCCTTGTAAATACATATATTGTTGTTCCATATCTCTTTAATAGCATCAGAATAAATCTTTCTCAGTTTTAACTGCTTTTGGTAATTAGGTAATCACGGTTTGTGATATCGCACTAAAAAGTAAAAGCACATCCTACTACAGTATTATGAACCATTATCTACTTTACATTTGTTTAGCTTTAAAAAGAAATATGTCCCACTGGTATGGCATTTGACTCTGTGCCACTTTTTCACGTAAACATTAGGTTTGTCTAGTAAACATTGCATTGTAAAGAATGCCTCTTTCGTTGTATTGTAACATCTCTGAAAACATGAAAGAGAAAGTAATGCATAATATAAACTATTTTTCCAGTTTCTGCACACATGTATGCTAAAGCTTCGGAGACAGTGGAAGATTTGTATTTTAACAACCTTGCTTCTTTATTGGATATTCTGTTCAGTTGGTGAGAGTCTTTTGAGTTTGAAAAGTTTTCACCAGTGAGATCTATAAAGATCACTATCGGCTGATCTTTTCCAGTGATTTATGTTATGTTTATGATTGCATCTTCAGATTAGCACTTGTGCTTCTACCCATGGGTTAAAAAAGGTCAAATTTTTTTGATTTGGCTGTTCCATTTCATGATTTGTTATGTACATGAACATTAAAGGGAAATCCAACCCTAATGGCAAGTTGCTCTGAATGAATCAGAGAATCAGATTGGTGAAAGTTTAAACGAAATCGGACAAACAATAAGAAAGTTATGAATTTTTGAAATTTGTAATCACTATACATATGGGAATTTCAAATTGGCCGAATAGGTAACATCACTGTGATGTAGTTGCGGACAACTCCCCCATTCGCTCCAACACACAAAATGACTAAAATGTCATTTTTTTCAAAATGTATTACTTAGTAGGATTTTTTTTCTTTCATGAGGACCTACATAACAATATGCTATCTCCAGTATATTTTTAGTACTGCCCGAGAGTAAAGGCGCTTCGGAGAAAACTGCAAATTAATGATATTTTTGTGTACGACAAACGGGAGAGTTGTCCACAAGTATGTCACAATCGACTCACCAAATTGCCAATTGAGATTCGCATAGATGTAGTGATCTCATTTTTCAAACATTCATAACATTCATAACTTTTTAACTTTAACTCTTATTCCTTGTACGATTTCTCTCAAACTTTCACGATCCTGTTTTTATTTTTCTGCTTTCACACAAATCCACTTATCACCAAGGTTGGATTGCCCTTTAAAAGAATAATGAAACAGAAAATTCTATTTATATGGCTGTACAAAAGCTACAAGTATATCCAATATTACAGGTAGTTACATTTTGTAGGATATATTTAGCAACCATGCCATTTTATATCAGAATCCTTCTTTGGTAATATCAAAAGTTTTATTTTAAATGAATGATTGCTATATCACCAAGGTAAATTAGCTATACCTGCATGTAAACTGCTTGAGATGTGTGTATACAGTGTACATACATTTTTCTAGAAAAGGTGTAAATTGTAGTTTATTGTTTATATCTAATTAAAATCAAGGGTTCGTTTCCTTCATTTGTATTCACTTTCTCTTTGTGAAATGTATTACTTGTTCAGGCGCTTGACACTATTCATGAGCAACAAGAAAAGAAGAGAAATCCAAAAAAAAAACAGAAAGGAAAAAATGCAACCATATGGGTGATCAGATTGCATGCCAAGAGTATTTAGAAATGTGTGAAAATTTTGCATAATGACCTAATGGGCTAGGCACTCAAAGTGGAGATTGAAAAAGAAAGAATAAGCCTACCCTATTCCTTAAATTCTTTGGCAGTCACTTCTATGTGTGAAAATCTTCAATTTATTATAAAATGGTAATTTGGGGCATTTTTGGAGCTATTTCTTGTTGAAAATTGTTACTGGGGGGGGGGGGGGGGGGGGGAGGTACTCTTAAGTATTACATGCGAACACTCCTATGAATACCTAAAAAAATATTCAATTTTTTAAATTCTGATCATTAAAAGAATGTTCAGTGCCAAATTGAACCACAATAACATGATTGATTGTACATGCATATGATCTGAATGAAGAATACATTCAGGAGGTAGGCAAGAGAAAAACACAGCAAACGGTGAAACAGATCAGGAGAGAAAGGGCGACTAAACAAATGCAAATTATAGCAAGAAAGGGAAAGCATAGACCTTTTTTACATGGAACAAAATTTGAGAAAGTCAGAATAACAAAAGCTGTTGTTAGAGGCAGAGAACTCTCCTGAAGAATACATTCAGGAGGTAGGCAAGAGAAAAACCCTTATCCTAGCCCTTAAGCAAGTTTGGTTTAAAAAAGAAAAATCATTGTTCCAATACCATTCAAGACCATTCAACACTTCGGAGAGAACCTCGGCCGAAAGAATCAAAGCTAGCCCTGGCTCCTTAGAAGTCAAACCACGCTCGAGATCTCGAGGTGGCGGCCGAGTCTGCGCCTAGGAGCACCTCACATCGCAATTTCCGAAGTATTTCACACGACTGATTATGATTTTGCATGTCGTTGAACAATCCTGTCCTGGGGGTAATTAACGATTTTCTGTTTGGCACGCATGTCTTCTTTGTATCGTTGAAGGGGATTTGGAGTGCTGTGTTGTGTTAACGATAGAAATCTTGCACTAAAAAGGACAAACTTGAAAGAGTCGGTATAGTTACTCATAACTCTGGTATGGATTAAGGGTGAAATAAAAGCTGAATATTTGGGCTAGTTTCCAAGAAGAAACCCAATATCATGAGGGGTTTCGTTGATAGATTTGTTAATACTGCTTTTTAGGGAAAATAGTACAAAATACTATTACTTACTGTTACCTTGTCTGCTTTCCCAGGAGCTATCAAAGAAGGAATATGGGTAATCAATTTGAAATAATTTTCCCCCTTAAAGTAATTTCAGTCTTAATTTCATTTGTCATTTAGGCAAATATTATAATGGCCTATTGACCCGTTAGGTGTATTTAATGTAATGTGTATATATTTTTTGCAGGACCATGATATACATGTAGGCCCAAGTCTAGAATTCCAGGCACTGTATTGTGGGCCTGTTTTCCGATGTCCTGACAGTGGAGTCTGTGCCGACTGTATTGGAAGACTACATGTACTGATATGATACAATGGCTTGGACTGGGGAAGCCCTCGGAAAACTGAGAGAAGGCCACTACATTATAATTGTTTTTTAATGATGTGAAAACAGTGTACAAGGGCAATATTATTTTGTTTTTGTGATCAGAGCATGTGACAACAAGGATAAGCTACCGACAATAGAGGTATTGTTGGAGCTATGATTCAAAGGAATAGGGTCCTATGATATTATGAGCATCCACTTCAGAAGAATTGTTGAAAATGTGCATTTTTGATGATTCACAATTGTACTTCTTTTGAATTCCAAAAGTCTTGCTGGGAAATGTTTTTTTTTCGTCTGTGATGATATGCCTACTGATTGTTGTCTCCTGGTGATGATAAAAAATAATTCATAACAAGCAGCCCTCCCAGGAAAGATTAGTAGGATTTTTCTTATGGTGCTTCTTGGTTGTTTTTTTTTCATCTCATTGTTAGAAAATGCATTTTTCTCTGGATCACAATATAATGTTTTTGGAGAAAAGAGTTTGTGGAGGCTTCAGCTTATAGGATCAGGGAGTTATAACTCCTTGTGATAGGATGAATTATGCTCATATCTGAACAAAGACCTTGTTGTTGTCTGTTTGGAGCCAGAAGGGCGTTAACTCCTGTACTTTAACACAGAGTTAATGCCCTTCTAGCTCTCAACAGACGATGTGAATTGCACAATGATTTTATGGACGGAGTGTTCAGAGATATTTGGAGGTAGACAGAAAATTGTATGGAGGGAGCTCGAGAGATATACAGATTCAAGTGAAGTATGATTGAGAGAGGGAGAGTAGAGATAGAGGGGGACAGAGGAAAAAACGGACAGTGAGCAAGGAAGAGAGAAGAGAGAGAAAGAAAGACAGAGAGAAAGAGAGAGAAAGAGAGAGAGAAAGAGAGAAAGAGAGACAGAAAGAGAGACAGAGAGAAAGAGAGAGAGAGAAAGAGAGACAGAAAGAGAGACAGAGAGAAAGAGATAGAGAAAGAGAGACAGAAAGAGAGACAGAGAGAGACAGAGAGATGGGGATGGGGAGATACAGATAGAGATGGAGAAAGAGAAATAGTTCTAGGGAGCATTTCATCAAGTGTTTTGTCAGTGATTTTTACCGACAAATGTTATAAGCCACTGAAATCCTTGCATCTGATTGGCTGAGAGCAAATTTGTCAGTAAAAAGCGCTGACAAGACACTTGATGAAACGCTCCCCAGAAAGACAGAGAGGGGGAATGAGAACTGCAAGAAATATATTATAATTTTTTGTAGACTATTTAATTATTAAAATTAATTATAAATTTTCAATTGATCTTTACAAAACAAACATACAAACAAGTATTGATTTGTCAGAGCGATTACTAGTTGCTTTCAAACAGTTTTTCATACACAAATGTGATCAATGTGAGCAATATAGCTGATGGATGTTGATAATAATCACTCTCGTAGATTAATCAGCACTATGATGTGAAATGGGTCAAATTCTGCTGAATGGAAATATCCTTGGTGCCCTGCATGGAGGCCAGCCACAAAACCTTGAAGTATTTATGCTGCATTAATCCATAACAAAACAGCATTAGTCTGCCATTAATTCTTTACAAATACTACTAAATCTTTCATGAGCAGTTGGATGATCTTGATAGGGTAGACTGTAAATTTTGTATGGGTACCATGAATTGGTAATGAAAGTATGGAAATGGTCATTATTACGTGCTGCTCACAACTAGGTCAGTGATATGGTGTATGGATATGTATGTGAGTAAGTCTATAATCATGGAGGCTACATATTTAGGTTAGCTACATTTATGATTTATTGTTCATAATTCATAAACAACTTATTTTGAGTCTCCAAGATTCTACAGATAAATTCAATCAATCATTAGAACGTGGAAGGCCTCTCTGAATGCAAATGCGTGGAAATCCACTCTTTTAGGAGTCATATTATATTGGTTTTTAGAGTTGAATCCACTCCAAAATTAGTTTGAATCCATTCCAAAGTAGTAGTTGAATTAATCTTTCTTTAGTGGATTCCACAATTTTGTGTGTTTAGATTTCAACTCCAAAAACGAAGTGAACCCTAATATAACTCTTTAAAAGAGTGGATTTTTACTCCAAAACAAAGTGATCCCTGATATGACTCTTTTAAAAAGAGTGGATGTTCACTTCACTTCTGTACATTTAGGGAGTATGGTTTGCTGCTAATTTGCAACTTTGATGTCCTCACCATCTCTTTGTTGTCTCCATAAATTTGCATTAATAATGTAGCTTTTAAATGGTATTTTTCTCACACATGGAGGTGGAAATACACAGGTTCATAAACAAATCGAGCCACCTCCTCCATCTGCCCATTCAAGTTCATTACCCCCGGAGAGAGAAAGTGGCATTGATCGTCTACACTGGTTCAATGAACTCAGTCAATGGAAAGGCTGTGATAGTTTCTTTCTATTCCTCATACGCAGCATAGCAGAATTCAATTTTGAAATCAATGTTGTCGAGACATTGCATTGAAATTGTACATTCTCTTTCATCTCTTGAATTCAGTATTTGAATCGATTTCTTTGCCATTATGGGTTTTCAGTTCATCATTATCTTGTTGTTGATATACCCTTCTTTGGATCAATATTCATAAGTGTCAGCATGGCTTTCCTTTTCCTTTTTCCTTTTTTAAAAAATTTGATGAGTTTGCATCTTATGTAATACTAATTGTAAATTGCAAAAGTAGCCTGAATATATTCAAGAAGTTGCAAGTTTAATAATAGATAGGTACAGAGATGCCAGTTCTGATTTCAGGCCCTAGCAATTTATTTTTAGGCAACATTTCAGCCTTGTTTGTTTACAACTAGATAATTATAGATGATTTTCTGACCCGCTTATGAATTCTCAATGGCAACCCTAATAGTTTGTTGCAACTGCACAATATATTACCAATAGAATTATGTTTACACAGGAAAAATAAGTATCATAATTGTCAACATCTTTTCTCTGTGACAAATCTGCATTATAAGTAAATTACAAAAATTGTTCTAACATAAGTCGGGTTCACACGAAGGGAGCTAAAATTTTTGCTTGTAGTTTCAGAACTTTAAGTTATCTCATAGTTTCAGACTGTATGAATAGACTTGAAGTTTCGAAAACTTTAAGTTTATTTGTAGTTCCAGAACCATAAGCAGCCTGTGGTTAATGCTGAAACCACGAGCCGTGGGGGGAGGGTGGGGGGGGGGGGGGGGGGGGGGGGGGTGGGGGGGGGGGGGGGGGGGGGGGGGGTCCTCATTGTAGTTACGACTCTGTGGATGGATAGTTTAGCAATCTCGTTAACGATACCTCTCTGCTCATGTTAAATGACGATCGCTTGACTGGTAGTCTGAGAACAGCGAGCGTCGTTGTTTCGGGCCCGTGTGAACACTTGTCTTTGTTAGTGAGCCATTGTTTTGTTTCGCTAACATAAAGGGATACTCAGTTGCAGATTGTAGACGTTTTTTTATGCCGCGAGAGGGCACCGTGATCGTTAGCTGATCATGCCGTTGCCCCGTGGGGCGCAAACTTCAGACAGACTAGTCGCTGCACAAACTTTGTGTACGAGTGAATGGGGCTTACGCAATCCTGACTGTCCCCACGGCCGCCTGGTGGCGTATCCCTTTAAAGTTTCGAAACTACAAGTCCCGTATGAACGCAGCTGTAGTTTATTAAATTGCAAGTTGGTTGCTGGTTGGATATACCTGTGTGATATATTACCAATAGCCTGCTATATAATCCAAATATAGTGTATATTGACAGGCAATAAAGAGTACTGCTATTACATCAGAGGCTGTTTATGACAGTGTTGTAACATTTTATTAGGTTTTATTAAGTTTGCTTTTTGATCATGGACATGGGAACTAATAGGAGAACGATGAAGATCTGCTTTGAATATCAGAGGGAG
The DNA here is from genome assembly GCA_025617745.1 of Heliocidaris erythrogramma. NCBI lineage: Eukaryota > Metazoa > Echinodermata > Echinoidea > Camarodonta > Echinometridae > Heliocidaris > Heliocidaris erythrogramma. Next base: position 19,237,531 of record CM046859.1, read on the forward strand.
GGAGGGAGGAAGATAAGGCCAGCGTTTTTGTTTTGTTCAAATGATTGGGGGGGGGGGGGTGAGTAAAAAGAGAGAGAGAGAGAGAGAAGCATGCAACTCCTCTCAAACACACAACCCTCTATTAAACTACATGTTACTTTTTGTCCAAGGGTTCATTTCAAATTTCCATAAAAATAGTTGGGCAAGGTGCTGGGGTTACTATTTTAATCGTTTTGGGGGGCCCCCAGTGATTTTGCCCTGGTATATTTTGATGTTAAAGAGAGAGAGAAAGGGAGAGAATTGGAGAGAGAGAGGAGAGAAAGAGAGAGAGAGAGCGCTACATGTACATAAATCGAAAGAGGTGGATGAAAGGGGGATTGGATGAATATGACACCACTGATCACCCTGTAGCCATTGTACTATTTAGTATAAGACAATATTGATCTTGTAATTAAACCTGGCTTTAGCATACAGGTGAGAGAAACAAGATAGAGGATGACCATTGCTAATGACCATCCAGGAATGGAGAGTTGTGTATTAGCCATAGGGGGATTATACCTACTCCAAATTCAATACCGTGGGACTACACGGTTGCACTGAAGGCATGCACAGGAGACCCACTTGCCTGGAATTACAAATAGAAGGCAGGTTATACATACGTTGGGTGGTAGCCCAGAATTTGGCCGATTTTATTTCATGAAAGTTTTCTTATTTTTGCAATCTCCCTTTACTTGCCCGAAGCCAAAGATGGCGCAATATAACCAAATTCATATGCCTGGAGTAAAATTGTAGAGTGTTAGGAATGAACTTTTGACCCATTCATGTGATCGCTGCATTTTGGAATGGACAATTTTACTCCAGGCCTACAGATTCTGGAATCGCGACATCTTTAGGCTTTGGGCAGGTAAGGGGAGATATTGAATTTGGAGATCCAATACAAAACACAATTAGCCTGTTTCTAGACGAATCAGTGTAGGCCCCTGACCGAAATACTAATGAAGAAAAAAGAAAAGGAGAAATGCAAGGATAGATTTGAAAAAATGATAGCAAATCAAGTAAAATAATAATAATAATAGATATGATTTATAATGCACCAGAATCCACTTTGTGGAGTGCTCTAGGGGCAGTGTAGAATAAAGAAGTAGGGGAATAAGACAGTAGAAAAAATACAAGAGAAGAATGTAATCATCAATGGAAATAAATGTAAAGATAGAAAATGTGAACTGGAGAATTCATAGGAGACCACGGGAGAGGTGAAGTAGTAAAGAAAAAAGAATTAATACCACCCCCCCCCCCCCCCCCCCCCCCCCCCGCCCCCGCCCCCGCCCCCGCCCCGCCCCGCCCCCCCCCCCTGAATATTCAACTACCCTCGTATATATCTCTTTCTGGGGAGGTGAGCTTTTTTCAAATTAACAACTACTGGTGACAGTTTAGTCTGAGGAGGAAAATGCCAGGTTCATTTGCAATACACCGCTTCTGTAATGTATACAAATGTATGCACATATATTCTCTGAGCACCTAATGATGAGCTATGCCATTAACCTGCTTTTTATAAATGAGCCTCAATGCTTGGAATCCAGTTTGCATAGATTATTTGTTGCTATGTCCGGCAAGCCACCCCCCCCCCCCCGCAAGCTTTCAGGTTGTCAAGAACAACCTTTGAAAGGTATGTGTAAAATTTGCATACATTAGCGAAGCGGTCTATTACATACCTATGTATGCTATTTCTAAAGCTTAGGGAAATCACCCTGACCACCCTTTATAATTTGACTATAGGTATAATATGGAAGGAAAAGAGAAATGAAAATGAAAAATAAAGAGCAAATGAAAATGCAAAAAGACAAATGAAAATGAAAAAAAGAAAGAGCAAATGAGTAAGGAAAGAATAGAACACATTGAACAAAGAGAAGAATTGGAATCTCGGGGAGGACAGTAGAATGAAAGCGATGCCACTCTCCTTCCTATAGAATAATGAGGAATAACTTATTCAGGCCGAGAAAAATGAGGAAAAAACGTCTAGAGACAAAAGATAAAATGCATTTGAAAAATGACTAGAATGGTGAAGGAAATAACATTGGAGAGAGGATAGAATAATCACCAAAAGAAGAGTACCAAGGGTTCAAATTGATAAGACAGATAACAAAAAAGACTGGTAGGAAGAGAGGATGGTGAAGTAGGAGTCTCGAAGAAGAGGACAGGAGGATGAAAACGATACCCCTCTTCTTCCCGGGGTCATTGACCTATTTGGTAAGGTGATATCGATCTTGAAATTATACTGGCTTGAACATGCAGCTGGGATGATGTTGGGGTATGTTTAGGTTGTCGTTAATGAATAGTGGGAGGAAATTTGAAGGGCCTTGTTATGTATTAACACTATATGATGTTAATTGTTTTCCCTGGAATTCTATGGATAGCAAGGAAACAGGGTTCATTTAGCTGAATGATGAGTGAGTATTAAGAGGAAAATAAGTAAAGAGAAAATAGGTAAAATTTAGAAGGATGAGGATGATGGATTGTATTTTGGAAAATGACAAATATGAAAGAGGGAAAGGAGTGTCAATAAAGAGAAGAAAGTGTATGGAATTACATTTTGGCAAGGAGAAATGGTAGATCATAGATTCATTCAGTTGTCTTTAGAAGGTGAGTAGTTCTTACCTTTGACAGGAGATTCTTTTGGCAAGACAGGATCTACACACTACGCTTGTCTCTTTCCTTCAAGGTGTAGTAAACGGCCTGTTGATGCTGAGCGCACTGACAGTGATAGATAGCCTTGCAAAATCTGTGATAATATTGGAGTGCATTGCACACCAGTTATGATGGATAAAATCTATAGGCCTGCAAGAAGCCAACATTCTTATTTCAATAATTTTCTTCCATGAAATTGCACATAACTGAAGACAGAAACTGGACTACCATTATATGATTTAATTAAGATGTATACATTGGTTTGGAAAACTAATCAGCTTCAGCAGTAAGCCATTGTTTTGTCTTTGTACTCAAGTACTAATAAAATACAACATTTAACTCCAGCAATGCATGCAATCATGCAAAGACACGTACTCTGATTTGAAATGCAAATTCCAATGATTGCCTTCCATATCAAGTGCTTAGCAACCGCTTGCAAACAAGAGGCATTGGTATCATATCTAGTTGTCTTGGGATATAGGCCTACACTACAGGCAGTTGTTATTAGCTTTGTTTGGAATACATCCCTATTCAGAATTGACTACTTATGCCCCCAAAACATCTGCATATTATTGCAAAGTGTGTTGTCTGCATAGGGCTTGAAAAGGCATTTGAATTTTGAAGGAATTGAATTATGTCTCTGAAAAAAAGGAAATTGCAGAATTATATTAACATTCATGTGCCCTTACTCACAAAGGTACCCTGAGCATGACAAATATCAAAGAAATAATGCCACTGTCAATAATGATCCTTGAAATGGAGACTTTGTTTTCAAAGATTGCCCCTCCCCCCCCTCAAATGGTTTATAGCACATTTTGGATTGATGTCTGTTATAGTATTCTAATATGAATACCGTTAAAATACAATCAATGAGTAGATTATTAATCTACATGTATACTAATAATCTCCTTAACAGATTTGATGCCTTTGTAATGCAAGCAACTGCATTTTGTATGATTCTCAGCAAATCCATAGTCTTTGACAAAGTCAAGATTAAAATTTTATATATTCCAGAGGGCAACTTTAAAAGTCAAACTCCTTTTTTCAGAGATGTTATGCACTCCAACCCATGGATAAAGATTCATTCCACAGTGGTTTATTTTTTCCATTTATCAGTGGCTGTTGTAAGATTTAACAGAGAATTTCCCTCGGTCCATATTTTTTGCTGGTCTGTCACAAAGACTACTGCTGTGTCTCTTTCAGCAAATGAAGTCCAAATTTGCCAAGTTGGATTAGAGAGCCGGCCTCTCTCCCTTATATTCTCTGGCGCTGCGGGCAGATGCGGAGAAATTAGGCCTGATGAGATGCAAAATGCAATTTGTACTGGCTGTTGGATTAAATCAGCAAGATAATGAATACTACACAGGCTAATGGAAAGAGCTTTTCTCAGATTGTGTGCCCGCTTTGGGCTTAATCAACGCTCTTTGTTTTGTACGATATATCATTTTAATGAAGGAGCGTGAGAAACATGATTTTAAGAATGTAGGATTTATGGGAGTAATCATATAAAAGTGAATGGCTCAATCCCTGGATTTGCTTCATCTTCAATCTATTTTCTTCACTCTAATTTCATGATTTGATGAATTGAAACATATGGCCTTTTTCATAGTTTCTGCAAAAGTAGACTCCCATATTTAATTATAACTACTTGTGCCATAACTACTTGTGCCATGCCCAAAGAAGTTTTAGCCATCTTTTTTCCTCTCTGAAGGCTTATAGGCTTAGTTATTCATATGAAATTGAATTAATTGCCATTGTTTATTCATTTCTAAAAGATTTGGTCCTTATAATGAATTTGTTAAAAAAGTTTATTAATCCTTTTCCTTTATTTTCTTTTTTGAAATTATTTCCCTGAATACCAATTGGATTCATTTATGACTACTTTCTCTGAGACTTTTCTTTTCAGTGTTATGAATATAACAGTAATGACAGATTTAACAATTGTACTGGATATTGTTACAAAAATTGATATATAATTCATGAGTAGAATGTTAATCCATGGTTCCTGCTAACTGCTGTTATAAGTGTGCTTAATTATTTAATGATTTAAAGAGAATGCATTTCACAATCTAGAACCCTTCCAAAAATCTTCCAGTAGATTCAGCTCCCTGTAATAAATTCTGTGTTCAGAATTTTACAAAGTTACTTCCAAGAGTGACAAAATAACTTCTTGTCTGAAGAGAAGACTGCTAGAGTTTCGGCGCTAAGGGAGGATCCTTCATTTTCATCAATAAATTGCCTGAGTACCCCTAGCTCAGAGCCAGGTTGAAGAAACGGTAACCCAATCCAGGCAGGGTGATATTGATCAAACCATTGTTTTAAGGCAAACACAATTTGCAAATTTGCGGAGGGTTCAGGTGAACTAACACGAGGTTCGATCACGAGAAGTAAATTTGGTAAACTTCGGGAAAATGGCGTGCGTATCAGGCTTTCACCGATATATCATCTGCTGGAGCCAGAAGGGTGTTAAATGATACTTTTGCAGAGAGTTTACGCCCTTTTGGCATTCAGCTGACAGAGTAGCTAATGGGAATGAAGTGACAACATGAATGTGTTTTCCTTTCATATGATGAGTGGAGGGATGTTTACGCATGAGTTGTTATCTTTGCTCAGAGAAAGTGATACTTAATTTTCACTGATTAATGTGAAAGGATATAGCTTTTCTGATAGGCATGTATAGAAAAAAAACGTGTAAAATAGAAAATTAGAATGCAATGTACTTTCTGGCTATTATATGTCTGTTTGCTATCGTGAGGATTTGTTTTTCATCTTATATTTCCTGGAAGTGATATGTAGAAACAAGAAGAGGAAAAAAGCATTTTTCTTTTGTTTTCGTTTTTAGGGGTAGGCCTTCAAAACAAGATAAAAATTATTGCATGTTTTGGGGAATTTCCAATTTTGTAAAGGTTAAAGGGAGTAATAAAGACTTGCCAAATTGCTGTAGGAGCTAATATAAAAGATGTTTGCTGTTAAGTGTGAGAAATTGCTACAACTTTGTGAACTTTCTGCTTACAATTTACGGTAAAATACGATGCAAGGTAGGAAAAGCCATGACAAGCTGCCAAGTGTCGAATTACTGTGAAATATACAAAGGACCTTTGTGTTTGTTGAAATTGCATATTAATGAGAGTTTACCTTCATGAAACATGCATGTTACTGGGTACTCAATGCTACGGAGCAGAGAAAGGATCACAGCTGGGCCGAGGTTTTGAAGAAAGCTGGTTTTTGCGGCTTTTAGGGGGGAGTGAGGAGCAAAATGTGATAGGTTTCATGCTCCACTAAGCAGTGTGACGGTTCCGATGGGCTCCAGTGGATAGTCAGCACCACAGGCAGGAGATAAGTTTCTCGAAACCGGCTCTTGAATAAGTCAAGACCTAGTTGTCCTACATACATACATTGTAGACATGTTGGATGTTTACAGGATGTTCTGTAACATCAAGGGGGTGCTAACTTAAAGGGATAGGAGCAGGATAATGAAAAGAAATGAAAGGTGAGGACAGAGTGAATAAGCTTATTGAATTCAAGCAAAGAGGATAAATGAAAAACAACATCCACCATTAAACATAAGGAAACCTTAATTGAGATTGCTCTTTCATGTTTGAGAAGATCACTTTTGAAATGTAGTTGCATTGCCAAAACCTCTAAATGCCATGTATGTGTACCCCCCCCCCCCCCAGAATATTCTTTGAATTCTAATTCGTAGCCTTTAGCCATCGCATTTACAAAGCACCTGCATTTCTCGTGTTCCTCCCCCTTTCCTGCCCCTTTTCTCCCCCTTTCTCTCCCTTTTCTCTCTCTTCCTTTTCTCTTTCCTTCCTTTTCTCCCCCTTTTCTCTCTTTCCTTTTCTCCCGCTTTTCTTTTCTCCCCCTTTTCTTTTCTCCCCCTTTTCTTTTCTCCCCCTTTTCTCTCTCTTTCCTTTTCTCCCCCTTTTCTCTCTCTTTCCTTTTCTCCCTACTCCTCTCTCTCTCTCTCTCTCACTTCCCTCTCTCCCCCTTCTCTCCCCTCTCTCCCCCTCTCTCCCCCTCTCTCCCCTCTCTCCCCTCTCTCCCCCTCTCCCCCTGTCTACCCCCTGTCTGCCCTCTGTCTATCCTTGTCTGCCCCTCTTCCCCTCTCCCCCTCTCCCCCATCTTCCCCTCTCCCCAGCCAGGTTATAAGTATGTTTCTGTGGGTATCAAAGGGTAAAAGTGCATCAACCTGTCAACCGCAAAAGTAATAATTCATCCTTCCAGTTTTCCAAACTACAGAAAATAAAAAACAAGTTCATTATGTGGTAGCATCTCCATACTACATTGTTTTTTTGTGGTTAACCTGCGATTCAGACAAACATTGGTTTTTCCCTCCCATAAGGTCCCAGAAATAGATTGCCCATTAAACCACCCCCAAAAGATATCAACATGATAGCATTATGCTTGCACCTGTACATCTCTTCTCATCTCTTTGTTGACTACTGTATTTTCTAGAGCGTACATTGTTGGGCCTGAAACCAGAAATGGGGAGACACATGAGACACATACCCACTTTTGAAAATTAGTACATAAATATGCATACTATACTAGAGATGATCCCCTTCTCTGTTTCAAAATTGTGATCTGCTACGTAAAAGTACTTTTTTATGGTACATTTTAGTTCAAATTGGTGAAAAATATATCAATATTTTTTATCGGGTATGATTCTGAATGAATGTATCCCAAGACAATGGAAATTGAAAACAAACCTTACTTGAGATAATAACTTGTAATGGTATATCTTTGTTATGTTGGGATAACATGTAGTCCCATATTAGGTTTCTCATATGTGGTTCAACCGCAATGTGATTATGGTAAGACATCCGTCCATTCTTAGTGGTTAAAAGGACCCATTGTTTCCTTTGGCTACAGATAGAATGTTGAAATTCACATTCTTTGCAGTTTGCCCTGTTGAGAGAACTCAGAGAAGTGATGTTGAAAACTAGTTCTTGCAAAGATCAGCTGCGCCAAGGGATTTTAGCTCTAGTAGTAATTTTTATGTGTTTAAATAATTGAAATCTTGACTATAGTTGTACTGAACAGCAAGTGCTATTTCCCAACAATCGTCATGAATAATTGCAGAATCTTTGAGGCAGTATTACATGAAATGTGTTTCCAAACAATAGCCATTGCAAGTTACTAATAACCTCATTCAGGTTTATTTCAGTCTATGAATGTAAGCTATACCTGGGCAAGTTGATTTGTTTTAATAGCATGGAACATATATGCATGCTCAACATTCAAAATAGTTTACTTTTAGAGGTGTCGTGGTCTAGTGGATATGTCACCAGACTGTGGATCACATGGTTCGCGGTTCGAGTCCCACCGCGGCACTAATTAATGTCCTTTCTCAAGACATTAATCTACATTTGCCACTCTCCACCCAGGTGTTAAATGGGTACCCGGTAGGATGCGAATGTCACTGTGACTGGAATAGTATATGTCCGCCTGTAAAATGGCAGCCAGACTGGAATGCTCCCTTGTGGAGTGGAGAATGTGCACTATAAGTGCAGAATCGTAATAGGATCCAATAACCGGGGTAATAATAGCGCTTTGAGCTGTTACGAACTGGAAAGGAGCCATATAAATGAGATTATTATTATTAACAATGAATTTCTGCTATTTAATTTTATACTGTCGTAAATACAAACTGTAGTCAGCCATAATACAGGAACTGGACAAAAGAAGCTTTTTCATGTGTATACTTGGGTTTTCCAAAGAATTCATTAATGAAGAGTTGTCTTCTGGTGTTGTCTTTCATGTGTTGGTTTTGCACTTCCAGAGGGGTATATAATCAAGGAGTTACAAGGCACTCTGTGGTACAATCTTCCTCCCATGGAAGTCAGCCTCCATCCATTTTCTGCCTGAGTTGTCCTTATTTAAAGGTCACGGAACCTGGATTGGTAGAGACAGCCCAGTGGGCTTATCTCTCTCCTCCATTAGGGTCACTTCTGTTTAGAAGCCTCAGGGTATCAGGGTCAAAAACTTTGTTGGAAGTTGTTAGCTGAGTTTTCCTTCATCCTTTGAGCAGGAGATCAAGAAAAGAGATAATCTTGTGAGTTTGGACAGTCTCTCTTCTCCTCTCATTCTCTCTTTCTCTGTCAGTTGTCTGTTGATCTGGATTGAACTTGTCAAGTGCCAGTGAACAATAAGGAATTCTGCAAGGATTCAGATGTACAGTACCCCACAAGTCACATTTCTCCCAAAACAAGACTACTACCGCGTTTACACATTGATCCGGCTCGCGGGTTCGACATGAGACTTGTGTCGAACACGGCAATTTTATGATGTATAAACGCGATCGATGTGATCTGAGACTCGGGTCGAACATGCCTCTTTAGCCCCACCAGAATAGTAGGTTTAGATCCGAGAGTCGTATAAGACGTGGCAATTTTTTAAAAGTATGAACAGAAAGTCATGTTAAAAATGGCAATTCAAGAAAGGGAAAAAAAAGAAAAAAGAAAAACATGAGAATAAGGAAGATTATAGAATGAAAAACAATGAAATTCATTCAGAATTATGAGAGGAAACAAAGAAATACTTAAACAAAAATAGAAGAGAGAAGATAAGAGGAAACAAAGAAATACATAGGCAAAAATACAAAAGAGAAGACGAAAGAAGGAAAAGCAAAGATATTCTCCAGGAATTATGAGAGGAAACAAAGAAATACATAAACAAAAATAAAAACAAAAATTCATTAGAAATTAAGATTGAACAAAGAAATACAGGTACATAAGCAAAAATAGAAGAGAGAAAGCGTAAGAAGGAATAAAAAGAAATAAGAGAAAAACAGAAGATCATTAAAACTTTTTGTAAAAGCTTGACAATCATACATGTTTGTGACGTTATTCTTCTCCCTTCCATGGTCTGCAAGCCAGGTCAAACTCGCCGAGTCAATACATGTATAAATACGATCACAGTTGTCCTCTTCGAGGAGCTTGAGGCGGGTTCAACACAACTCTCATGTCGAACCCGAGAGCCGGATCAATGTGTAAACACGTTATTTGATATAGAAATGGTAGATTTTAATTCCGTGAAGGCTGACAGAAATGAGACAGAGTATAATCTTCTTTTCAAGCATATATCCTTGATAATGTTATTGATCTCTCTTTCACATTCTGTTTTGTTTATTGTTACATAAATTAATAGAAAGGTTTATGGTTTATCACCATGTGATAGTCCTAAAAAGGACTGTTTGTGATCTTTCGTGAGTTATGGTAGTTCTTAAAAGAACTGTTATCGAACTACCATAACTCATGAAAGATCACAGTCCTTTTCAGGACTATCACATGGTGATAAACCCTCAACCTTTCTCCTTCCACCATTAAAACAATCAAAGATCATGTTACAAATTGTTGATGAAGGTAAATAGTTTGGTTCTGTTGAAGACAAATTTGATCTGCATCTTTTGAAAGCTGTCCTGTGGTACCACCTTAACTACCACCACCAACATCATCATCATCGTCATTGACATCGACATCATCATCATCATCTTCATCATCGTCTTCATCATCATCACCGTAGCTTCCTCCTGATCATCATTATCACCATCCTTGTGTCAACATTATCATCGTCATCTCCATTGTCATCGTCATCATCTTTGTCATCCTCATCGTCATTGTCATCCTCATCGTCATTGTCATCCTCGTCCTCATCCTCATCCTCATCCTCATCCTCATCCTCATCGTCATAATCATCTTCACCGTAGCTTCCTCCTGATCATCATCATCACCATCATTGTGTCAACATCATCATCATCATCATCATCATCTTCTTCTTCCTCGTCATCATTATCGTATCCTTCTCCTCATCCTCCTCTTCATCATCATCATCACTTTTTTTCAGTGTCATCACCGTTGTCATGGATGTTATACCAGTATTAGCTACAGTTCATTTCTCACGGATACTTGATAAAAATGCCATAAACAAGTTTGCAAAAACAAGACTACAACTACACATCCATTAAATCCTACTATCCTACCTTCTCTATTATTCAGAGCTATGTTACCTCATTACTTTTCAATTTGCAAAACTGAATAATAGCAGGTACGATGACTGTGGCAAATACCCTTGACCAGTTGTGTAATTCATTAGCCTGCATAGATGTAGGAAGTGTGTTTACACAATGAAAATGTCACTGATTACTAGTAATCAGTTTTCAATTTAAGAATATTTTTTTTACATTGCACAGGCCAATTATTTTGAAGCAGTGTAAAAATTGCTTAAATGTACACAAGAGCATGAACCCTATAACAGTTAAATCTCGATGAGAGCTTTTGGATTTGCTATAGTAAAAATGAGATTCTCACGTTCTTTTTAAATAGCATATTTCTGTATTTTCTCAATAGGAGGCCTCCCCCCCCCCCCCCCGAACTAATTTGCTTACCGCTTTTGTGTTTTTTCTTCACCTTTTCAAAGATATAATTTTATCTCTTCACTTTTTAGTTCAGGTACATTTTCTAGAGATCAATCACGTTTCATTAGCCCAACTCCCTGTTACGATGTTATCAGGGCTTTGACTATCAATTACCAGTGAAACAGGTTGACCTACACACTACCGGTAATTGGATTTGACATTATGATGTAAATATATTGACATCAGTTTTATAATTGTTTTATCGTGTGAACACATTCAAATGCTGAACTAGATCCTTCTGCCCCAGTAGATCTTTCTGCCCCAGTAGATCTTTCTGCCTCAGTAGATCTTTCTGCCTCATTACATTTTAAATTGGCATTGAAGCATTTATACTAGAATCGAAAGCTTTTTTATACACGATATTTTTTTGTGGTGTGAACACATTGAATTGCTGAACTAGATCGTTCCGCCCCCTCTGCATGTAGACCGCCTGACAATCCCGCCAATTACCCTGACTAATGGAGGCTGCTGGCTGGCCGAAAAACCATGAGCGGATAAACCCAAGAGGGAAGGGGTCCATTTTATCATCAATGGTAATGAATTTGAGGTTGGATTGGAAGGAAGGATTGTGCCTGCAGCTGTGTCTGGCATCAGAATTTGGAGGAGTGTGTTTAGACAGTCTTTTCCATCTGTAGATTTGTATACATGTATCTATGAAGTTGTTTTTTGTGGAGGCACCAAGTTTAGTGGTTATCTTTAAATTTTCAAGTACAGTTCCTGTTGAGTGAACAGTGGGTCTGGAGTCTCTGGACTATATAGACTACTACTATTCTAATATTGAAATATTCAAAATTAAAAGATAATCGCAGTTAAAACTGATTCGACAATAGCAAAATGTAGACCGACCTGGTCAATGGAGTACATCCTGTATTAAAGGGATAATCAACCGCAGATTGTGGAAGTTTTTATGCTGCGAGAGGGCACCGTGGTCATTACCTGATATCATGCGATCGTCTTCTGACAGACTGGTCGCAGCGCAACATGCACGCTCCGTCTGCGCTCAAGCTCTTGTGCAAGATTCGGTCGGCTTCGTGCAGTCCAAAAGGTAATCGCAGTAGTCCAACAGATGCATTCGACGCACAAACTTTGTGTAAGGTTAAATGGTGCTTACTTTCCCCATGGCCGCCCAGTGGCGTATCACTTTAAAGTGTCCCTCCCATGTATGTCCATTCTTGGCTTGCAGTATTATGTGCATCTGTTTATCCATCCATATAGGGGGGGGGGGGGTGCTATACTACCAGTGTTACCATGGAAGCCTTTCATTACAAGGGAGAGAATGTGAAGTCCTTTAAAAATTTAATTATGAACCTAAAATCAAGTTGGTTGCCTACATTTTTGTATTAGCTTACTTCCAAACAAACTATCCCCTATTTTCGGATTTGTGGAATCCAATTTTTCCACTTGGAGGAGGAGGCAGAGAGAAGGGGGGACCTCAGGCATTGAGGGGTCGGGGACATGAACTTTATAGGGGTCACTCTCTTAAGGTAATCTCCCTTCTTACCGTTATCCCTCTGTAAAAGCTAGGGAGGAGGGGTATAACACGTCCACTAATTCCATAAAGCATAGGGTCCATAAATATGCCTCGGGTTGAGCTTGGACTTGCATGGATTACACAGCCAACTTTGATCAGGGATTCATCTATCAGAAAAAATTGGGCAGGCTAGTCTTTGTCAGCAGACCTGGTACATGCTGCTCTATCGTGCCTTTATTTTATCTGTGTGTACTTGTATGAAAAATGATCAATATCCATGTAGAGATATCTTGATAAATTGTTGTATAAACAGAAGGTCAAATTAATGTTGATTGAATTTGATTGTAAAGGATGGGAAGGGGATGAGAGGAGGAATATTAATTGAAGGTCTCAAGGAAACGTAATAGGAGAACGGGAAAGATGATCACGTGTAGAAGAGCGACATTACAAAGTTGGAAGATGATACATTTAATTTCCTATGAATAAACGAAGCTGTTCAATTGTATAAAATTTTTGTTTTTGAAAGAAGAAGAAAATTGATGCTGTTAGTGTTAGTTCTCTTGACCTATAAAGTAGGCTGTACATGACTTCCTTGAGCATAACATACCATGCTATTTCACCTGTCTATTCATGTAGCTGTCAGATGCAGCTGGTGGAATGTTCATTGCTCGCAGCATCCACAGTTATTTGACATACCACAAAATGTTCCCCTCTGCAAACTTCCCCTCTGCAAACTTCCCCTTCTCCCTCGATACAAGCTATCCATCAGAAGTCGCCTGTTCCTCAGTTTGTTCTATTTGCCTCCCCTCCAAGCCCGAAGAGGGTGGTTTCTCAATCTACTTATTGCCTCCCAACGGGGTCTGCGGGGACGACCCCGGCTAGTATTTGAGCTTCCTGAGTACGCATTTCGGCACACGCAAAGCTGCAAACCTAATTCGCGGGTCATGCCTGCCTTTGAATGGCATATAAGAAATCCTAAGGAGTTGGAGGTGTTTCTTGTGTCTGGTGATAGGTTCTTTGGTGGAAAAGAGGTGTTATCAAATCTTTCTCTATTTACATTTCAACATCTCTAAAAGGGCAAGCAATAGGGGGATATTTGCTTCCACCGGGAGAGCAAGCATGCCAGGAATCACAGGTCGGAAACAGTTTTGAGAAGCTGTTTGATAATCATGGCACACCTCGGCATGGTATGAAGGAAACAGAGCTTTTACATTTTGTAAATTTTGATGTCCATGGATATATTGAGTTTAATTTTTTTTGGAACAGGCAGGATGAAAATAAGATATCCTTTCCAAGTGTTTTTAATTTTTGGCTTTGTAGAACTTAATTTTTTTTTTTTTTTTTTTTTTTGGGGGGGGGGGTCAAATGATGCAAGGTGCAAGAGCCTTGTGGTTTAAGCGTGTCTTGAAACCAGAAGATCAGAGGTTAAAAATTTCATAATACCTCTGTGATAGTTTTGATACTCTTTTAGGCTTTTTACATTTGTTTTTTTTTAATCCTGGACTATCTTTAACCCCAGTCTATTTTTTTTCTGTTATTTGCAGTTTTAGTTCCGTACTATCTCCCCAGCACGAGTGCTTAGCATCATCTTTTTACATGGAACCCTGCTTTTTTCCAGGGCTAAAATAAAAGCGTACTGTCATGGAGGTAAAATGCGATGGGAACAGATAAGTGGGCTAAGCTTTGTCCCATACTATCGGTGGGGCTAAATCCATGTTCAGCCCCACCGATAGTGCGGGAATAAGCAAAATTTTGCAAGTGTATGAAACCTATGTGATAAGTCGATGTTAAAGTTAGAAAATAAAACCTATGTGTGATTTTGTGTGAGTATTTCATAACAGATGTCTGTCAGTGTCATTGCATTTTAGCATCTTCATTTAGTTTTTGATGCTTCCAGTTTCAGTTGAATCCAAATGAAGTGCAAGCACATAGGCATACATATGTACTTCTTTTGAAATAAAATGTGAAAATCAGAAGGTCTCAAGACTAAAAGCTCATGTATAAACACTTCTGCTGCAGATGGGTCTTTCATCTCACATTTCGCTGCCCTTTATGGCATTCTATGATAGAATGCTATAAACTGGTTCATTGATGATTTTTATCCCAAGCAAATCCATTCCAGTCCTTGGGCTGAATCAAGTCATTGTATGCCACTGATAAAAGACTGATCCATTTCCTCCTGTAATTTGACACAAATGTGTAAAATCCAGGGACAATTTGAACAGCTCGCTCTCCCCTAGTCCTATTCACATTACCAAGATTTCCTTCTGTAGGTACAAGTAAGTGCTCCTGCAGCAATTGCTCCACATTAGAATTTGATCTTATACTTTTCGACCCTGGACCCAAAATGAGAGGCCTGTACCTTACCTTAAAACTTGTCTTAAACCTAGTCTAGAAACACGATTGCAACTAAAGTTAATTCCTAACCTACAATCTTTGATGAAATATTAGCCAGAGCAAATGTTGCCAGAAAAGATGATGGGTCGCATGTATTTTTGTCATAAATATGTAGTTTCTTGAGTAGGGACAAACCCAAGTGCAAGAGAATTCGTATTTGTGAATGTGAATTGGGTCTACATGTAATTCTAAACAAAAATGTGGACAGTTGTCCACCTATTTTGATGCTGAAGCAACTGATGAAACGACAACAAAGGACTGCTTTTAAGGCCACATTTATGGAGCGGATGTCGGAAAAT
This sequence comes from Heliocidaris erythrogramma, assembly GCA_025617745.1. NCBI lineage: Eukaryota > Metazoa > Echinodermata > Echinoidea > Camarodonta > Echinometridae > Heliocidaris > Heliocidaris erythrogramma. Next base: position 19,252,784 of record CM046859.1, read on the forward strand.
ACCCTGGTTTACCTGAATGGAGAAAAATGTAGCTTTGGATTGTGTTTAGATGTTTAGAATAATGTGCCTTTGATTCATTCAGACTGAACAGTCGCAGGAGGTTGTGATGGTCGTCCAAAAAGGATTTTTATTTTCATCGTTCACAACAACTCTTAATTCAATTCAATTCAAGACTTTATTCCAGACTCAACTGCAAAAGCAGAGGTCCATATATAAACACATTTACATGAGAAGAGCAAACATAAAGAATCATGGAACATAGAATACAAAGATAAGCATATAAGAGAAACTACAAAACTCATATACCACTTGAAATAAGCAATGGACACCGAATACAAAATATAAAAGCTGCAATATACTATCAACAATGGACATAATGGACAAATAATACTAAAGAGAGAACATAAAAGAAATACTGGAGGAGGCACAATAAATAATTAAGAAAGAGAAAGAGAAAGAGAAATAGAAACAGAAGCTTCAGATTACATGAGGTGAATATTGAGTCATTTATCAAATGTATATTGCAAGTTCAATTGGTGCCGCACTAGGGCCAATAAAATCATTGACAATACATAACCGCAAGCTGAATGTAGCAGCCATTTTGTGGGCGACAAAATAGTAATGTTCAATGTAAAACCTTTAGTAATAGGCCTATACCATACAAGGAAAAAAAACAAAAAAGTGTTTTGTAATTGAGGAATGTTCAGAACATTAGCGTTCACCGTTCAACATATCATTTTAATAGGCCAAGATGTCCAATACAGAGCGTGTATACCCAGTGGGTGAGGCCTATATGCTGTTTCAACAATAGAAAAATCACCCTGGGAGTGATAGAGGTGCCTCATGAATAACTTTTTGTTTCCTTCTTTAAAAAGAATACTTCCACCTGGATATCATGGAATGCACCATTGAGGCATAAATGAATAATTATTACATGGCATACATGAGCTCATATCAAGTATTCGTGTCAGTGGGTTTTAGAATAGACCGCTTCTGTAGTGTATACAAATATATGCACATATATTCTCTGAGCACCTAGTGACGAGCTATTCCATGAACCTGCTATTCCATGAACCTGCTATTTATAAATGAGCCTCCATGCTTGGAATCCAGTTTGCATACATTATTTGTTGCTATATCCGGCAAGCATAAACTTTGCATACCTTACCTATTTGTCACAGATGACCTTTATCTGCTTATGCTCAGCTTGCATCTACGAATTGGCTTATTTTTGTAAATAAATGATATTTGTTTCTAATTTTTTAGCCTTGTTGTACATACGCAAGTTATTCACTCTGTGAGGTATATAGACTGATGTTAAAGTTGTGAAAGTCTGAGGTCCCCTGTCCCATCAAGATATCATGAAGTTGAGTGTAGTGTGAAAGCCTCCTCAGAAAATACCCATTACGCTCCACATTTCATTCTTCTTTAGGAGCCCAAGATTGCTATTTAGTGACCCTCTGGTGACCTTAAGATGTTTTGATGACAAACAAATGACAAAGGAAAGCACTGTAAACATGAAAAAGATGACATCATTATTGAGGCATTAGGATTTAGGAGACTAGGTCTTTCCAAGGCATAATTGAAATTTGGAATTTGATGAAAATGGGTACTGGTATTTATCCATACTAAGACTATCCAACCAACATGTAAAGGCTTTTCTTTTTTGAGACTATGTAGGTGTTAATTTTTGATGCAATAATAAGTTGTAGCCTATAAGGAAAAGGATTCATTCAGTTCAGTCGGTTCATTGCAGTTCACTTTACTGTAATTTTTACTTTCTCCAGTATGTGATGTGGGTTTTTTTTGCGTAAAATCAAGGTTTAGTCTGTAAATATTTATAAAGGGCATACTATCCATTTTTTCATAATTCCAATAAATACATAAAATTTATTGCATGGTCATCTTTATGACACAGAAAAGAAAGGGATAACAGAATATTCTCCTTTGTCCCTCAAGGGTCTGGCAATGAGACTAGGAGGCTGGTAACAATTTCATTGGTATTACTCTATTTGCCATGCCTATAAACCCTACGGCCCAATCCGCTGCGTTAGTCATTCATGAGAGAGCTTGAGAGAGAAGCGTACATGTGGTGCATGTACTGTACCACTCCATGAGACTGTACTGACAGACGCTGGGATTGCTGCTATCACAGCGCCTAACCGTTGAATAAGCGCGAGCACTCTCTCCGTCCATCTCGTAGATGTCTTATTAAAACTCAGAGCTACCGTTAAGGACTGGGGAAATCCTTTACATCCTCTTCCTAGATGGTTTTATCAGATACCCGCTTTCCAAACCAGAGTTGGTCGAGCAGCGTTCTGCATCTAATGGAATTATTATCACTCGGGATTGGATTATTTCACCCATTGGACAATTTTGTGGTCTGAGGGCAGAGGCAGGTTAAATTCTCATCTTTGCATCTATTAAAGTGGAGTGTTTCTTCTCTTGCAGAATTTCCCTGGATTTTACCTTAGTTTTTGGATTATTAATACAGAACTGTCCGTGCAAGTGATTCTGCTCTGGTATGTTTTTTAAAATAAAAAGTTGATCATGTTGATTGAGCTTTATTGTTACATGCACAGCTGAGGCTTGCAGTTGATATGAACTGCTTGTAATATTGTTGTGAACTAGCGTTCAGTACGCTACTCGGAGTTTTCCCTTCTATCTCCTTGTATAGTACAAAGGTATCATAGCTCCTTGTTAATTCAGCAGACAAAATAATTGTACAATTTTAGACAATGGGCATTGTGTTAACTTGTAACAAGAGAGTGAAGTATTACTGACTTGTTCTTCATCTGAGGAAACTGATGTAAATTTTTGAGTGATAAGTTTTCACCTCTGAAATTCTGAGACTCATTCTCAATAATTTGATGGCTATTTACATGATTTATAAATCTTGATGCAATTTATGAAAAATAAGAATTGGTCTAAATTACACTTCCCACAGTAAGAATAAAATTTCATGGTCGGTGATTAGACAAATTACGTATTTATCCCTTTCATCATTATTTGGGGATGTTCTATTTAAGATAATTTTTTTTTTCTTTCTAAATTTGCAAAATATTTGTTTAATTAGAATGAAATCTCAGTTGATCTGTGATTTTATCTTTGCATATGGTTGTGCATGACTTGGGTTAATGCACAAGTTCAAATGTTCTTTTTTATTTTAATTGGAAAGAGTCTGAACATGTTGAAAATATTGGAAAACTATTGAGTGTATCAAGCAAAATGATTTTCACAAAGTTTGTTGAAATAGCACTTTTGGTTCAAAGTTTTCAAATCTCATTTGGCAAATGCATAAAGCAGAATTGACTACTCGTTTCTCCATGTTTGATTCAGAAAAAGTTATTGAAAAATGTTTTTAAAGATCAAATGAAATATATCTTATTCATAGTAATATAACAATACTGGTTATATGTAGAGCCGATGGCTCTACATGATCATGATATTTGATGGTTTAATATTTCACCTGACTGCTAAGAAAGCATGTGTATGCTTGTACTGTAGGTAAGCAACCATGGGATCGACGGCTTTAAGTCCTCTCCGAGGGATTTGGTAATGAAAACTAATACCTTACCAAAGGTCACTAGTGCATCCACTTGGTTTTGAACCCGGGTCCTCCAGTTACGAGACCACTGTTCTACCACTGAGCTATCTTGCCTCCATGATGAATGTCTATACTCAAAATTTGCACTTTTGATGAGAGAAAAATTTCTTATGTGCTATATTTTTGGGCTATTGATTTTTTAATCTGTGTACATGTAAGAAGACAGATTCTAGGTAAAAATCAGTTATTAGATTTAATTTTTTCAAACTTTTCAACTTGAATTATGTCAGCAGTTATTGAAAAACTGTTGCAGTACTGAATAGCAAATTTTGCCTAAAATGTTCATGAATTAATAATATTTTATCAAGGAAAATAATTCCTTATGTGTCAGTGATTGCATTTTACTGATGGTGTGTTCTTTAAATGAGAGATCATTTTCTCAGAGCAAAGAAGCTTTACCGCTAGGTTAGGAGGGTAACCTTGCCGACGTTAACGGTGCATGACTATCTCAGAATTCTTATGCGAAATTCACCGCTGTTTGATGCATTTAGCATCCAAGTGTGCCCACGAGGTGTCCATATCATCACGCCATCGTGCAACCGATCGAAGATATCGCTGAATTGATTGAACCTCGCGAGGCGCGTTACGTGGGCAATGTCGAGAGAGGCCTATTACCAGCGGTCCGGGCACATGTGTACACTTCACCTTCCATATCAATATTTAAAGCAAACTGCGAACATTGCGTTTTAGTGGTAGCCAAGTAAATGTAAACAAAACATCTGGATGGGTTCTCCCTTGTGGAAGGACGGATCAAATGATTCATCAATTCACCAATATTATTTCAGTGTGGCATGCAACGTTTTTAGTTTGATCAAGATATCGGTGTACACTTCACTTGTCAAGTCACTATCGTTGTGGCTAGAGTGTTGATCTTTCTGAAATGAAAGAACTCTCTCTCTCTCTCTCTCTATCTCTATCTGTCATGGGATGGCTAATAATATAGATGTGATTCTTTAGAAAGTAAACTGTGTTTGAACTGTAATATATATTACCCAAATGAACAAACTGAGAACTTTTTTATGTACCTCTTTTGTCATATAGAGGTCAAGGATGAAAGACAGTGTGCCGAATGTGTTTGAATATTTATAAAAAGCTCATTGTGATGTTGATGAATTATGAGAGTCGGTGAAGTATAGAATTACTGTCATATTGTAAGCCAAGATGTGTTGTCATCACTCTTAACTGTGCGAACAAAGAAAGATGTATTTTACATTTAAAAGTATGATTTAAAATTTTGACATGGTCATGGTCATGGCACTTTGGAAGTAGTTCACTTTTTCGTCAAATTGTCTCAGGATGTCGAGAAATATCCCTTTCGTAAAGCAAATACTTATCTTCATTTTCAATAAGAATATTAGGAGTTCTATTCATACTGTGTTACAATTGTCTCTACAGTTATAGATTTCATCATGTCCAGGGCCCGTGTTTCATAAAACTTGATATCAATAACAACTGCATCATTTCTATGACAAATTCGCTCTCAGCCAATCAGATTCAAGGATTTCAGTAGCTTATAACAGTTATTGTTATTTGTTATCGATAACAAGTTAAATGAAATGGGGCCCAGAGCACTACTTTCAAAGGAATTTCGTACAATCGTCACACCCATCTTTCATACTGATTTCTCAACATGAATTAACTATTGCCTTTAAGAATAAGATATGGCAACTGTCTATTATATATCAAACTGTCTTTTTTTCCCTTTTTGTCCCTTTTAAAATTAAACTGAAGTATAGACCTGTAATAATGAGAAAACTCAGCAAATCATTGCTATATTTTGGAGATGAATACATTTTATAAAATTCTGTCTTGGGAATATTATTAAATTCTGACCCACAGATATTGTGACAGATGTCATTTACATCCTTCATTACTAGAAGGCGTACATTTCTCTTTGTGTTTGCAGTGACTGTCAATCATACTCCAATCCAAATTATTGATGTTCTATTGTATTCTGCTACTGTATACACAACAATAATTACAAAGCTGAAGTACATGTACATGTAGCATGTGCTGTAGAAATAGGCAGTGTATGTTTTCCGTAATGAAAAGAAGCCCTTTACAAAAATATTAGCCAGTCATATTACAGTAGATGGTGTGAGTGGTTTGAAAACTGAGGAAAACAAAGAGATGTATAACTGTCTTTTCCATATTGCAAAATGCAAAAATAGTCAAAATTTTGAAAGAGAAGAAAAGAGAAAAGAGAGAGAAAGAGAGAGAAAGAGAGAGAGAGAGAAGGGGGAAGGTGAAGAGAGAGAGAGAGAGAGACAGAGACAGAGGGAATAAAGAGATAGACACCCACAGTGACTGCTGCGGCCTACACATTGACAAAGAGAAAGCGAGAAAGAAAGTGATTGAGTGAGGGAGAGAGAGAGAGATAGAGAGATAGAGAGACAGAGAGAAACAGAAAAACAGAGATTTGCCTCTAATTTGCCTCTAATTTGCCACTAATTTGCCATTCATATTGAAACACTACTCATTTATAGTTATCCACATAAAGAGGAGTTAAGTACTATTTGAATTCCAACATTTTTGGAAGAAAAAGAAATATTGCACTATTTTCTTCAAAGGAAACAGGAAGTAACCAAACTGCAAAAATGATTGAGGTCGGGAATTAGGCTGTAATACCGGCAGGCATTTAAACGCAACTCTACGTTACGCTCATACGCCTCTGCAATAATCCACAGAAGGCACGCCACGCTTGTCAGCGTAAATAATTTGGCCACGAAAGTTGGAGGGCCTTATCCAATTTGTGTAATGCACCTTGTTTATGCCATAAAGCTAAGTAGAATATATCAGATACGCTATTGATTTTGACTGGGGATGAGATGAAGCAAGAAGAGGAGATTTCTACAGAGTTGCATAAACACCGGGGCTGTAAAATAGCATTGAACCGGTCCAAATAGGCCCTCGTAACTCTCCATTGGCATCTTGATATCCATGCCGTCTCTGAAACTTTCAGGGGAACTTTTTAAGTCGATGAGTGGATGTTTTTAAGAGGTTTTTCTTCCAAAGAGAAAGGGAACTTGTATTTTACTGTTTCTCTCTGTTTAGTTCATGTAAAATAATTCAATTGACTTTCTTGATTAAATTTGGTTTGTTCATGATATACACAGATCTTCAAGTAGGTATCATAGCTTACTCATATGCAGCCTCGATCAGGGTGCTTCATCGATATCGATAGTTGTTTCACTTTCGTCTCCTAAATTTATTTGAGTCTTTTTGACATGCAGGCTTCCTGCTTCTGTGCCTAGCTAGCAGTGATATAAATATAAACAGTTACCTGTACCGAGTGTACGGAATGACAGTTTGCTCAAAGTATTTCAATTCCTGGGTGATTATAGATAGAAAGAAAAAAGATCTAAGCTATGATCTTTCATGAAGTTTCAAAAATTAGCTGAAACAGGTAGTCCACAATAGTTGAAATTGATTTTATTGACTCATAAGTACGCAGGTCGGCTCTTTAAGATGTACTGAATGCTTCTTTAACTACTGAGCATCAGATATTACATGTACATGTAACTTATCATCCATATGTTCTGATATTGTTATTGCCATATCAAGGATATACTTTAAGTAAACTCAATCCAAATGAAAAGAAATTTTTTTAAGAGAAAAAACATGAGTAACATTTGAATAATTGTACCCTTGTGTATTGCTCAAGACTGAAATGAATTTCCATGCTAGGTATATCATTCAACCATAATCATGTTCATTTTTTTATTTCTCTTTTATCCTCTCTGAACAGAAATGCTAGAATTCCACTAGATAGCACCCACTGTGGGGGCACCATCCTCCCAGAATCTCTGACATCGCCTTTACTCCCATCCCATCCAACACGATAACGCCCTGAAAGTTTGAGAGCCACCCATCGCGATGGACAATTGGAGGCCCAATCCCAGGGCCCAACCCTTTGTACCCAAGCGTCATTTCTCACCAGGGAACGTGAGGGGCACGTTCTCCTACCATCGCACCCCAACCAGACGCCTCATCTCCAAGATCTTCCAGGTAAGGAAATATTCACAAAGAAAAAAAGACATTCGTTAGGTGTGGTCTCACTGCGAAATATTCCACGAAATTCGATTTTGTAATTTCAAGAATGCCTCCACGTTGCATTACGAAAATACCGGTTATGAAGTAGCTGTAACGGGGTCAAGTATTAATGTGACAAACTTCCCAACTAGCAAAACTCATAGGATATGAATTCCAGCAAACAAATCCCAGTATTCCAACTTTTTACCATTTTAATGAGAATATTCATCCGAAGTCTCACGAGTACTCGTATGTTATCAGGAAATTTGCAATCACAACAGCAAAACGAGGAATCAAAGAGCGCACCTTTTATGAAAATGAATAGATTATGGTACTTGCTTCACTTGCAGATGGAATTTTCAAGGAATACTGATTTTATGAATAAGCTATTCACCATAGCAGAGTCTCATTTTCATGATTACTTTTTGTTACCAGGGCACAACAAATCATCCTGTGGTTTACATAATCACTAAGCTATGAATACAGGTACAAGATCGATCTTTGTGGTTTAAGTCTGCAAGTTTACTACAGGTCTAATACCAGTACAGCTGCTATATGATGAATGTTTGCAATTTAAAAAAAAAAGGAAATCTATAGGATATGAAAATTTGCTGCCCATTCTCATATTTTACTTTGCAGTATGGATATCTGCACTTTCTATAGCTTTGTGATTTATAGCGATTGATTGTTGCAGATTACAAGGTGACGATCAGCAAAACCATTTTCTAAATGAAGGGAGCTCGTAATCCTCTCTTTACAGATGGTGGCCATATGTTTGGTGGCTTTGGTGTTTCATGCACTTAAAGGAGAACTCTACCCTAATATATCAACTTGGTTTTGAAAGAAGCAGAAAATTTAAAGAATTAGATCAGTGAAAGTTTGAGCAAAATGCGATAAGAAATAAGAAGTTATGAATTTTTAAAGTTGTAATCCATTAAACATAAATTGGCAACTCCGTGACGTATATATCCTTTCCCATTTACCCTGTATTGAAAAATTCATAAAGAAAATATTTTATCATGCTCGCTATCATGCACCTTATTATACATGCATCCTAGCTATAATTATTTTACTTATGCTTTTACACAAAACCTGTATGATACAAATCTATTCCATCATCAAAAAACAAAGAAAATTATAATTTATGAAGTTTTGTGTATGGAGCAAATGGGAGAGGGGCTCGCAAGATACCGTCATGGCGTTGCCAATTTGTATTTGATTGATTACAAATTTTAAAAAAAATTCTTATCGGCTTTTGCTCAAACTCTTATTGATCTATTTCTTTAATTTTTCTGCTTCTTTTAAAACCAACTTAATATCAGGATGGACTTTCCCTCTTAAACATCTTTTTCAAAGTGATTTTGTTCTGGGTTATAATGTTTTGATGTGGGCTTAGATAAGCAATGAATGTGAACAAATTTTGGGGATCCATTACATTCTTAATAAGAAAATGCACTGTAGGAAATTAGAAAACTTTAAGCTTTTATGAAAGAAGAAAATAAAAAGTTTAATCTTCCCAGTCCCCACTCAGTGAAAGCTGGAGATAATTGAAACATGCAACATTTTAGTTGATGGAGTGTGATGGAAAATATAATAACTTTTCAGTTTTCATGGAGATACATGTATCCTTAATCTCACCCAAATTGTTTAATGCATAACTTTTGTAACTTTCTCCTGGCAATTCCTATCATGGCTATTATAAAGTTAATTTTAATATTAATCCCCAAGAAAATTGAAACTGAATGAGGGGGGTCGATAGCCGCATAATTTTAATGAAAGATTTTCAGGGAAAATTAGGACGCATTCCCACGCACCTTGTTGCATTTGCTGGGATCATCAGCGGGTAATACGCCAGATAATTGCCGGCACTCGATGGAGATGCCTGGCATAATTTGTAACGGGATAGTTGAGAAATTATTTCTGATAAGGTGGAGATGTAGATGACATTTTGTGCCTTGTCTCTGCCCGTGTAATGAGAAAAGTCATGACTGATTTACCGGAGTGGACAAAGTCATGGTTAATGCGTGAGACTGACGGCAGATGATTTATTTCTATGAAATTATTTCTGTTACATTATTTGTATGAAAGACTGTATGGGTGGAGGCCGAGATATGATAGAGACGGCTAATATAATGAAGTTATTTTGATGGGGAGGATATAAACCCATCTCGGACTTCAGGATATGACAACATTAAGTAGAAAGGAAGTATGTAAAGGAATATTATAGGAGCATATGATGATGACATTAAACTTCAGTTACCATACATTGGATTGCAAAAGGAGGAAGGTATGAGATGGGATTTTACGATGCACTTAGTATTACAATATTTAGTTCTGGGTACAGAATAATTAAAGAAAAAATATAGAACACTAATGAACTTAAGGAAGAGGGAGAGCAAAGAGAAGAGGCTTGGTGAAGGGGATGGAGAGAGAAAAAAAAAAAGAGAGGGAAAAAAAAGGAGAGTGAGAGAGGGAGAGAGAGAGAAAAGTGAGTGAGTTTCATTGTACAATTGAAAAGAAGCATATTGCTGCCACCAAAATAATATAGTCAGTAAACACAAAACATCTCTTAATTGGTTTTAATCAAATATTTTTAATGTTTCAATACAGATCATTAATATATACCGCAAACCAGTATCTGTCTCTATGTCACCAATTAAATCATGCCGTTCTTTAATAAAACGACAGAAAAATACAGAGGGAATGACCATGAACATTAATTACGAGTAGTTGTCTAATCTGAATGGGTTTGATAAAGGTTATCTCGAGCCTGCATCGTAGCTGCCTGATTGAATCAGTAAGTCCATTGGATTTAGGATAAAGGGATGGGGATGGATCGATGTCTTAATTAAAGTGCCATTTGAGTAAGTAATCAGGGTAATTAAAAGATAATGATAAATGCTGTCCATGTGTTTAGCCGCTTGCTAGCTGCATGATTGGAGTTGCTTTGATAGGAAAAGAAAATGAAGTCATGGCTAGTTAGTCATGGTCACAATATATTGGGGCTTAAGGTGATTTTTACCCGTGGAAAGTGGGAAGTAGCCCTTATAGGCCTTTGAATATCCATATTTTCTTCATGGGAATAAATGGAGCCCCCCCCCCCCCCCCGCCCGAGCAATTGAATATTTTTAGGGTTAGTTTTAAGGATGAGATGGTTATGGAATGTTAGGAGGAACCTGGTGTGGTTTGGTTTATTGTCATTATTTGAATTTAAATCCTGTGTCTGAATGAGTATTGTTATCTAACACATACCAAAGTGTAATGGAATTGAAAGGAACAGACTCTAGGGAGCATATAGACAAAGCGTCATTAATGAATAACGTGTTGTCATTGTGCAGTGTATCAATAACAATTTATATTTTTGATATCAGGGGTCTAGTCTATACAAACCCCATACCTGTGACCCCCTCCCATTTTTGTTGTTTTAAGAATATTGAACATCAGAAAAATATGTGATATCCAGGGGTGAAAAGGAAAAATCATGTAGGGCAGTGCAACTTCATCTGTCAGCTCCATCTCCTTATAAGCCTGGATTATGAAGCAATATCTCGGTGAAGTGATGCTCAGCAAAGCTTTCTCTGAAAGTATCTAGTTCGATGATGCAAAAACGATACCCCAGTAATTACTTCCATCAATTAGCAAAGGCAAATGAAAAAGAGCTGTTTTATGCCCCCCTGATTGATAAGTTGTAACTGTATATGGGTACCATATGAGCAAACCGTGGTCGTAACTCTCATCAGGGCTTCGTCGTCGATACCCTGGCCACCAAGTTATTTCGGTCGTGTCTGTAGCTTCATTCAGCACTGGGGTTGCGTTGTTCCCGACAAACACGCTTCTCAAATTTCATTGTGTGATGATTAGACTGATGAGAGCCCTCCCAAGGGAGAAGTGTTAAGAAATGAACAAGATGGATGTTTCTTGGATATTATATTGAGAAAACGTGTCAAATGAGACAGGTTTACTTAATTACATCACCTGCTTATGTTTAGATGAACTTGAACCATCAGAAATTATTCAGGCTCATCAATCTAGGTAGCCTAACTTTTCTTATATAAATTCCAATTAGTGTCATCCGTATCTTCTGAATATTTTTTGGTGGAATTATGCAAGTGTATTGCATTTTATTCTGAATTCTGAAGGATCATTTTAGTGATGAATTGAAATTTCAGCTTTCTTTGAAATAATTGCTTCCTTGACACAAAAAAAAATGTATGAAATAGTAAAAGGTAGTTAAAAACAGCAAAATGGTCATATAATGTAATAAATTTGTCGCTTTTATGACTTTACTATTCCTCACCTTTTAATTTTCAAATTACAGAGCCCATGAAAACACATTGAATATTTCGGGGTGAAACTTGGTAGAACTCAAACCACAGTAAAGATCTGTTAATAAATGAAATATTCATTGCTGAAGATAAGAGATGAAAGTAATTTTGATTAAGGAAAAGAAAAAAAAAGGGAAATAAAGAAAGAGAACATGATTAATTAGCATAGAAATGAAAAGGGAAAATTATGGAAAATCTGAGGTACATTGATTTCGGCATGATGTTAGGAGTTATTAAGAATTATTGAAATGACAAAGAGAGAAAGTGTGAAACTACTTTCATCCATCATATGGAAGAGACGATAATTCAAACCTGCATCACCCACAAATTAAAATGCAAATGAGTGCTTCAATCCTGGCTTAATAATTCCCAGATATTAAACCCCAAAGAAGAAGGCTTCTGAAATAATCATCTCCAAGAAGGGAAACATGGCACTTTTCCCAGGAGCGTAGGGATTACGTGAGAAGAATATTCATGGGCGGTGGAGAGGAGTATTAGTGGTGTGCATAATGGAGAGCACTGTTTAGGCAGGGACCAGCAACAGGCAATCTTATTGAGATGTCCAACGTGGTTCTGTATCTGTTTTGCTTTACTTCTTGCCCTGTCTCTGACCACCCCCCTCTCTCTCTCTCCATCCCCCCCCCCCTCTCTCTTTCTCCCCCTCTCTCCCTCCCTCTCTCCCTCCCCCTCTCCCTCCCCCTCTCCCTCTCTCTCCCTCTCTCCCCCTCTCTCCCTCTCTCTCTATCTCTCTCTCTCTCTCTCTCTCTATCTATCTATCTATCTATCTCTTTATTCTCTCTCATTCATTGGTCTTTGCCTCATCCTTGAAGGTGGGTAGGAATGTTTACCATTTCTCCCAGAGTCCCAGTACAGATTGTTTGCCCCAAGAATTGTCTAAATTTAGTGAAGGACCGGCTTAAATACCTCTGAAACATTTTGCAAGATATGTTATTTTCCCTCCAAAGTACACTGTTTCTTTCAGATGAATGGTTAGCTTATAGATGACATCTTTCTCCCGGGAACTCCATGTATAATGCTATCTATAGAAGTGATGAGTTTTATTCTTAATAATGGTACAGCAAAACAGCCAAGTTGCTTTACCATGAGGCCAGAAAACCCCTTCCCCTCAGGAGAAAGAAAGAGAGAAAGAGAAAGAAGGGGGGGGGGGGTGGACTGGATACTTTTAGGATCCTCCTCACAACACAGTATGCAAGAATAAGAATCAAGTTAGCATAACAAAAAAAGAAGCAAATTTCTGCTTTGGTAATATAAACTTATTTCTGAGAAAAGTTCTGTGAAAGTTCAAGAGGATGATAGGTACTCTAGTGATACTTATCCAATCTCCAAGCCTGAAGATTCTAAGATCTCCATGGATGAGAGCGGATGAGAGCAGGATAAGGATGGATCCTTCCTCTCTTTTTACATTTTTAAGGCATTGTGGTAAACCTCTACTCTTTGCCTCTCTGGTATTACAGGGTTCTACTTATATAGATACTAATAATTATGATTAAAGGCAGCGTTCTGTTGAGGATTTTGAAAATGAATATTAATTTTGTTATGAAGAGGTAAAGATTCTGAATCGGGATGATGTACTGGAAGATTTGAAAGAGTGAAATCCGAAAGCGAAAATTTTACCTGAGAATCCGGGAAAGTTGAAAAGAACGTTAAGATCATTTAAAAGTTTAACAGCAATTTTGAATGGCACTGACTCAGTTTTTTTTTTACTGCGAATATGAATTGTGTTGTGTAACTTCATGTTAAGAACTTCTTTGAAAATGTTCAAACATGAAAGATTGAAAAAACAAAATAACATGGAAGATGATTTGGAAAGGGGAATGAATGTTTTGAAGTGGCATTAAATCATACTTGATATATTTCTTCTTGCAATGAATAATGTTCTCTGTGAAGCATGGATTATGGGGGCAGAGGTTGAAGTGAGGTATGATTTAGAGCGATACATCTTTCTCATGATATTGATGTCTTTCTCTTGCCCGGGCCTCGATAAACACGATTGATCGGCTGTGTTTCTTATCCATCATCCCACTTTTCTCTCACGTCACTGTGCGGCGTGGAAGATCCTTATGAGTGATCCAATCGCTCAGGTTACCGAGATGATACCACATTTATTCTTATTTCTTCCTGTGAATATGAAAAAGAAATGAGCATCGATAGTTGGTAGAATCTTTATTCGATTTGTGGATTTGTGAGTGATGACTGTATTTTATTTTACACTCGTCTCAAATTTAAGAGCAGAATGGAAGCCTAAAAGATGCACCTTGAGAATATGAACTAAGAGAGTGTGTGTGTATGTGTGTGTGTGCGTTTGTTTAGCATTATTTCCGAGGACATTTTCGGACAGAGAACAAAAAAAAAATCATGACAACAATGGTCCTCGGAAGCCGGACAATAGTCCTCGAACGTCGAACAATGAATTTATGCCTTATTCCGTCGACTGTCCGAGGACGAGGACCAATAGAGGAACAATAGTTGTCCTCGGAAGTAAAGCCATGTAAACGTGTGTGTGTGTGTGTGTATTGTATGTGTGAGAGAGAGTAAGAGAGAGAGAAAGAGAGAGAGAGACAGCTAGAGAGATCAATATAAAAATGTGTGTGAAATGGAGAAAAATCAGGAAAAGAAAAAAACATTCGTCTCTCCCACTATCTCTTTGCTCTCTTTCCTATTCTTTCTTCCCCCCCCCCCCCCTCTCTCTCTTTCCTTTTTTCTCTCTCTCTCTCTCTCCCTCTTTCCCTCTTGCCCAGTTTTCTCTCCTACTTTCTCCCTAATCCCATCTTCAATTTTTGGCTTTGCCACATCTCAATGTCATCAAGGGCTCATTAAGGATGACCCTCTTTTCCTCCTCAGTGGTGATCTTGAAGTACTCCCTCGAGGGTTTCCAACGAGTCATTAGTTTGGTGAGATGCATCATTAGGCAAGACGGGCTTGATTCTTGTGGTCCATATCTTACTGCCCATGCAATATCAGTCCCATATTCCCCTTACACATCCGTCAGTCATGGAATATTTCTCATGCTGTCTTAATTAATATGAGTCGTCTTCCTCCCAGCATGTTTGCTGAAGCATTAGATGTACAAATACATACTTGGTATGTCTAATGTCCATCACCCATGCACGTTATGTGACGGTTGGCATTGAAACACACTTGTTACCACAAGTGTAGAAAGTAACTGACTTAAATTTACATAGCTGTGCATGCCAGAGATGAAGCTAAAGGTATCAGTCATGATTAAAAGCTATATTCCTTCATTTTACGTGCATCTTTTTAAAAATTGTTGTCAGTTAGTTGTGAAGCAGAATCAGCAGGGTCTATTTGCTTCCTGTACAAACAATAAGAAGCAAAAATCAAAGCAAATATTTCACCTTTTCTTTGTCATATTTCAAATACATATCATCCCTTACCTGTGTGGTATTACTGATATGCAAGCATAATATTCTTTATCCTGAAGTTTTACTGTAAGGTGGCTGTTGATGATGCCTTTGAGGTATTTCGTTGGTCAGTTCCATACAGTTGCAAACCAAGTATGGGTGCCTTTGCGGCTACATGTATTGCAAAGTATAGAGGGTTCCCAGAAGCAGCCATGCTGGAGGACATAATAAAAGCATGTGCACTAGACCATAACAGCAATGGCTTTTCATAGTCTGATGCACAGGTTTTGATTGTTATGTCCTCCAGCATGGCTGCCGTGAGAACCCTCTTTTCTTCTATATAGGAATGAACTTTCTTGGAGCTCTACCTGAACAGTTCCTGAGCCAAGAACTTGGGAACTGTAAACTGCTCTAAGGATTTCAAACCTCTCAATTTACTCGGCACAAAGAAAAACACAGTGATCACCTACAGCCATCCTAATGTCAGAGAGGTTCAAGTCAATAACCTCATAGAAAAAAGGATATTCCACATCATATTCATGTCAGCGAGCATGTTTGGTATTTTATTCACACCCCTATCCAATCAAAGAGGGAATGTGTGTTAGGTCAGGCTTTGATAGGCTAAGATCAATCAATTAGTAGGTGATGACAAGGTATACATTCTGAGGAGTTCCAAGAGGAGTTCCAAGAGGAGTTCCAAGGATGGTTGGATAGCTACGTTTGAAGACTCCAGAGTTAGAAATCAACAACTATATTTATTAATTGTCAGGTTGTCGTTGCACACCTTTACAACTCCTGAACATTTTCTGCAAAGGAAATTACAGTAGAATTTGTTTGATTTATCAAAGAAAGCAAATTTTTTTATTATTTTGGACAAGTTTCAATCAAATACATACTGGAAAGTCCAAGGTATTTGATACTGTGGTGTCCCATACCTTGAAAAAGAATAAAGAAAAATAAAACAAAAAATGATATACCTAGTGCCATTATTCATTTTGTGTGGTGTGGACAAAGCTTTTTCATGCTACTCAACTGGATAGAATCATGGGAATACTAAAAATTGTGATGAGGGCAGTAAGATATGGGATAAAATACCTTGGAGTTTTGGACCTTCTGGTATAAATCACATGGAATTTTCAATAGATGTCATCCTGTTTTCAGTACAGAACCATAGAATAGGGTATACTATTGTCTAGGAGGACACTTACAAGATTACATTGCCCTCGACTGATCATCAAATTTCATATCCTCAGGTACATGATGATAGGTGTCCAGATTTAATGGAATTGAAAATCTGACTGTTTTCATCAGTTTCTGTGACATCCATTCTCCTCCTTTGGTCTGGTGCTTAAGGCATACAGGATTTGAAATTTAGCCATGTTGAGATTGTCAAATGAAAGATGAACTGATCTATATGCATACACCACCAGGCCATGCTGTCTAATAGTTGCCGTGTAAGGGGGCGGGTCTGTAATACAGCCTGAACATGTCGCAAGCCTGGGGCAACATGGAACGAGCTTGTCCTATGTTTCCAAACATTAGAAGACTTGGGGGCTAAAGTTTCTGCCTCGTTTGAGGTAAGCTTTTGTTGATATGATCAAGATTCCTTTCTTTGACCTGTTTATTTCATTGGACTGAGGTTTAAGGTGACCCAGGCCCAAGGGTAATGTTAAAATGAAAGATGGGAGCTAAGAGACCGATTTATATTTAGATTCAAGCTCATTACTGGGCGTTTGCCAAATACCTTTCATTTAAAGGTGCTAGTTTTTTTTTATTGTCAGAAAATAGTTAGGAATAGTCTCAATAGCTACTGTAAAATGTTGGCAAATACTTGGATGCATTATTATAATGCAAGATATTCATTATTTTTCAGAAAAAAAATATAAAAAGCATATTAAATAAATTTTGCATTATTGCAATCTTTTGATTCAGCGTTTTTGTTTATTTAATTCACAGTTTATTAATTTTGTTAAAGGAAAAAATGAATCCTTTTATGCACCAAATAAAGTACAAATTATCTTACAGGAAGGTAAATAATTAATGGCAACATGAAACTTAATTGTGGCCTTGTGGGCATGCAATGCTCAAATATATTCTCTTTTAAACAATGTTAAATGTCTCATTTATTATTCATATCCAGAGACATGCCTTAATGCACCAAATAAAGTACAAATTATCTTACAGGAAGGTAAACAATTAACGGCAACATGAAACTTAATTGTGGCCTTGTGGGCATGCAATGCTCAAATATATTCTCTTTTAAACAATGTTAAATGTCTCATTTATTATTCATATCCAGAGACATGCCTTAATGCACCAAATAAAGTACAAATTATCTTACAGGAAGGTAAACAATTAACGGCAACATGAAACTTAATTGTGGCCTTGTGGGCATGCAATGCTCAAATATATTCTCTTTTAAACAATGTTAAATGTCTCATTTATTATTCATATCCAGAGACATGCCTTGATTGATTCCTGCAGGTCAATTTATGTGAGATAGATTCAATTAAGAATCTCTCTCTGTGATCTGCATGCAATGAATTATGGCACAAAAGCAAACATTAGCCTCTTAGCCCGTTAGTAGGATGAGTGGTATTGTGTACCAATGGTCCTACCATTAATATCTCACTACTCATCGCATAGCACGCTTGTGAAGAAAAGCGCTATTGACTGACTTACAGATGAATACTGGTGAAAGAAAAAGAAATATATATGGGAGAATGAGTGTTAAATAGCTTTGAAAAAGTCCAAAAGAGCTTTGGAGAATAAAACAAACAAAAATAAATGAACAAACAAACAAACAAACAAGCAATGAAATATATAAAGATATCTACTTGGAAATAATTTTTTTCTCCAAAGAAGCTCCTGTAGACTATTTTTTCTTTAACACTGTCTGGTATAAACACTTTTTAAAATGCATATTAATATACTACCCATGATACTAAAGGTAGTGATGTCATGCTTGTACATTGATTGAAATGGAATAGCTGTTTTAATCTACTCCAAACTAGTTGTAATGAATCTTTATTTCATTTAAATCTATATGAAATTAATTGATTTAAGTTGTACATGACGTGTACAGGAATTAAGGTTTTAATTCCCCACTAAATGAATTCATATCACAGAGGATGACATTTGGGGAGGGTGGAAAGCTTAGTATAGCATACTCATTTTATTGCTACATGTACATGGAGCTTGTCCGCGATATTAAGAGAAAAAATGAATGATTAATTGGATGCTATTAACACAGTTTCTCGGAGCTGTGTTATAGACGGTGTCAATCTCTTGCTCTAGATGTCAGTAAACTCAAAGAGAATTTAATATTTTGAGGGAATTAAAAAGTTTAAATTTAAAGAAAGTTTAGATATCAGAAAGGATATATTTAGAAATGTTACTCATGAGAAAATATTACGTTGCTATTTATGCACGACACTTGAGGAAATAACATGCTATTTGCTATTACTAGTCACAGCTACATGTCTAGAATGTGTAACTGTAACTGCAAATCAGACACATATTTTCTAAAGCAATGTATTTGTTACAGCCTATTGACGTGAATGCAAAATGTCTAAGATGAAGTGATACTAGCTGAAAATAATTAATTGTGATGCGACTGGATGAAACTGCCTGTTATGAGAATAATCCAATATTAATGGAGGTGAGACAGTCTGTGTACTCAATATAGAATTTTTGTTTAATAAAAATTCAGTCATCAGACATGCTAGCTTTGTCAGTACAATCTAGCAACTGAAACTCGTGTAATTATTCAATATTGGAAACCTTACAGTGATATTAATAATCCAAAATTGCTCAAAATTTAATCAGATGAGTGATTAGGTGGTTAAATGAACATCAAGGACGCAGTTTGCCTGGTCTGTTCCGACAGGTAGCTATTACAGTTTTGAAACGTTCAGTAGAATGCTTTTCTGCCTTCTGATGCTTTATCAGAAACATTTAATATTTATGAATTTTTCATGGATTTTTTTCATCATAATTGTCCACACTCGATAAGATGTGGTTGCATAGTGCATGAACAATGAACAGCATGTCATAAAGGCAAATATCAAAATATAAGTAACAAGGATACTGTACCTATGATCAGTAATTAGGTGATTCAGTAAAATTAATGAATTTTCATACATATTGGCTAGAACAATAGTAGTGTTTGATGTACGCACACTGCGTTTTGGAGGAGTAAAGAGCGATTTAGTCTTCATCATGTACAAGACTATTTGCACATGAATCTATGAATGCTTAGTACATGTTCTACATGTATTATACCTAACGCAACATAAAAGTAAATATATCACTTTCCACGCATGTATGTGACCTCCGATAGTTTGTATGTATTGATCTGATGAATATTATGGATAATAGTACTGTACACGATCATGTATCAGTTTTTACCTGCGAGAGATATTGGCTTCAATACACTGCTCAAGGCATTCAGGATTCTGCTTTCAGGATTTGTTTACTTTGGAATAAAGTCAAATCCGATGCTGATGGAATAATCAAGTTTGTTTGCCTAGGTAAGAAAGATGAGCTGTGTTTGAAAGTTGATACTCATGAGTTTAAATTTGGATAAAAATTGTGTGAATGTATTTTGTTTGGATAACATGAATGATCATTTGCCATCAATTAAAGAAAACATATGTTACATTGAAAGAAAATCAAAACTTCATACCATTTCTATCCACCTTGTATGGATGCAGTACTTCTCGAAAATATAAGCTACAAATTTTTTATGATTATTGTGCTCTGACAAAACACATGTTGTAAATGCCAAATTGCCTTTCCCACTAATGAGCTGACTTGAGGCAGCAAATATGTCTGCTGAAAGCCAGAAGGGCTTTAAAGTGTACACTTCTCATGGAGTTACACCCTTCTGACTCTAAGCTAATGATATTTCCTGTACTCTAGGGCTGTAAATCTGTATGATGAGTACTATGTGTTGTGGTGGTGTTCTGTGTTTTGCAGTAGTCTATTGAAGTCTGGCAGAAAGGTTGCGCTCGAGCTGTAACGCGAGCCGCTTTGCATCGATAAGATGGGGAGAATGGTCCTTTATTCATTCTAATCTTAGCCAAGAAGCCTTGATGATGTAGACAGTCGATAGTGAATGGGAGAGATGGGGGAATGGAATGGCCATGGCATGATGGCCTTATGCATAGAGGGAGACTGTAAAAGGGAGAGAGAGTGAGAGACTGAAATAGAGACATAGAAAAAGGAGAGAGAGAGAGAAACAGACAAGAGAAAGAAACAGAGAGAGAGACAGACAGACACTAAGTATGGACAGGTGGACAGACAGAGAGAGAGAGAGAATGGGGGAAACTAGAGTATGATTAAGAGAGGGAAAAAGAGAGAGAAGGTGTGGGGGAACAAGTACAAAATTGAGAGGCAGAGATAGAAAGAGATAGAAAGAGAGAGAAAGAGAGAGAGAGAGAGAGAGAAAGAGAGACAGAAAGAGAGACAGAAAAGGAAGATTTTTGACGAATTATGCTTTGTTGCATGGAAAATAAATACTAAGATGTGAATATCTTAATAATGAGCAATAGAAGAAGTAAAGATTTTGGTAATACTGTTGAAAAAAACGTCATAATTTTTAGGGATATTATTTCTGCATATGCAAGTTGCAGCGTTGAATATTTTCATACAACTCAACCAGAGGCACTGGCGATGACTTTAATCATATTATAACTCAAAAAAAGTCACAGGTTTGGTTAATCTTGTTACTGTCCACAGTCGATTGATGAAGGAGGCCCGTACAATATGATTATGGAAAGACTTGATGTGAATCCTGGACCAGTTGTGTGAATCAGATTAGAATGCAAGGTCTTCTCGATGGTTTGAAATCTGAAGTGATTTTTGATGAGGTGTGAAATGTAATAGTAATAGGTCGGTTAGCTTTCAGACAATAGTCCTATATTGCCATTTGATGAGCTGCAGTGGTTTATATGGGTCAAAGGTGATCGTCATGACTTGTAATAATGGAAAATGAATTCTCAGAAAAGCAAACCATTTACCCAGCATGGTCAAGGCTTCATATAAGTGATATTTGCCTCACAATTTCGGTAGGAAATGTATAATTTCTGGGTCATGAGCAAGGGAAGATATGGAAATCAAGCTGGTTGTCCTGCCTGTGCAAATTTGAGTTGTGCTTTTTAGGGAATCTTTATTCAGTGAAGTTTTTGTCAATTTGTTTATATTATGATGGTCCACACAACCCACATACTGCAATACTGCATATTTAAAAAAAAATGATTAGTTCAATCTGCTTTTATCCAGTTAGATATTACAAAGAAATAAACATTGGAAATATACTTCACACCCAAAAATCCAGAAGATTCTATTGATTTTATACATATTATTCATGGGAATTGAAACTACCGGTACTGGGGAAATAAGTTCATGACCAAACAGAAGCTTAATTGCCAGCTCATGAATTTAAAAAGAAAGTCCTTGTTTTAATAGTTGCCGACAAAAGTTCCCTTTTTGTCAGATCTTCAAAGGCTTACAGCCTTGGATCTGTTAAACAGATATTTTTCAGTGAAGGACTCTATCAATTAAACAATACACAAAATAAACATCGATTATATCAGAATAGATATCCAGGGGCTACTTAAATTGTAGCTAGTACTCTTGTACCTGCTCAAGGTTTAGACCTTGATCGAGTGTATCTGTTGAGAGCCAGAAAGGCGTTAACTCTGTACAAAGATGTGAGTTAATGCCCTTCTGGCTGCAAACAGACGATGTTTACTGTCCAAGTCAATGCATGATAAAAGGGATTGATTTCAGATGCAGTTCCGGTTGCCTGTTACCACATCTATACCAAGCATGGGTGATAGGATACATTGTGGGCTGTAATAAAAGCTGAAAATCAATGTCACTCAACCACGTGTTATTCTAACAAATTGCTTTACTGGAATTGGTATTGGGTAGGAAGAGGTAAATGAAATGAGGGATAGAGGAAAGATAATTAAAGAAAGAGGGAGAGAGAGAAGAGATAGAGAGTTGGATATAGAGAGTTGGAAGAGAGAATGAGAGAGAGAGCAGTAGAGGAATGGAGGGAAAGACAAATGAATTGAGATGGAGAAGAAGAGGGAGAGAGATAAATAGAATGGGAGAAAGAGTAACCCCCCCACACACACACACACCCCCACACAGTCTTGTATTGCTTTATTTCCGAGGACAAGTATTGTTCCTCTATTGTTCCTCCATCCTCGGACAGTCTACGGAATAAGGCACAAATTCATTGTTCGACGTTCGAGGACTATTGTCCGGCTTCCGAGGACCATTGTTCTCATGATTTTTTTTTTGTTCTCTGTCCAAAAATGTCCTCGGACATACGGCTAAACACGCCCACACAAACACACACAAACACAGACAGAGATAAAGGGAAAGAAAGTTGGGTAGAGAGAGAGAGGGAGATATTGCCTGTTTGGAGCTAGAAGGGCGTTAACCCATATACTTTAACACAGAGTCAACGCCCTTCTGGTTCTCAACAGACGATATACAAACACAGAGAAATCAGGAGTAGACAACATGGAGAGAGACAGAGAGAGACAGAGAGACAGACAGACAAACAGAGACACCGGCAGAGTAATTAATTGGGGGGGGGGGGGTGATGGGCAAGAGCTTTTGGTGAATTTCTTCAAGAGAAGAATTTCAGAGATTTTGTGATTTCACATTTTCACTCTCACTCTTTTCACATCTTGTTTAGATCACTAAAAAAAAAATTCTTGTTGCTCTTTCTCTCCTGAAACACTCCATAAGTATTGATCCTCTTGAGTTTATTCTATTGTCTGCTTTTCCTAAATTAAATATAAACAACAAGAAGCTCAAACAGATCTTAATGGGAAAGCATTTGCATTGGGTGGTGTACAATATAGGAAGATAAGCATTCAAGCCATTACATGCAAGGATTCTATCAAGTTTGTTTAGAAGTTGGCAAACAGTGTCCCCCTAATAGTACTATATCCGGCGCAGGTGTGTAATCGAAACAGAAGTTATTTTCTAGGAAGTGACTGTAAAGCAAGAGTTCAACCGAGTTTAGGTTGCATTTCTTGCGACATGGAGACTATGTTTGTTATCTTTCAATGATTAATCAGAAAGGCCCGTTTCAATTTACTGGGTCATGTAGAAAAGAGAACGGGCAACGATCAATCAATCTGTGGATTTTTTTTTTTCCAAAGCATAGTAGATATGAAGAGAAGGATGTCAATTTAGCTTAAAAGCTAGCAATATCTAGGGAGCAGGATTGCAATCCACTTAAAAACCTCTATTGATCGCCCTACTTCATATACCTGTGATTGTAAAATCGAGTGAGTAGAGATTACTGCAGCTATCTTTCTCTGTACTTGTAGTTAAACATGTTGAAGTAGCAATGGCAGATAGCATGTTGTTCTATGAAAGCCCTAGTGGCGTAGGGCATGCAACTGATATAAGAAAAGTAATTCAAGTTAGAGGCTTATTTATTCGCGAAAGCTGAAAATGGCGCCTTTCGTCATTATGCAGTCTTAATGTTTTCAACAAGGGCGGGTGAAAAGAAATTTGTAAGATATTACTTCAAATTTTCCCAAGGTGTATACATCTGTAATATTTAACCCAAAGATTTTCAATTCAAAACTCTTTCCGACTCTATTTTACTTGACAATTACATTTTCTGAACCCAACAACAGTTATTGACTAAGATTGGATGAAAGAACATCCCAAATGTACTTTTAACATGTAAAAGTCAGAAGCATTCATGTTGGTTATGTGTATGATGGCTTTTGTATTGTTTTATATACACGTAAAAAGGTCAATAATTTTGGATTCACTGGAAAGCCTAATGGGAAGGCAGCAAGGAAAGGCGTACTGTCCAATCCCATTTTTGCGATTTCTTAAAAAAATATGAAGAGAGTGTCATTTCAGATCAGAAAATATAATGAGGAGATGGCAGGATGAGTAGAGGCTAATTGAAATGAGAACAGGGAACAGAAGAGAGTTATGGGGGGGGGGGGCGAGAGAGAGAGAGAGAGGGGGGGGGGGAGAGATGGAGATACAGAGGGATGTAACAGGGAGATAGTATGGAGGAAAGAATGAGAAGGAAAGAAACAAGGTAAAAGAATGAGAGAGAGAGAGACGAGAAGAAAACATGGAAGAGAGATTGAGGGACGGGATGGACTAATTAATAACAGATCAACAAAATAAGAGAAAGTGAATGAATAAGAGAGAATGACAGAGAATTTGAGGGATGAATGGGCATACAGATAGAAAGGAGAGAGAGAGAGAGAGAGAGGAAAGGAGAGTGCAATTTATTATGATAATAAATGACATAGGGAAGAGAGAGAAACAATAACAGAAAGTGGAGAGCTGGCAAGCAATCTTGATGATTGTATTTTTGTCTCGTTTAGTTGCCTACAGCCCAGTATATTTATTGAGAACGTAATAAAAGTGCGTAGGAGTCAAAAGAATGATCATTTAGATAGGAACATACGTATCCTGCTCCCAGGGGTGCGAATATTTATCACTCACAGGAAGGACGAGAAGCTTTAAAGGATTTTAAAATGACAAAATTAAACTTTCCGGTGTCTTGTTTTTACCGAAAGTTCATTAACTTTTTAATGAAAACGATGAAAGTGACAAAATGAAAGTGACAAAGTGAGAATGATTGGTATGAAACAAAAATGAGGAGAAACCTGGAAGGATTTGAAATGACAAGATTAAACTTTTTAGTATATTGTTTTCACAAATAATAATTTTTTTACTGATGAATTTTGTGACAAATGAGGACGAGGCTAATTGGTATTTAAAAAATGGAAGAGAAGTTTGAAAAGATTTTCAAAATGCCAAAAGTAAAATTTCTGGTATATAGTTTTCATAGAAAGTTCATTAACTTTTATCAATATTAACTACATGTGACAAATGGGAATTAAACTGAATGATTGCTATGAAAAACTGATTTTACGTTAAGAATTACCAATTGATCAGATAAGAGAATGAAGTTGTATCATAGGAGGGCCTTACATTTTAAAAGGCTACCGATCTCTTATTTGGTGCAACAAATTGTACCTATCTTTAAATTGGTTTTTAGGTATCATATAAAAGTCAGGTGACAAGCAATATCCTAGCTTGGTTATTTGGAGGGAAGACTAGATATCATATTGTGCACTATTTGATAAGTTCACAGGGATTGCATTTTAGAGGGATCGACTCATGTTTCATATCAGATTTTCTCCCTGCTATTTCAATGCAACTTTCAAAGCTTTCCTGAGTGTTCTAAAATTGTTTTACTGAGTTACTCTGTACAGATTTTGCATAGATTTTATTCATCTTCGTCACACATTGAATTGTATGTACAAGAAAATAAATTTTGGACTTTTGCAGTTGTTAATTTTTGGAGGGAGAAGACATCTTTTTAGGCTACACTGTAATTCTTATATTTACCTTTCCTAAAGTTTATGTGAAATCATAGATCACTTTAATCAATCAGAGAATGTAGTGTACCTTACATTCAGTTAAAGGGATAATTCACCCTGACAATAAGTTGGTTTTAATAAAAACAGAAAAATAAGAGAAAAATATTGGTGAAGGTTTGACAAAAATCCATCAAGGAATAAGAGAGTTATGGGTGTTTTAAGGTTTAAATTTGTGACGTCATATGCGAGCAGCTACCCCATACGTCATGTAATATAAATTCTATAAATTCCCATTTTTCAATGGTTCATGATGACTGAAGATATTTTTCTTAGAGGAGCGGGTATGAAATGATGTTTAAGATGTTATATTGAATGCACAAGTAACACCATTTCCATTTTTCTGAGAAAATGTCATTTTCTGGAATTTATAGTACATGGGGGAGCTGCTCGCATGTGACGTCACAAAATCAAAACTTTAAAAATCCATAACTCCATAATTCTTTAACGGATTTTTGCCAAACCTTCACTGATATGTTTCTTTTGTTTCTCTGCATTTATTAAAACCAACTTTACGTCAGGGTGAACTATCCCTTTAAGCTGCAGATCAAAGAAAAAAAGATGTATTTCTTCACCTTGTTATGAGTTGATAAAGACATCCCTTGAGAAAAACCCAATAATCTTGACTTCTCATAGGAGAATATCGGATCAAAAAAGGAAAGATGATCCTATCTGAAAATGTCAACGGCCAACAGTGACTGCAATGGACAGAGATAGCTGGGAATCAAAGCTATACACACTGTGTGGGAGATATTGAAACTGTACATCTCGATAATGTAATTAGTTGATGTGGGGTTCGTTCTTGCACTTGATAAATCGTGAATGGTGGATTAGATCCCCCAGGGGTGGTCAAATATCATGGGGGTGTTAGTTTGTGTAAGATGCTTTCTTTTTTGAAGTTCCAAAAAGAAAATTGTAAAGAAGTGGATAAATCTTTGATGGATTATCTTTTCTGTCTGCCGGGATGAAATTAAAACTTTTAACTAAATTGCTTTTTTTGTGTGATTTATCCAGAGGATAAAAACAAAGGATGAAACTGGAAAATTTGTTCCACCAAGGTACTAGGGAGAGAGAGAGGAAGAGTGTGTGTGTGTGGGTGTGTGTGTGTGCGTTTGTTTAGCATTATGTCCGAGGACATTTTCGGACAGAGAACAAAAAAAAAATCATGACAACAATGGTCCTCGGAAGGCGGACAATAGTCCTCGAACGTCGAACAATGAATTTATGCCTTATTCCGTCGACTGTCCGAGGACGAGTAACAATAGAGGAACAATAGTTGTCCTCGGAAGTAAAGCCATGTAAACGTGTTGTGTGTGTGTGTGTGTGTGTGTGTGTGTGTGTGTGTGTGTGTGTGTGTGTGTGTGTGTGTGTGTGTGTGTGTGTGTGTGTGTGTGTGTGTGTGTGTGTGTGTGTGTGTGTGTGTGTGTGTGTGTGTGTGTGTGTGTGTGTGGGAGACGGGAGGGAGAGACAGACAGAAAGAGACAGACAGAAAGAGAGAGGGGGGGGGGGGGAGAAAGAGAGGGCAAGAAGCATTTAGAGTGAAGTGATATGCAGCATACAGCAATGATTACTTGTTCAATATTTGATGTCGATGTTAAAGATACAATTTGACATTTTAAAAAAAAATTGTGCCTGAATCATGGAGAGTTTTAACCCAGAGCTTAAACTGTTTATCTGTTTTCTTAGACTGCTCTTATGAAAGCTATTATTTAAAATGACATGGTCACCCTCAAATTCAACTATTTAAAAAGAACATTTTGTTCATTGTCAGTTTTTTTCTGGAGTATCCTGCTGCCCTAATACTTTGAAAGAATTTTACGTGAAAAAAATTAAAATAAAAGAAATAGAAGATTGTAACTGCACCTCTGAAATAGTGATGTCCCAATTAAATTTGCAGATTAAGTCTTGGTGCTCTTAATCCAAAGATCAAAGCAAAAGAATAAGTAAATTGTACCTTTGAAATGGAATGTTGCGATTAAAGTTTCAGATTTAAATGGACAACTCTCGTGTTCACCTGACTTGAAGGCAGTGGCCCTGCTCCTCTTGAGGTGTTTATTCTGGTGGATCTCCCGCTGTAAATGTCACGCTAGATTGTGTTTGGGTCCCCCGTGGCATGGTAGGGGTTGCGAGCTGAGGATGTATGAATGATGTCAATCTAGCTCGTCTGCGTGCTGGGAGATGGGAGAGATTCCGTCTTGCTGTCTCATATTATTCCCAATGAGTTTAAAGATTTCCTTTGCATCAGCCTGCAGAAAGTACATCGTGATGAATGTGTATCTAGAGGAACCCCAAATACAATGCAATCTTCCCAGTATGAATGATAGTTTTTATAACTTTTATAACTGCTGAGACAGTCAAAAGTACAGCTGTTGGGGTAATTTGTACAATGACGAAGACAAAAATATAAGATGTTTTCAAAATGAAAATATCTTTCAAAAAAGAAATCATTTGGTGCCTTTGATGATTTTCCCAATCATTCAAATGTAAGTACTGGTATTGCCATGTATTTTTTTTTCTTTTCTAAAACTTCATTATTCAACAATCAATTGATAGTGGCAACAGGAAAATAGTGAAATTTTATATTTGTGGTAATGGTGATAATTTTTGTGGGAAATAATAAATTTGCATAAATATTTGACAAAATGATAGCAAATATTGATAGTCTCAGAAGAACTAAAAGTATGTGACATCGTACAAAGACGGAAATCTTAGAGATGAATATGATCAGACTGACTGTCCTAGAAAGTAGACAGCCTCCTTAAAATTATTCCTAAAATTCTTGCTTTTCTAACCTTGGTATTGAGTTGGAAAAAAATTCTTTGGCAGATATTGGACGGTGTCATTGGGAAAGTCGGATTTCCTTTTACATCCATACATGAGATGGATTCTAGAGCTTTAGAGATGTAAATTAAGGAACTGATTGGTAGAGAGAGCCGCCTAAAAGGGCACAAAACAGCAGGAAATCTAGGCAAGGTGATGTGCAACTGGGAAGTGCACATCTGCCGCCAAGTTTGTCAGGGCAGTAATTGAAAGGCGAGACCAACTTATTGACAAACTTATTGCCTTAATTGTAGCAGGGGAACTGCAGAACCCTACGCCGATTTTGTTCATCCCCATAAGATTTGTCATGAAATGCATTCATCTTGTTATTTTAAATACTATTATTCACAAAATCAGTTCTTTGCTTCGAGTTGCTCTCTCATTCTCTTTCAATCTTTCTGTTTCTTTCTGTGCCTGACTGTATATTTCTGTTGCGATTCCACCCAATCTGCTATGTTAACGTCCTTTTATTCTTTACTTGTATAGCCTTTTGATCTATTTTCTTCATTGAATTTTGATTATTGACCCATTTCTACCAGTTTCTTCTGGTGATTCAGCTGGGTTTTTCATGTTTGGGTTTTTCACTTTGAGGTCTCTCGTACTGTCTTTGCGTAATTCACTGAGGCAGCCCTCATCTGCTCTATTTGTCTCTGCTAAGAAGGAGGGCGGGGCAAAGTTTATTAACTTAATTTCAGCAGGGATTCTTGACATCTTCTTTTTGTCATGCTTTGACTGTTTTACTCATCAGTGACTTAGTCTACCTTTCCCTACTGTCTATTGATTTTTCCCTTTTTTAATCAGTCTCCATGGTTCAGCTAGTATTCCAACTCTTTCTAACTTTCTCTGTCACTCCCTATTTTCTGTATCCTAATTTTTAGCTTTTATCACTCTCTTCATATACCTTACCTTTTTCTATCTCCCTTCTCTCTTTCTCTCTTCTCTCTTTCTCTCTTCCCCCCAGTTTCTCTGTCACTGTCTGTCCCTTTCTGTTTGTCTCTGTTCCTCTCTCTTTCTCTGTCTTTCTCTGTGTTCCTGTCTTTCCTTATCTGTCTGTTTCTCTCTGTCTCATCTCTTCTTTCTTTCTGTCTCGCTCTGTCTCTCTCTCTCTCTCCTTTTATGTGTCTGTCTGTTTCTCTCTCTCTTTCTCTCTCTCTTTCTTTCATTTCTATTCTGTATCAACTCTTTGTCCTTCAACCCCTCTTGGGAAAGCCGACATTTACAGAGCAAATCTGAAGTGTCAGGTTATTGAATTGGATCAATTTGAGCCTGGATTGAGCTTAGTAAGAAGTAGAGTATCTTGAACCTGGTTTGCCGTCTCCTGACAATTCCTCTAGTCTGGATAGTCCATTCATTCATCTCATTGGATGACTCATGTGACAGAGCGACAAGCTCACATATGACTCTGTAAACATTTTAGAGTTCACAAAATTGGCAACATAAAAAGATGAGCTGTATACTCAGTGGAGGTACCAGAGGACCTAAAAATCATGATGTCATAATTGGTCGGTTAACTTTTGTCATTACGAGTTGATCAGAAAGAATTTTCTTAACAATAACAAAAAGTATCCAAGCTAAGTTCCTATGTAATAGATTCTGGAACAAAATATCTTACTTCATATTAACTAAATAATTTTTAGCCCCCAATTAAAGTTTAAAGATTGAAAATGTATTCTTATGCCTTTAAAAATATTTATCACCAAGCTGGGAAACTAAATCTTCTTTAACTTTGACGTATTTAGTTGTCGAACAGTCCATTTTGGTTTGCCTGTGATCTGGGGCATCCACAAATGTTGAGACCTGCATACTTGTACCTGCTGAAACAAATTTGACATTGGATGTAAGAAAGGAATATATTTTAATGGAAGTATTATAATACTAATCAATAATTCATATTTTAATTATGTTTCATTATAGATCATATGTTACTCTGATACCAAAGCAAAATGAAAATTTAGCACCTTGGCCTCATATTTAATTAAACTTACACTTGGAGAAGGTGATGCTACATACCTGTCTGGAAGGACTTGTACAACTTTGTTCTCTCCTTGAGTCTATTCTCCTGGCTGGTTGACATCACCTTGTAATGTGCCAAGATCATCATGACAGCCAACTAGCCCTCTTCCATCCATTCACCCATCCATCTTGGGGAGGGCTTGGCCTGGGGGTAGAGCGGGATGAAACAGTTTAAACTGCTTTGCTAGTGTAATGGAATCCCAATTACACAACAATTAATTGAAACGTATCATGCACCTGCTGTTTCCACCCTCGGCTGAGTATGGGGCTCGGAAATGACAAATTAGCGGGAGATACGCACCTGAAAGGTCAACTCATGTGGGGAGATTCATGAGTCGTGGTATGCACTGATGGTTGTTGTTTGGTATCTTCATTTGGGGCTCTTGAATAGATTAGCGAAAGGGAGTGGCATAGAAAGACGCGTCCAGAACGCAAACTGCAAGATTGTTGATGACAGTGATGAATCTACATTTGTAATTTGAAATATGTAATGTTTGGTTATATTAGGAGTGATGAAGGTAGTAGAGGTATTTTTACCGGGGTGACCTCGCTAGTCATAAGGACCGCTATTCATAAGGACCACGTATTCATAAGGACCGCTATCCATAACGCGTGACTAAATGAATAGCGGTTTTGTATGAATAGCGGTCCTTCTAAATAGTGAGCAAACCATAGACAAATTACCTCGCTATTCATAAGAGCCTCCATTCATGAGGACCACTATTCATAACTACTCATAAGGACCGCTATTCATAACGCTTGTTAAATGAATAGCGGTTTTCTATGAATAGCGGTCATTATGAATAGCGAGCGGACTCCTTTTTACCTGTTCTGTGGCTTTATGATATGTTTCTACCTTTATTAATGCGATGAATAAAACAATGATTTTCAACGATGTGGATTTTGCATTCCGGACTTTTCATGCCGCTCAGCTACCTTAGCGGACTTCTTGACTGCTGAGCGTCAAAAAGGCGTTAACACTTTGAAACACAATATGATTTATACACCCTTCTAGTTCTTAGCAGATGTTACATGTCCTGTACTTTTTTCTTCATGCATATTACAAATTACAAATATTATATCTCGCGAGCTGAGAGCCAGAAGGGCAATAATTTCATTTTACACAGAATCAGTTTATGCCCTTTTTGCTCCCAACAGATGTTTTGTATCAATGGACTGTTCCATTGGCTTAGATGGCTAATCTTCAACGTTTTTTAGTTACCCGACTTGCTAAGAAAGCATGTGTAGGCTTGTAAGTAATCAACCAGGGAGACCTACAGTTTTAATTCCTACCCAAGGGACTTGGTAATGAGGATTAATGCCTTAACAAAGGGCACTAGCACATCCTCTTGGTTTCAAACCCGGGTCCTCCAGGTTACAAGACCACTGTTCTACCACTTAATCATTGCGCCTTCTCATTTTGTTCGGTCCTCTTTCATTCTGTCCTTGTTGAGTCTGGGTTCGCAAAGTAACTGTCGTTCCATAGATAGTATAGTACCATTCATTTTGGGAAATATGTGTTTACTGCAAATGAAATATAAATAAATTAACTCAAGGGGTTGGTGACCTACATGTACGAGAAAATAAAAGTGCAATGTTGATAGGGGAAAATGTCCAACATGTCCA
Source organism: Heliocidaris erythrogramma (assembly GCA_025617745.1). Classification (NCBI taxonomy): domain Eukaryota; kingdom Metazoa; phylum Echinodermata; class Echinoidea; order Camarodonta; family Echinometridae; genus Heliocidaris; species Heliocidaris erythrogramma. The sequence goes on from CM046859.1 coordinate 19,285,047, forward strand.
AGATGAAACTTTTTATCAATTACATACTGACCAAGGTTTATTGACCAATATATTTTGTATTATATTCCATAAAGAGAGAGAGGTAAGAGAGAAAGTAAAAGTACATTTGGTAATAAAACAAAAGAGAAGATTGGAAAAGTGGCCAACACTTTAGAAAAGAAGAGAGAAACAGAGAGAGAGAGAGTGTGCATCAGCAACAAAAAGAGGAAGAGGGAGAGAGAGAGAGAGAGAGAGAGTGAGAGAGAGATATGATAGGAGAGAAAGTGTGACAGAGAGAGAGAAGAAATTGATAAATACAGTTTGTCATGCCAATATGTTCCAAATTGAGGTGAGATATTGTAAAGGTCATGCATGTGAAGAATTAAGGAGCATTCACCGTTGGTTTTACCCTTAGCTTGCCCAGGGTTGCCACGATATACTCACTCTAAAGGTTGTTCTTGAGTTCACCTAATATAATATGAGAACGGTGTCGCCAGCGTTTTCTCCGGCAATGAGATGGGATCGGTATTGCATTTGTTTGAAAGTATAAGTTAGAAAAGTAGAATTGAAGAGAGAAAAAATGACCCACTGAGAGAGAAGTTTGAGAGAGAGATAGACAGATTTTAACCCATGGATTACTGAACTTTCTCATTCTCATATAGGATTGATACAATATCCAGCTGTTACCCATAATAGCCAAGGGGTTAATAAGGCTTCATCTTTAGTAGATGTGAAGTCATTGAAAAATCTTTTGTTGCACTATGCCTGTTATGTATAGGTATGAATCAAAATCAATCAATATTTTTTGTAAATTTGTATGGGATTTGATTGTTGTGCAAACATTATTACTCAAGGGTTTGAACCATAAACATTGATCTATTAGTTCTATAGGCTGATGTAGCCATGACTCTAGTCTGTAATGGGGAATAGTGCTGGATAAGATTAACGGTAAATGTACCAGTCGATTTGCTGTGATTCTCAGTATGACTTGAAATGCCACTAGCCAAGATATTTCCCATTGATATTATTTTCTTTTTTGCTGTGCATACGTGGAAATATGGTGAATGTAACATTACCTCTTATATGGTGCAGAAATTGATTGTTTGTTCAAGGGGAATATGAAATTTCTTAAGGGTAACTGTCTTCTTTGATACTTTTACCATTTCTTTTATATTTTCTCTAGTTCTCTATTTTAGCTCTCTCAAGCAGAATTGCTGTCGATCAGATTCCCTTGTACCCTTCTTGTATTAACGAAAAGAATCTTGAGCCATCTGAAAAAGCCACAAGGCTATTCAACTTGAGTCTAATTGAGGATTTTGCCAATCCAAAGCGGCTTGAAGTAAATCTGTTTTAGGCTGATAATTGCTCGTTCGATCAATTAAGATAAGAATGTATCTAGGCGTCTGATCTAAACTGTTTCACATGTTTTCATAGCTCCTCAACCTTGCATGGCCTTTTACCTAGCACATTTAGAAGAGCATAATAGCCTTAAGTGTGGAAGATGAAAATAAGTGCTTTGTCCTCCAAATGTTGAAAGGGGATAGAGAAACATGTGTATTGAGCCATTTAAAGGTGTTTATATTAGATTTAGAAAAGTGCTCTAAGCTGAAAATAATACTTTGAAAATCAGGAGGGGAAAGTAACACATTTCTTTTATGATAAAAAGTAAGAAATTGTGGATTATCTGTAATTTTGTTTTCCAGGCCTTAATGCCTGCATTTGAATTTATTGTAGAAGCTTTAAGGACTTGTCATTGAATCCCGTACAATGTAGGTCTTCTAAACACCTTACATTTTCAATTTTCTGGGTACAAAATCAAAGAGCACTGTATTGTTCTGTAATTTTTCAGTTCAAATCTAGCTCCTCTTATCTACAGTACCTTAATAAGAGAAGGTATCCAAGCCAATGTTAATCAAAGTAAAGTCACTCATCGGAATGGGAGCAACAGATTGCAATTTTGTCACTCTCTACCAATCTTACTGGAACAACATCCTGAAGCACTGCTCTATTTTTAGGGAGGGAGGAGGACAGTGAAGGGGGAGGGGTGATCGTGGTGCAACCATATAATCAGAATTAGTGAAATACGCTACGTTCTTTCCCCTTGTGCGTTGGAGCAATCTGCAGACTGATACGCCTCGCTGGATCCATTTTGTCGCAATCGGCTTTGATCAGTCCCCTCGCTTAAATGTCTAAATTCAGAAGACGTCCCCCTTGTTACGAGAGCCTTCTCCGGTGACGGAGGAAGATATGATATTTGGCGCTCTGAGATGCCTTCAGCAATTAGAATAATGGCAGGGAGCGTTTCCTGTGAATGTTTGGGACTGAGATGGGTAGCGACAGTTTGTTTAATTGGGACGGGACTCGATCTTTTCCGTCCCCCTCTTCTTGGAGAGGTTTCAAGTAATTTGTGGAAGATTCTTTTAGGCAATGCCCTCCAATAGTAATAAATTCCTTCCAGTGATGTATTCTATTAATTTGAAGAAAGTGCAGTAATCTGCCCAGTGACTACCTTGATGTCAAGGGATTGTAAAGTATGAGATGGCAGCTTAAAGAATCTTTAAACAAAAACAATTTATACAAAAAAAGTGAAAAATCATATTGATAAGTGGAAAGTAATCTGCCAATGACTGCCTTATTGTTGGAAGATTGTAACAGGAGATTGTGCTGAATGAATATTTAAACCAAAAGTAACAAAAAATATAAAATCTTTATTCATTCACACACCGAGTCTGTTTGAAATATTATTAGCATATATGCAATGATGCAATTATGTTTATGCAATTATTGGATTACTTCTGAACCTATTGTAAATTGATATCCTTTCCCCCAACACCTGCATTTCTACTCACAAGGCAATTTATGCAAAGGCATCCTGAAGTTCACAACTATGATTAGTAAAACAGGCCTTCCGTTCTTCCTATCGCTCTCCCTGTTTCATCATTAAACGCCCCATCTGTTAACAAAAGACGACTAATAAGCATGTAATAGGCATACCAGACACCCATTCACAAGACCTCAAGTTCAGTCAATACAGCCATTTTTCTCATTAAGATTTTATATGGAAACTGCACGCGGGGGGAAAAGAATGAGGAAAAACCTGGAGGGATATACTCCGAGGTGAATTATATATACCAATTGAATTTGAAATACGATCTGGCATGAATTAAAGCTTACATAATGCAAGTTTTATTATGTATGAATAAGAAGCATTTATCTGCTCAGAATTGGAAGGATGGAGGCTCTCGAAAGTAATCGTCTGTTGAGAGCCAGAAGGGTGTTAACTCATATACTTTAACACAGAGGTAATGCCCTTATAGCTCTCAACGGATGTAATATGAGTTAATGACCTTCTGGCTGTCAACCACTGATTCAATCTTATTCCTTTTAATTATACATGTGAGCTTACTTTGTGATACAAGTATAATGTACATGTGTATTGTATGTGATTTCTTCACTTGTTATAGTCTCTGTATTTCTAGGTCCCTCTTATCCTCGATACTCTTTCTAAATAAAAATTGCATCATCACTGACGTGAATCCTTTGGGGAGTGAAAAATAGAATGAAAATAGAGTGAAAATTCAATCATTTCTTTTCAGAGAGCACTCAAAAATAAACAATATTCACTCATAAGCAGGTGATCACTGACATGACTCCTGGAGGAGTGAAAAAAGAGTGAAAATTCACTCTTTTTCATAAGAGTACGTCTCTGAATATTTGTATTTGTCTACTCCCATATAATCCGGAACCTGTAATGTTAGCATAGATTGAATAAGCACAGATTCAATTTGTGTACTGTAGTGCAGGTGAACGGGATAATTGGGGAGTCCAAGGTATACCTTTATCGGCCCCCAGTTTAGCCTGAATCCAGATCCATTATTTACAATAGAGCCCCATCAGCAGCCTAGTGTGAAATTGAAAACTGAGCTATATAGGGTACCGAGTGATAAATTGCCACCAAAATGCCCCATTTTGTAACACCATACTACTTTCAATTACACAATGGTATGCATTTGAAGAGAAGATGAGAATTGAATCATTTCTGATGCTTTCGGGATGCTTGTAGCTGACCGGAATGGATCTGTAAGCGTATCATTCATTCTTCATGCTGAACCTGTGCATACTAATTTATTGTGTATGTTGAAAGGTGTGGATTAAAAAAGTAGTGTTCCTATAAAAATGAAACTAGCATATCGTCCAGTCGCATATAACAGAGCAAATAGACAAATTAATAGCTTATTTACTGTCTAAAGCTTTGTTATTACTTGTGTAAACTTATTCCTCCAAATACTCTTTGTTTTCAAATGGCAAAAACTCCTATTCAATCTACTTTATTTTTGTACTTCGTGTATCTCATCTCTCCTTTTCTCTTTTCTTGAAAATATTACTCTATCATAGTTTCCCTCATGTTTTTTTTTTTATCTTTGTGTTGATTTCTTTTTGTTCATTTGGTCCACTTTATTTCCTTTCCCTCTCCATCTCTTTTCTTACTCTGTTGTTCTAATTTTCCTTATTAAAGTCAAGCTTCTTTGTCTCCATTTCTTTATCATGCGTCTTTATTACTGCAGTGTAAGATAGTATCACCATACCTTTCAGATGCAGCTTAGTTTTCCCATGAATATGCACACAATGATGATCCAGCATGATCCTTCGCTCGAAAGTGGGTATAAGTTGTGATAGAAAATTCAGAAATATGGATAAAAAATACAGGAATATCACCGCCACAGATTTCAATTTCTTGTAGAGTTCCGTGTCATCGCCTGAAGATGTATTTCTTGGAGTGAGAATTATTCATGGTTTGGATATGTGTGGGCAAATAATATGCTGCCGCGAGGATTTACCAGTAGAAATGCAAGACTTGCCAATATTGCTCCGGTTATTAAAACCAATATGAAGGTTCTGTTTGCTGTGAACTTCTCTCTGGTTTAGAGTAAGCTCCAGGGAATGAGTAAATCAGCATTTGTTTTTTGAAAGGGGGGAAAATGAATTTTGATGAGTCCATGTGAGATGTATGTTTTCTGGGAGAATAAATTCTATGAAAATAAGTCACTGGAAAGGTACTTTTTTCTGTCTTCTTCTTTGTGACACATGCTTGTGTCCTTATCTATTTCTCTCTTTCCCTTCTTTTTCTTCTCTCTCTCTTCGCTCCCCACTCTCTTTTGCAGATCTTCCCTCTTTCTGACTGGTTGTTATTTACTCTTCATGTTCGATTCAGATTTTTTTGTTTTTTTGTTGACCATTTTCATCTGTGATGAGCTTGTTGACTTTCCTGTTCACATCTTTCTATGTTCTCTCTCACTCTCTCTCTTGCTCTCTCTCTCTTGCCCTCTCTCTCTATCTATCTCTCTCTCTCTATCTCTCTCTTTACCTTTCTCTCTCTATCTCTATCTCTCTCTCTATCTCTCTCTTTGCCTTTCTATCTCTATCTTTATCTCTCTCTATCTCTCTCTCTCTCTATCTCTCTCTCTATCTCTCTCTCTATCTCACTCTTTACCTTTCTCTATCTCTATCTTTATTTCTCTCTCTCTCTTTGCTTTCCTTTTTGCTATCTCTCTCTCTTTCCCTCCATCTCTCTCTCCCCCTTCCACCCCTCTTTCTCCATTTCTCTTTCTCTCATCCTCTGTCAATCCCTACCTGTAACTTGCTGTCAAATTGGCCGCCTATCCGCTTTTCCCACCCACCCCACCCCCCACCCACAACCACTCTTAGTACATTATCCTATACCTTGAATGACATTTACAGTAGCTTTTGTAGCTTGTGTTCATTAAATCCCTGTTTTTCTGTAGAAAGCAAGTGAGGTAAAGTAGGTCTAGTTAGTGAGTGAGACGGACATATAGGACATGGGAAGGGGATGAGATAGTGAAGAGAGATAGGAACTATGATGATGACCTACAATGAGGCAAGGAGAAATCATATATACTTGTACTTTTAGACCGCATTTGCCACTACTGGTTTCAATGGTACTACTTTTCAGTGACCTGAAAATAGAGTTCTGAAAAAGAAAAAGGTTGTGCATTTGTATGAATTTCGCATAGAACTAAAGGAGTAACAGCACAAATAAAAAAGAGATGAAAAGATCAAGATGTTTGATAGAGAGAAGGGACGAGGGTTAGAAAGGAGAAGATTGGGAGGGAGTGAAATGAGTACAAGACCTCAGATTTTGTGAGAGGAATAATTCATCTAAGATGGAAATGCAAATGATAAATAGTTAAAAAGTGTATTGTTTTGATTGAAAAAGTGTTTTTTCTTGAATTTCCATGTATTGAATTCTTGTTTTCCAAGATGGCAGACGGGTGAAAAGTAATGACGCAATCCTTTTTATAAATCTTTCTCTTTTGTTTTCTTCCTTTCTAGATGGTTCTTCTAGCTGTACTACTAGTAACAGTACTAATCAACATATTATTCATAGCTGATACTGGCAGAAAACTAAGAGAAGCTCAAATGGAAGGTGAGAAACATTAAATTTTATATTTTCATCTTGAAGATCAATGTACTTTTGTGCATCGTTAAAATATCAAATGGCTCCACTCTAATTTTCGTGAATTCAGAATGCATTTTCTGGAGGTCCATGTTCATTTGGCCCCTGTTCATACTTTGGATCCTGAGTGAAATTTGAGGGGTCGGTTAGTACCGATCCCCTCATAGTATGGAGTCCTGGATATCAGCTTCAGCACTTTGACATCAGGTGTTGGCTAAATTGTGTCTACGATCCCAGTTTTCATGATACTGCTTGAATTTTAGGTCCTTTATTACTTTTGGAAAAGTTTTGTATTATTTTAACCTGGTGAATACAAAGTCTAAGGTAAGTTGAGCTTGAGTCTACGGAAAATGAAATATATCAAGATCAAATCATATCCGTTGGGTTACATCATTATTATGGTTTTTCATAGTAAAGTAGAGATGCATATTGGCATCCTATACTCATTTCTTGTTTTTATTTTTTCCTGTAAAAGCAAATAGTGCCACATATGCTCATGAAAGATTAGTGAATGTTTGTTGAAAATATATTTTTTCATAATGGCTGTGGGATTTTTACCCCGTTATCCTGCAAACTCTATAGATGAAAGAAAGTCTGGTAATTGGGATTATTAGCCTTCCATTATCCTTTGATTTGCGTTAATATAGATCGCTTGCCATACAAATTACTACAAGGTCTTTCGTAGTTTGTCCTCAAAGCTTGCTTGCCATATGGGACATAACATATCAACCAGATGAATACATTTTGACTTTAGTATAACGTGCATCTTACTTGGAGCTTAACTTAAGTTATCTCAGGCTTACCAGGGTAGGATTCAACGGGTTAATGAGCTGGTACAGTAAAAGTGATTTTCTATAAACAGATCTCAATATTAGTGCTTGATAGTCCGTTCTGACTGAAACTATGTAAGCATATTGCCATACGAAATCCGTATTTGTATATATAGTATTTCCCTTGTCCACTGAATTGTGCATTTTGCTGTGTTAGATGGACCAATTTGAATTTAATTTAGATATGATTAGTGGTAGACCTAGGGGTAGAGGGACAGTAATGATTAATCATTGGATATTGCCTGTGCTACATGTTGGTACGTAGAGTAATCCAACAACAATATTCGTCTACTTGCCGAGATTCCAATGCGTACACTAATACATGTTTATGCATGCTGTCACTCTGGGGAGAGTGGCATAGGAAGATCTAGTTTGAGGTACCAAAGGGATTGTTAGAGAGAGAGAGAGAGATAGAGAAACAAAAAGATAGAGAGAGAGAGAGGGAAAGAGAAAGAGAAAGAGAAAGAAAGAAAGACAAAGAGAAAGAGAGAGGAGAGGGTGGAAAATGAGGAAGAAAGAGAGAAAGGGAGAGGGGCAAATAGGAAATTACGATAGATGAGGAGGGAAACAAACGGAGAGAAAGGATACTAAAAAACTCTGCTGTCTCTTTTGGAGAGATGGTTTAACATTAAAAGAAAGACTTTTACACACAGTAAAAAGATGCAAGGACATACTGTTATATAGAGATAAATGATGGTGAAAAAATAATGAAGATATTTACTCAGAGGCAGCCAAGAAGTGTGTTTAATAAGACAAAAATATTTTTTTTTAATTTTCAAACAGTGTCTTTCTCAGTATGAAAATGTATTTGATAGATATTTATGCGTTATATGAATAAACTGGAAGAAAGACCCAAAGAGGGGTGAAAGAAAAGCTTCAATATACTTTACCATTTGCTAGCAATATAAAAAAAAACAAATAACCCTAGGTAGAATCTAAACAAATCATTTATTCAACTATTCAGTCAATCATCCAATGTATATTTTTCCATAGATCTAAAAAGTCAATTCCAAGTAGCAAATTCTACCATTTGTGCCATAAGACTAATAGCAGTAACACTTCCATCCATCACATTTCATGTAAAAAAATTGAAATATCACAAAAACAGCTTGACTTTCCTATCCAGGCAAACCAAAAATGAATATTTGAGACTTTGTTTCCCTGTAGTACCGTAGCTCTCTATTCTATGTTTACCACTGTGTGATGGATTGAGTGTATTGCCATTGGTGAAGGCAACCTTTTAGTGGCAGTATCGCAAGTCGCTTTCAATCTTTTTCTGAGCCGGAGACATTTACATTTAGAACACCTTCAATCTATCGCTGGTTATACCTTAACGGTTGTGTCATAATGGGACTGTATCACACGGTTGCTCTTATATTGAAATCCCTGTTCCATTGTAGGGGTGGTATACAATGTGTCTCATTATAACAGATTGGGCAGAACTAATGCTTGTTTATTTGTTGTTTTGTTTTTTTTGTTGTTTGTTTTGTAGTGGGATGCTGCTTGTTGAGTGAAATATCATTCAAATCGTTGAAGGCATAGTTTCTTCATATTGTTGTAAAGCAAGCATTTATATCAAAGAATGTCCGCAATTTCAGGTATTGTTATATTTCAAAGGAGACTATTATGTTAAATATCTTTTTTGATTGATTTGACCCAATTATATGGTAAGAAGAGGTGTAACCAAAATATACAATCTTAATGAGCCATGTGTCAATTCAAGGTTCACTTTAAAATCTATAGTTCAGTTTGTTTGTTTCACTTTTTTTTTATGCGGGGGGGGGGGGGGGAGGGAGGGTACATTTCAAGCCACGCCAGACATCCGTTTTGTAACACCACTCAAATATGCGGGCCTTTCAGAGTAACCTTCTTGTATGGTTTAGTGTTACTTCTTCTGTGATATTGAATAAAAGAAGGAAATCCAGCAAAACTCTCCATTTCCAGGTGACCTTCCTAGTAGAAAAGACATTATGCATTTACCTTAATATTATTAGAAATCGTCCTCTGTAGTCAGAAACCCTGTTCCTCTTTTTCTTTCACGATGCATTGCACAGTGCATACGGTTATTTCTTTTCAATTGAGATCCATCAATAATTAACGTCGAGAAACCCTGATGTTATAATCTCTCATCCATGGGCTTAGGATTTACATGTAAATTGAATATTGGCCTACATAACGGTTTTCTATACTACAATATACAGGCATGATCCATTAATTTCTACCTTCAGAATAAGGGTTCTTTTATTTTATCAAAAAGAATTATGTGCAAAATATTGTAATCATTCTAGTCCAGTTTTTAGAAGCCTGTACCTAATCCATGTGATTGATTGCGACCTTACTGTCAGATTTATTAGCTCACCTGAGCCTATGGCTCGAGTGAGCTATTGCGATGGAAATTTGTCCGTCGTCCGTCGTCCGTCGTGCGTCGTGCGTCGTCCGTCGTCCGTTAACTTTTTACATTTTCATCTTCTTCTCCAAAACCCATGATCGGAATTCAACCAAACTTGGTAGGAATCATCCTTAGGGGTAGGGGACCCAAAGTTGCTAAAATGGTACATGTGGCCCCAGGGGGGCCCAGGGGGAGGGCCCCCAATTGTAAAAGCTATGTAAATTTCAAACATCTTCTTCTCCAGAACCAGGCATAGCTCAGACTTGGTATTTTGTATGGAGATACCTCTATAGATGAAGAATGAATGTTGTTCATGAAATTTCTCTGAGTGGCCCTATAGGGGCCCTGTGGGGGTAACATACTGGAGGGGGGGGGGGGGCGCTGCCAGGCAAAATGTACATTCTGATCTTCTTCTCCAAAACACATAATCGGAATTCAACCAAACTTGGTAGGAATCATCCTTAGGGGTAGGGGACCCAAAGTTGCTAAAATGGTACATGAGGCCCCCAGGGGGTCCCAGGGGGCCCAGGGGGAAGGCCCCCAATTGTAAAAGCTATGTAAATTTCAAACATCTTCTTCTCCAGAACCAGGCATAGCTCATTGGTATTGTGTATGGAGATACCTCTATAGATGAAGAATGAATGTTGTTCATGAAATTTCTCTGAGTGGCCCTATAGGGGCCCTGTGGGGGTAACATACTGGAGGGGGGGGGCGCTGCCAGGCAAAATGTACATTCTGATCTTCTTCTCCAAAACACATGATCGGAATTCAACCAAACTTGGTAGGAATCATCCTTAGGGGTAGGGGACCCAAAGTTGCTAAAATGGTACATGTGGCCCCCAGGGGGGCCAGCGGGAGGGCCCCCAATTGTAAAAGCTATGTAAATTTCAAACAACTTCTTCTCCAGAACCAGGCATAGCTCAGACTTGGTATTTTGTATGGAGATACCTCTATAGATGAAGAATGAATGTTGTTCATGAAATTTCTCTGAGTGGCCCTATAGGGGCCCTGTGGGGGTAACATACTGGAGGGGGGGGGGGGGGGCGCTGCCAGGCAAAATGTACATTCTGATCTTCTTCTCCAAAACACATGATCGGAATTCAACCAAACTTGGTAGGAATCATCCTTAGGGGTAGGGGACCCAAAGTTGCTAAAATGGTACATGTGGCCCCCAGGGGGGCCCAGGGGGAGGGCCCCCAAGTGTAAAAGCTATGTAAATTTCAAACATCTTCTCCAGAACCAGGAATAGCTCAGACTTGGTATTGTGTATGGAGATTTTTTTCTGGGTGGCCCTATAGGGGGTCTGTGGGGGTAACATACTGGAGGGGGGGGGGGGGGGGGGGGCAAGTTGTCCGCCATCCATAAACTTTTTACATTTTCAGCTTCTTCTGCAAAACCATGATTGGAATTTAACCGAACTTGGTAGGAATCTCAGACTTGGTATTGTGTATAGAGATACCTCTATAGATGAAGAATGAAAGTTGTTCATGTGCCTAGAGAGAACATGCACCAGATGTGAATTGATCCACCTCAGGTGAGCGTCGTGCCCCTGGGGCTCTTGTTCAAGTAAGTTTTTTTTTTTTTTTTTTTTTTTTAAATTAATTTTGGGCAGTCGTGAATGAGGCCGGCAAATTGGCACAAATGAAAGAGCTTAGAATATGAATGTGAATATTGAATATTTGCCACCATTTTCAATCTCATTTGATTATTATCAGAGGTGATGGATGTGTACAAATGAGAAGTGAATATGTGTTTTCATGTCAGTAATCAGAGTGATGAATCATTCTGGAGAAGCCATGTAAAGCTGTTTATTAGCAATAGATTCAGTGCAGTTTTGCACTTGTCCACTTGTATTGTAGTCCCATTCATTCATAACGGTGATGGCATATGTACCTAGTGAATAGAAAAAAAGATGATTAAATTCTGCTCTTAAACTCAATATGTTGGTTAATTTCCTATGGAAAAATGTGAAAATGTTCTGGAGCTATTAACAATTTGTGAAAACAGCATGTTTAAGAAACTGCTGGTTTTAAATGATTTGTACACTCGTGTAATAAAATACCAGTCGCAAAATGAACCAGATTATGTATTCTGAATTTACCAATATCCTTTCAATATTGATCAGAACAGAGAGTACTTGGGATATTGAAAACAAAATTCAAGCACGTTTATTGAATAGTAAACTATGCAACAGGAACTACATGTACCCTGTCTGAAACCATGTAGTAGGTCCATGCTGAAACACTCTTATCTTGCCTTTGGTAGTTCTATGGATAACATGTTTATGTACAATATAAACAAGCCAGGGGATTCAAACACACACATTGGGATACATCAGTCTGAGGACATTTAAGGTCATCCTTTCCTAACAGAAAGCCAGACTTGTTCTATGAAGATAAAGTTGTCTGTGTTTCAGGGAACATTTATTTTCATATCCCCAGCTATAAAGCCCTTGTCAAATAAGCAGGGGTGTTTACACAACAAATGCAGAGTCCATTGCCATCTTGGTAGTCTTACTGCTCAGACTGCCTGTACATGATTATTTTGATATTCTGATATGTTTAATGTTATTATGAATAATCTTACATAAACGTCTGCCCTTGTACTCAGGGACAAGCACATATATTGTTTCCTCAGAGTCAGAAAGACATTAACTTTAGCCAGACATGACAAAAGGGCATTATTAAACTCTGTGTAAAACTTATTGAGGGAATTAAAGCCCTCTTTGCTTTCAGCAGCTTATATCATTTGTTTGGAGACAGAAGGGCATTAAGTCCCATCATTTACAATACAATACAGGTACTTATATAGTGCTCTATACACATGTAATGGTTTCAGAGCGCTTTCATTTGTACAGAGTTAACGCCCTTCTGGCTCCAAACAGATCTCGATATCATTTTGATGGGTACATCAACATGTGGAGAAATATGTCAGCATTTACTAGGCTAGTAAGTAATCATGTTGAGATATTATCATGAATGGGCGTCTCCAAACAAAACATTATCATGCATGTGGATAAGTATATTGTGGGAGCCTACGGTTGTTCTTGAAGTGATTGTAATTGTGCAGTGTAGTTTGTTTGAAGGGGACGGGCATGTAGCTGACCACGCCCCCAATCTGATTATTGAAACTTCAATTGTTTCACATCTTATACTGATGATTGTAGGTATTGCGTGCTCATAGACAGACCAGCATGGTATCGTATGGTGAGAGCAAGAAAGGTGTTAAATCTATATAGAAAGATGAGATAAGGCCCTTTTGGTTCTCAAGAGCTGGTAGGTAAGTCAGGCTACCTTGGTCAGGAACAGTTCTTACAGTCCACGTTAGTATTACTGAGGCTTCCCTCAATAGATAAGGAAAGGAGAGAAAGAAATGGGGAGTGAGAGTGAGATTGCGTAAGAGAGAGAGAGAGAGAGAGAGGGGGGGGGGGGTAGATAGATATGGAAAGCATCATAAAAGAAAGTGGAAGGAAAATCAGAAATAGAACTCATTTGCCATAGTCACTGTAGTATACGTACAATTGTAATTCGGATAGTAATTTTACATCAGCAGTAGATGTAGAAATATAGCATCAGTCGTTGTTGTCTTAGACAATTTAGAAAAAAGGATAATACCTACATCTCTAAGGTTCCGCATTTGTAAACCAGTTGATTTCATGTATTCATTTTATTTGTTATAAGGAGAAATATGAAGAATGTTTAGATTCTAAACAAACACAATGCCTGAGTCCTTCAAAAGGATCAGCAGTGAAGAGAAAATGAAAAAAAGCTGTGGCAAGTCCAGAGAAAATGAGAAAGGGAAAATTGTAATCGATGAGCGGCAGTCGGCTGTGCCGGGTGAATGGCTCTGGATCAATGGCAATGATATTAAGATGAAGAACCAGGGGTTACTCAAGTAGCAATGGTCTTGGAGAGAATTTTGGCAAGAAAATCAGGCCTTGTGATGGAATATCTCAGGCTTAGGATTTTGAGGCCAGTGTGCCCGTTGATTTTGTGAAATGATTAACCAGCATTTATGGTAACTGACCTTGGGTTGGTGTTGGGTGAATCGATTCTAATTCCAGGGCAATTTCCAAGCTGCAGACATATCATTTGGGGGGAAATTGTGGAGTTGTAGAGCAAATACATCATCAAATGCATGAAATTCACCAATGCATTTCTTTTCTTGTATGAGTAAAGGCATTTAGATTAAGAGCAATATGTTAGCAGTCATTGGGATTGTGCTGAGAAAAAAAATAAATGTTTCATGCAGAATAAATTATTTCTACCTTGAACCAGATCAAAAGAGTTAGTGGGAAGAAGTGCTAAAAAACAATATGAAAGAAAAAGAAAAGGAAAATGAAAAGGACGAGGATAGAGGAGGATAGGAGGAGGAAGAGGAAGAAGGAGGAAAAGAAAAGAAGAGAAAAGAAAAGAGAAAAGAAAAGAGAGAGAGAGAGAGAGAGAGAGAGAGAGGAAAAGAAGGATTGATAATAATATAAAGGGAATGAAGTACAGAATGAATAAATGCAGAAGGAAGTGTACAAGATGGAAGAGCATGAATCATATTCATTGTAATTTATTATTATACCATTCCAATTTCACAAAAATCTTTCAAGCAGGGGGGAAAATAAATATAACAAAACTGCTAATGGCTTGCTTGTGTCCAAGGTAGATAGAAATCATAACGATAGACTTGAGCTTACGGAAGCTATCAAAGCTCATTGAGGTCATTATGGCTCATTTCTAGCTCCCTCCTACATGCCAAGAGATTATAAATAGCCATTGGGAGAATGATTGGAATTTCGGGCAAGTTTGCGTCTGTCCGAGCCGCTGACAAACGCTCGGTAGCTGATGTGTCCAATAGGGGGTTGCGGTCCTGATTGCTCCGACAAGGATTGCTTAATACCAAAAAAAGAGGGCTGGAATGGACTGATCAACCCTTAACCTGCCAGAAAATAGTCTGTCCACTACCCGTCACTGTCAGATGGCATAAGAAGGACAATCAGTCGAGATTCCAAAGTGCTCGTCCCCTGCTTTGTATTTGATTCTAAAGAGCTTGCAGCATAGGTTTAAAGGATTAAATGATATCTCTATTTTCCCCCCATTTATTGCAAAATTGTAGTCTTTTGTTATTTAACAAAAGCTGAATATTGAAAACAGATAATTTTACATTTGCAAAATTGTAACCTCATTTTAATAATATGATACATTTACAATTATTTCCCAGTGTATATGAAGTTAGTAATACAAATAATAGTAATTTCTTCTGGGAAATATATGTTATAAGTTTTTATGTTTGTCTATACAAGGTGAATAAAATGTTTTTCATATTTTACACTTAGTATAAGGAATTATATATAAAAAATCCATAATAAATAAATCTGATTATTGAATAGAAAATTGATATCTATATACTAAAAGAGACATGTATGTACCAGTGGAGAACTTACTTGAATATGGAGCGGGGAGGTTGATTTATGGAAACAATTTATGAAAAACAATCTAACTTTATTTTGTATTATTTTGTTTGCCATAATTTAAATGCCATTACCTGTCAGAAGTAGAACAACTGCTGTAACGTACTAATCATCAGCTCATTTGGGAGTGGGTTGAAATATGCTTGAACGAGAGATAGATGAAAGAATCTCCTGCGCAGCTGTCTGCATTGCGATGGTATTGCCTTACTTAATTAAGATAACTCTGAACGTGGGAAGAATCATTTGGCAGTGTGTCGCTCTGTTAGATTCCAAGCTGAAGCATCTCGCCCTCTCGCACTCCCCCGCTGGGAGGCTGAGCTGAAATCTCATCTAGGAATATATCCCAGTACCTGCGCTCTTCAAACCTATCCTTACTTAAGCTGCTCTTTAAAAGATTGCCCATGATTTCTTCAACTTTAAGAATATTTCCCCTGTGAAAATGTTCAAGGTAAATGCAACATGAACAACCCAAGAATTGTGTAAAGAAATCTTTACAACTTTTTTTTTTAGTATAAACAATATATCCAAAGTGTTCTTTTATGAATGTATTTTATTGTAGTAGAAAAACTAATGTGGATGATTTACTTTGGTTATCTCCCAGACTGAGTTAGTACATTTGTAGGAAACCATTCCTTTTCTCCTGTACTGTTTTTAAGATTCGGGGAGGGGGGGGGGGGGGTTGGGAGGGGGATATGTTATTAACACTTTTGATGGAAAAGGGTAGGCCTAAATCAGGTGAAGTCCTTTGCACTTACCAGTTCTTTACTGTCAAAATCTTGAAAATACTTGTCCAGAGATTTTCACAAGAACTTGTGAAGTTTTGTCTTACATGTATTTCTCAAACATTGCAATTTGGAAAATCTTTTCTGAAGCCATTATGATTTAGTTGTTGCTACTACAAGTAATCTTGCATATCATGGGGAAAAACTATTCTTTTGAGTGAGAGGGAGGATCTTTAAGAGCGATGCATTTTGCAGATCAAGGTATCGATTCACAGAGGTTGTGGAGTCTTCAGTGGCCATTGTAACCTAGTAGTAATCTTGATGCAGTTGTTACCATGGCAGCACGGTAGATAACAGTCGTAAAGGTGTCTGAAGATTAATGTCATGTTTTCTTGTACAGGTTTATTTAATGATGGAATAAGACAATAATGATGGATGCACATTTCTAGCAAAAGATTTATTCTTCTCATCTGCTACTCGATGGAGGTCAAAAACATGAAAAAAAAATTATTTCTGAAATTTTTCATTTAGGAATTAGCTTCAAATGATATAGGAAACTAGAAAGGCCGTCAAAGGCGGCAGACCCACGCCTTAACCCAATAGGTTTTGTTTTGTTGCGATTATTTTTGTAAGCAGTAGCCATTCAAAGGGGATAACAAGAGGCACATCTCCCCCCCCCCAATAAATTTTGCCATATCCAGGTCATAGCTTTGTGTGTCCCCACCCTTGAAAAAATTCTTCTGAAAAAGATATTTTATTATTGAAACATCCCTCCCCTAAAAGTAATTGATTAGACATGTCAGAGAGCGTGGCGTGGTGAGAAAAAAAATGTTAGCAATTTGTATTCAGTGTTCAGTCCAAGGCCGTACGCAGAAATTTTTTTTCCTGGGGGGGCAAGATGATCGCTTTCAAATGAACCCATAACTTGAAGTCTAAAACCCGATTAAAAAAAAGTATGATTTTGAAATTTCTGGGGGGGGGGGCAGGGGGGGCAACTGCCCCCCCCCCCTCCCCGCTGCGTACGGCCTTGGTTCAGTCATGTCAGTGTTAGTAAATGTATTCATGTTCTATCTTTACATTGCAATTCGGGTTGTTGTTGTTTTTTTCATCGGGCTTGGATAAAATAAATATGACGACAAAAGAAGTTGGATCTCGACTTGAAAATGACGTGCATGCGAGGCACAGAGCTTACTCACTCAGTACTACAGTCTGCCGGCCCCAGGCACTTGGCGACAGTACGTACACTACAGCTACTCAGCCACTCACTCAGATCAACACACGCGAACACTCGCGAGTGCGATAGACTCACTCACGTCGAACAAACGCACCAGATTTTCACCGAAAACAATTAAAATCACGTACTACACGTCCACCAGGATAAAATAAATCACAAAAACTTCCACAACAAAGTGGAAAGAACCGGGGAAAATAAACAGAAATGCACAGAAGATAAGAAATAGGAGAAATTAGACGTGCTAGGTTATACGTATACCGTATACCTAGCCGCTTTCGATTTCGCAACGAGAGTACAGTTCAAGCGCGAAAAATCCCTTGTTGCTGGGATACGTTGGCTTTGAATATTCATTGCAGGCTCGTGCGGATTTGAAGTGAAATAGCAAATAATGGGTCTAAAAGTCTTCTAAAATTCATAAACCTGAAATAGATTTTTGGTGAGACGAAGTAATGAGTGTTTTGATTGACCAAAATATTTCTGCATCGGCAGGCGAAGTTTGGGGTCATCAAACTTTCTAGTTTCTATCCTGTCACTCTCTGAACTGAAGTTCCTATACTTTACTACAGGGTCAAAAGTTCAAGGTCACACAGAATTTGCAGGGGTCAACCAATCATCACCAAAATCTAATCGATTCTTTCCTGTCACTTTCTGAACATTCCCTGAAAATTTGGTGCAAATCCGTTCACCCGTTCTCTTGTTATCTTGTACACAAACAAACAAACAAACAAACAAACAAACAAACATACAAACAAACAAACAAACAAACAAACAAAAAAACAAACAAACATACGGAGCCCTTTACATAACCCTGCCGATTTCATCGGCGTGGGTAATAAAATGCATAAGCAGGGGAATTGTAAGTATTTACTAGAGTTCTACAGGGTGTTCAAGCTTTAACTCTATTTCACCTCTAAATTGGAGAGGTGTGAGTATCCATGTTGGTACAGCTACTGTACAATATTACGAAGGTCATGCGTGTGCAACTATTTTATGAAACTGGACCTTCTGTTCCTTGAGGGTTACAAACAACTGCTTACAGTTTAATCAGCCTCACAGTTAATCCAGTGGGACCAATTAGCAGAAAGTAAAGGATTCTTATGGAGACTGTTGTTTTAGGTTGGGCCTCTTTCAAGAGCGTTTTCTCAGCCTTCCTTGACTATGGGAGGGTCAGGTTACCAGCAGCACTTGATACATCGTGCAGGGACTCTCAGCATGCCTGAACTTTTGACAAGTTGAAAATATATACTTGAGAAATACATGTATATGCACTAATATACTTGTACTGTATGTCATGTCTTTGTTTCTTAGGTGCAGGCAGGCAGTTGTCAGTTGTAAAGATGAAATATTGAAAACAGTTGCAGTCTGTATTACTGTATTACTTATTTTTGTTTAGATCAAATTTGATAATTATAATAAGTATGTATAGTTATCAGAGTACAAGAGTTTAGCTGGATCTGGAATAAGACTTAGATTCTAGAACAAAGTTTAACCATTAAATGAAGGGTTTAGCTAGAGTTAAAAGAAAGGTCAACAAACAGTACATGGGACTACACTGTACTCTACAGCCTGTCGTATAATACCAGATGATCAGTGATTTATTCATGTGAACTTTCATACCTCAACAACATAAACATGACACATTCCCTTTGACTAAAAAATAGCCACTTTCTACATGATGTTTGGCTACTCTAAGTGGACCCATGCATCAAGTTTTATCACTTACTTCCTTTAAGGCTGAAAAAGGCTATAAGAAAAAGAAAATGTCTGTCATCCATCATTTTTCCTAAATGCCAAATACCAGACACTGTGGACAGTGTGGCCCTTGGCTGCCTCTATTCAGCTGAGGTGTCAAGGGACTCTTATTTTGGTTCAGACTGTTTCTGTCACTGTTGACTGAATTCTCGCCTGATACATCAGCTTGTAGACTTCCAATTAGGTAGGACAATAACAGTCCTTGTTTTTGAAACCTCTTTCCTGATCTTGCTATTGAAATTGGAATTGATCTACTATTACATTGCCCCAGATTTTGATCAACTGTGACACCTGAAATAGTTTTTGTTTGTTCGTCATTGTGGTGATTCCTCTTTTTTTAAATTGAATCTGTTTCTAGTGAAAATCTACATGAAGCAACTTTGTTTTGATGTGAGAGAATGTCATACAATTCCTGCTTTGGTTGATGATATCGCTGAAAATAGATTTGGAATGTTTCTGTTTCAGAAAAAAATGGCATAATTACAGTTAGAAACCTTAGGGTAAAAATTGAGGCAGAGAGGGAAAGATCAGAAAGATACTAAGGGAGGAAGACAGATAGAAAATTAAAGAAAATGTTTACAGAGAGAGAGACAGAGAGACAGAGAAAATGAGAGAGTACAATCATTATGAACTACATACATGTAGCAACTTTTTTCACAGAAATGAAATACTTGCCAATCAGTGTACAGTCAATTTATTTTCACTTCTCATTTTTTTAGTGTTATCAGGACATTTTTTTTTCCTCTGTCCCTTTTGCCCTTTGCTATTTCTTTAGCTGCTTGACATTTTGTTTTTTGCTCAAGAAGTATTTACCAGAGGGAGAACTCTATCATACATTGTAAACTGTGATTTTAAGAGTAAATATTCTTGCATTCCTTAGAATATTAAGAATGCATTGATCAATAAACAAGTTCATGTACTTTTCTCTTTCATGTTCGAAGCAGCCAACACTTAACAGCAATGGCTCACATTTGTGAATACTTTTGAATAGTTTTCTTTAGAGATATTGACAGTTTTCCATTACCTCACACTGAAAGTAAATAATATTTAGCTATAAATCATAAGTAATCTTTCCCTTTTATTAAAAGACACTCTACAGCAGCTCTGCTGAGTAAAGATTTAGAGAAAACGACTTATTGCTCTTGGGGATATCCATACTTGCAGATGCAAATGGGAAATTTGATCCTCGATAATTTATTTCAGTAGAT
Organism: Heliocidaris erythrogramma; assembly: GCA_025617745.1. Classification (NCBI taxonomy): domain Eukaryota; kingdom Metazoa; phylum Echinodermata; class Echinoidea; order Camarodonta; family Echinometridae; genus Heliocidaris; species Heliocidaris erythrogramma. The sequence continues at coordinate 19,305,094 of CM046859.1, forward strand.
TCCGTTTTTGCTGAAAGAAGGATGGCATGAACATTAGGATTGAACATAGTAGAGATATATGTAGCTTTCTTTAACCACGAAGGTCAATTTTTGAGATGTTTGATCCTGACTTTTGTGAGGCGTGGCTCTGTTATGGATTGGATGTATTTGCTGCCCCTTTCCAACCCCCCCCCCCAAAAAAAAAGAAGACACCAAAGAAACAGACCCAAAACAACAACAGAAGTCAGAGTCAGTTGACATTTGGTCTGTCTGGGTTATTCCCCCTGCATCAGCACAGTTGGGACAATGGTATGGCGGAGGTCATTGTCAACATGACCTCCGATGGCCCATCTTCAGCCAAAGCACTTGAAATTGCCTCTGGAGATGAATGAATCATGGCTAAATATGGGCACTCGGTGATTTCCGACAATGGAGTTTGGGGAGAAGTCTAAATACTACCTCCTTAAGTAGTTTCATGATGCAAACCCTTTTATTTTGGAGGGAATGCTGTTGTGGAATTCACATCATTATCTTGAGATTAATAATGTTTTTTGGGAATATGGGGATTTCCCTTAAGGTACCAATCACCTTAAGATTTGGCTCTTCTGATAATTAATGGTGCAATATTTTTGTGTGGTTTTGTGTTGAGGGCTGGTTAATATATATTTATAGTCCATATGTGGAAGATTATAAAATGGAATATTTGTCGAACTAGAATTAGATTTCATTTTCTTTGTATAGTAATGAGAATGAAACTTTGGCTTGGGTGGTGGGGGGGGGGGGGGGGGTGGGAGCCTTGCCCCCTCCTCTTGATGAGTTTTAACTTGTGATATTCAATTGCATGTATAATGAACAAGTTCTCAGTGGAGAAGGGTATATAGCCCTATTGTATTGATAGGATGTATTTTCAGTACGATGTCAAGCCTGAAATAAGCTTCAGGGTCATGACAAGTCAACAACATGGATACATTACACTTGAATACATTGAATGAAGTAGCTTAGCAAGAGGGATTTTCTGAGACGTGGGTGCTCCTCTTTCAAGTGTCTATCCTATTACACTAATAGAATAGAGAAGTCTCTCTATGTGAATCCCGTAGCTCTAGGGAAATAAACTGACCCAAAACTGACCGGATGATCTCCATTTGTAAACCTGGAGTTCCTGGAGCAGTCTCTATTTGGACAGATTACCAAGAAAAATGGTTGTGATGGATGAAGTGGACTTTGCAAACCTCTCAAGATCAGTGCCTAAATTACTTCACTGTTATGGAATACCAAGTGGAGTAGCCCACCAAGTGGCGTAGCCCCACAGATATCATGACCCTTTTCATTACCATGTACATAATAAATTGTCCCATTAGGCATTGTTTGTATTTTTGTGAAGGTTTGAAACTTTTTGTATTTGCTATCAGGATATTGGACCAGTAGTTTGGATGGAAAAAATACATGTATTTTCTGTCCCCACAACATGTAAATAAAGATTTTAGGCATGGTTCTGTTGATCAACCTGACAGTTTTATTTCGTTTTTGGTCACTTTTGATTTGGGTTCTACTTTAATTTTATAATTTAAATGGACAACTTACTCTTTGGCTGATGGCTGTGCTAAACCATGATCTCAGATATTTTCAGTATCCCGATTGTGTAATTTGTTGCTTATTTCCATACATCTTGATTGGCAATAAAGTAGAGTAGTAGTTAAGGTAATGCCTTGGTACATCATTGGAGGGGTGGGGTAAACCTTTCCTTTGAATACCTGTTCTCTGATGCCGATCACCCAGAGCAACAGAGCACTGTATCTACCTCACAGCCATCTACATCTGGAAACTATCTGGGAGACTAAATTTATCCAAGACCTAAGGGCCATTGATATGCTGTGTCTAATATAAGTTATAGTAAAGCTTGCCATGGTTAAAGGCTGAGAAATCTTTCACAAAGCTTTACTTGTCTGAACTTTGTGCATTTTGTTTTCACCTCTGATCTTGGGACTTTGTCACCCAAAGGTTCAAAGACAGTACCTGTCTTTGATTTGAGATGAGCTATGTCACTCAAGCACTGTCATGCCATATAAGTTACACTGTAAAACATGATTGTAGTCAAAGACAACTCTCAAATTGATGAAAGAATGAGTAGATACATGTATCTTTAACAACATGACTAAATAATTGTTGAATTTGATGGTAGGTGTTGTTCTCGAGAGGCTTGACAAAAAAAATTGTTGCAGTTCCTCGTAGAATAGACTGTAGTGATGGTGGAAAAAGCAGCCATCTTGATTTTATTTATTGCCAGACAGAGTTCCTTGTCTGTTATCATGAACCATGCTACTCTGTGATACATGTATATGACATTTGGGGGCTCATATGTGTAATATGTCACATGACCTCTGTTTCTTAGTCACATACAGCCCTTTGTCATTCAGTTAGTCCCTTTTTACCGAGGGCAAAATGAAAAGACTGGCTTTGTTGGCAATATTACTCTTGGGCCCACAGGCGTAAAGACGTAAATATGAGCAATAAAGAGAGCATCAAAATGGCAAGATTGCAACGCTGATTTGCATTGGAGCATTCCCCCGAAGCCTCGCGGAGGACTGGGAAATCTCTTTCTCATATTCTGTGCCTGATTTAACAGCAATATGCTCAATTTTCAAAGAAATTTCTTTTGAGGAGAAGGGAGGCAGAGTGTGTTGTTCATGTACTGTTAACCTTTGTGAGTTAAATCATTTGCCTTGTGAGTTTGATTTATTGCCAGAGTGTACAGTATGTAGATGAGTAGCTATGATATTGCAATATTTCTGTAATAATGTTATCACTTGATACCTTAGATATGAAAGAGAAAGAGGAGATAAATCCAGACAAAAAATGAGTACTGTCTGGAGATATATATACATGTAATATGTCAAAGAATAGACCTGTTTACTATAAATGTATTTTCAATTTATGAATGTTTCTCTCCAGAATCCTTAGTCACCAACTATTTAGTGCACCTGCTATGCATAATGGCATCTCTGTGGATGGAATCCATTTTGCATACATTAGTTGTTGCTACGTCGGGCAAGCCTCTAAAAGCTTTTGGGTCAAGAGAAAGTTTCGTTCAAGAAGTATGCATAGAATAATAATCCGGTCTATTACTACTCAATACAATCAAATTTATACATACTTGTCCACAAAAAAAATATGTTTTATTTACCTATTACAAAGTATTTCACAAGCTGATGCATACATTAGGTGTTGCTAGATCAGACAAACAATATGGCCTGTCTGATTAAACAAAATATATGTATGCAGTTTGCATTCGGACTGTTGAAATACAATTATTCATAACAGGTGAATGAAATATTTGTCTCGGGCACTTTGATTTAGAGATGCGGGCATTAGATGTAAATGTGTTGCGGAATTGAACTATTCAGTGATGATGATGCACGCACTCATAGTAGAAAAAAAAAATGGAGGATAACATAGATAGAATCATGTTTTAATAATTGATCTTTATCCTTCATATATTTAGCTGCTGGTGGAGATGGTGAAGCAGTAGAACAAGTGGAGGCTCGAGAAACCAAAGATGGAGGTAGGGACATCCTAGATACCATACCTCAAGAACTAGACATTGAAGTCCTATCCAGTGCCAACAAGGTAGCCGTCTCAGTTGGAGGAACACCGGTAAGTTGGACTAACTTTGGTAAAAATAAATGCATTTTCAGTAGCTTTTGCATTAACTGTTGTCTATTGACTTTCTTTTACAGAAAAAGTCTTATGAATGGCAATTAAGGCAAAATGGCCAAGTTGTACTGATTTACACTATTTCGTACTGAAAAGAATACTGATGGTTTAACCACATGCTGATTTACATGTAAATAATCTCTATATCTCATTCTACACTATTTATTTAAGAAATACTTATTCCCTTGACAAGAAATACTGATTATCAGTCATTAGAATACTAAAAATTGAAAAATTTGGCAGTTATGCTAAGGAAACTTGGTGATGGTGAGAGTCAGTTGTGACTGATTTGCCAAGTTCTCTCTTCCTCCCAAAAAGCATCTCTCTATCAAAATACAAAATACAAAACCGCTTTCTAATTCCTCTTCTAATGACATCCAGATGCTGAAAGTACATAATATACATGTAGCGTACTTCTAAAACAATAAAGTGAAGCTCCCTGCTGCAATAGATATTTTGATGCTGCTAATACAACGCATGCCTTTGTAAAGTAACAGAATAAAATGCTTAAAATGCAGAGTGGTTACATATTTGCTGTCACCTCTGCTGCACTTTTTTTTTGCATTGTTTTGACTACACTACAAACATTGCAGACGATCATCCCTCTTCACACACTCTATCCATAACTTGAAACATGAGAAGCTTTGGAGAACATTCCCTAAGACATGCCAAGACTCAATTAACCCTATCCATCTTGCAAGGTGCATCTGCTGTTAAAGGTGATCTTGAGTTATGGTAAAGATGGAAAATAAATTCAAACAAAATCATACAAATCTTGCTCTGAAGGTCAAGACTATAATTAGATGATATCTGCCAATGATTTGAGTTGAAAACGTGTAATTGCTATTAAAGTAATGAGCAAAGATACATGTATATATACAGAAATCAAGCTATCAGTCCCCAAAACATGCATACCATGTTGTCCTGTATGCAAATGTGAGGGGTGCATAATTGCACTTGATTTCCAGCTGGTTTTGTTAAATGTTTTTATATTTTGTTGGTCCATATGACCCATCTACGTGTGATAAGCAATTCAGAATGACTCTAGGTCATTTCTTCCCGAAATACAATTCTATTAACCCAAAACTCAAGATGAGCTTTAATACTCCTCAACTCATCTAAACCTCACACATCATATTTGTGAGGAGCGAGGAGAAAAGACGGTTACTTAAGCACGCGTCATAAATGAGAATCCAATCACGTTGAACAGGCGGGTAAACAAGGTGCACGCTCCCTCCGATATCACGGTTTCCTTTGTGCCTTGCCGCTCACCTCACTTCAGGCCATTTCAGAGGGTGAAGGGTTTGGTTGTAGTAGTAAGATGATGATTTGGAAAAGAGAAATGTATTTATTATTGCTCTATTCACACTCGTTCAAAAGGGCAGCAGTTCTTTAAATGAATCTGGAAACAGAGATAATCAAATGGCATGGATATCCTAACCCCTATCAAAGCTACAAATGTGTTTTGACTGAACTATTATTTAGTGTTTTAATTTTTCTTATGTGAATTATGGTTATTGTAAAAAAAATGCTAATGACTTTAATACCTTGCAATATTTTACTATGAGCATTGTGGGAACTTAATGAAAAGGTTTGCTTGTCAAATTAGATAAATACTTCTTTATTTTGCTTGCCCTTATTGCCTTTGCATATGGGATTGCATCTTGCAACTTTGAAGAAGCTGAACCACTGTGATATGAAGTATGAACACTGCTTTGAAATTAGCGTGGCTCTGGGAAAATGTAGTTCCTACTCTCTTAATAATTATGGGTCAAGACTGGACAGAAGTACATGTATGAAGACTAACCCCTACCTTCCCTTGTGCAAGTGTGTAGGAGGATGTTGCAGTTAGTCTGAATACTCCAGACACAGACCATAGTCCAACGTATATACATGTATCTACAAGAGGAGAGGGAAAAACCCTCTTTCGCTTGAAGCTATGCTATTTGCTATTCTAAACTAGAGACAAATCTTTGTAGCATTGCATACCCTGGATCCTACCTTATATTTGGTGCGGAAAGAAACTTGTTTTGTTTTGATTGCGAGTGTTTAATCAATAACGTGTCGTGAGCTCTCATTAAATGAAAACCGACAGAGAGCTAGGCTGGAGGGGCACGTGGGTTGGTGGTGGGAGCGTGTTTGTTTTTTGGCTTGGTTCGATGACGTCAAAAGCGATTCAGTGTTTGGAGTTAGGGGGTAGTTTGTTTCGAAAGTTTCAAGAAGATAATGAAAATACAGGAGATATATGATGTTATGCCAACAGAATAAACACAGTCACAACTCATACTACATGTTTTTGGCTTTCAGACCATGCACATATTACATCAAGTTCCAGAATTTCTTCAAACTTCAAAAAAAAATTAGATAAAAGACAAGTTGTGAGCAATCCCTTGTGTCCATCTCAAATATCTTAAGTTGTTCTACTTTATTAGATAAAAAAACCAACAAAAACATGATAGCAGAAAGTTGTTTATCTCTAGAAAATACATAAAAACCTGTGCACAAAATTGGAAGAAAATATAAGAGATTTTTTAGCTGAGAATTGGGGGATATTTTTATTCAAAGGGGCTTGGAAAAAGCATGTTATACGAAAATTAAGCCACCTTCCAAGCAATTTATTGCATATATATGTCATTTGTTCTTCATCTTTCCTTATAAAAGTCTCTGGATTCTGGAATTACTATTTTTTCAAATATTTGCCACAGGGACCTTAGGGTACAGGTTTGTGGGTGAGATTTCATGGTCATCAGAGGATCTGTTTAGTGGTACTTTTACATCCACAGTGACTTTAGTGTGGGAATTTGAAGGAAAGAATATTTCTTTTTCATTTTGAATGCACATTCCTTTCAATGTGAGAATCCATGAAGTAGCTAACATAATTCAGAGAGCACATGTCCCCTCACAATCGCTGCTCTGTCTACACGATCCTTCTTACTTTGATCTTCCAGCATCCTCCTTCTTACCCCATTTATAACATTAAGTGGTGCGTGCCATGCACCATGTAGTCCTCTCTGCTCCATCCATCCATCTCTGAATGCTTCTAGTCCATGCCGAAGAAATACATAAATCTGCGTTTTTGCTGTTCTGACTGGTACGTGATCGGCTCCATCTGAGAAATGTCCTTTTCTCAGGGGTACAGAGAGATGGAAAGAGATGAGGGAGGGATGGAAGGAAGAAGGGGAGGGAGACACATCCCGGAACAGAGGAAAATAGAGAAAGAGAGAACATGTATTATCACAAATAGATATCAGAAAAAGCACGAAAGAATGAGGCAGATTAGACAAAGGTGGTAAGGGTAAAATAAAAAGAGAAAATAATGAAAGTTATAAATTAATGGAATACAAAAAAAAAAACTCATGAGAGAAAGGGAGTAGTGGGCACTGAACAGAATACAAGAGAAACCTGATCGATGATGCTGCTCACCTTCAAGATCCTATGTAGGCTACATGAACATGAGGTTTCCATGGTTACCATTCTGTAACCTACCAGAGAGGATGTGAGACCCAACAGGCTACTGGTATTTCGTCTGTGGACTCCTTCCCCGGCCAGCAAACATCGGTGCATTATCAATAATGTATAGAAATGATCAAAGTTTGAAAGAACACACTCCTTTGTGAATGTAAGACTACAGTACAGTCCTTTTCATTGATATGACAGTTTGATGTGTATCGTATTCCATTTCCATCATATTCTTTGGGTAACATAAGAATGAATTTAGTGCAGAGAAGATAATGGTAAGTTATTGATTTTAAAAGATTGTAATGCTTGAAGTACATGTACATAGAGAATGGGTTGATACTTCCCAAGAACTACAAAAAAAAACCCAACTCCAAAGTCTTCCTTTGTGGGAATTTTTGTCATGGGAGTTGTTTGTTTTTTTCTGGTGAAATTTGGCAAGAACCCCCAAAGAGAAAAGACTACTAGTATATTAACATCTGAGCAATTTGCAGCATTGATCCCTCCTGGTGGTGCGGATACACATAAATCGTGTGACAAATGTTGTATGGATGTAAAGGAAGGGGTGATGATACAAGATGTTCTCATGTGCTCATTCATGATCCCCAATCCCAGCATCGGATTGATCACGTCATAACACATCGGAAATCCCCCGTTGAAAATCAAACAATTTGTCTGCCCTGTGCAGACATCCAAAACAGCAGTGCAAAGTTGTCTGCCCTATGAATGTATGTAGATGCCATTGAGTGAGTTGTTGTCGCACTGATTTCTCTTGACGTGATTGATCTTGTTGTAAAATTTGGGCAACGGTGTCGTCGGTATTGACAGCCCTCCGAAGGTAATCGCTTTGACTCGGCCTCGGACCTTGATGGATACTTCATCTGGGAATGTCGGCATCAGATCGGTTTAGAAGCGTGGTTAATGCAGTATTAACACCCCGTACACACTCTCCCTCCTGTAATGAATCGAAACGCTGTATGGAACAATGTTTGAAGCTGATGATGCGATAGCAAAGTTGTTTCTTCTTGTACACATGCGCAGTAGGAGTTGTTTTACATCTTGTCATTAAAAGACAATATACTTCATCTGGGAATTTCGGCATTGTAACGGTTTGGAAACGTTAATGCAGTGTGAACACCCCATACATGGTCTCCCTCCCGTAATGATGGACACGCTGTATGGAACCATAATTGAAGCAGAAGATGCGACGAAGATGTATCTTCTTATATACAGTACATTCTTATATACAGTACATGTGCAGTAGGAGTTGTTGAAAAAGTTTTTGAAGAAACCATGCAAGAACAAATAATCTACATGTACTTGTAATCCTTGGCCTCTCATATTCTATATTTTTACCAGTTTGAGGGAGTAATTATGTATTCTTTTACACTACATGGTATTTCATATCAAAGATCTAAATCTACATGCTTTCTTTTCAAGCTAGGCAAGAATCCAAAGGAGATTTGCAAAAACTCAAGCAAAAATTGGCGGCAGTGGGCCATAGAGGGCTTTCCCACAGGACCAAAATATTGACATAGTATACCCTAGAAAAGTTTAGTAGCCGAACCTGTATTAGACCAATGGATAAGTAGACTAATGAAATTAAGTCTAAGAATTAGAAAAGATTTCCAAATTAAGTGTAGATGTAGATTGAATGATGTTCAGCCAGTTGGATGGGAGAAAATGGAGTCATAGGAATGGGTTTAGACAAGCTGGGTATTAAGAAGAATCAGTCGTAGACCAAGCGACTCTATAACCCCTTAACAAAGCCTTGCAAACATCTCCAAAAACTGTCTAGGCAGCCGTCTCCCTCACTGAAGGAGCTATCAGAGGCCCCTCTTCTCCTGATCAATAAATAAAGAACATGGCTCTCCAATATTCATGACAAACATGCTGCCTGCCCGCCTCATAGCCGTAATCCATTGATACCCACACCCCATGCCTCTCAATGCTCACCATGAAGCTTGCAGATGTTCCTGAAACTCAAGACCCTCGGCTGGATCAATCGGTATTAAATCGAGAGAAAGCCAGAGACTTAACCGAATAGTCGTAGAGGAACTTCTCCTCTTTCTTTTATCTCCTGTTTTTTTCCGTGCACATTGCAACAGTTGCACATATTCTGTAACCACTTTAAAAGGTGTCTGTGAAATGTAATGATGTTCCTCTCGTTGTCAGAGGGAGTGTAGAGAGTTGAAAATAGAAAGCTCAAATGCTTTCTTTAGTTTACAATTGTCGCCAGTGTCACAGGACCAGTGGGCTTATTTTCCTTTATAATATAGACAAGAATGGGGGATAATTACATTTATGTATTGTAATTGAAATTGTAAACCATGAAACATATAATGATTAGATACATTTCTGTTACCTGTATTTGTAGTTAGATGGAAATGCATGTGATATAGAAATTAACAAAGAGATGCATTTGAGTTTATTTATTTTTATCTTTTTGGGAGAGGGGGGGGGGGGATTTTGTACATATAGATGCAGCATTTTATACAAGAGGCCACTGGACCGTCATTGCTTTTTTGCATGTATTTCATATCAACTCGTAGTCCAGAGCTTCTTGACAGTATTTCTTTATACATTAGTGCGTTTCATAAATTGTTTGAAGTATATTAACTGTTACAAGGAAAACAAAAAATCTGTACATTGTTTTCATAGTTTAATGTACAATTTAATATAGATGACTCTTGAAATGAAACTATTCTTATATAGTGGACTAATGACATTAACTGATACTACTTTGACTCTTTCTTGCAGATTTTAGAAGACGACGACAAGGACAAAGGAAGGGGTATCCACTGCATAGTATTAAACCAAGCCACCGGAAGCATCATGGCGCAGAAGGTGTTTGATACATACATAGGGCATGAGGATGAAGCAATGGTTCTCTTCCTTAACATGGTATCTGATGGACGTATCATCATCCTGGCTATCAAGGTATGAAATCTCCAATGTCCAAAAGAGGGTTAGAAGATTGGGGGGGGGGGGGGGCTTGAAATGGCAATGTTTCAGGTGAAGAAAGGACATTATAAATGAATGGCATGTAAGGTCTTTTCTCAACGATGGACGTTTCATTATCAATGTGTCCAATCTCATATGCAGTAAGGACCAAGGGGGAAATTAGACCTGTATTTCAGGAAATAAAGGGATTTAAAAACGGAAAAGAAAGTAAATTTGAATATGACCAATGTACAGGTATTTTCTAATTAGATATGAGACAATTGTACTTTTATAAGAATTTACTGTAGACATTGGATGAACACATGTATAAAGATTTTCCCCCCTCCCATTTTCACAACCCTTTAAACCCAACATTCAGTAACAGCTCCTTGCAACATTCTATAGCTACGTTCATACGGGACTTGTGGTTTTGAAACTTTAAGTTAACGAAACCACGACTCCCTAACCGCAACAAGGGTTCACATGAGCCCTAAACAACGAGCTGAAACTACAAGCAGAGGGATCGTTGTGGTTAACCTCGGAAGTAGATGCTACCAGTTGTGTGTGAAGGGTATAACCCAGATATTTAACATGAACAGCGAGGTCATCCTTAGCCACAAGCTTGCGAAACTTAAAGTTTATTCCGTTCAACATAGGCCGTAGCTGCGACGGAGGACTCCCCCCCCCCCCCCCCCCCACTGCTCATGGTTTTGCCTTAACCACAAGCTCGTTTGTGGTTCTAGAACTACAAGTAAACTTAAAGTTTCGAAAACAACGAGTCCGTTCATATGGTCTGAAACTACAAGATAACTACAAGTTAACTTAAAGTTTTGAAACTACAAACGAAACTTAAAGTTTAGCTCCCATCGTGTGAACGTAACTTATGTGGGGTATGTTGTTTTCACATTCCTGAAGGGTCAGAATAGAGGCCAATAAACATTATCAGCTCTTCAAAATCTGTAAAGTGTTCTCCTTCACATATAGATGGGAGCTCCTTGCTTTGAAAAATGTCTTTGCCTAATTGCTTGATCATTACCTTTACACAAAGTCCTAAGACTTTGTTCTGGGGCATCTTTACATTAAGTTGAATGACCTTCACAGAAGGTGAAAATCATTCCAGCTCTTAGCTTTTAAGTGCAGTTGACCTTTCAAAAATGAAGAGCTAGTCAAATCATGTTTAGCTCTTAGGGGGGTAAAAGGCCACATGTAGTGAAAGCTAACGAGGTATGAATATTAGGGGTCTTCACTCTATGTGACTTGGAGTTGAGATTAGATTAAGTGACATTCGTCCTGGGAGAGAATGGCTTAAAAAGACGGTGTGTTTGACTGGATTAGCTGTTCTTCAAGATTAATTTTTGTTCGTCTTCCTGTTTTTTCTTTACTCTTCATTTTCAAGATTCATTTTAAATGTGCTGTGTGAACTCTTTGTAGTTGCATCGATTTTTGTTCAGCTCTTCAAAGGCTTTTAAAGTTCAGTATGTGCAAAAACAGAAACATAAATCAAAAACGTCATTCGGAATATCTTTTACATGTGCATGTACAGGTAGCTCCCTGCTCCAGCTTCCTGAAAAATTAATTGATGCAAAATGAGTAAATTCTTCTCTTTTTATATTTTTCTCAGAATTTATAGCATACTTATTTCATTCATTTCAGTCTGTAATACAAATGGATAGTGAATTTTCTCAAGATATATTTAATTTTTGTTTATGTTTTGAAATTTTTATCTTTATCTTCAGGATGAGGGCACATTTCAGATGAAGGAGCAAGCAAAACGGATGCTGAAGAATCTTGGTAGTGTGAAAGCATCCGAGCTAGGGTGGAGAGATACATGGGCCTTTATCACACAGAAGAAAAACAGACATGGTAAGATATGGATAGTTAATAAAGAATATCGGTTGTGTGAAAGCATCCAAGTTGGGATTGAGATACATGGGCCTTTATCATGCAGAAGAAATAGACACAGCAAGATACATGTATACTACTTAATGAAGAATCTTATTAGTGTGAAATCATCTGAGTTAGGGTGGAGAGATACATTGGCCTTTATCACACAGAAGAAAAACAGACATGGTAAGATATGAATAGTTAGTAAAGAATCTTGGTTGTGTGAAAGCACCCAAGTTGGGATTGAGAGATATGGGCCTTATCATGCAGAAGAAATAGACACAATACTGCTTTAATGAAGAATCTTATTAGTGTGAAATCATCTGAGCTAGGCTGGAGAGATACATGGGCCTTTATCACACAGAAGAAAAACAGACATGGTAAGATATGAATAGTTAGTAAAGAATCTTGGTTGTGTGAAAGCACCCAAGTTGGGATTGAGAGATATAAGCGAGCTTTTATCAAACTAAAGAAAAACAGACATGGTTAATGATGACTTTTAGTAGTTTGAAAGCATCCGAGTTGAATGATGATGGGATACACGGGCCTTTATAACACACAAGAAAAACAGACATGGTAAGATATGATTAGTTAAAAAAATATTTTGGTAGTGTAAAAGCATCCAAGTTATAAGAGAGATACACAGACCTTTATTACACAAATGAAAAACAGACATCGTAAGATGGAAGAATCTTAGTAGTGTAAAAGCATCTTAACTAGGATGTTGGTACACATGAGGTTTTATCACACAGAAGATTAGATACGACTGGTTCAATGTATTTATTGCTTGAGGAATATATTTACAAAATATTTATCATACCAAAGTTAAACATTAGTGGAAAATGTTTTTATTTTGCTACACATATATTTACCCACATGAAGATTGTATTCATTGTTTATCAGTATATTAAAGAGAAAAGTACACATGATGAGATTTGATCTGCTCTAAGTCAAAGCTCTTTTGATCCGTGTCATATTGAAAATGGTTTTGAAATAAAGTATGAACTTTAATAATTAGAAGAAAGAAATGAATAAATGTATCACAAAGAAAAAGAAGGAGCAGGACTGGAAATTAGTTGCATTAGGAACATCATTATATGTAAAATGAAAGAGGAAGAGCTGGTTAAATGAAAATTAAAAACAACAAAGAAAATAACAAAAACGAGACAATATTCTGTTCCCTCTGACTCACTAAGGCACTACTTACAAAGATGAATTTCATCTCTGAATTAGTGAGGAAAAAATGTTTGTCTTTCTTTGATAAATTTATTATTTATGTCCATGTATAAGTCATCTAAATGTGGGGCCGGGTAGACACACTGTCTGGGTAGCACACGTCAAGTGTTTTCATTTCACAATATCGCTAGAGGAAAAAAATGAAAAAGAATTTTCAGATTTATGCTCAGAAACGGAAATATTAAAAGACAATTCTCAAGTCCATCGGAGGGGAATTATGAATTATGGTTTATACTGAGCATTTGAGACAGTTTAATGGTGTTGTTAAAGTGTCAGATATCAGGGGAAAAAAGGCCAGATAGTATATTTGTGGCACCTGCAAACCTAGACAATTGAATGATAAGAAATACTTGCAAAATAGATTGATCCAGTCTAGTTTTCCTCCGATTTGCATCACACAAATATATCTTTCTCAATTAAATGGACACCGTAATTGCACTCAAAATGTGCAACAGCTGTGGTTTTTAATATTGCAATATTGATCTTGAAATATGCTAATCATGTATTAGGGAACATAAAAGCCCAAAGCTTGTCTTTTAATAACCAAGTTATGTCATTTGAAAATGAGAGAAAATGAGAGAAGGAGTCTGGGAAAACATACACTGAAAACAGCTGTTCCAAATAGGTTAATTATTAGATTTTTATATCGTTACAGAGAAATTGTTGGTTGTAAGAAAGATTTGGGATATCTCGGGTGAAAATCACATATGTTGAATATCATTTTCAAGCTTTAGACATTGATTTCTTAGTTACATGTAATGCAAAATATGAGTCAACTTTAAAGTGGTAGAGAAAAAAAAAATGCCCTTATTTTTCTATGTTTTGGATACACCAATGAGGGTCAAATACAATTCCTCTGGAACGCTTGCGGATTTCAGAAATAACTTTTTTAGTTTACGTTTCTTTTAGGACTAATTCAACAACGATAAAAGTACTGGTGTGGGGCTTCTCAGGATCGTACATACTGGTAGTTCGTGAACTGTGAAGATACATGTAGCTTGGCTGTAATTTGAATTATTGGTTACCAAAAATATTTTGTTCTGTATTTTAGGGCTTCCATGTTGCTGTATACTACAGTGAAACCTGTCTATAAAGACCACTCAAGGGAGACAAGAAAAGCAGTCTTTATGAGCAGGTGGTCTTTATGGACAGGTTCCTTTAATACACAATTTAATGAGAACCGTTGTTCAAGGGAAACAAATTGTGGTCTTTATAGACAGGTGGTCTTTCTATACAGGTGGTTGGTTGCTTAAGCAGGTTTGACTATGTTCAAAATCTGAGCTCCAAGTATTACCTCTATATAGCGAGATATTGGACGTTTAATCTCAATAGATATAAAAGCGACTAGTGAGTATACTAGTTGATGCACCCGTACGCCCTAAGCATAGACAAGGGTGCACACGGAACCAAGTCCGTATTGGGTTGTGTGCGTGGGGTTTTATGTTTTCTTTTGTCTTCATCATAAGTTTTTTTAGGTTGATGTCATTCCTTTTATCCGCATACAAATTATTTTTTTTTGGCGGGGTTGGGGGGGGGGGGGGGAGGTGATGGGTACCCTTTAATAAAAGATTGACAATTTGATAATGTATTGTAAGATGTGGATTACATGTAGTCTACCCATGGCTCCTTGTGAACCAGTCTCATTCTTTCTTTTACTTCTTTACAAAGCTCTTGTCTGTTCTTAAATTATGTCTTCCATCCATGTAGTCTACTGTCTCGTTCTTCTTAGTAGTCCAAAAGTAAACTCTGGATTAATTTTGTTATCAAGCCAATTTATGGCTTGGGGTCTATAATGATCAATCACTCTAAAAACAATGATAGAATTCCTGGTATGCTATCTCAGACATGCTGACTAGTACTTACCCCAGCACAAGCGTGCAAAATATTTACATTTTGATTTGTCTGTGTTTGGACTTCATTTTGGCTTGTGTTTAATAGGGAAATTGATTGAAATCCAAATCCCAGGCGAATTGAGGAATTTGTAATATTGCCTGCATGTTGATGATGAAATTAAGTTCTGTTTAACTTTCCACTATCACAATTAAGAGTCTTCTAATTATTGCCTTTTTTTTTGCTCTTGAGATTTTTAAGAAGCCTTATTTTCCACATCTTTTGTCCCCTCTGTCTCTCTCTCTCTCTCTCTCATGCCCAATCTGTTTCCTATGTCTGTCTGTCTGTCTGTCTGTCTGTCTGTCTGTCTGTCTCTCTGTCTGTCTGTCTGTCTGTCTGTCTGTCTGTCTGTCTGTCTCTCTGTCTGTCTGTCTTGATCTCCGTCCATCCCCCCCTTCTTCTCACTCACTCTCTCTGACAAGATCAAAGTTAAAATATTTTTGGTACAAAGTTTTACATTTTAAAGTAGTGGAAGAATGAAAATTAACCCTAATTAGTATTTACTAAGCCTGAGAGTTTTCAGGGATTTTTGTCATTTTAAATATGAACCCTTAAATGTTCAACCTCAACAAGTTTATGGAATAAATGTTGGAATGTATCAGACAAATATATTTTCTTGTTTTACATGTATAACATTCATATTTTACTATACATGTTTTCTAAAGCCATAACAGCAAGATTTCTGACTTGCCTTACCACTGTACTCGGTATCGATTAATGACGAGGCTCCTTATAAGACCTCTAATTGCTCTTTCTAATCAAATCTTGATTGATTCTTCAATATAAAATGACACATGTCACGAATGCGATAATTGCATTGGTGGCCAGTTTGCTCTTCGGCTCGACTTGATGTCTGCTAATTTCCTTGGACACACATTAGTTTTATGGCCTTATCCCATTAGTAAGTTCAATGATGATTGGTTTGTTTAGGTATGAGAGGATTTAATGTTGGGCACATGGAGAAAGTGTGTGCTAGCAACTGTGATGAATCATTGAGTGGAATTTTGAATATGGATACAATAGCACATGTATATACAGTGATGCTTTATAATGCTGATTTTAGGGTTCAGATATTCAAGTTATGCATCTAATTATTTATTTTTCTCTAAATGACTTCACAATTTACTGCAATAAATCATATATACCTACCTATTATGCCAGTAGTCTTGACTACGGGACCCCTTCGAGAATTTATCACACATGAGTCACAATATTGTGCGCACCCCCCGTAATCCTATTGTCCCCTTCGCCACTCACGCGCGTCAACACGCTACGGCCATCTTCCTCTTTCTTGCTCGCCCCCCGACGAGATAGGACGTATAGTCACAGCGCTCCTGAAATCAGGTCGTATAGTATCTTTTAGGCGCGCTTTTTCGCATATTTAAAGCACTTTTAGGTACCTATATTCGCTTAGATTATAGTACTTTGTGTTTTAGTAGTCACTCTTGCTGATTGCAAGGGATTTTTGATTCCTTTTCTTGGCATTTATTTTTCCCTTTCACGGTCAGCCCCACGTAGATATTTCTGTGTGTTTGCGGGTGTTTCCGTTTGTCACCGAGCCTTTGGGTTCGGTGTTTGTTCTTACGGTTTTTTGGCTGTGAAAATCTTTTGTGCGTATCTCCCAAATAAATTTACTCTTATTTTACTGCATTCAGTTGAAGTATTTCTTATTTCGAAAAGTATACTTTATTGTCTGTTTTATTGCAGTGGTATGAATTCGGAAGAAGAAGCAGTTAGGTCACGGAGACCTGCTTCTTCCGAAGAGTCGTCTAGCAAGACGACTCGGCCTTCCAGAACTCCCCCGAGTACTGCGGTACACGGGGGAGGGAGGAGGGCTAAGGGTAAGTTGCCTAGTGGTGTTTCCTTGCAGAGTTTGCCAGTCTCGGAGCTTGCGGCTTCGGGACGGGTGGCGTTAACTGAGTCGGGATTGTCAACTCCGAAGCCCGTGGTTTCGGGGTGGGTGGCGTCAGATTCTAGTGGTTTGGATATCTCGAATCCAATCCCCCGGTCGTCAAGACCAGAGGGGGGGGGCGGTTGTTTCCCGTACGGTAGCGTTCACTCGCTCTGATCCGTTAGGGGAGACGCGCCCCACTACTGCAGGGCAACCCACGGGCTTAGTCCATGTTGGTCTGGGTTCTCAAACCCTAGCCCCCGGCAAACGCCATATGGGGGAACGAGTACTTCCTGGGCTGTCTACATTGCCAGCTAATGGGAATGCTCGAGCTAACAATTATGGACGCTCTTCGGAGCAACAGGTGTTTTCACCTGAGTGCGTGACTACTAGTGCTCCCCTATTGCCGCTCTCTAGCGGTCCAATAGCGGGTTCACACGCCTTTAGTAGTCATCGGGCACATACCGAGTCATCTCGGTCTGCCCCCGCACTGGGTGCTTTTAGCTCCCAACCCATGGCTACTGCATCTTCTTGCTTAGCCAATATGGGTGATTTGGGCGATTCTTTGGGCTTACGCCATGAGCGCTCTAATCCCTTTAAGGGAAGTGAACGTCCCTCCGCGGAGGGTTCGGTTCGTGTTTCCGAAGCGGCTTCGGAGATCCGAACGAATCCGATTAAGCGTTCTAAGAAAAGGGTTTCGGCTACGACTCTTGTCGAGCCAGCCAAGAAAAAGGCCAAGAAGAAGGCAAAAAGTGGCAAGGCTTTGCCGGCCTCTTGCCCGTCTGGCCTGGCTAACCCAGCTAGCTCCTCTCAAGCTGACATGTTCAGCATGATGCGGGCTTTTGCTCAGAATCAGGGTTGGTCCTTTGTACCGGCTACTTCAACCCTGACTTCTGTCCCTATTCAGGGGTCTGACTTTGAGACTAATCAGCCTTTTGTGATTGATTCGTCTTTGTCTGAGTCGGATTCGCATGTGCCTCCTATTCCCGCGGCCCTTGGGGCGCCGCCGGGCGAGGAGACTTTTGTTGAACCATGCGGGGCTCTGCCTGCTGAGTCCTTTGTTGGCGTTCCTTTGTCTCATTCCACTCGGGTGGAACCAGACTTGGAGGTGGCCTCTCAAGCTTCGGTTTCTGAATCGCTTGGGCAGGCGGAGTCTCAATCGCTCGCCCTCTGTGGGGTGGAAGCGATCGCTTTGTTGTCCAGATATCTCCCTGAATTTCAGTCAACCCGCGCGCAGGGTTCGACTTCGCGTTGGTTTAAGCAGCAGGATTCCTCCGAGGGTATTGCTCTTGAGGAGGATTTCAAGCTGGAGTATGACCGCATTGAGGCCGCGCGGTTGGTTAAGCGCCCTAATACGGTTAAGGGTAAGGCTTTCGCCTTCCGTTCTCAGGATCAAGACAGCTTTTTCAAGGCTAAGACTCTTTCTCCTGAGATTTTGGAGGTTGGTCGTCGCTTGCGGGCGACTAATCCGCTTACCTCCGCTGCGTTCAAGGCGGAGGATAAGTTTTGGTTTAATATTGAAAACCAGGTTAGGTCAGGTATGCGTTTGGCGGCTTTTCAAGGGTTTCTCTCCGACCTTAGGTCCAGGGCGGAGGAGTTGAATGTTACTGATGGTGACAAGCTGATTATTGACGACTTGCTGCATACTCTTTTTTTGTCTGCAGTGGTCGCAGCTTTCCACCGCAGCTGCTTCGGCTACGTTCCGTCGCAGGACCTTGGCTCTCTCGGCACTGGGTGTTAGAGAGTCGGGCATTGCTCAACTTCTCCGGGATGTTCCGTCTCGGGGTCCTTCGCTTTTTGGTGGTAAATTCGCTACGGTTTTTCAGAGAGAGATCGATGCGCGAAAACAGATCTCGGATATGACTAAGCAGTTTCACACTAGCTCTAAGTCAACGCGGGCCCCTGTCCGGCGTAGGCCTGCTGGTCCCGTTTCGGGTCAACGCAGCCGCGTGTCTAGGGTCCCGCCTCCTGAGCCGCAGCCAGCTCCTTCTCGCGGGAGAGGGAGTCGTGGCAGGGGCATTTCGAGAGGTTCTCGTGGCAAGGCGACGGCTTCGCAGAAGGCCAAGCCTGGGTTTTGATGTTTTTCCCCGAGCGCTTGTTCGTCCGAATGTGGTAGGTGGCCGACTTCATTTGTTTCTCCCCGCTTGGGAGGCCATCTCCGGGGACGCGTTTGTTCTCTCCGTCGTGCGAGACGGATTCTTCATAGATCTTTGCGCTTCGCTCCCCGGAGGGGCTATAAGAATTCGGTCACCTCCCATGTCTGCCCTGTCTCGATCTCATGCTTCAAAGGAGATCGAGTCTCTTTTGGAAAAGAGGGCTATAGAAAGGGTAAGAGACAGGCCGTCTCTTTCCCTTTCTCCGATTTTTGTTATTCCCAAGCGCTCGGGAAAACTTCGTTTGATACTGAACCTGAAAAGAATAAACAAATTCATTCCTCCGGTTCATTTTCGGATGGAGACTCTCGCCTCCATTCTTCCGTTGATCAAAAGGAAAGACTACGCGGTCTCGATAGATCTCAAGGACGCGTATTTTCACATTCCCATTCATCGCGCATCCCGCGATCTTCTGGGGTTCTCCTTCCTCTCAGAGACTTATCGTTTTCGTGCTCTTCCCTTCGGGCTGCGCCCGGCCCCTCGGGTTTTTACTCAAGTTGTAGCGGTGCTGGCGGCCTCTCTGAGGCGACGCGGCCTTCGGTTGTTTTGTTACCTGGACGATTGGCTTCTCCTTGCGGAGTCGCGCGATCGTTTGTTGGACGAGACTCGTTTGCTCGTCTCTCTTACTCAAGACTTAGGTTTCCTAATAAATTGGGAAAAGTCAGAGTTAGTTCCCACTCGCAGCCCAGTTTTTCTGGGGGCGGTGTTAGACATACGGAATCAGTTGGCTCGGCCCAGTCGAGACAGGATTCTCACCATTGTCTCTGCGGCTCGCAAGCTCTTGCTGGCCAGAAGGGTCACGGCCAGACAGTGGCTTCAGTTTCTAGGTTATCTAGCCAGTCTAGTCGACGTTCTAGAGGACTGCCGGCTCCTCATGAGACCTTTTCAGAGACATCTCCTCAGGTTCTTCAAGCCGGGAAAAGACTCTCTTTTGGTCTGGATTCCAGTACCAGTAAGGATCAAGTCTCTTCTCTCTTGTTGGACGAGCGAGGAGTTTCTCGCGCGAGGCAGGTCCTTCACTGCCCCTCTCCCATCGACGGACGCCTCTCGGTTGGGGTGGGGAGGACACTGCAACGGCAGCACGGTTGCGGGGGATTGGTCTCATCTTGGGACTCTTCCTCATATCAATGTCCTGGAGTTTATGGCAGTTCTGTTGACCTTGCTCCATTTCAGAAGTCGACTTCTCAGTCGTTCGGTTCTGATTCTCACGGACAATGTTACTGTGGCGGCATATATCAATCGGCAGGGAGGCACTCGTTCGGCTGCCCTGAATGCCCTAGCAGCTCAGCTGTGGAGGTGGTGTCGTCGCATGGCAATCACACCCGTGGCCTCTTTCATCCCCGGTCGGGAAAACCTCATTGCGGATTTTCTGTCTCGGAGCAGGTATCTTCCATCGGAATGGATGCTCCATCCGGAGGTCTTTTGCCGCATTCGCAGTCGCCTAGGTCCACTGGAAGTGGATCTATTTGCGTCGGTGCTAAATCACCAGCTGCCGAAGTATTGCTCCCGTGTTCACGATCAGGGAGCATGGGCTCTCGATGCTTTCTCCCTCAGCTGGGAGAACCTTCAGGGATTCGCCTTTCCTCCCTTCCAACTGATTCCGCGTGTCTTGCGGAAAATCAGGGAAGATCGGGCGCGGGTGCTTGTAATAGCTCCCTTTTGGCCCCGGAGGAATTGGTTTCCGGAACTTATACGAGCCTCCTAAGGGCTCAACCGTTCGTTCTCCCGTTAAGAGCGGATCTGGTGTTGCAGCCCCTATCGGGGATTCTTCACCACAGTCCGGAGTCCCTTCATTTGACTGCTTGGCCCCTGTCAGGGAATCTGCAAGACAGTCGGGTCTCTCCGATAGAGCCGCAGACTTTTTAATGTCCAGTCGTAGGGTTTCTACTAGGGAAATTTACAATTCCCGTCTCTCGGTCTTTTTCCTTTGGTGTAAAGAAAGAAATCAAACCCCTTCTAAGGCTCCTATCGGTTCAATTGCGGATTTCTTAATCTCGTTATTTGACAAAGGGAGATCTATCTCTACTATCCGAGGCTACCGTTCGGCGATCGGGGCCATTCATTCGGGTTTCTCAGATGGTTCGGGGATTTCCAATTCCCCGCTACTAAGTGGTTTGATTCGCTC
Organism: Heliocidaris erythrogramma; assembly: GCA_025617745.1. NCBI lineage: Eukaryota > Metazoa > Echinodermata > Echinoidea > Camarodonta > Echinometridae > Heliocidaris > Heliocidaris erythrogramma. The sequence continues at coordinate 19,326,362 of CM046859.1, forward strand.
GTTCTTTCTGAAACGACCTTCTTTTTCTAAGTTAGTGCCGTCTTGGAGTCTGCCTAAGGTCCTGGAAGCCTTGGCGAAACCTCCTTTCGAACCGTTAGGTGAAGCTTCGCTTCATCATCTTACGGTTAAGACGCTCTTTTTGGTAGCTATTGCCTCTGGGCAGAGGCGCAATACTCTTCATGCTCTCTGTCTTACTCCTGGTCATGTTCGCTGGGAGAGAAAAGGCGTTAGATTGATTCCTAGGGCTTCTTTTATTGCCAAGAATCAGACAGCTGCCTCTGGCCCTGTTGAGATTTTTCTTTGTCCGCTTTCTGACTTTTCTTCTGTGCGTGAGGACAAAGTTTGGTGTCCTGTAAGGGCTCTCAAATGGTATATTGATAAGACTAAGTCTTATCGTAAGGATGATCAGTTGTTCCTGCCTCTCTTGATTCCATCTCTAGGTGGATCGTCGAAGCTATTAGGGCCGCTGGCACAGAGGCTCTTTTATCTGACAGTAAGCCTCGTGCTCATGATACTCGTAGTGTCAGCACTTCTTGGGCTCTGTTTCAAGGTGTGGCGCTTGTTGATATTTTGAAGGCTGCTTATTGGCGTTCGTCCAATTCCTTCATTTCTTGCTACCTTAGGGATGTTCCCGCAGGTGAAGCTATGTTTGCGTCAGCCACCTTGAAGGCCGCTGTGTCTTCTTTGTAATCTTTGGTGTAATCCTATTCCCTTCTGCTTGAAACATGCCTCCCGGTCTTTGAGTTGGCGCTGGTCTGGCATAATAGGTAGGTATATATGATTTATTGCAGTAAATTTGTAAAATCAGCACTGATTTTCTTATTTACTATATAAATCTATATACCTACCTATGACCCTCCCTCCTTCCCCGCACCTTGCAAGCAACATGTTTCTACTTGGGGTTGCTCGCAAAAGAGGAAGATGGCCGTAGCGTGTTGACGCGCGTGAGTGGCGAAGGGGACAATAGGATTACGGGGGGTGCGCACAATATTGTGACTCATGTGTGATAAATTCTCGAAGGGGTCCTGTAGTCAAGACTACTGGCATAATAGGTAGGTATATAGATTTATATAGTAAATAAGAAAATCAGTGCTGATTTTACAAACTGATTACAATGTCCAGGGTACAAGGAAATTTTTTCTTTCTTTTTAATTAAAAAAAAAGAATGATATAATGGTTTCCTTCCTAACGTACTACTAATGAGTTCGGACAGAAACTCAAAGAGAACTTAAGTGCAATAGCCAAATCAAGAACCTTCCCATAAGATCAAGATATATGTATGACATCCTGCCCTTAATGTTTCTCTAATCCACTTTCATTCATTCTCTATCCCCCCCTTCCACCCTCTCCACCCCTTTCTCTCTCCCTCCTCTCCTTCCTCTCTCCCTCCTCTCCTTCCTCTCTTCATCTCTTCCTTTCTCCCTCTCTCCCTCTCTATCTCTCAATCTTTCATCTAAGTTATTTACTGCAATAAATCATATATACCTACCTATTATGCCTGTAGTCTTGACTACGGGACCCCTTCGAGAATTATCACACATGAGTCACAATATTGTGCGCACCCCCCGTAATCCTATTGTCCCCTTCGCCACTCACGCGCGTCAATACGCTACGGCCATCTTCCTCTTTCTTGCTCGCCCCCGACGAGTTAGGACGTATAGTCACAGCGCTCCTGAAATCAGGTCGTATAGTATCTTTTTGGTGCGCTTTTTCACATAGTTAAAGCACTTTTAGGTACCTATATTCGTTTAGATTATAGTACTTTGTGTTTTATTAGTCACTCTTGCCGATTGCAAGGGATTTTTTTGATTCCCTTTCTTGGCATTTATTTTTCTCTTTCACGGTCAGCCCCACGTAGATATTTCCGTGTTTGCGGGTGTTTCCGTTTGTCACCGAGCCTTCGGGTTCGGCGTTTATTCTTACGGTTTTTAGGCTGTGAAAATTTCTTTAGTGCGTATCTCCCAAATAATTTTACCCTTATTTACTGCATTCAGTTGAAGTATTTCTTAATTTGAAAAAGTATACTTTATTGTCTGTTTTATTGCAGTGGTATGGATTCGGAAGAAGAAGCAGCTAGGTCAAGGAGACCTGCTTCTTCCGAAGAGTCGTCTAGCAAGACGACTCGGCCTTCCAGAACTCCCCCGAGTACTGCGGTACACGGGGGAGGGAGGAGGGCTAAGGGTAAGTTGCCTAGTGGTGTTTCCTTGCAGAGTTTGCCAGTCTCGGAGCTTGCGGCTTCGGGACGGGTGGCGTTAACTGAATCGGGATTGTCAACTCCGAAGCCCGTGGTTTCGGGGTGGGTGGCGTCAGATTCTAGTGGTTTGGATATCTCGAATCCAATCCCCCGGTCGCTGAGACCAGAGGGGGGGGCTGTTGTTTCCCGTACGGTAGCGTTCACTCGCTCTGATCCGTTAGGGGAGACGCGCCCCACTACTGCAGGGCAGCCCACGGGCTTAGTCCATGTTGGTCTGGGTTCTCAAACCCTAGCCCCCGGCAAACGCCATATGGGGGAACAAGTACTTCCTGGGCTGTCTACATTGCCAGCTAATGGGAATGCTCGAGCTAACAATTATGGACGCTCTTCGGAGCAACAGGTGTTTTCACCTGAGTGCGTGACTACTAGTGCTCCCCTATTGCTGCTTTCGAGCGGTCCAATAGCGGGTTCACACGCCTTTAGTAGTCATCGGGCACATACCGAGTCATCTCGGTCTGCCCACGCACTGGGAGCTTTTAGCTCCCAACCCAAGGCTACTGCATCTTCTTGCTTAGCCAATATGGGTGATTTGGGCGATTCTCTAGGCTTACGCCATGAGCGCTCCAATCCCTTTATGGGAAGTGAACGCCCCTCCGCGGAGGGATCGGTTTGTGTTTCCGAAGAGGCTTCGGGGACCCGAACGAATCCGATTAAGCGTTCTAAGAAAAGGGTTTCGGCTACGACTTTTGTCGAGCCAGCCAAGAAAAAGGCCAAGAAGAAGGCAAAAAGTGGCAAGGCTTTGCCGGCCTCTTGCCCGTCTGGCCTGGCTAACCCAGCTAGCTCCTCTCAAGCTGACATGTTCAGTATGATGCGGGCTTTTGCTCAGAATCAGGGTTGGTCCTTTGTACCGGCTACTTCAACCCTGACTTCTGTCCCTATTCAGGGATCTCGCCTTGAGTCTAATCAGCCTTTTGTGATTGATTCCTCTTTGTCTGGGTCGGATTCGCATGTGCCTCCTATTCCCGCGGCCCTTGGGGCTCCGCCGGGCGAGGAGACTTTTGTTGAACCATGCGGGGCTCTGCCTGCGGAGGCCTTTGTTAGTGCTCCTTTGTCTCATTCCACTCGGGTGGAACCAGATTCGGATGTGGCTTCTCAAGCTTCGGTTCCCGAATCGCTTGGGCAGGCGGAGTCTCAATCGCCCGCTCTTTGCGGGGTAGAAGCGATTGCTTTGTTGTCCAAATATCTCCCTGAATTGCAGTCAACCCGCGCGCAGGGTTCGACTTCGCGTTGGAAATTTAAGCAGCAGGATTCCTCTGAGGGTATCGCTCTTGAGGATGTTTTCAAGCTGGAGTATGACCGCATTGAGGCCGCGCTGTTGATTAAGCGCCCTAATGCGGTCAAGGGTAAGGCCTTTGCCTTTTGTTCTCAGGACCAAGACAGCTTTTTTAAGGCTAAGACTCTGTCTCCTGAGATTTTGGAGGTTGGTCGTCGCTTACGGGCGATTAATCCGCTTACCTCCGCCGCTTTCAAGGCGGAGGATAAGATCTGGTCTAATATTGAAAACCAGGTTAGGTCGGGGATGCGTTTGTCGGCGTTTCAAGGGTTTCTCTCCGACCTTAGGTCCAGGGCGGAGGATTTGAATGTTACCGATGGTGACAAGCTGATTATTGACGACCTGTTGCATACTCTTTTTTGTCTGCAGTGGTCGCAGCTTTCCACCGCAGCTGCTTCGGTTACGTTCCGTCGCAGGTCCTCGGCTCTCTCGGCACTGGGTGTTAGAGAGTCGGGTATTGCTCAACTTCTCTGAGATGTTCCGTCTCGGGGTCCTTCGCTTTTTGGTGGTAAATTCGCTACGGTTTTTCAGAGAGAGATCGATGCGCGTAAGCAGATCTCGGATATGACTAAGCAGTTTCACACTAGCTCTAAGCCAACGCGGGCCCCTTTTCAGCGTAGACCTGCTGGTCCCGTTTCGGGTCAACGCAGTCGCGTGTCTAGGGTCCCGCCTCCTGAGCCACAGCCAGCTCCTTCTCGTGGGAGAGGGAGTCGTGGCAGGGGCATTTCGAGAGGTACTCGTGGTAAGGCGATGGCTTCGCAGAAGGCCAAGCCTGGGTTTTGATGTTTTTCCCCGAGCGCTTGTTCAACCGAATGTGGTAGGTGGCCGTCTTCACGCGTTTCTCCCCGCTTGGGAGGCCATCTCCGGGGACGCGTTTGTTCTCTCCGTCGTGCGAGACGGATTCTTCATAGATCTTTGCGCTTCGCTCCCCGGAGGGGCTATAAGAATTCGGTCACCTCCCATGTCTGCCCTGTCTCGATCTCATGCTTCAAAGGAGATCGAGTCTCTTCTGGAAAAGAGGGCTATAGAAAGGGTAAGAGACAGGCCGTCTCTTTCCCTTTCTCCAATATTTGTTATTCCCAAGCGCTCGGGAAAACTTCGTTTGATACTGAACCTAAAAAGGATAAACAAATTTATTCCTCCGGTTCATTTTCGGATGGAGACTCTTGCCTCCATTCTTCCGTTGATCAAAAGGGAAGACTACGCGGTCTCGATAGATCTGGACGAGACTCGTTTGCTCGTCTCTCTTACTCAAGACTTAGGTTTCCTAATAAATTGGGAAAAGTCAGAGTTAGTCCCCACTCGCAGCCCAGTTTTTCTGGGGGCGGTGTTAGACATAAGGAATCAGTTAGCTCGGCCCAGTCGAGACAGGATTCTCACCATTGTCTCTGCGGCTCGCAAGCTCTTGCTGGCCAGAAGAGTCTCGGCCAGACAGTGGCTTCAGTTTCTAGGTTATCTAGCCAGTCTAGTCGATGTTTTAGAGGACTGCCGGCTCCTCATGAGACCCTTTCAGAGACATCTCCTCAGGTTCTTCAAGCCGGGAAAAGACTCTCTTTTGGTCTGGATTCCAGTACCAGTAAAGATCAAGTCTCTTCTCTCTTGTTGGACGAGCGAGGTGTTTCTCGCGCGAGGCAGGTCCTTCTCTGCCCCTCTCCCGTCGATATCGATTTCGACGGACGCCTCTCGGTTGGGGTGGGAAGGACACTGCAACGGCAGCACGGTTGCGGGGGATTGGTCTCTTCTTGGGACTCTTCCTCATATCAATGTCCTGGAGTTTATGGCAGTTCTGTTGACCTTGCTCCATTTCAAAAGTCGACTTCTCAGTCGTTCGGTTCTGATTCTCACGGACAATGTTACCGTGGCGGCATATATCAATCGGCAGGGAGGCCCTCGTTCGGTTGCTCTGAATGCCCTAGCAGCTCAGCTGTGGAGGTGGTGTCGTCGCATGGCAATCACACCCGTGGCCTCTTTCATCCCCGGTCGGGAAAACCTCATTGCGGATTTTCTGTCTCGGGGCAGGTATCTTCCATCGGAATGGACGCTCCATCCGGAGGTATTTTGCCGCATTCGCAGTCGCCTAGGTCCACTGGAAGTGGATCTATTTGCGTCGGTGCTAAATCACCAGCTGCCGAAGTATTGCTCCCGTGTTCGCGATCAGGGAGCATGGGCTCTCGATGCTTTCTCCCTCAGCTGGGAGAACCTTCAGGGATTCGCCTTTCCTCCCTTCCATCTGATTCCGCGTGTCTTGCGGAAAATCAGGGAAGATCGGGCGCGGGTGCTCGTAATAGCTCCCTTTTGGCCCAGGAGGAATTGGTTTCCAGAACTTATGAGTCTCCTAAGGGCTCAACCGTTTGTTCTCCCGTTAAGAGCGGATCTGGTGTTGCAGCCCCTATCGGGGATTCTTCACCACAGTCCGGAGTCTCTTCATTTGACTGCTTGGCCCCTGTCAGGGAATCTGCAAGACAGTCGGGTCTCTCTGATAGAGCCGCGGACTTTTTAATGTCTAGTCGTAGGGTTTCTACTAGGGAGATTTACAATTCCCGTCTTTCGGTCTTTTTCCTTTGGTGCAAAGAGAGAAATCAAACCCCTTCTGAGGCTCCTATTGGTTCAATTGCGGATTTCTTAATCTCGTTATTTGACAAAGGGAGATCTATTTCTACTATCCGAGGCTACCGTTCGGCGATCGGGGCCATTCATTCGGGTTTTTCAGATGGTTCGGGGATTTCCAATTCCCCGCTTCTAAGTGGTTTGATTCGTTCGTTCTTTCTGAAAAGACCTTCTCTTTCTAAGTTAGTGCCGTCTTGGAGTCTGCCTAAGGTCCTGGAGGCCTTGGCGAAACCTCCTTTCGAACCGTTGGGTGAAGCTTCGCTTCATCATCTTACGGTTAAGACGCTCTTTTTGGTAGCTATTGCCTCTGGGCAGAGGCGCAGTACTCTTCATGCTCTCTGTCTTACTCCTGGTCATGTTCGCTGGGAGAGAAAAGGTGTTAGATTGATTCCTAGGGCTTCTTTCGTTGCCAAGAATCAGACAGCTGCCTCCGGTCCTGTTGAGATTTTTCTTTGTCCGCTTTCTAACTTTTCTTCGGTGCGTGAGGACAAAGTTTGGTGTCCTGTTAGGGCTCTCAAATGGTATATTGATAAGACTAAGTCTTATCGTAAGGATGATCAGTTGTTCCTGATCACTAGAGAGCTTTTTTCTCCTGCCTCTCTTGATTCCATCTCTAGATGGATCGTTGAAGCTATTAGGGCCGCTGACGCGCGTGAGTGGCGAAGGGGACAATAGGATTACGGGGGGTGCGCACAATATTGTGACTCATGTGTGATAATTCTCGAAGGGGTCCCGTAGTCAAGACTACAGGCATAATAGGTAGGTATATAGATTTATATAGTAAATAAGAAAATCAGTGCTGATTTTACAAATCTCTCTCATTTTTGATGCGGCAATGATTTGTACATGTATGTCTCCCTATATGTCCACTGTGCATGTTCATTAGAGACTGGTATCCATTCTTTTCTTCTTGATTCTTGTAGGTCAAGCGTATGCAGAGGAGCTTCATAAAGCACCAGACCTGTCTAGCTGGGGGTCACCAGTCTTACTGAAAGCCACTGTACCTCTGTCATCTAAGGAGGGTGAGTTGAGAAGAGAAATATTTATCAGAAATCTGGGGAGCGTTTCATCAAGCGTTTTGCCAGTGATTTTTACTGACAAATTTGCTCTCGGCCAATCAGATGCAAGGATTTCAGTAGCTTATAACAGTTGTAAGTAGAAATCACTGACAAAGCACTTGATGAAATGCTCCCCAGGGGAATGAACAGAATAGAGAAGGGGAGAACATAGCAAGAGAAAGAAAATGTCCAATTGTTTGGAAGTTAAGGAAATATTAGTCTGAGATGAAAATAACACAATTGGATTTTACAGAGGAGACAGAAAGAGATGAGAAGAAACAGAAAAGAACGTGATGAGAACATTGAAAGGAGATGAAAATATAAACTGAAGTGACTGAAGAAGTGGGAGAATGGTAAGGAGAAATGTACATTAGAAGTAAAGAAATGTATCCAAAAAAAAAAAGATAATGCCCTGATGCTGATGCCTATAAAAATTTATGATTTTAATTTCATTCTTATGCCACAATTAAAGCTTGAAGAATATCTTTGAAGGAATCCCTAGTGCATGTAACATTTCAGTTACAGTAGCATACAAACCCAAGTAGTAAGGGAAGAAACCAATATAAATTTATACATGCCTGTACATCGAAGGGCCTAAAAAAAGCCAGACTTGTTTGTTTTTTTCTTACCGTAAACATTGTATATTTGACCCCCTTTTTTCTCTCGTTCAATTGTAGAGAGTGAGTGCCAGTGGCCCGACACTGAGGCCAATACGAGGAGAAGGGAGTTCTGTGCCAAGGTGGAAGGCTATGGTAGTCTGTGTAGCTGTGAGGACCCAGCCCCCATTGAGATGCACCCTGAACAGGTAAAGAAAAAACAAATGATTTATTTTAATAATAGTTAATTCAATCAATTCAATTCAATTCAAGTTTCATTTATTGTCCAATTTGGAAATTCATTTCGCTCGCATACAGATATATGTACAATACAATACAATACATATAATACATGGTAGACATTTTTACAAGTAATTCACGTAAGAAAATAGAGAGTGTAGTAGTAATGGAGACTACAATATACGAGTTCAAAATGTGTGATATGATTTAAATTTTACACAAATATCATCAATTATAATCGATTTAACTAAATCCTGAATAAATACTAATCATGACATTATGAAGCTGCTAAAATTAAAAATGGAAAGGAGATGGGTTTGCAATGTCTAATAAGATTGGTTATATAAACGAATCGAGAAAGGAACAAACGAATTTAGGAAGCGCTGGGTGCGGCAATTCAAGGAACGAAATCTTTTCCCTGAACGCATGAGAATGTAACAATAATGAAGGGGGTGATTTGCATTGTCCAGAATAGTTCTAACCTGCTTTAAGATTCTTCTTTCACATAACCTATCCAAATCTCTGACTTCTCCCGTCAACTTTGCAGCTTGTTTAATGATAAAAGTTCAGATATTATCAATAGTTACAGTAGTTTGGCAAAATATCCTCATATTCTATTATTTCCTGTCCTTACAGATGTTCTATTTTTCTTTAAAGTGGATACAGTTTACATGTACAAGTAAAAAACCTTCATTTGGGAATATTTATGAACTAATAGGACCCCTGTTATTCATAATTTATGTGGATAGAGATTTTTGTACCCAGATCCCAAGTGTTTTTGCCTACTTTAGAAATATCCTCAAGTCTTTAAGATGGTAGCAGAGTATGGGGTGTAAAATCGGCATGTCCATCATATTTCTATTTTCTTTGTGCTATCTTTTTATGAAAGTAGATTCTAAATGGTTGTTACTTGTTTATAATTGAATTTTATGACTGATTGTTTTATCCACTCACAGCTCATCAATAACCGTGTCTTCAATGTGCCTGTTGTAGTAATAGCCAGTAATAGACCCAACTATCTCTACCGAATGCTCAGCAATCTACTATCAGCACATGGAGGTGAGTTTCAGCAATATTAAATATTATATTATTCTGTTTTTGTATGTATAGATGATTTTACTTAATACTAAACAATGTCTCTATACACTTCAGAAACTAGCACTTGTTATTTTTGTCATTTATGCATACATTATTGATAAACTTGAAAAAAAGATGTGAATACAATAAAAGTTAATGCAACGTATGTGTATATTCAATGTATATTACTTCTTTTAAAAAGCAACTGGTATTTCTGAGGTTTATTTTGCCAGAGTTTGATCATAAATGGAAGGTTTAATGCTTGAAAATTTTGCCTGGTTAATGTCTAAAATATATTTTGTTCTGCTTTATTTTTTTAGTCCTGTAACAAATCTTTCAATTTCGAATATTTGTTGAAGTCAACATTTGTACCCCCTGTAAAAGCTATCAGAAAATTGTAGTCTTTATTTCAATGAACTACATGTAATTGTCATTGTGATCTTAAGATAATAAAAATGTCCCCTGGGGAACACAATTTAAACCAAATTCTTGACCTTGAGATCCAAAAGCAACTGTGTTGTTTTCTTCCCCTTTAGTGAATCCTGAGATGATCGTTGTGTTTATTGATGGCTACTTTGAAGAACCTTTAGAGGTGGTCAAACTCTTTGGATTGAAGGGTATACAACACACCCCCTTAGGGGTCAAGAATGCCAGGATATCACAGCACTACAAGGCCAGCTTGACCGCTACATTCAATATGTTTCCCGTAAGTATCAGGAGTGGACGTTCGTTATCCCTATCTTCAGGAAAGTAGATAGTGTAGATGTACCAATGGACAAAGATGGTGTAGATATCTTTACTCTAGAGTAACAAATTCACATATTTCTTAATGTTTTATTGATAGTGCTAAATGATATGTCACCTCCACAAGCAGAAAGTACAAATATTTGTAGATACTGTGTAGTAATTGTGGTATTCCCACCCCACCATTCAATCTCCCCCACTCCACCCTACACCTATCATATTCTCAAGAAAATCACCCCTGTTTGTCAGTACAGTGTAGTGCACATGATATGCACTACACTCTGAAAAATCAAGAAAGTAATCAACAAATAGTACATATTGAGAAAGTTCAGTAAGAGCAGAGTTACCCATGAAAAAACTTTTAATATATTCATGGGAGTCTAAGATGCTGCCATAGAACCCCAATTTTTTTATATTGTCTGAAAAATAATGGGCAATGAGGCAACAGGAGCAGAGCCTTAAAGTGAGAAAGTTCAGTAAGAGCAGACGTGAAAACTTTTAATGAATTCTTAGGAGTCTACAATTCTGCCATAGAATCCTTATACTCTTATCTTTGCACTTTTTTTAGATGATTGTCTGAAAATAAGGAGGGTAAAGCTGCACGCATGATTAACTCCGAGACAGATTTTTTTTATAGGCGACAGAATAAGATACATGTGCATGCATGCATTTATTTCCATTCATTTTCTTGTTGTTGACTTTCAGAGAGCACAGTACGCCATAATCCTGGAAGAAGACTTAGATGTCTCTGAAGATTTCTTTAGGTAAGCTGACTCCTCTCGGAGATCGATCGTTGAGTAGAGGAGATTGGAGAGAGATTTAGAGGGAAGAGAGAGGGAAATGATAAAAAGGAAAGAAATGTATATGATCAATATATATATATATATGCAAAATGTATATGATGAGACATGATATAAGGAGGGAGAGAGAGAGAGCGAGCGAGCACCAAAAAAGGTGAAAATTGGAATATACAAAATTGTAGACAGAGAAAGAAATGATGCATATGCATGTATAGAGAATGATAGAAGTAGGGCGAGAGGGTAGAGAGAGGCACCGACAGAAAGACTGAAATAGAGACAGAGACAGACCAAATCAGACAGACATACAGACAGATAAAGAGACAGAGATATAGATATATGTAATGACAGATACAAGAGGAGACAGAGGAAGATAGATATCTTTGACAGTAGATTGTCTGTTAAGTGTAGAGAAAGAATGAACAGGTGGTGTAGAGAGGAACTAGGAGTGCATGAAGTCTGCCAAGTATGAGAGAGTATGATTTTAATTCATAAATTCTTCTGTCAAAAATATCCTTTTTAATATTTATTCATGATCAGTCTAAAATCTGGTTCAATAAATCCCGATCTTGATCTATTCTTCCCTCTCTGTTTTCCTTTCCAGTTACTTCAGCCAAACACTTCCCATCTTAGAGGAGGACAGTACAGTATTCTGTGTGTCTGCCTGGAATGACCAGGGCTATGAACACACCAGTAATGACCCCTCCCTGCTCTACCGGATAGAAACCATGCCTGGACTGGGCTGGATTCTCAGGAGAAGTCTCTATAAGAATGAGCTAGAACCAAAATGGCCTACTCCAGAAAAGGTAAATTAGATTATTCTTTTTGTCTTGTTGTAGTTTTCAAAAATCAATTTATTAATTTTTTTTTTTTAGTTAGAAAAGATGCATATATGGAATGATTCATGTACCGTGAAACCTTTGAAATACATGTATCAACAAAGAAAAAAAAATGATAAAGGGGAGCAAGAAAGAATCTTTATAGGCATGTTGACTGCATGTATCTTTCTGTGGGTTGTTGCTCATGCAGGTTGGACTCCATATATCCTATGTACTGGGATTAAAGGATAATCAGGATTTCATTTTGCATAAAGATCATTTGCATTTTTGTTCATTTGCATTTTTGTAAAACACCAGATTATATTTATCAAGAACACTGCGATTATCTAAGTTAAAGGGCTGGTCACAGTTGTCCGATAGCGATAACAATATTTTTCATTAAAGGTACACACTAGAGCTGCCCTACTATTAACAGACTCAAGCATACTCACGCATACTCACCATATAGTAGGGTGTTCCTTTAATTGAAACTCTCGTTATCATTATTGGACAAATGTGAGCAGCCCTTAATAGGATTATATGCTGTATTAGAATTCTGGGAATATCAGCCTGTCATTTCTTTATCCATGTTCAGTAGGATTTTAGTGGTGCTTCCTTATGTTATTCTGTTTTTCCTTGATTTATTCATAATATCCTTGTGTGTTGTTGTTTTGTTTTGTTTTGTTTGGTTTTTTTTGGGGGGGGGTATTTGTTTTAACATTAGTCTTTTCATTTTGAAACTGAAGAATGAAAGAAGGATTCAATTAATTATATACAGTCTGGAGATTATATTCATCATTAAAATTATTATACTTGTACTACATAAGCAGTGTAAGTAAATGTTTTTGTATTGTACTTGTACATTTATTTATTCGTCATTGTACCCAGGGCCTCCAAGTAAAATGTACAATAGTGTAGACCCTCTGAAGGATTTACCATGCTAAAACAAGACAAAAAAGATAATAAATAGTAATGTAAAAATAAGTAGAGGACCATAAGTCTGAACATCCTTTCCTTTCCATCTCATTTCCTCCTCAGCTATGGGACTGGGATATGTGGATGCGTTTACCTGAGAACATGCAAAGCAGAGAGTGCATCATACCAGATGTATCCAGGACGTATCACTTTGGTGCCAAAGGGGTTAACATGAATAGCTATTTCCAAGTGAGTTCAAGGTTTCTATCGTTGATGGCCCATGTTGCAATGTTAAAACTTTTGACTTGGATGTTTTTGTTTTTTTTTAAGCCATTTTGTTCATAAATAGTAAAAATGTCACCCATCAAAACATATGAGCTTCAGAGACTGTATTTATAAACTGCTTATGCTTCCACCATTTCTTATTGAGGTATAAAAGGTGGTACTCCAATAAAATTGAAGGTAAGGTCAATGGAAGTGCTACATGTAATTGATATTTTCTAAGGAACTATTTTGAACTGAATTACTTGTGCCTTACTGTTCAAAGATGACAGGATGCAAAAATGCATTCCCAGTTTTGAGGACACCATAGTTGCCACAGCAACAATGTCAACTAACAAACAATTTGACCACTAGGACACTTCAAAAATCCGAAAAATACCTCCAATTTCTCTCACTTTGAACATCTTTCCTATCAGGATCTTTATTTCAAGAAGCGAGCCTTCAACGCTGTACCTCATACCAAGCTGAAAGACATCGATAAGATGGGCCAGGAGGAGTACGAGACTGAGATGCATCGTCAGATCAGTCAAGCCAAGGTCCTCGACCACAGGTTATCACCGTGCGACGAGGCCTTCATCCCCGAGACGACCACCGGGGAGACCTATGTCATGTACATACGCATGTATAATGATAGAGATTTTGACACGTGGATGTCAACAGCTAAGGTGAGTTGAAGTGTTGATACCTACCGATGTTTTCTCTGTTATTACTTACTGGCCACAAAGAGTAATGACAAGAGTCACAATGATATAGGCAATACTGTAGTCGTTTTCATCATTAGAATATACATTTAGTCAAATTCCCAAAAGGTGTATTGTAATAGACCACTTTGCAAACTCATATAAATAATAATATAAAAGATTGATATAAAAGAAATGGAAATTGTGCTTTATATTAAGTCATGACCAAGGATCTCGGTTGTTTGTCATCCGTTGTTGAGTTGCTGAATACTCAAATTTGAGGGAACAGTTGTAGCAGTAGCTTTAGACAATCTTGCTGTTTCATCAAGAAATCTGACGAGTTTTGCATACACATCTTGGCAGTATCTCTGTCAATATCAGTAGTGGTAGATTTAGATGTTGATGCCCAAGCACTCGTTTCTTTTTAATAGCAAATACTTGTGATGATGAGGTTTGGATAACATCTGTACTTTCATTCCTTTTTCTCACCATCCCTGTGCTCCTGTCTGACCCTTCGCTTCAACTCTTTTCATTTCCAAGACTGATATGATAAGTTATTTGTCAAAGTTATATCAAAGTCATATGAATATGATATCAGTATCAACATATCTTCTTCTTCTTTTTCCCCTTCTCAGTGCTTCCATATATGGGACCTAGATGCCCGTGGTTTCCACAAAGCCATGTGGAGATTATTTATCAAGAAAAACCATGTATTCATCGTTGGAGTGCCTGCCTCGCCTTACTCGTAAGTTAAAGAGGACAGGAATTATTTATGGTATAAATTGATCACATTTTATTCTTCAAATTGGCAACCATATTTTTCGTTTAGCGTTACATGGTTCTAATAAGGTGTAATGTCGTTCAAAACAATATACATGGTTAGAAATTTCGTCAAAAATTTGAAAATATTACCAATTTTGGTTAAAAAAAATCAATGATTTTGAACCTCTCAATGTGTTGCCAATTTGAGGATTTTAAAGTTCATTCTCATTTTTACAATTCCTAGCATCAAACGCAATATGGTCATGCAACTAAAATGGACATACATGTAGTGTGTGAAGAATTTTTTGCTCCTTCTCCTCATGCATCTGGTATATCCTTTTTAGAGCTCTGAATCAAAAGTTCTTGTCTCAAAAGGGTTAAAGTCTGCACCACCTCAAACAAAATGAATGACTCCTGTATCTCTCATGGAGTATTGGGGCTAAAGCTTTGTGATGAATATTAATGTAGTGGATGAGGATTAGATATAATCCTGAAAGCATATTTTTCACATATAATTTTGAGAAAAAAAGCACAACTGGAGGATACCACATGGTACTGATACCCAATCATATCGGAAGAAATCTCATAACATTTCTTCTGATTAAGAGTCGGATATACATGTAGAGTTTTTAACACACTGTCAACTCTCAGCCAAAAATTAGTGTGTTTTTTTTTTTTTTTTTTTTTTTTGACAAAAGAGTGACTTCTAGCATTTTATTTTATGTATCACTCATTTGGACATCTTGAAAACCTACTTCTAGGAAGCCAATATTTTGATCTTCAAATTATGTAGAATGGATGAGAATATGAAAATTATTTTGTGAAGAATTTGTAGTGAGGAACTATGTGAAAGTACATGTATAATAGAGTTTCATTTATATTTTTGTGGGGAATTTTAATAATCACTTTTTTTTCTTTTCCTTCATTCATATTTTCTGTAGAAAATACAAGCCAACAGATGTAGAACCAATCTTTATTGAACAAAAGAAGGAAGGAAAGACATGACGACCGTTGATGGAGAGAACGTAGAACTTTTAAGTCTCCACTCTACCGTCATTCCATCCACTGCGAAGGCGATATTACCACCTACACAGACAAGGAGAGAAAGAAATGTGAAGAACAAGAGAGAGAGGGAGAGAGAGAGAGAGAGAGAGAGAGAGAGAGAGAGGAAAAAAAGAGGGAGAGAGAAGAGAGAGAATGAGTGAGACAGAGTGATAGAGAAAGCAAGAGACAGATTTTTTAAAGAAATAGTGAGAGTAAGACAGAGATGCAGAGAATGAGAGAAAAGGCAAGGAAAAAAGTGAAGGAAAGGGAGGGGAAAAGAGACAGGAGATATAGAGAGAGAGTGGGAAGGTTGGAAGAGTGACATAGCAAGATGGGAAAACCAGACAAAATACATCAAATTATCTTGGTAATATGGTGCAAATTTGTTTACAATGTAGAAAAGTACTAGCGTGAAATGAAGAGCGTGATGGCGAGAGAGAGAGAGAGAGAGAGAGAGAGAGAGAGAGAGAGAAAGGAAATAGCGTGTAAGATTTTGAAATTTGCGACAGAAGCAAGTCGTTATATAGACGTTTGATTAGTATCCATATAGTAGGGTAACGAAGAGTAAGACCCGGAGAGACACGCACACATACAGAGAAAGGCTGGATTGATAGAAGTACATGTACATGTCAAGAATGAATGTGTGTGAGAGAGAGATTGAAACACACTTTGAATCACGATAGTTCACTGGATGTATTTATAAAGAATACCAGTACACAAATAAACTGCTACTTGTAATTCACACGATGCCTTGGATTATACACTTATGTATAATACACAAATATATGTTATGTCACAAACATTTTTATTGTATCGTCATAAAATATGTCAATGTACATGTATGTTGCAAAATGTGTGAGTATTATGGAGGTACGGAAAATTAAAGCAGGTTCTAGGGTTATTATAAAAACCGAGATGAGTTTTACCCATGTGCGCACAACCCCACAGCAGAGTCTATTTGTTACATTTCATGTATACATGTATGTTAGTGAATGTTACAACCAATTATAGTTATGAAATTATTAATGAAACAATGGTATTGTTCAATATTGGCATCATCTTATCCAGTTTTTTTTGCACCAATTTGGAAGGAATTATGACAAAATGGTCTAGTGACACCATTGCATCAAAGACAACTTCACTATCCTACCATGGCCCCATGTCATCAAACTCGTTATCAGTGACAAGTTACAATAATTGTTATAAGCTACGGTACTGAAATCATAGAATCTGATTGGCTGAGAGCGAATTGGTCATAGAAATGCAGCAGTTGTTATTGATAACAAGTTGTATGAAACAGGGTCCAGGAGTAAGATTTCTGCTCTGACTTGATAGATACATACATGTATATGTATGCTGATTGGTTGATCGTATCTAAAGTTAATGCAGAATCTGATTTTGCATGGTTTTGTTTTCAGTACCAACAAAAATTCAACAAAAAATCATTTAAAAAATTGTTGTTAGATTCAAATTTAGAGCGATGTGAAATAACATTTGAATCTTTGGAATCTTGAAATGAAAATCAGTCTTGGTTACCACGAGACTTTAAAAAAACGATTTAAGACTTTTGTATAATTTACTGCATGTATGAATATACATTATAGCGAATGCAATGATGGGATTGATCTGAATATTTTGTAAATTTAATATTATGACTAATGACCAGTACTTGAAAATTAAGCAGTACCAAAACCTTGGCAGTACAAATCCATTTTGTTGTCCAAGATGGAAATAACCATGCTTACCTATTTATACGTGTATGTTCATGTAGGTAATGTGGAGTTCTGGTACAAATTTACTTCTTTTCTTTTTTTAAGAATCTGTCAAGAAATTTTTAGTATTATGTGGTAACTAATAATTCTATTAATTACAGGTTTGTTGAAATTGTGAACAGTATTACAAAAACGTGATTGCATATGCTGAGGAGTCCCTACACAGATATGCACACATGGGTGTACTTGAAGTAGTGTCATTCACCTCTGCCTATTTCTTGGCTATTTCACATTTCTGTCAAATGCGATAGTAGGATATCAGTTGTTTGTAGTTTCAGGGCAATTTTTATTTCACTTTTTGTTTAAAATGTAACCAGAACTCAAGATTACCTTATGAGGGTAAATTTGTTGTAATTTCTTGTGTGTGTGAGAAAGAAACGTTGAAGACTTGCATTTGTTGTTCTATACATACACATGTACGTACCTTTGAAGTCATGTGCTTTGTTGTATTTAATGATATGTACATGTGTTGGTAAAATGCAAGATCAAATTAGACTTTTAGAAAACTCTGGAGGTCATCATTTAATTGCAGGAAGAAATATGGAGGGAATTTGTAGAAGTGGAATCGCATTTGTGTGGATATTACGAGCCTGGTGCTCAAATGGTGCTAACCCTATGCAAATGTGTCGCAGATTTTAACAAAATTAATTTGGCATGCCATCTTTGTCCAGTAACCTTAGCTTGCAGGCTTTGCTTTGGGATAAAGGATATTAGTGGTGAATCTCAATATATTAATAATAGAAATAATGATTACCGGTATTAAAACTGAAAAGTAAATTAATAGATATGATCAAGGTCCTATTGCAATGTTTATGCAAGGATCATACAGCAATGTAGTGAATTCGTTTATCATATTCTGTTAATTTTTTTTTATCAGACTGCTGCTTTTTTCGATATGTTAAAATGGGTAAGTTTTCCCGCTTTTTGCGTACTATTGTATTCATTCAAGATAATTTGTTTTGATTTTAGTTCTACATGTAGATTATTGTTCAGTTTTGTATGTTGCTCAGTTTGTTTTAAGTGTCGCTTTTATTTGTGTTCCTTTAAGGAAATTTGTGGAAGTTTTGTAGGTTAAAAAGAAAAACCTTGCTACCTCTGTAATGATAGAAGTTAAAATTTTAATTTGGCAGGCCATCTTGATTTCAAGTGTCCTTTTATGTTAGGAATATTTCTTTTATTTGTAAAGCATCTCAAGATGAGGATAATTATTGGTAAACACCATCTCAAATCCTTTATTTCTGTCGGTAAATATTGGATAGCAGAATGAATCTCGTCTTTCTTATTTAAAGGGGAAGGTCACTCTGACATCAAGTTGATATTACTAAATGCAGAATAATCAGAAAGTGACATGAACAGTGGAACCCCGTTTATAACAAACTCCTTGGGACGAAACCTTGTTATATCAGTTATAAAAAAACAATAGAATATAAAGAAGCGGGACCCGCAAATTAATGAGAAATTGTTATAGCAGTGTTCTTTATAACAGGTTTTGATTGTATAGGTTATGAAGATCCAAACACAAAATTGTAACTTACATGTACAGTAGCTATATTTGTGGGAGGAATTCGTCATTTGTTTTATAGGGATTTTTTCTCAAATATCCCAGTTAAAAAAAAAAGGAGAAAATAAAAGTATATTAAATCTTTTTTACCCAGCAAGTTGAGATAAGCTGCAAAAGAGAGTCGTAGATTTGCCAATCTTCAAGAATGTAAATTTAAAATTGTTTCATTTTTAATTCTTTAATTTTTTCAACTTTCCCAGACCCATTTCTCTCATGTTTTTTTCTTTATTGAAATCGGCTTGATGTTAGAGTGGACTTCCCTTTCAAGTACTGTTAACCATTTGCAAGACCAAGAAGGTTCAAACAGATGGAGTCATAACACACAGCTTTCCTTTGAAGCGAGCTTCGATGCCGCCACAACAAACGTGACAAGTATGCGCTCTCCCCGAAAACATTGGTCTTCCAAACAAGGAAACAAATCAAATTCCGTTTTTTTTCATAACCATGGATAAGTACAATGGTGGACATTATGTTATAATAATTAATTTTCGCATACCCAAATGATATAACAAGGTTCAAGCGAACATATCTAGTGCCAATATATACCAGAACTGCGATTACAATTTCTTGATTGGCCACGTGTGCCCACTACTTTGGTTGGCTATATTTCCTAGAGTCATCTTTCACAATGTCAGTATATGAACTTTAATAATCGGAATTAAGCGGAAAGGTGTTAAAATTGCCCTAAAGATTTGTGACACTTTCAAGGCTATATCTCAAAAAATTGTTCATCCTGAGGCAGGGGAATTTCAGAATGAAATCAAAATTATTTACATTTACGATGTAAACATTCAAATGTCAAAAACATTTCTAAATCTTTCCCGTTTACTTTGGCGGCATCCAGACACAGACATCAAAGAATCAAGGCAGTTTATTAATTCAATTGTACATCCTTTATAATCTGCCAGATGTCTGCATTAATTATCGTAAGTCGAGACTTCATCTGTTTGAACCTCCTTGGTAAGACATATCTTTGCAGCATATATTGTAGTCTTAATGTTTTTATTTCTCTTTAGAATTCCACTGTACAGATTTTTAAAAATTATTGCCTTTACAATGAGTATTTATTTTTCCTGGCTCAAAAGCTCTGGGTTAATTAAGCAAGGTATATATTTCTTTTTTTTTTCTTCTAAAAATTATGTACGGGACTTTTAAGTCAATTGTAGAGGTTCATGTTTTATGATAGTACATGTATGCCATTCTTATGATGCTCTTGTTGATTAAGGTTTACAAAAAACACTATTTTTGAGGTTCTGAGTTTGTATATTCGATGTTGATTTCTTTTCTTGGAAATATTTTACGCTTTGTAAGAAAACCATTTAGTATAATTTGTGTATGATGGAAGAAAAAGTTATTTCAATGTATATATTTTTCTTGCTCATTTTTGTATTATGCTTGGAGGAAGAATAAGAAAAAAAATCACACTTCACACTTAAACATGACTATCGAGTCTTTATTTATGTATTGAA
The DNA here is from genome assembly GCA_025617745.1 of Heliocidaris erythrogramma. Classification (NCBI taxonomy): domain Eukaryota; kingdom Metazoa; phylum Echinodermata; class Echinoidea; order Camarodonta; family Echinometridae; genus Heliocidaris; species Heliocidaris erythrogramma. The sequence goes on from CM046859.1 coordinate 19,346,311, forward strand.
AGAGAAGGCAGAAGTTCTGGGAAAGGTGAAAAATAATTTGAGCTTTCTCATTCCTTTCATGTCATTTTGCAAGGACATTATAGTAATGTCCCCTGAAAAGAATTGCCCTTCAAATGCTCTCATATTCAAAATATGATGAGAAATACCCTTGTTCGGGCCAAACATGTAAGCAGTGCCATATACATGTACCCATTTCTGTGTGCAGTGCATGTGCTTTTCAGCGAGATTGTGTCAATTTCTTATCATTTTGACAATTCCAAAACATCACATTATACACCAATTCTTATGTATACCGGTACATGATCAAGCTTTCCCAAAGACCACTTCGGTAATGTCAGGTTGTTCTTGACAACCTGAAAGCTTGCAGGAGGCATAGCAACAAGTAATGTATGCAAACTGGATTCCAAGCATTGAGGCTCATTTATAAAAAGCAGGTTAACCGTATATAGCTCACTAGGTGCTCAGAGAAGAAATGGGCATAAATTTGAATACATTACAGAACCGGTCTATTGCTTTCATAATGTTAATCACATGACCAGAACTCAATTTAATCTTTATGTATACACTATGAACATGGCGAACAAAGAAGCGGATAAAATATACAGCTCCTCATTGTACCTTCCACACTTGCTCTGGTAGACAATAGAACGTCCCTTCATTGCTATTATGTAAAAATATGTATAACAGGTGTCACATGCACATTCACCTGTTCTACTTATTTTACATAATAGCAATGAAGGGATGTTCTTTTATCTACCAGAACAATTATGGAGGGTACAATGAGGAGCTGTATATTTTGTCAACTCTCTCTTGTCATCGTGTTCATAGTGATAGTTCAATAAAGGTAAGGGGAAAAGTTTTGCTGCAGAAGACTTGTCTTGTTATGAAATTTGTAAAAGTTTCTGGATTTACAACAAAAAAATAATACAAAAATATTGTTTTCATCTAAAACAACAACTGAAACCCACGCATGTAATAAAAAATACTGACATATACATTGTACATTTTTTTAAAAAGTACAATTGAAATATCAATTAGGAAAGATTCATAAATTAGAATGTACATCATTAAATTAGCCCACATGTGGAAAATCTAAATTATCACAAATATGCTACCACGTCCATAGTGTTTAGATTCCCCTTCAGTATCTATTCAACAATTGAATGTCCCTGCAGTTGTCCAATGAATGAGCCCTAACCCGGAAAAAGTTTCTGCCACAGAGGGGCCTGTCTTGTCAGCCAGGTAGGCATCCATTTTTGTTGCCTTTCAAAATGCTCACCTTTGTGTTTACTTCTACATGTATATTAAAATTTATGAGCATTTTAATCTTGAAGCCCATAGGATTTGATCATATTCATATCACTTGAAAAACTTCACGTTTATAAAATTCATTAGTTTCTCAAAGAAAGTCTGTTTCATTTTGATACTGCACACACTTTGATGTTTTCAATAAAATATATAACAACCCTTAAAATACTTGTAATGAGGTGGACATTGCATATAAAATTATTACTTTGTTGATCCTTATTAATACCAAAAATATTTACACAAAATAGAATATATTAATGTACCTCACAGTACAGGCTATGAACCATCATTAATACTGGTACACAGCCATCCTGATAAAACAATGAAATTTCTATCAAATGAGAAAGTAAAATTACAAAAATGCATTATATTTCATACATGTTAAAAACAAGTGCACTTAAAATGTGAAAAGTAAAAGTGTACATAACTATCAGCACAACTCGTCGGCCTGTACAAGAAATCATATGGAACAATTTATTTTATCCCTGACTGCACTGGGCTATTTAGTGCTCATCCAGACTCTGCATGGGTGTAGAGGGAGAGGTCTCTCACCCAGTGTCAGGATACCACCCCCCCCTTCATCATACATTCATCATATATGTATGGTAACAATATGGTCATTGGTCAATGCATCACCCTCAGATGTACAGGTATGTCCAACAGAAGTTCCAGAACATAAAAATACTAACTGAAAAACAAAGTCTAACTCCAAGCATATATGGGGTATGAAATATCAATATGCATAATACTACACGTGGCATGTAAAATATGATTAGAAATCTTCGAAATAGAGTTGTGGGACTCAATTCTCATTTGCATAATATTACTTAAAATTCTCATCCTTATTTACATAATTATGTACACTTGCACACACTCATATACATGTATTAATGTCTTTCATGTAAATATATTAGAGACAAATGTTCTTTAATTAAATAAAATACTGTACCTTAGAAGAAACATGCAATAGCCATAAACCCTGCAACTACAGTGTACGATGCATTTCCCAGTGAACAACAATTATTAAATTACTGTCCCAACTTTCACAATCTCTTATCACCATATAAAAAAGCCTCTATGAAGTTTGATTTCATTAGGTGAAATGTCTGGCTAGAAGTAAAAACTAAACACAAGTTGTAAAATACATTTCTTCACTGGTACAATTACCTAAAAATTATTGCCCGTATCTGCTAAAATTGAAAGCCGAGATTGGGTCTAAATTAGTGTTTTGGCAAAGGAAGTTAGAGAGAAGTCTAAGTTTTCCTTTTGTTAATCATGACTCAAGACTGAGCGTCGGCTTTGACTGAATTAGTAAAATACCATCCCCAGTGTTTATGTACCTACATAACCGTGTGGTTTAATGACTGAAAATCTGATCACCTCTTCATCACAATACATGAATGACCCAACTTTAGATGAATCCCTTAATCCCAGAGTCGGTCCAAAAAAGTGTATTAGGGCAAATTTCATGAAAATTTGAAAAGCATCTATTTTTGATAAAAATTACAAGGGGTTAATTTTTGGACAAAAATCAATCATTTTCAAAAGGGCCTTTTTTCAATTGAAAAAGATAGATACATAGATACATGCATGGAGAGTTCTGATTAAATCAGACTTATAACATTGTAGATCGATTCGGTGGTAGTGCTAGGTTGATAAAACCAGATCTAGAGATGGACCATCCAACCTGGTTAATGCTTTACTGATCACCTTGTAAGTCCATTCAGTTCATCAGCTGACCAGGCCTAAATATGGACAGTGCTGTATGGATCACACATCTTTCTGTAGGTCCATTCAGCAGTAGTTCTAGAGTTGACAAACCAGGACTATGTAACGTACTGCCTGGACCATGCGTTACCGATTCCCTTGTTAGTTCATTCAGTGTAGTTCTATCACTGACAGACTAGGTCTAGAATTTGATGGTCCTGCCTGGATCATACCTTTATAATATTGTTGTAAGTCCATACATTCACTGACATGTCAAACCTAGGATGTTTCAGCTTGGATAATGCCTTTATAATCTTGTTTTAGTCCAATCAGTGTTGATCCCACCGCTGAAAGACCAGGTCTAGGTATGGACAGTCTTGCCCGGATCACGATTTAGTAATCCCGTTCTCCACGCCGCCTTTCTGAGATGTCTGGTCTGGTTTAGATGGTTGCTTCTCAACGAATGTGAAGTAAGAATAAACTATACTTCCAAACACACTGCAAAATATAGAAGTAAAATAATTCATATTTTGGGACAATGTAATATTTATATAATATTGAACGGCCTTGAGTGGGATACAAGGATATATAGCACAAGCTATAAGCATATTTCACGAGTCGGCACGACGAGTGAAATATTTTCAAAGCCAGTGCGATATACCCTTGTGTCCCACGAAAGAAAAGCCATTCAATACTATTATTATTACCTATATCATGTATATGCCTATCTTGTAGCAACTACAAACACGTCTGTTTGCCTGTCAGTCCCTCGATCTGATTTCAGGTTATTCATACAGGTATGTAATCTGGGCAAAGCAATTGTGACGTAAATTGTTACTGCGCGTATCCATTGTTTAAGCCTTACTGCGCGCATGCACTTTTGATAAAAGTGCACTGACCAGGCAAAATACGGTGTAATAATGCACCGCAAGTTTAGTACAGTAACCTATGGAGAATTTGGTGTTGCATTGAATATACCGTGATATTGCACGCGCAAATCAAGTGGACAAAAATATGCGTTTTTAATGCGCCGCTAAAATGCCTTATATAGGTAATAATGCGAATACCCTGTAACAAAGCAACACAATGAACTGATGATATTAAAATTAAATTTTAAAAATGCCATATCTAAAGAAAGGCAAATTGCATGTATACCTGAATAGATGACAGGTTTAAAGTCACATAATCTTGGGTTCTCATGAGGAATTTGACACCATTCGGGTGTTCACCCAATAACTGGTGTTGTCAACCACCCGTAGTGGAATAGTTTTATGACCAACAGGCCTTGAGTAATGCTCTGCATTTTCCACCCATCGCCCCATATGGTAAAGTCATTATCTCACTCGAAGACTCTCTGAATGACCAGGCGGTATTTCTTGGCTGGACAGCGGGTTTGCTGTGTCCCAGACTTGTACACCCATTAATATTTGCAGTGCATTTCACCAGGTCTGGTGTCAGCGAATTATGACCTACTGCACACGGAAAATGCCTACCTTATGCCTTTGAATGAAGGTCGGTTGATTCCCAAATGTGTTTTTTTCTTGTTCAGAAAGTATGTGGGAAGAGACCAAACATGCAGGCCTTGAATTAGTATAACTAGGTGCCACTTTTCTGTCATGCCCTGTTCACTACCAACAATACTCCACTCAAAAAATTGCGAGGGCATTTTACTAAGCCATGACCTAAAACTGATGACACCGAAGGCGTGGAGTATATCTACTGTCAAGACTCTCTGTGACTAAGCTCTTACCTAATGTTAAGTCCAATGAAGTTTGTCCAACTGAAAATGTAGTCCCCTCCGATAAACATCCCCGCATACGTCACACACAAATTCTGGCACAAGAAACAAGGAAAACCAACATATCGGATTATCAAATATTGTTGTAATACAATTTTGCATTAATTCATGCATGTATTTCTTTTACATCCAGGTTTTTGTTAACAATTTTCTCTATATTCTAAATGTTGTATATACTAAAGATTTGAATAACAATAGACCCATTGTTTCATAAAATGAGTGATTACTGTACAAACATGTTTTTATAAGAATAAATTCAGCTAAAATTGAGCTGAAGCTACATCAAATTGAATCCATGAATGAGCCAGTAAGAATGATACTGGTTTCAGCTGTACATGTATAGGGGTGTTTCCTGAACAACTAATGCGAGTATGATTGTGCTTGATCACACTGTACCTTGCCCGTGATAGCAGGTTTTCTGCAGTTGAATTAGGACCCTAGGTAAATATTAAAAAATCTCTCATTGACAAAAATTTATTAATCTTGATACCAGTAATTGTATCCCCCGGCAGAATGCCGGAGGATACTTTGGATTCAGCAGCGTTTCGCCGCCGCCGCCGCCGCCGCCGCCGCCGCGTCACATTCTTGTGTGCGCTCTAGCGGTCACATTTCTCGACGAATTTTTTTCAGACTTCCTGTGGACGTGTATCTTGGTAAAATCTGGACCCCTATAGTTTCTGGTGATGCTGCCCCCAGTGTTCCGTCTTTTATAGGGTAAAAGGCCATATTTTTGGGGATAGTTTGTGTGCGCTCTAGCGGTCACATTTCTCAACGGATTTTGTTCAAATTTTGTATGAAGGTGTCTCTTGGTAAAATCTGGAACCCTATAGATTTTGGTCATGCTGCCCCCAGTGTTCCGTCTTTTATAGGGTCAAAGGTCATATTTTGATAGATGTCTTGTGTGTACTCTTGTGTGCGCTCTGGCGGTCACATTTCTCAACGGATTTCGTTCAAATTTTGCATGAAGGTGTCTCTTGGTGTAATTTAAAAACCTATAGTGTTTGGTGATGCTGCCACCAGTGTTCCGTCTTTTATAGGGTCAAAGGTCATACTTCAGGGCATGGCGTGAGTGCACTCTGCAGGCCACATTTCTCAACGGATTTTGTTCAAATTTTGGATGGAGATGTATCTTGGTATAATCGACACATGTTTAATTTTTGGTGATGCTGCCCTCGTTGTTCCGTCCTTTATAGGGTCAAAGGTCATTTTTCCATTTCTTGCACTCTTACTTCTGCATTTCTCAACGGATTTCGTTCAAATTTTGCATGAAGGTGTCCCTTGGTGTAATCTAAAAATCTGTACTTTTTGGTGATGCTGCCACCAGTGTCCCGTCTTTTATAGGGTCAAAGGTCATACTTCAAGGGATGGCGTGAGTTCACTCTGCAGGCCACATTTCTTGATGGATTTCTTTCAAATTTTGTATGGAGATGTATCTTGGTATAATCTACACATCTTTACTGTTTGGTGATGCTGCCCTCATTGTTCCGTCCTTTATAGGGTCAAAGGTCATTTTTCCATTTCTTGCACTCTTACTTCTGCATTTCTTGACGATTTCGTTCAAATTTCGCATGAAGGTGTCTCTTGGGGTAATCTAAAAACCTATAGTTTTTGGTGATGCTGCCACCAGTGTTCCGTCTTTTATAGGGTCAAAGGTCATACTTCAGGGCATGGCGTGAGTGCACTCTGCACGCCACATTTCTTGATGGATTTCTTTCAAATTTTGTATGGAGATGTATCTTGGTATAATCTACACATCTTTACTGTTTGGTGATGCTGCCCTCATTGTTCCGTCCTTTATAGGGTCAAAGGTCATTTGTCCCTTTTGTGCACTCTTACTTCTGCATTTCTTGACGGATTTCATTCAAATTTTGTATGGAGATGTATCTTGGTATAATCTACACATATTTAATTTTTGGTGATGCTGCCCTCATTGTTCCATCCTTTATAGGGTCAAAGGTCATTTTTCCATTTCTTGCACTCTTCTGCATTTCTTGACGGATTTCGTTCAAATTTTGCATGATGGTGTCTCTTGGTGTAATCTAAAAACCTATAGTATTTGGTGATGCTGCCACCAGTGTTCCGTCTTTTATAGGGTCAAAGGTCATACTTCAGGGCATGGCGTGAGTGCACTCTGCAGGCCACATTTCTTGATGGATTTCTTTCAAATTTTGTATGGAGATGTATCTTGGTATAATCTACACATCTTTACTGTTTGGTGATGCTGCCCTCATTGTTCCGTCCTTTATAAGGTCTCTCAACACATTTCTTTCAAATTTTATATGAAGATGTGTCTTAGTGAAACCTACACATCTAATTTCTACACCATCCTTTTGTTTGAGGGAGGGGATGGGGGAGGGTCTTTGTCCCTCCTTCAAATCGCTGCCAGTGCCGGGGGATACATTTAGCATTGCGCGGCCCCAGCAATGCACATTTCTAGTTTAATTTAGAGTGGTACTGTGAGTACACATCATGATCGAGTATAAAAACAAAACAAAAAATAGTGGTATTGAACATCTTAGATCAATGCACGGGATTCGGCATCCCTAACAAATGATAAAAATAGTTTAATCAAACAAAGAAGTGCATACAGACGACTATCTATGATACATGTTACTTACTTCAAACTGAGAAAAGCTACATCTAAAGGAGCAAGGAAAAATTCAACATGTGTATAGAATATCTAAGAAGTATTGGTTTGAATTACCTTGAGGCAGCCTACAATGGTTGTAGTCAATGCAGAGTTGAGACTTGTACACATCACTATGGAATACATCAACACAAACCTTGTGGGAGTGAAGAAAATAGAAGTGAGAACTGGTGGATATTAGTACTGCTTCCATGATATTATAAGTATCCTGAATATAGCATACACGCATGACACAATTATTGATATTACATGTATTGATATACACAGTGGTGTAGATACAGCAATATGGTACAGATATTCACATGACCACCTTAAAAGTTTTTTACCTGCCTAAAATAGTTGTCCAATTTACAAAACATCAATTAGACCCTAAATATCATCCTAAAAGCAGTGTACCTTTAATTTGAACACTCTTTGCTAATCAAAAGGAGTGAAAAAGATTTAGAATCAATGATTTGTTTATGAGTTGGAATATATACCTCCACTTGACTATTCTTGAAGGTCTGAACAGCTAATAAAGTCGACAAAAATATAATTCTCTCAAAAATTATTACTGGCTACATTTATAAGGCTACAAAGCAGCAATATTCAAGTAACATAGCATTCTTCACTTTAAAACATTGTAAACTTTCTTCCCCTTGATTACTTTTTAACCCGACACAAGTACTGAATGATGTCAAATCATGGAATCATTACTACCACTGCCAGTAATTCATTTCATCCCTATCACATATATATTTTGAAATATGATATAACTTACCCCATCACACAGGAGAGGAAGAACAGAAGACTAAATGTGGTATCTTTCCATTGCTGGAACTCCATGGCCCTTTCAAGGTCCCCTGTAAAGTAAGACACACCCAGGGTAGGGAGGATCATGAAGATAGCATTGTAGTAGAGAATACCATACTTTCCCAGCTCCTGAAAAGTTCATGTGGTGAAAAGAAGACAAGGTGAATTATTTCTTTAATCATCTTCACAAATTTAAGGATATTTAAGGATACAACAAATATGTACCATACTCCTAGCCCATCATCAGGAAATGCAGCGAGAATAACACAAGAAGTATTATTTTTTTTATCGTCCTAAGAATCATTGCAGTGCCTTTGAGAATGCCATACTATTCCAGTTAGTGTGGAAGAAACATAGTGAAAAGAAAGAAAAAACTGTCCTCTTGTCATCTCACGACTAATGCCTGCATTAAAGGATACCATACTGTCCATGGAAATGGAAGGAAATATTCAGTGGAATAAGACTAAAAAATACAGAAAATAAAGAATATATTACTTCAAATAATGTAATCCTAAAACCTTGAGTTACCATAAGCCAGCTGTACATTAACAAATATTTTTTGAGAATGGAAGATAACAAATTTCAGAGGAACGTTCAAGCTAAGATGCACCAAGTATCATTGCGTGACTTTAAAGTACATGTAAAGTGAGGACAGTTTTGGGAGAATTCTGGAGAAGTTCCCTCCACCCTATCTGCCATTCCTCAACTCCACAGAGATGGCACATACAGCATTCACAGCAGCCATCAAGAAAAAACTGGTACAAGAAGAGTGGTTTAACTAGAGTGGCACAAACATGTGGGGGACAGGCAGGCAGCTCAGCAAGCAAGAATAAACCGTGGAGATGCGACCTTACACCAAGAAGTAGTTCAACAGAACTTGTACAAGATGACACAAAAGAGTCATCACACAAAAAGGGGTCATGGCTTGACAACATGGACGACAAATTAAAGGGATTCGGTAACTTTGTGGAGGCTTGATTTAATAAATTGTTGAATTTTGATATCTGTCTTGTATAATGATGTTCAGAAGGATAAATGAATAGCCAGGCATAGAAAGGCTTTCAAATATATAATGCTATTATTAAGATAGCTTTGACTGAATACTCCCATTTACAAAAGCGTATGGCCATACGCTTCAGTCTAACAGTGAGTCTATGGGAGAAAATGAGTCTGGCACTTCCAGTCACTTGCATATGTTTACTTTTGTGAAGCACATGATGATTTTGAAGTGCTTTTTTTCCCCCCTGGGCTTCATTTTTACACCATATTACATACACTGATAGCATGTAAGGCCAGGCAGCTCAGATTTTATCAAGCCTCTACAAAGTTACCGAATTACTTTAATTTCTAAGATCTAAAATCCATGTAACACAATAATCGTAAAGATACTGGGCGAAGACACCATTTTTCTTATAAACCATTTACCAGTTTTCAAATTTCTTCTTTTGTAATTTATCACCAGTAAAATGTCTTACCTTAGAATTGAGTTTCTTCTTCATGACCACGCCATTAGCTGCCGTGAAGACATCGTTGGTTAGAATAAAGAAATACCCTAATGCATCAAAGGTCAGGTCATCGCTACGAGGCAAAAATTAATAAACAGATCAATAGAAAAACAGAAAATCATCCCCCAGCATTATATTACATATTGATTTTTCAGCAATAATAGACAGTGGAGGGGACCCACATACATGTATTTCACGGTAGAGCTCGAGGGTTGAGATGAAGTCTCAACTATATATGGTGCTCTTCAGTAAAACTTAAGAATTTGCCTGATTTCAATCTATAAACAATTAGTGAATAAAGTGCACTATATGACAGGCAAGTAAACCTTTGTATGTTTTATTGCATCTGTATACATCCTTCACCCAAAATCATATCACACAAGAGAGGCTGAGAGAGAGCAAGAGAGAGAGAGAGCAAGAGAGAGAGAGAGAGAGAGAGCAAGAGAGAGAGCAAGAGAGAGAGAGAGAGAGAGAGAGAGCAAGAGAGAGAGCAAGAGAGAGAGCAAGAGAGAGAGAGAGCAAGAGAGAGAGCAAGAGAGAGAGCAAGAAAGAGAGCGAGAGAGAGAGAGAGAGAGAGAGAGAGAGAGAAATAGTTAAGTATATCCTTACCTTGCAGCAACGATAGCACCAATAATCATAGAGACAACTACCACCTGGACCTTCGTTGAAGCTCTTACACTGAGACATTAAACACAAGAGGGACACAAAGAAGAGCAGCAGATATTAAAACTAATTTATAAGTATTAACTACAAATGTAATACTTAACAATGTATCTGTACATTTATCAATAATCTTCCCATATGTACATGTATGACACCGTTATTTCTAAACAACGATCATTGACAAGTCTTTTAATCACTTCAAAGCAATTATGCAAATTTTAAGAGTAAAATATTATCAAAGTAATCTGACAGATAGGTGCAGCTAATGAGATTCCTATTACAATAACAGACATTTGATGATCGTAATCTTTGCAAAATGCAAATATTAATAACATTCTTTCTGTCCAAATTCCCACAAACTGATATTTTCCCCCCACTTTCATTTGAGGCAAAAAGTATAATAAAGCGAAGCTCAAATTCAAAGCATTCATTTCTAGTATTAAAATTGCTGCAGCTTGCTGGTGCAAAAAACATAAATATTGCAGGCATTCAGAAAGTTGATGGTAACTTACCCTAATATTAAGAATTCTGCAATCATAGTGAAGAGTATAGAAAATCTCCTCAGCACTGTAAACATTGGAAGACTGAGAAGGAATAAAAACAAAAGAGACTCAAACTCTTGATTGTTTATATTTCATGCTGATAATCATTTAGACTTGGTTAATCACAGTATTAAAAGTTGTATGGCATACATTAAATACAATAGACAAAGGTGAATTAGAAATAAAGTTCATGATGAAAGGCACTTGTCCTAATGTTTACCTTACGTTTCAGGGAAATAAAAGTGAAATTTAGTCTAGTATTTGGACAAACATCAAAAGGTCAAGTACAAAAACGTAATTTACAGATAAACACCTCTGAATGGTACATGTAGCACACGATTTCTGTCAGTGTTGCTGAAAACACCATTTCGCCTGTTGATAGCCAGAAGGGCGTTAACTCTGTGTAAAAGTATATGAGTTATCGCCCTTCTGGCTCTCAAGAGACGATTTGTGTTCTAAAGATCAAACATGATAACATCATCATTTGCAGGACAGCAACATGCCCACCCCCCTCATGAACGGTGTTAATGTATAACTCCTCTACTCTAAAACAATTAGTCTATCAGCAAACTTCTGAAATGCAAAACAAAACAGGGCTCTGCATCGTCCAACTTTTTTATATAACGATTCAGTGCATGATCTTTTTCTTGCTGTTTCACAGTAAAACACATTCAATAACACTCCCATGGAAAAAAAAAATGAAATCATACTTTTATTTTTTTTTAATATTGGGTAATAAGGACATAGGATTGGACAAAAATTTAACATTCATGTAGAAGACACAGTGCATAAATGTATTTGTATTCATACTATGATATACTCACTTGAGTCTTTTTGTGCTCCCTAATCCAAACACAAGATTCAAGATGTAGATGAGGGGCAATGGCCATACCTGAATCAAATAATCAATATCCATAGATCAATTCATAGCAACTTGCAAACAATATTTATACCACCACAAAGGCATGACATAATGACAGGAAAAGTCTATCAGATGCTCAGCCGACACATCACTAATTTATGCATTTGGCTATAGCCCACAAGACCAGCAGCTCATGAGATAGACAGTCCACTTCTGGGATGTCCAAAATGCATTTGGCCATAGAATGACGGGAGGACTCTCTCTCCAGGCTCCTCCCTACGACTATTAATGGATCTCAATACCAGCTATAAAGTTTGTATTAGTGCTCCTGACAAAATATTGTGGATTTCAGTTGACAAGGAGTTGTTAAAGCCGACAGCTAAAAACTGAATGATCATTCTAAATCCTAATTCTGACACTCAGCAAACAGTACAAAGTAATAAAGTAAATTTTGTGATTTGGAATTGCTAGATTTTATGAATTTTCTTTCTTACCTTTCTTGGAATAGACCAGTTCCAATCAGGATAGTGAATGAAGCCTAAACTTTTACCCAAGAATAGAATGATAATCGTTGAAAGCATCTGGGTGAATAAATGGAAATAAATAAATACAGTTACGATGTTGTAAACATACCTCTACCTTTTCTTTTTTTTTTCTTCATATCTTAAACATAGCAAATATGTTTCCCCCAAGTCTGGTGTTTCTTTTCTTTCAAAAAAAGAAGATAAAAAAGAAGAAGCTGAATATTCATTGATAAAACATACAATAAACTGTAAAGTAAAGTAATAAATCATTCAGAAATAAGCCTTGACCTGAAACCAAGAATTAATTTCTTCATAATGAAAAGCTTAATTCATTTACAACAGAATAATGTAGTTTAAATTAGCTTACCTGACCTAAGCCGACCAATTGGAACGATGGAAATCTGTAATGGAAAAGAGAAACATTGGTTTTTTTATTCATCCTCATGCTGTTTCTTACGATATAATCAGATTTGGTGAGCTTTACTGATCTTATTCTGACTCATTTGTTTTTTGTTTGTTTATTTCACAGTGACACAATATCTCTTACTTAGTCTTAGTAGGCTAAAAATATTTTTGGTATATACTGTGATGCCTAACTCAGCTTCAGTCAATAATAGATTATGTATGTCTACTCTACATCACGTAAGAAGTGACACTAGACCCACATCTTTTACATATATAGCAAGTACAATATACACAGACCTAGTTTCTTGTCCCCAACCCTCTTGTGTGTTTAACTTGCTTTCCTTTGTAACTATTCACATTCCGTTAGCAGTTGCCTGTTCAACCTGTCTTAGTTAGACCAGTCTAGTCTAGAGGAACAGTTTGATTGCTTCATACGCTGCGCTTTTTTACATCTCAAAATTGATCCACAAGTCAAAGTTGTCTTGTTGCTATGGCAGCAGAGGACAGCGGGTCAAACTTTTCGTGCATGATTCAAACCGTATACTGCCTGCCTGATGCATTTATCTTTATACCTTTCCAAGGCTATTTTTTCCACTCTCCTTATTTTCTGTGTGTGTATATCATTGTATTATCTTGTCTGTTTTTGTTTTTATCATTCTTCGTCTTCTCTTTTTACCCTTTCCTTATATTTCATCATTCTATCATTTCATTTTCTCTATTGTCTTCTCTTTTCTTCTATCTTTTCTTATGTTTTCTTTCTTTTCATCATTCCATCATGAAGCAATTGCCTGCACTCATAGCCATAGGAAAATCGAGGAAAATCACGAATGATATCCCAGGCAACACACACACTCACTTCTGGTTGAAGTTTGCTTTGGGTTTGCTTTGTATTCACACTGCACGTTAGAACGGTACTTGAGGAACGGGTCTTAGTTAGACCACTCTAACAAAGTGAGTGTGAATGGGGTCTTAGATTCAACTATTGCAGTGTGACCAATCGGGAACAAGACAAGAAAATGCGTTTTCTTGGCATTGCCACTATTTTCCCCAAACTGTACTAGCGCCGATTCAAACGACTCAAAATCATTAATGCGCCATCACTGGTACCGCAATGCCAGCAAAATGCATTAATTTTTGTCAAATTTCTTGTCAAATCATGGCTATTGGATGCCATCTGGTGAGGTAAAAGATAAATTTTAAGCTTTCCTTGTTCGGTTTTGGAAAAAATGCAACCAAACTAAAGCAGATTCTGACTTAGACTAGAGTTAGATCCAGTAATAGTAGATTTGTACCTGGAGCGCCACCACCTTCGGGGCTTACCAGTCAAAACGTCCCTGCGTCAAAACGTCCCCGCGTCAAAACGTCCTCGGGTGATACCAAAACGTCCCCTTGTTAGACCAAAACGTCCTCGGGTCAGAACGTCCCCGGGCTCTTTTGTTAAAAAATATGTTGAATTCTCACCGTTATTACATCATATTTTGAAGTAAATGAAATCTTTAACCAACAAGAATAGTTTTGTGTCATTTACCATCCACCACACGACTGAATTACCGCTGTAATCACGGCATGAAAATCATCAAGCTTGTTATTAACTGAGCATATTGGCGACACTGTCAATAATTTATTTAAATGTTTAAAAGCGCTCCTGCCGGCACTTCTTTAATATTTTATCTATATCACGAACATGTATCACATTTTTCACCTTAATCATGTTAATTTGAATTAGGGCCTACATCGGACAGAGGGATCCCTCCTTTACGGCTGCAATGTCGTCGCTCAGTACTGTCTCTCCACTGTGTCTGTGTCATGTGTGTGCTTTGCCTTTGTCAGGTTTGTGCCTGCCCTTCTTCATGCCCTTGCGCATGCTCCGGTCAACCGTCATTGGCCCCCGACATGCCCGAGTCTGAAAACAGACAGTAATTGAGTAAAAGTTCTTCTCAGCTTGCCGAGGGCTCTACATGCAAGCGACGAGTGGTTTCCTCAACCACGATATAGCCATTAAAATATAATTATATATTCTTAATCAAGCACAAATAAGATAGACTGCCTAGAGAAAGGGGCCAGGGGCAGAGCGGAGCAGCTAGCAGGTGGGACCCGGTATCGAGATGAGCAGAGCTGAGCTGAGCGGCGCGGCACGCACGGCGCGGTCCGCATCCACCGGCTACGTGGCGTTCGATAACCCACAGCCGCAAAAAGCCAAAAGCGCAAACTTTCCTATTTGAATGAAATTGATTTCAAGTAAATAACTCACTTGTACGTTGTCAAGACTGACTTGTTGATAAATACAATCATAACTGAGCATATTCCATAAAATACAGCTGCCAGAAATCGGCTAAGACGAGTTGGGGTGTCCCCCAATCCGTGTCCCCCTTCACCTGCCATTCTCGCGTTCTCGACAAAATTAATGAATGAATGAAAAATAAAATTACAATAACATGTGGTGGTGGCTTTGAAGAGGCAAATAACAAAATGAAAAGTCAAGCAACTAGCCAGCAGCTGCAGTACACGGCACATCTTATACTAGAGAAAGGACAGGGAGGGGAAATAAGGGTATTCAATATTACGGTGTTATTTTCAGGATATTATTAATACTATATGCTGGTACTATTATCATTGATACATGCACAGACACATTTTGTACATCTTTAACCAGGTTTTTGGTAGGCTATTGCTATAAGACGAGAAAAGTGCCATTCCTCGTAGCATTGGCGGATCCGGGAGGGGGGGGGGGGGGGCCACTCAGATATATGGGTGTACACATGCGTGTCCATGGGTCTTCAAAATACCCCCTAAACAGGTTTTATATTTGGATGAAAAAAGACCCCTTAAACGAGGATTTTTGCACGGTTTTTCATCATCCAAACCCCCTGAACAGGTTTGACTTTGGCCAGATTAGTCAAAAGCACCCAGCGTTTTTGGACCCCTTAACGCGTAATGTGCGTTACGCGTTCCACCTGAAAAAAGACCCCTTTTTACGCGTTTTCTTGGACGCGCATGTGTACACCCATATATCTGAGTATGCATTTTGACCATAGACGATCCGCCATTTTCTCGATTGTGCCCCCCCCCTCCTTTTTTAGAATGAAGACCCCCTTTTTTTTTTGCTTGTCAGGGAATTATGGAGGGAAACTAGATCCCATAACCCCCCCACTGAGCTACTTTTCGAGAAGCTGGCGAGACCAAAAAAATACGGGTCTACCTTCTCCAAAAGTTGACAAGCCTTCATTTGTGTGCCCCCGCTTTTAATCAATCCTGGATCCGCCCCTGCCTCGTACTGTAGAGCTGAGTGGTTGGGAGGGAGGGTACAATTGTTAAAACACCAACAACATTCCACAGGAGTGGATCCTGGATTGTTTTAAAGTAGCCGACGGCCGATATATTTGCAGTGGTTCATGTGGCCGCATCATCTTCATCATGATTAATATCAACACCGTAATCGACCAGGGTTTTGCGAAGCAGGGGGCTCGACTAGTTCAGAAAATGTTATGACAAGCAAAAAAAAAATCATCAACGTTTTGGGGTGACTTTTTACTGATTTTTTTTTCTTTTTGGGACAGAGCGGGAGGGGAGGGCCCACCGTCCTCTCCCCTCAAGATCCGCCCTGCCATAATAACTTCCTTCATCAGTCAGACGACTTGCAGACGACGTGGATATGTTAGTATCAAAGAATACTAGCTGAATGGATGATTTCCGGCCAAGTTACAGATATAATCAGGTCTGAACGAATTTCGTTCAGGGAGATTACCACTCCCCCGGCCCCTCTTTTTTTAAATTCTTTTCCCTACTATTATGCATTACAGCTCGTGACTGTGTTGATGGCGTCGAACGCAAACATACCTGTCTTTTTCGACAACAGATGGCACAAAAGGAAAGGCTCGTAGGTCTAGATCTAATAACATGGCAAATGTTTCCTTCTTAGAGAGATTGCACAATAAAGTGATTGCTCGGCAACTTGGTTTGGGGTTTGATGCAGTCGTACATGTACTTGGATGGGAAGGGGCAATATAAGAGACCGCGGCCCCTTTCCGTGACCACATGGAGAAAGATGTAGTAAACTTTGCAATGTAGGGTGTATTCCTTTCTCATAATAAAATTTTATTCCTTTCGGAAGGGGAAATTTTGTCAATCATCCTCAATCTTTTGACAAAACAATAACGGGGATTATTATAATGTCATAATATTTTATGGCAGATGATGAAGCAGATAGAACACACAGGCCTGTTTACAAGACATGTGATATTATTGCACACTTGTCAATACATATAAGAGAGAAATTAAGGAAGAAGTTGGCGTTGTGATTCTGAATTTGTATCGGTTTAGTATCTATTAGTATTTTTATTTAGTATCTATTAGTATCTATTTTGCAATGCGGTCACAAATCAATGGATGTTTGTACACCCTGCAAACATTTCTTTCTGCTGATCCAAGCAAAGTCTGATACTTCTTTTGTGACTTGCTATTATGCTATAGCCAAGGACGGATAAAAAAATGTTAAGAACAAACTTTGTAGGGAAATAATGTAAATAGAAAATAAAAATTATGTACATATCGGAGAGGGCAGAACGGATTTTCAGAAAGTAGGGTTACGTTTGTTCAGAACACACTGCATGCGTAGAGGACAAAGGTCTCGGACCCACGAGACTTACAGGTTCCTTGACAATTGCTGTGACCATAACGTCATGATTCAGTGGCGGATCCAGGCAGGGGCGCCAAGGGTGCGCGCCCGTTCATATTTTTTTCTGTTTTGTGATTTTTACCCCCTCCCATACCCTCCGTTCCCTCGCCGCTGGCGCCCCTATTTCAAATTCCTTGATCCGCCACTGTGGTCGGATGAAACAATCGGAAGAGAACATTTAGTCATCTATATGAAAATAAACATATTGCAAATGGAAACATAAATTTTGAGCGCAAAGTGAAATCGTACTCGATTCTTGACTGATAGCATAAATTATGAAGTAGACCAGCCTATATACAAATATATTCAAATTTATGAAAGCTTGAACCCCAAAAGCCTAGTGACGAATTGTTGCATTAATCTTTTATGAAGTATTGTATTTCAGTAGTCAGAAAGCAAGTTGCATGAATTATATAGGCCCTTCTGTTGTAAATGTCGGACAAGCCCCTAGCTGACAAGCTTTTGGCACTTATGCACTTTGCTTTCTATCTTTTGAAATACAAGTCCTCGGAGTATACAACAGGTGAATGCAATATTTCGACAATGAGGTAAAGGCTTGTAAATTGAATGTATTACGAAAATATCTTTTCGAAAACGGTGAAAGGGTCTACTGCTAAATCACGGTCATGTCAATTTCTTCGAAACTGCTTAACGTCCATAACAGCCATAAAGGGTAAATTGTGGCCAAACTTTTACATTGAATTATATCATTAGTAACTCGACGATGAATCCTGCAATAGAACATAGCTCCCCTGTTTTTTGTTTGTTCGTTCGTTTGTTTGTTTGTTTGTTTGTTTGTCTTTAGATGGCGACTTGTTTTTTAGTGCTTATATCTTCTGAGAGCTCGCAACTTGGAAGTTCATGTCATTAAAATGGGGAGACTATGTTAAAAATCTTGATGCCCGCGGGCTCGCTTGATTGCCTTCACAACACTCTACCCTGTTATACATATAGAAGCGACCACTTGCAAAATAATATTAATTATAAGTTAGTTAAAATGACGCCATATGCTGTAGGTTCATACACAGGAAATTGGTGTGTCAGGCTTTCAAAATCCTTACTTCTAAACGTAATAATTATTCTTAAAAGTTAAAAGATACTCAAAAGTTTTATTAACACAATTATCTCCAACATAACTAAGTAAAAAAAAACATTCAGTAAGATTATATATGACAGAGGGAATCATAGCATGTCTTACTTGTTTTGAGATCCATTTTGAAAATGGCGCGCTATAAGCTGAACTCATACACCTGCGCAGCGCAGAGTGATATGTCGGGCAACCACTATTTCTTTGGTAATCATTCATATGCAGATTATTGACGCCGTCTACATGCAGACCACTTTTTACATGAAGCTCCAGAATTATACCTTAAAATCTATTTAGCTGATGTCAAGGCTATCTTAAAACCAAGAGTAGATTTGATTGATTTGATTTGATTTTATTCGTCAGGTATATTGCAATACAAACATAACCAGGTACCATGACAGGATAGCCCATGAAAGCCGAAATGGCTTATTTCCAATGGGGTCCTTACCTAAATAACTGATTAAAAAATACACTAAGAAAACACATTAGTACGGCTACAAGACTATCGTACACGTCCGACAAGTAATAAGAATGTACTAATTAAAAGTGGCAAAATAAAACATAACATTTTTTATAAAGTAGGCGAAGATTACATAAATGTGAAAACAAGACTTACTCAACGGAAAAAACTATATACAGAAAATCATAATGAAACTATCGATAATAAACGTTGGTTACATAAGTCAAATAATATAGGAAAAAACCACCTGAGCTACAAAAAGGAGAGGAGAAATATAGTTATGGAGCAGACACATTTTTCAAATGATGCTTCAATACCCTTTTAAAATGTAAAAAATTCTTAACTGACTTAACATGATTTGGGAGGGAATTCCAGAAAAGAATACCGTTAAAATAAAAAGAATTTCCAATTTTACCTTTCCGCTTAGGCACTACGAAATTAAATTGACTATTTCTAGACTTACAAAGTAAAAAAAAAAAAAATAAGAAAAATTGGGAAGGTGGATAAGTATATTTTTTATTTGTATTAATCAAATTCTATTATTGCAATTTACTGTTTATACCCGTGGAGCATTTGACGATTATCGTTTTTTCTTCTTCCCGCCCCTATTCTACATCGACGTTCCTGACAGTTGCCATATATGCACATATAAGTAATATCTAAAGAAACAAAACTTGATAGGTTCCTTCACCGCCGGGTAACAGGGGCGTAGCAAGAAATTTTCAGTGTGTGTGTGTGTGTGTGTGTGTGTGTGTTTGGGGGGGGGGGGGGTGCTGAGTTAGTAGTTGCCAAATTAGTCGACAAGTTATAGGGCCAAATTTAAAAACATGCACCAAAAAAAGAATCTTCAGATTTTAACATTTCTGACGGGAATAGATCTGTCCTTAGAAAATGAACTTTGACGTTAAAATTCTTTGATATTAAACCTTCAAAATTTTCGACATAAAACTTCAAAAAATGGGTGGGGGTGTCTTGTGATGCCCCTGCCGGTAGTGATGTACCACTAGTCAACTGCAGATTTAGGACGTTGACATTAATCATTACAATGATCATGAAAAAATAATTAAAGTGTTTCACCGAAACGAATAAGACGTGTCGAAAAGATATTTTGGCTTCTATTTCATTAGAATTGATATGACCTATGCCAGAAAGAGGTCTAGCGCCATCTTAGGTAAAAACATTACATTCCAATTTTTCATATAATTTTTGTTTTGTTTGTGAAAGGAGGGGAGGGGTGGAGGTAGAGTTTACTACTGCAAAACATGTTGCTCTTTTGTTTCATTAATTACTTTTAATTTTCATGTCAATTTGTTTCTGCAGATGTCATTAACAACTATGTTATTATTAAGATAAACCCTTCCATGTAACTTCAAGTTCAAGAATCGCAATCCAACTTTGGGATTTTATTAATCTATTTTTATGGAGTCAAAAGGGGCCTGAGCTTTCGATCCTAGCAGAATCTTCGTCAGAGGCAAAAAGACAGACATAAAGACCAAGACAAGCATATATAAGCTTATAAGCTTGATATATATGCTTGTCTTGGTCTGTCTTTTTGCCTCTGACGAAGATTCTGCTAGGATCGAAAGCTCAGGCCCCTTTTGACTCCATTTTACTCCATTGGCTCGCTATTATTGGATAAGTAGTTTTCAGCAGCTTGTTTTCGATATTAAAGGAGAATTACGCTCAAAAATAAAGATGATAGTGTTCAAAGGTGTTATTTATTCCTACTTGTTAGGCTATATGGCTTCGCGTCAAAATATACGAGATCGATACGAATCAAGATTTTCTGAGCAAAATTGACCATCTGCTAGCAATATGTATCGTCTGCTAGCAGCACATGGGGGCTGCCATTTTGTTTATTTGTACAAGAAGATTTTCTTAATCCATATGCTCAATTGCCTTTTTCAAAATTAAAAACCCATTTGAGATTAAAAATATAGAATAGATATGTCAATGTATTTTTAAACTGAAGATTTCCTTATATATTTCTGTTGAAAATCGATATTCGCTTAATAGAAATCTATTTTCTCGATACTGGACGTATGGGACGGAGCAAATTTATTCAAATTTTATGGATGCTTCTTCCCTGAGCATCTATAGCGGCAAACTATGCATTCACCTGCTTTCGGATAGTGGACTTGAAAAGTCAGAATGCATGCTGCATATATTATGTTCTGCTCTGTTTGGCAAACCCAAGAAAATACATTTTTGTTAAGCAAAACCAGACAATTTAAAAGTATCATTATAAAGATTTAATTTTTATAATAGATGTAAACACCCACTTTATATTTTTCGTCACATATGGGATTTTAGGTAATGAAGAAAATCAATTTAGGATTTGGATTCAAAATATCTTCCTGACTGGAACATTTCTCAATGGTTCATGTACAACTCCAAATCAGCAAGAAAATGGCAGCCCCCATGTAAATGAGTAGGAGACGATACCGGGTGTTGGAATATCTTTATTTATACCCTTTTCTGATATCTTATTAGAAAATGATTTAGGCCAATAAGTAGGAATATATTACACCTTCCAATATAAGTAAATTTGTAATCGGGGGTTAATTCTCCTTTAATCTATTTTTAGTAAGCAAACTTGAGAAATGGTGTTTTGGCTTCAGTCCATTAATGTGGAATCGCCCCTAGACACAGCATATCTCCCACTTGCTCTAATATTCTTGCTTACCCCTTCTCTCTCCGTTTCTGCCTCTCATTCTTGCTACTCACTCCTCTCTCTCTCATACCTCCCTCCCATCTTTCTCTCATCCTCTCTCTCTCTCTCTCTCTCTCTCTTCATCTCATCCCTCTCATCTCATCTCATCTCCTTCATTTCCCTCATGTCTCTCATCTATATCATTTTCTTTCCTCATCTTCTCTTTCTCCATTATCTCTATTTCTTTTCTCTCTCACATGATCATCTCTCTCTCTCTCTCATCTCTCCCTCCCATCTTTCTCTCATCTTCATCTATTCTATCTCATCTCATTCCTCTCATCTCATCACATCTTATATCTCATCTCTTTTATTTCCTCATGTCTCTCATTTATATCATTTTTCTCTCTCACCATCATCTCTCTCTCAGCCTCTCACTCTTGCTGCTCTCTCTCTCTCTCCCTCTTTCTCTTTCTCTGCCTATCTCTCGCTCCCTCCCATCTTTCTCTCTTCATCTCATCCGTCTCATCTCATCTCATCTTTCATTTCCCTTATATCTCTCATCTATATCATTTTCTTTCCTCATCTTCTTTTTCTCCATTATCTTTATTTCTTTTCTCTCTCACATGATCATCTCTCTCTTTCTCTGCCTCTCTCTCTCTTTCTCTCAGATACATTTCTTTCATCACATGACCTAGATCAATATTTGCAGAAAAAAAAAATCATGATCTTCCTTTATAGTTTAGGATCACAAACTGTATTCAAACCAGCAATCAGACTTTAATAAAAATAAAAAACAGACATTTAAAGAAATACAGATGAACTGAATCATATTTTATAAGCTTTATCAACAATTTAAAAACAAGATACCAACTTTCAATATAATGGAAATTAGATAAATTAGTCTGTTACATACATGTACATTTAAATGTCATGCAGGAAGAAACGTATCAATACATTAATGCACTTAAATTGCTTACATAGAAATGGATTAACTACACAATAAACAGTTGGCTTAACAATATCAAGAGCAAGATCAAATTATTTTTGAGCGCGAGAAGGATGTTAGCACAATTCTAGCTACTCATGAGACAAAATACCCTGTCCAAGAAGTAAATGAGAGGGGGGGGGGGGGGGGGAGGCTCTGCGATTTCTTTTTAATTTCCTACAATAAACTGAGTCTTATCTTTGTTACGTGGAATTATTTTGCTCATCAGACATCACACAGCCCTAATCAAGATTTCAGACAGCAGTTTATCAACTTTATTCACCAATTTTGCTGAATACTCCAACCTCGCGATTTCCAACACTGTGATTTCCGGTAAGCTTAATGACTTGAGCAGTCTGTCTCCATGAATTCTGACGCTATAGCCAAGATAGACAAGGAAAAACTTCCTGAAATCGAAAATAAGATGGAAAAAGCAATATCTAATCTTCAAGACAAACTGACGCTTTAATATGGAGATCTACTGTATGAACGTAAATCTAATCTTCTTTTCTATGGAGTTACCGAGCAGCAAAATGAGGTTATCACAACCACCTTACGCAATACATTTATCTTCCTTGGAATCGACGCCACCGATGCCGCACTAATTGCCTTAGCCAATGTTCATCGTCTCCCCCGACGTGACAATGCTTCATCAGATCAGCCTAGTGGTTATCCCCCTCCACGAGCAATTATCGCCAAATTTGTTTATATGCATGATTGCAATCGAGTACTGGCCGCCTTTGAAGACCGCCAGCACCAGCGAGATCAACGTCAAAACACCGACGGTACCTCTGCCCTTCCCCATGCACGCATCACTGCACGTACCGACCTTCCTCCAGCTCTTAAAGCCTGCAGAGCCGCTCTTGCTTAAGATCGCCTTTAGTCTACGCAAAGAGAGAAAAGTCTCCACCAAAATATCACTAAATGGCACCGAAGTTCAACTTCAGTGGAAGGAAAAGGGTACCTCCCTATGGAACCTCTACCGTGATTAGTTTCTTTTTTTTTTCCTCTGTCATCACTCACGATGACTTTAGCAAGTTCCTGAAGTTATAGCGAGGTTGCAAATATCTATATCACAAGTGAAAGTGGCTCAGTTCAGCTCAGAAGAGGGTTGCTTAGTGTGTTTGTTAAGACCAAGCACACATCAGAGTTTGAGGAACAATGCATGCTGACCAAGAATGTTGCTGACAAACTGCACCTGCTTATCCGTGTACATGCCAGCCTAATAGACCGTTTTACAAATATATTCAAATTTTATGCATAGTTTTAAAATAAAGGTTTTTCATGACAATCTGAAAGTTTGTCAGAGGCTTGTCAGACATAGCAACAAGTAATGTATGCAAACTGGATTCCATGTATTTTAGTTCATTCATTAATAACAGGTTAATAGAATACCTTGTTACTACGTCCCCAGGGAAGAAACATCCATAAATTTGAAAAAAAACTATGTGAACACGTCTATTGTTCATGTTCCAATTAGGTCTGAACACAAGGGAATCTCTGCCTCCAAGAAGAGGGACCTTCTGAAGCTGATGCCCGTATGGAAAAGGGCATTTTTTTTGACAACTTGGACAATCATAATGTACCAGATCTGGAAATTGAAGGTAGTCTGGAGTAAGCTGTAGATAAATGTATAATAATAATAATATTCAATTGAAATATAGAGCAAGTCTGATGGTGACTGTACTCTTTTGGTTTGGGTTGAATGGCTTTGTCAACTACATTGGTTGCTCTTTATGGCCATCATTTTAAACCTTAAAGAGTCTTATGAACTTCACAAAGCATAGAACGAGTTGTTAGTCATAAACTGACCAAGAAGAAGTGAGATCTTCAAAGAGCACAGAGAACATGCTTGTCTGTCTTGAGTGCTGCAGGCATCTTCTGCCGATTTTCAACTTAAAGCTGACATTTTTGAAAATCAGCAAAGTAAAATCTTGAATCACACGTATGACTTATTTCATTTTCCTTCTTTACGTTCTTTGTCTTTGATTTGCAATTTTTGGTGATATTTTTTGGTTCACACTGGTTTTTTGGCATGTAACCTTGTAAAATTCATAGATATTGTCTTCTTTGCAAAATGATTCCTGTCTAAACAGGCCGTTATAAAGCAAAAATCCTGAATAATGGGTGAATAGCATCTCATTAACACAAATTTGAAAAAGAAAATTATCCACAATGAGAATTGGAGCTCCCAGGCCACTTCACTTAAAAC
This sequence comes from Heliocidaris erythrogramma, assembly GCA_025617745.1. NCBI lineage: Eukaryota > Metazoa > Echinodermata > Echinoidea > Camarodonta > Echinometridae > Heliocidaris > Heliocidaris erythrogramma. Next base: position 19,371,136 of record CM046859.1, read on the forward strand.
CATGCCTATTGTGTTTTACAAGAAAGTGAATGAACTAGATATTTGCTCAAAATTTTGAAGACAATGTTCAGTGATGCATGACCCAAGAAACCTAAACAAGTTACCATTGGAAAGAATATGGTATGGATTTCATTGTCAGTAAACATTGGCAACTGTGAAGGAGAGTGTTTGTTGCAAAGAAATTCAGCAAGTGGATGACAAGATGGACAGTCTTGAAGAGGAGCTAGATTGCATCACGCACCACCCTAGACTTTCATCAGGCTGTCTCGACTGATACATCCTTGAGATTGCATACTACCAGTACAGAAGTCAGTATGGAGGAATGGAGAGGGTTGATGCCTCAGAACATGAGTGATTTGGTCCAGGGGCGGATCCAGGATTGAGTAAAAGAGGGGGCACAAAAATGATAGTTTGTGAAAAGGTACACCCATATTTTTTTGGTCTTGCCAGCTTCTCGAAAAGGGACAAAAAAAAAAATTTCGCCGAACCTTCAAAAATCGCTCAGTAAGGGGTTATGGGGTCCAGTTTCCCTCCATAATTCCCTGACAAGCAAAAAAAAAGGTCTTCACTCTAAAAGGGGGGGCACAATCAAGAAAATGGCGGTTCGTCTATGGTAAAAATTCATACTTCTCTTCCAAAAGGGGGGGGGGGGGGGGGGGCACGGGCCGGCTGTGCCCCCCCCCTGGATCCGCCACTGATTTGGTCTTTGTCATACTGTAGGCGTAGCCCATCAGTTTACTCTTTCATTGCTCTGGCAAAAAGTAATTAATATTGTATCAAAAAACAACACAGATAAATTCTAATATATTTACTCTGAAGTTTTAGAAGATACTCAAGTTATCTTAGAAATTGAATGCATATTGTTACAGTGGCGTAGCCAGGGTCGACTCTGGCTGGGGGCAGGAGGGGGACAAGATTTTTTTTCATTGGGACCTACCGAACTGAAAATTTAAATTGATATTTTTCGAGCGAGCGAGAAGATTTTTTTCCCACAATTTCTCTGTAAAAACATGCAATTTAACGTAAAAAAAGAATTGGATTATACTATGGAAAAGTGATTAGCATTCTCACTTCGATGACAACATTAAAGTAATCAAGTCACACTTGAGAAAGCAACATCACAGTATCGACTGTAGTAATCTGTCACAACCAAAACGTTATGTCCCAAAGGAAGGGGCCCTAATAAATCAATTGCTAGATCTTTCAATGGTTCTGTTGGCATTTGTGTAGAAGTGATAAGTTCTGGGGTGGGCATTGAGCTTGTTATTTGGCAACTGTGTCAAGATTGCACATATTTCTCTACGTCTTTTTCTATATTTGGCCACCTTACTTTTGTTTGTAGTCTCTGTTTGGTTCGAACTATTCCCTGGTGACCTATGAGCTAAGTTTACGCAATTTCCCTTAGCTGTAAAGGAAGAACTTAAAGAAGGTTAGAATCGATAGGGGTAATAGATTAGGTCCACTAACCCATTGATTGGGTTTCTGGGTTGGTAGTGTACAGAAATCACAAAGAAGAATCTGTGTGTGTGTGTGTATAGATCGGCAATATCTAAACTGCACCTTTAAAAGGGAGCATTACCCACTACCCTTTATTGACGACATTCTGCCTGAACTGACCTCAGTAAAAGTGTTTACCAAGGCAGGCTGTAAGGAAGGCTTCTTACAATGTAAAACTAGACAATGAGTCAATGCTTCTAAAGACATTTCAAACACTGTGGGGATGCTACAAGTGGAGAAGGCTGCCGTTTGGAGTTAGCCCTGCCCTGGAGCTCTTCTAGAAGCTCCTAGACCAGACCTTAGAGGGTCGTACAGGAGTGTACAAGGTTACGGATGACATATTGATTGTAGGTCGTGGTGGGCAGACCATGACGTGAACCTCAATGCATTGATGAAGCGATGTTACGAGCGTAGTATCGTGCTGAATGAGCAGAAGTTTGGGTATAAGACCGACCGCATTAAGTTCATGGGCCATGTGCTAACTAGAGACAGACTACAGGTTGACAAAGACAAAGTAAAGGCGATAAAGGACATGCCCAAACTGGACAGAGTTGAGGGTATCCAGAGGTTTGTACGTATGGTCAAATACCTTGCAAAGTTCCTACCGGCACTACAGGAAAAAAGTTGAAATGAACATCAGCCAAATCTGTAACCATGACAGTGATATGTCTTGTGAGACCAGAAATGAAAAATGGCATGACCCCAGCTTCAAAACCAGCCACCATGAATGTTCTTAGCTAGCACGGACTTGTAGCAACTGCCAGATTGAATAAGGGATATACCTGCCAAGAAGTACGGGATGAGATAATCTCCTGCTTCCAAGATGTGCTGAATGTGGACAACTTCAGACCTGACATGCAAATGGCACACCACCACCTCCTAAACCGTCTACCATGAGTGTTCTCAGCCAGTAGGGCCTTGTAGGAACTGTCAAATTGAATAAGGGATATACCTGCTGAGAAGTACGAGAGGAGATTATCTCCTGCTTCCAAGATGTGCTGAATGTGGCTAATTTCCAATTCAAATTTCTGAAGGTTTGTTTGAGTATTATTAATTATTTAATTTCTTTACAATCTCATCATGCTTGAGGCTTTGGATAACTGGACCCAGGCCTAAATGACTTGTGAGGCAAATAATAACCTCCGAAGAATAACTTGCCACTGCATTGCTTTGACCGGTAATACTCTTCCATTTTATATGTAGCTACAGCCACACATCCCACAATGTATGAGCGAGGACAACATTGAAGCTTCCAAAGAAGTCCTGCCTCATGTGGCTAAAAAAATGAAAACGAACATTAGCCAAATCTGTAACCAAGAGAGTGATATGTCTTGCGAGTCCAGAAATGAAAAATGGCATGACACCAGCTCCAAAAAAGTCCACCATGAATGTTCTTAGCCAGCAGAGACTTGTAGAACCTGTCAGACTGAATAAGGGCTATAACTGCCAAGAGGTTTGAGAGGAAATTATCTCCTGCTTCAATGATGTGCTGAATGTGGACAACTTCAGACCTGACATGCAAATGGCACGACACCAGCTCCTAAACCGTCCACCATGAATGTTCTTAGCCAACAGGGCCTTGTAGGAACTGTCAGATTGAATGAATAACGGATATACCTGCTAAGAAGTATGAGATGACATTATCTCCTGCTTCCAAGATGTGCTGAAGGTATGTTTTTGAGTATTATTATTTAATTTCTTTACATACAATCTCATCATGCTTGAGGCTTTGGATAACTGGACCCAGGCCTAAGTGACTTGTGAGGCAAATAATAACCTCAAAGAATAACTTGCCACTGCATTGCTTTTATACATGCATAAATGTGTCCTTTGTAAGTGTTAAGCTGCATAAGCATTTTCTTCCTTATTTTAAGATGGATTCTACGAAGATTCCTGAGGTGGTCATGGAGACAGACGCAGGGGTGGCTTCGGAGCCTCACTCAGTCACGACTCCCAGCGCAAGCAATATTGATCCAGGAACACCTTCAAGTGTCGCTCCGACTCTTAAATCTGAATCAGTTACAAGAACACTTTCAGGTGTCACTCATACTACATTGTACCAAGTTTCTCCGGGGAAGCCTAGAGTAAAGAAACAGATTCGGAAGCATAATTACCCTTGTTCTTTTAATGGGTGTGTTATGACCATGCGGAGGGATAAGCTTAGAGCTTTTCGTTACCATCTACCCATGTGCTTTAACTTAGACTCTTCCACGAAGTGGTTTGAGATGCGCCCAGTACGTGCGGAAGCTTTGCTATTTTTTAGCAAAAGAGTTGCAGGTGAATAGTTTGGTGGCTCTTTTCGAGTTTTTGAAGAAGTGGTGGACTACATCAGTTACCAACCTCATTTTGGTAGAAATTATGGCAGAGATGAAGGCCTTTTCTCTGCCAAAGAAGTTTCAACTGAATCCACCAAACTCCCCTGCTGTGCTTATTCATTGGCGCCCGTTGCTGTTTTTGGTAGGTCAATTGCCAAGTGCAAAGTCTACTCTACAATGCTGTTTATGCTGCAACATCCATGGCATTTGGCTATTGGGATTCATCCCAAGCGCGCAAGGTCATACAACCTAGAATAATTGACTATCTTTTTCTGTCCATGATGTACATGTAGTAATATATTTTTACATGTCCCTCCATTAAGAAAAAAAAATCTTTTCTGGCATCAGAATTTTAAAAATGCAATACTTTGAGTTGAATGTGTACAAAGAAATGGAAAAGTTCTCCTCGCCCATGGCTAGTCTGCATGATCAAGCATCTTGTAGTCACTGACAAATGGGAGTGTCTCTATACCATTAGTGATCTCAACTTTTAAAATTCATTTCTATGTATTTTATTCATTGTCTGATTTTTCTGAAAGTTTCACATGTTTCTCTGATAAATTCACTTCAAATTCTAAAGTAGCTTTATGAACTAAAGAATGAACAAGAAGAGACCTCTCAGTAAATGCCTGAACAATTCACAATCTTCAGTGTGTCACAACTTACCTACAATGACTCTTTTTGAATGAACCTGAACATGTGCAAGAACCAATAGAATAGCCATTTCCTAATATTATTACTGGCCTAAATTATAAAATGCTGAAGAGTGATATATTTCATGTAGATTTATTTTGTTAATAGTGATGAATTTCATGTAGCTTCATTTTGTTTTATTTATACAGAAGTTCAGATCCCCACATCCTGACTTACCCCACATCCATCAAATTACCGTGGGTTCATAATCACACTGTCCACACTTCATCAGCCCTGAAATACAGGGATGTTAATATTGACACAAATACCCAACTGGCGGCCCTGTACCATGATGGGCACTCTCCATCCAGTGCCCTCAATATCCTGGAGATGGGGCTACAGATGGAGAATCCGGAGGAGTATGCTACCAGATGTGCAGATCGTGCCTGGTTTCCGGATCTCCAGTATTGTTATAGGTTGGCTATGTTTCAAATCGTAAAATAACAAAATGAACGGCTACTAGAATTCAGAATTAGCAAAAGTGTATATAAAATGTTAATCTATTTCTGTTTTGCAACATTATGCTGTTCAGAAATTAATGACTAACATATATCTCAACTGGCAATTCAAAGAGGAATTTGAACAACTATTTTTTTAATGTATGAATTTCCAATATTTAAAAAAAAAAATAAACTTATGTCTATAGTTTCTATAGTTTTAGTAAAAAGAATGCAAGAGTGAAAGAAAAATATAATTGATGCTAATTTGAGGAGGAAAAACTTATTCATATCAACCAGAATCTTCCATACTTACTCCTCAGGTCATCGCCCATGGGTCATGAGGTAATTATTGTGTTCATACACACATGGCCCTTACATCCATCCACCCATTCATTCTATCATCCTTCATTCTTCATTCTCTCATGCGATCATGATCATCATCTCAGCCACTGACTGTTCCAAGGATACATCCTAATCCATGTCTACATTCCCCCGACTTCATGTACACATTGACCATCTGAACATTCCATACATCATCACCCATAGCCACCCCATTGACCACACGCCAAGGCAATAAACTGATGTATGTATCTATTATGCTGAATTTGGAAAATAAAGAACACTCTCGATCTGGACTCCAAAGCTTGTAGATGTATTTCTGTTGAGTAGTCAAAGTACTAGTAAGAATACACAAAAGTAATACATGATGCCTACTTACATAAAGTAGGTCTATCTCACATCTTAGATTTTTGGCGTATGAAAATATTTTACTGCTTTTTGTTCCGTTTGCAGGTTATACTACAAGATTTTAAAGAAATCTTATGGTTCGTCTGATGGTATTTATATGATACATGCCATTGATGAAAAAAATCATCTCAAAATACAACGATGAATGTGGTACAGTCTGCGCAAAAATGGACCAAACAAGTGACAATCAACTACTGATCGCAATCTGTACTCCACTGATGAAACAGGTGCATACCTTAATGAAGCACAGTGGGGAACTTGCATTCATTGACTCTACTGGTATGTACTATATATTATGATATTACTTTGAAAAAATGAAAGTTCTCCCTTCACATGTTTAATAGAACTATATATCTGATTTAGTTTAAAATATTATCAATTGTATGTTGTTTTTTTTTTCAACACAATTGTAACATCACCAGTGGCTTCTGCCCTCATTCTGCTCCCCTGTATCACTCTTCCTATTAACAGGCTTGTCAATGTTAATAGTCCTCAGTAAGCATTGACTTAGTTGTTTCTAACTTTAATTATTTACTAATGCATATGGAAGTGACGATGATCTGATTAGATTATCAGAGTTTTTGAAAAATTTACATGAATGTGTGATATATTTCTGATCTGGCAATTGCAGAGGCGTTAATTTCGACTGCGCGTGCAGACATTATTGGTATAAATCATAGTAACTTTAAAAATGTAAACCGTTGTGTCCGTGACTGTGCTGCCGGAGTCTGGCCGAGACTATGGAGTTGTGAGTGATGTTGTGACTGTGACGGTGTGAGTTGAGTGAGAGTGAAACACGCGAGAGTGGGACCTTGCTTGATTTGAGGAAAGAGAATTGACTTGTCGATTTCACCATTATAAGGCAACAATTCCACATTTAATCTAGACCGTCTATAATTACGAATATGCTGCTATGGGCCATGCTGTGAGATTTCACCATGCTTACACCGTCTGTGCGAAAGTCCAAAACCACACACATTTATTTTTTTTTCAAATCTATAGTGGGGGCTACGTGAACATGTATGGAACTCTTGCATGTGGCTGGGCAGGTCCTAATTAAATAGTCTGTAACATATATATCGCACTAAAATTCCAAAAAGCTGATTTCTTATGAAATCCCTGCTCGTGTCGTATTGCGGGTTGTATCAAATTAAATTGGGGCATGATCCCAGTGTTCTCGGCATGAAGGTATGGCTTCTGACTGGCTCCCCCAGCACAGAAAATGATTAATAGGGATGAACCCCGCCATAGGGCTGAATAGCTCAGGTGGTAGAGCAAAGGACTTGTAATCCTGAGGCCGCTGGTTCGAATCCCACTTCAGCCAATTTCGTTTTGCTATCTTCAAAATTTAAAAATCTAAATACACGCAACTGTTTAGTGTTTTCTTTGACTTTGTAGATCGCAACCAACAAAATTACATTTCTTTTTTTTTTACTGTTTTCATATGTTCTATTTCTAAAAGATTGTAGAGTCTATGCTGATTGACTTCCTTTTTCTTTTTGTTAATTCATGTTCTTGTGTGGTGGCCACTGTCAATGTGGAGCCTACATTCACTGCGGGCGACTGTATCTGCTGTTGGGAGATCCCCAAAGTCTCTGACGAAGCAGATATTCAGGGTACAAGCTGCTTGACAACCACTGAAGCCTTCGACGCAGCCATCTTAAAGGAGAATTATCCCCAGGCTTTTAAATGTAAATAGGGTCATAGGGAATAAAATAAGATTTTAGACCAACTGATGCCGTTATAAGAGGAGAAAATAGAGACAACTTTTTACAATAATTACGTCGTCTGCTCCTACTGGCGGCGTCCATTCTCTAAATTTCACATAAAACCTTGTGCGTGATGATGTAGGGGATGGAGAACTCACTATAGTAGCTAGTGCTAGCTCGACTAGCGCGCACTGCATGTTTTACACACGGTAAACATGGTGTATTGTCAAGCGTTCGGCTGTTGTAACTGTTCCAAGAAAACAATCGGTTCCCAGACCCACAGAAATGTCAGGATTTGTTCAAGCGTTGGGCGACCATGAACGTGGAAAAATTCCAAGGAAAAGACTTCAAGCTTGATCGGAAAAATGATGTGATCTGCAGTGATCATTTCACGGAGGCCGATTACCACGTAGATCTGCGGGCTAAAGGAACAAAAGCTCCTCAAAGATGGTGCAGTTCCATCGATTCTGGCAAACAGACTGGCTCTAAGTCCCGTCATTCGTCAGAAAAGAGGATAGCCAAGACAGAAGCAAAAAAGGTATGTACTTATTTTTGTTTGCACATTGATTAAAAGTGCGGTTAACTTCTAGTTCTGATAAAAAATAATCGGGCATGCGTGCTCTGCTTATACGTGCAGCCTCATACACACATGGATTATGTACACAAATCAGACTCAAAGCCCCGATTGCAGGTTTAGCTCACATGGCATTGCCGGCCTGCTGTGCTAGCTGTAGACCTCTAAATCTGACTGGCTCTGCTCTTTTCTCCGAGTCAGAGCTCTGCTGCTTATGCATGCATTTTTAAGTTCTTGATTATAATATTAGTCTTCAGGACAAGAGGAAATATGAAAAGCATTCCCATTGTCATTGATTGGCTTGTGAGTTCAGATTTGAACCAAGATTATTTTTGATAGAATAAATAAAGGACAAGCTTCAGAATTCTCAGAAACTAGAAAGTTCCTAAATATGCGTTCAATGTAATGATGCCTGATGGAATGCTATCATCCTGAAAATCATTTATCATATTGGAATGACCTTATCTCGACCACAACCTGTCAATTGGAATAAAATCCACATTAATAATTTTAAATGTTCCATAAACACTTGCTCATTCTATTTCAAGTTAAAGCTATTGCTCTGAATGATTTTGTGCATGAGATAAAAAGAAAAGAATCCCCTAGGCCTAAATGCTCTTTTTGTAAAACCTCCCCCAAAACCTTTATCTTTATTGAATGCTCGGGCGTAGACACGCATAATTATCCATTGTTAGTCAGGGGGATGATCGAGTCATCATCCCCCCCACTAACAATAGAAAGCGTGTTCGTATCTATGCCACTGATTGAATGTGTCCTTGTACATCGGGTAGATGGAGTACACCGAAAGGTGGCAACAACCAGGCAAGGCATTTGGTCAAAGAAACAATGAGTAAGTGTAATATGAGCTTATTGGGCTAGCTGTAAATAAATGTACGATGAACACAGTGGAACATTATTTGAACAAGGTCCATATGACCAGACAAATACCTTGTTATCAAAAGCTATTCAGCGCTAAAATACATTAGAATACAAAGAATTGGGACCGGAAAAAAAAACACGCTAACACTATTCCCCGAATTCCGTAATGCTCCAGTTTTTTTAAAATAGAGTGATTAATTGCATCGAAGGCCTTAGCAAAATCGATAAATACTCCTACTGTCAAGCTCCCTTCAACAGTGGATTGAGTAATTTGATTGATCAAGTTTATAAGCGACAGTTTTGTACCATATCCATGTCTAAATCCATACTGATGATTATATAATAGTTCTTTTTTTTTCGAAGAATTTCACCACTCAAATATTTACAAGTTTTTCAAACAATTTATCCACAACTGGTAAAATTGATATGGGCCTATAATAGTTACCTGGCAAACTTTTATCTCCTTTTTAAAATACAGGCACAACTCTTGCTACTTTAATTTATCCGGGAAGATGCCCGTTGTGAATGATAGGTTTAATATATGCGTGAGTGGTTGGCAAACATAGTTCTGTGCATATACTAATAGTGGAACTGATAAATCATCATATCCACTGGCCTTAGAATGATCAAGGTTACGGTACTTGATTGATTTTTTTTTTTTTTGCCTCTGACGAAGATTCTGCTAGGATCGAAAGCTCAGGCCCCTTTTGACTCCATTTTACTCCATTGGCTCGCTATTATTGGATAAGCAGTTTTCAGCAGCTTGTTTTCGATACTTATTTTTACTTCATAACTTGTTACCAGAAGTATAAAGAATGATTCATTCTGTTAGGAACCTAAATACCTATTATAATTAACGTCTGTATATTCTATTGTACTTGCAAGATTTTTCCCTTAGGATGGTTTAGGAGCTAATGGCCACCTCCTAAACCATCCACCATCTTCCATTTTATATGTAGCTACAGTCACACTTCCCACAATGTATAAGAGAGGAACGAGAGGTCCTGCCACATGTGGCTCAAAAAAGTTGAAATGAACATCAGCCAAATCTGTAACCAAGACACTGATGTCTTGTGAGTCCAGAAATGAAAAATGGCACAACACCAGCTCCTAAACCAACCACCATGAATGTTCTTAGCCAGCAGGGACTGTCAGACTGAATAAGGGCTATACCTGCCAAGAAGTACGGGATGAGATAATCTCCTGCTTCCAAGATGTGCTGAATGTGGACAACTTCAGACCCGACATGCAAATGGCACACCACCAGCTCCTAAACCGTCCAGCAGGGCCTTGTAGGAACTGTCAGATTGAATAAGGGATATACAGAGCTGCCAACCTCCGGCCAAGCTTTTCCGTACTCGCCAAGCCGATGAAATCCGTAATTTTTTGCAAGTCCCCAAATACCAAATTTTTAAACTGCAACTGCCACCAAAATTGTATAAGTTAGATCTAAAAATGTCATAAAATTACTCTTTATGACACCCCAATAATTATCAACGGGAATAATATAATTATCTAGATCTAGAAACATAAAAAAACAGCTAAAAACTCACGTTCCCTATTCATCCTTTCGATTCCACTACGGAGCAGCTCCACATACTGCCGCCTTACACCAAGCAGCAGCCGCGCCGTGCCGCCCGCGGGCTAGGCTGGCCGGCTGCCTAACGCCTCGGTGTGTAAGAGCAGCCGCACTGCTAGAGCTTGAGCTCATAGCTTGAGCTAGAAGTTTGCGTGTGCGGTGAAAGTACGTTCGCAGTCTCCTTTCTGTATGCAGTTTAGGTACGTACACAGTGCGGAGTTCCGGGAACAGCGAAAACAATACAATATGAGTGTGAAAGTATGAGTGATAACAAATACATGTGCGCAACGTATAATACGAATAGTGCATAATCAGATTTCTTCAAATCCGTAATTTTTGGGCGACATTCCGTAATTCCGTAATGATGATTAATTTCCGTACCAATTACGGAAAATCCGTACTAGTTGGCAGCTCTGGATATACCTGCCAAGAAGTATGAGATGACATTATCTCCTGCTTCCAAGATGTACTGAATGTGGATGATTTCCAATTCAAATTTTGAAGGTATGTTTGAGTTTTCTTAATGGCAAGTTGCTCTCAAAGACTATTTTTGTAGATTATGTGGTGGGGGACGTGCGTGCCGATTTTTGTTGCGAACGCGCGGTGGGCGGCCGGGATCTTAGGGGGGACGGAATCAGCCCCCCCGGCTGTGAGATGGGTCTAAATAACCCGGCTCTATTAAGGTTAAAGATTTGATGCGATATATCCTCTTTGAGTTTAGTTAGAAACAAATAAGCAAAGTAAAAGTTTCATCATTTGGCCGTGGGAATAAATCCTGGATGTTAGTTTATACACCTTTAAAACCAAGGATATTTCAATATTTGCACAAGACAATGTTCAAAATTTTATGATTGCAACATGGTGTGGTCAATAAAATGGCAAGTCATGGACCTGCTTCACATTGCACTGTTATGTTCCCCTTAATTTTGCTGGTTAAGAAATTAACTACATTTATTTATTTTTTGTACTCAATTATTGTTCTTGCTACTCACTACTCACTTTTCTTTCCTTCATTTCCTTTATTAGGCGATTTTCCACTGGATGAATTGGAAGGACCTTCATCTGCTAATGAACGCAAGGCAACTGGTAATACATACAGATTTACCTCATGCATTTTAAAAAATATTTATACATATGAAATATTGCAGTTGAGCAAATTTTGAAGAAAAACCTTAAATGTCACATTGATGTTGCTTTCATGCATAGTAAATTTTTCACAACTTAATGTTTATTTGTCATGGTATCTCGTGTTGGCCAAAAAAAAAAAGATCTGGCATGCCTCATCATGTCAAATTTAAGAACGTATGTTAGAAACATTCTGTGGAAGTGTTATGGTGTAGTGAATCTGACGCTTGTCTTTCAACCATAGGATTCAAATCCTACCCCAGAGCATCAATTTCCTTCAGCAAAAAACTCATCCATATTGTGCTGCACTCAACCCAGGTGAGGTAAATTGGGACCTTGCAGGAATTTGTTCTTGAAATAGTAGTGTATTACAACAGCTGATCTGCGTGAGCCATTGCCATTATGCCGCGTTAATGCCGCGTTAATGAAGAATGCTTAAAGACTTGATTAATAGTTGAGAGAAAATGAAAATGATTATGTATTCTGAAGTGCAATCTTATATTTGAAATTGGGCTCATTTTTATGGTCTTCTCTATTTTTACTAATTACTTCATGATAGGGGGAAAGCAAAGAAAATCGTCAAAGTTGCAGGAGTCCTTCAAATTAATTGCCAAGGAGATAAAGATGATCGAGGAACACAACACAAAGACCTTCAATAGTAGGGAGGATCGGCTCATGCAGCGCCAGCGCCAGATGGAATGGGAACGTGAGCTGCTAATGAAGGCACAGCGTGTAGAAGAAAAAAAAGTAGAAGAGGAGGAGGAGAGAAGAGCGGGAGTATAAGGAGCGAGAAAAAGAACGTGATAGACAGCACCAGCTACAGATGATGCAGTTGTTTATGACAGGTATGAGGCAGCAACAGGTAGGTCCAGAGTGGCCGTCAACTCCAGTTTGGCAGGGAAACAACTCTCGCCCTGTTCCAGAACAGTCTCCAAATACCTGGACCAACAATCAAGACTACACTTCACTGTAATTTCTGTAATCCAGACATCAGAGTGCCATCGCTGGTTACTTTGAATTTCCTGTCATTAAACAGTGTTCCAAATTCAGTAAAATGTCATCAAATGATATGTCTCCTACTCAAATAATGTGAATTGATTTTGAAAGTGTGTGAATTCTCATAAACGGGTCTCTGTGCTGTTCACATTTTGTCAAAGTGATTGTTTGATATGTGCATAAGTTTACGGTTTGTGTTCACCACATATATACCACAGTAAACTGAACAAACCATACACGGTGCATGAATATGATTGGGTTTTCTTGCCATTGTTCTTTATAACTTTTAGAAGCAATAGTACCGGTAATCTTACCTTGCTTTGCTTGTCCAGATTACATGTACATCTTGGTGCTGCCAGATACATTGCCACTGTCAAGTTGTTGTCTTTTCATAGATAACTACATATTTATGTAGTTATCCTGCTTACACAAATCTTTACTTGTATTACTGGAAGATACATATATATGACCATATAATTCAGTTTGTACTTTTATCATATCAACCTACTACTAAAGTTCTTTGTGCTGTATTTTTTTAGTTGAAGATTTCATTCCAGTATAACCATAGTTATATGTAAGTTTTCTTTTTCTATGAAGTTTTTTTTTTTTTTTTTTTTTTACTTGCTCATTTAGTTTTAGTACATGTTCTGTCTGTATATAAGCATTCATTTCAGCTTTTTCTTACTCTTTAAATTATGTTTCAGTGTTTTTCTTCAATAAGACATTAAAAGCTGCCAAGTGCTAAGCCACATTTTAGATCACAATATTGCCAAAGAAAGTTAACGTCTTGAAATCGTGAAATATATTTTGAGACTATAGACAGGTTATGCAATATGCATTCATGAAGTTAAAAGGACATTTTTTTATTTGCACATTTCTACTTTGTCATTTTCATGTACATAACATTTTGTTTCGTATTTGTACGTAAGTTTGTATCGTATGCAGGAATGGGAAGACATTTCAGGATTCAAGAGGCAGAATGCAGAATGCAGAAAGAACCACTGACGCTTTGTGAACAGATTGATGGAGGCAAGCTTCGACTAGCTGCAGAGGAAAAAGATGACAAATATATTCTTGTTCATATCAGAGATCGTGACTGAGATCACCAGAGCTGCTACAAGGGAAACACAGACTATTTGAGAAGATCTAACCCTCAACATGTTCATGAAGCTAAAGAACAGATAATATTCTCAAGCAATTGAGCGTTTTTGTAACGATACAACTGACCAGAAAATTCTGAAGAACAAAGAAATCTACTGGCTTACGTCATTGAAACGTATCTTGGATAAGGCAGTAAAAGTCAATGAAGGGAAGGACTTGTCCAACTACAAAACCCATAGCCTGAAACAAAGACTCAGAAGGAGATATGCCCAGCTTTGCTTCATTCACCCCCCCCCCCCCAAAAAAAAAAAATCCCAGTAAACTGGTATACATTGACACCCTATCAATGACATCCAGCATCTCACCAAAAGCAAGCATTGCATATGCTTTTGAGCGTGGGAACAAAGGGGATATTGATAAGACATGCAATACCTTATTTTAAGACATAATTTATGTAGTTCCAAGGTGGAGACAACAAAAAGCACTTTCTGAAGGGATTTTCACTACCGTACATGCCCTATAGTCAAGACATGTGTGAAAGTGCAAGAGAGTATACCACATAATACACATTAACTACATGTACATGTATATGATGTAGTATACTGTTATGAGCTGGGATGAATATTCAAATGTCATCACAATGGTAAAAAGTCTTATGTGAAAGAGATAAAAGAGAACTTTAGAAATGTGGACTAAATAAAAGAGATCAATAGTTAACCATGTCTAATAGTGTGCGTCTTCAACACCGGATGGTGATGGAGATATGATTATTCCAAGTACAAGTCCATCCTCAGCCACATCACGAATGTGCACGACAACCACAGAGACCTGTATCCTTCATGTACACATGGAGAGCAATATGCACAACGACAGTGGATGAGGCAAGGTTAGTGAAAATGATATTGAATTGCAGCCCCCACCCAGTTTTTTGAGTCGGGCCAATCTGAGTCACAACACCCTCGGGCAAGAGCTAGGCCAGACTACGTCTGGGAACCATTCTGGAGCCCCACGCCCGCGCTATGGCGATGTGAGGGATTCTTCTCACTCTCAGTCTGCACCGTTTTCTAGTTCCCAGGAAACACGGCATGCGGCGTATCCTGTGGGACACCACGCCCAGGATACCTGTCCGCTGAGAGAGGTCGGAGACAACAGGGCAATGCACCCCTGCTCCGGCTGACACAAAACGTATCAGTCCCAAAGCATATCACTTATAATGGGACAGGTAGCTGGCGTACATTCTTTGGAAAATTCCAAATATTTGCTACCCAAAGTAGATGGACAGCAGAGGAATGTACAGTGCAGCTCTACTGGTGTCTCCAAGACAGAGCGGCGGACTATTATACCACACTGGTTCAACGAGACCCATCCCCTCAGTTTTACGACCTAGCCCGCCAGATGGAGGAAAAGTTTGACAGGCAACTACAACCCGAGTTTGCCCATATCGCATTTGCCGGTGCACGCCAGGGCCCTGCCGAATCAATACTGGAATGGGCTGACCGTCTTACCCAGGTAGCCTCTCAGGCATTCCGTGTCCCGTGGATGGATGCTCTAAGCACACCAGCCGGTTGAGGAGACATGTGTATATACACTTCCCAGCCTACTATCGACCTGTCCCCGGCCAAGGCAGAAGGACTGGCCAGCAAGCCTTTGCACAAGCAAGAGGAGGAACCATCGAGCCAGCGGATCTAGAGACTCAGGCCGGATCTGCAACTCCACCGTTGGAAGCTAGGGGGAAATCACAAGATGGCCCCTCCTCCATCTGCTGCTCCACTTTCCTCGGAGAGGGGAGAGGGGAAGAGAGGAAGGCCAGCCATGCCCGGCTTGGCTCCGACCTCCCAGTCAACCGAGAACCAAGCCACACTTGGCTGGGCTCCAGCCCCCCAGCCAACTCCACCCGCTGCTAGCACGGTCAAAACCTGTCCACAGCAGACCTCACAGGCGACCGTGAAGCAGATGGGCAGAGCAGCATCCCCTGGATTTAAACCTACCGCCAAGGTTCCCCGTCCCAGGCCATCGACAAGTCACGTCGATTCGTCACGGCCCAGGAAGCGCTCCTCTAAGGAGAATGCTCCGGCTCCATTGTGGGTGGCTTCCCATACCTACCTTGACCGGCTGGAGTGGAACCTAGGTCGGACAGGTATGGAGTGTTTGACCTCGATTACCGGCCAGAAGCCTTGTACTCAGGTGGAGGTAGCCGGGGGTGTCATTAACTATTGGTGACCCCATATGGTTCCACTCCATTGTCTTCCCACCCAGCCAAAATTGGCAAGTGGCAGGTGGCATCCATCCCAAACATGCTCGGGACGTGTCAGAGCACGACATCACTCTCCTGCGCGAACTTCTGCAAAATAGGCGGTGGTTGGAGTGAGTGAAGTTGGGCTAGACCATTCGGTCCCGGCCTCTCAGTATCAAGCCCAGACTGAGCTCCTCTCCCTGCCCTATATCTCGCAGAACGTGCTAGTAGTACATCTGCTGGGGCATCGTATTGATCCTGATTGGGCTGACTGTCCACAGCAAGTGCCGCCAGTACGCCAATTTCCCCAAACTTACTTTGGCTATACAGCCATGGTGGAGTCGTTTGGGGAGCAGCAGCGGCAGGGGCTACGGGAAGTACCCCTTGACCATCTCTTGTTGGTGACGGATGCTCCATACATCCCTCCGCCCTCGGCGCAGGGGCATTCCAGCACGTCCGCCTATTTAGTCGAGACCGCGGACCTGGTAGCTCGGGTTCGTGCGGTTTCCGTGCAGGAAATCTGCACAGCCACGGCGGCGAATGCCGTACGGCTGTATTCTCTTCAACTTGAAGGGAAGTAGTAAGTGGCCCGAGTCACGGACCCAAATAATAATTCTAATCACACGTTATAATCCAAATCATAGGTACATTTAACTATGAATAATTGATGTTTTAAGGCTTACAGCCATGAGTTGTTGCATTTTTGGTGTTGCTTTTTAGTTTCCTATTGGTCTTTGTTAATGTTGACCAGTTGTGGAGGGCTGTGACCCATATGTTGTTCCAGTTGTTGGTTATTTTACTGATTATGTGATTTATCGGGTGATTTGCTGCAGTTTATATATCATTTGATTTGAAAGGAAAGAAAGAAAAGAAAAGAAAAATAGAATGTCACCATAAATTTTATGTGACATATTTGGGTTTTGAAGGGGCATAGACGACTCCCCCTCTGTCGCATACACCGGGGTAAAGCAAACTTCTATTGGGGCTATGCCCCTCCAGGGATGTTGCTTTTATGCGATGGGGGAGTGTGGTGGGGGCTGACTCGACCGACTTTCGGCCTTACTCGGACGCACTCGGACTCACTCGGACTGACTCGACGACGATCGGACGGAGCTGGGGATCGGCAGAAATGAGAACCACAAGTTACCAGACACATGCTACCAAGTACAGAAGTTGGACTTCACTCACCTAATACAAGGTCAAGAGTTGGACAATTCAACAGGTAGCAGTTTGTTAAGTCATAGTAGTAGTAATAACTTTATAACCTATAGTCCGGTGTGGCCTAAGGCACGCCAACTATGAAATTAAAGCTTCCATCTAATACCTCTCAAGGTCAAGAGACTGGGGACCTGAAAGAAAGAGGGGAGCGGAAGAGAAGGAACAGCGCTGAAGGTAGAAGTTGGCAAGATGGATATTTACATCGCAAGGGAGAATTTGGTGTTCATAGGGATAACGGAAAGGGACCTAGAGGATGCGCAAAAAATCTTGGAATTCTACAACACCCTGAAAAATATCAGAACATGAGGTTGGTGACATAGAGTATCAATGCGTATATAGACTTAACACCAAATGACGCCAAGAATTTGAAGGGAACAAAGCTCTTCATCAGGGAAGACATACTGCTGGGTTTCACAGATGCGGAGGTCATAGATGTCACACTTGTACTCCTCTCATGACTCCTGCATCCAGGAGACAGGCAATGTCTGCTATTTTCATGTAGAAAGGGGAAACTAACTACAAGTCCAACTAGATGAAAATGGAAGGCCCGGCTAGTACTGTGAAGTGGATAAATGATTGTATGCATTAAAAGATGGGCAGTGAAGAGAACATTTCCAAATGAAGAAGCCAACTTTTCTTTGTTTGTGCGATCGGCTGAGGCCACATATCACACGACAAAATACTTACATGAGGCTTGCCATCCCAGTTGAGAAACAAACTGCAATCACCCTACATGTACATGTACATGGCATATGGGATGAATGTAGAATTTCACACGACAAGTGCCGTTTTAGGCACTGCTCTGTGTACAGCATGTGTCATTGTACATTACACAGTTAAGACAATTGTTGACTATCTTCAACATGAATTGTTATCATTCCCAAGTGAGGACAGATTATAAAAGGACATTATTCCAGGCTTTGTGCTGAGATGGGGATTTCCACAAGCAGCTGGAAAAAAAATTGATGGTACACACATTCCCATAACTGCTCCAAAAGATGGTGCGGTTGACTATTTCAACAGGTAGAGGCATCACAGTATTCAGTTGCAAGCGATTGCAGATTATAAGTATAGGGGGGTGCAATAGGTATGATGAAAAAGCCAACACCCCAGAGAAACTTTAATACAGGAATGCTTTGGTCTTTCGTACGGTTCTTTCTATGATAAGGATAATACCAACCATAGCAGGATACAATGCCACAATTCAAATGTTATTAAATATCAAACATGGATTGGTTGATACAATTTTTAGGCCACTGGCACATTCTCAAAAACTATCAAGAAGTGATCATGAAAATATACTGGGATGCTGATCTTAAGATATTGGCAAAACGTCTGACAAACATATTACCTTGTAGAGTTTAGGTTCATGTTCTAATTTTAAACGAACACACAGATCTCTTTTGCAGGTGCAAGACGCCATTTATCTCAATCAAAAGGAATGATTTTCAATAATAGATGAATGGATGACCCACCAAATCGCAAGGAACAAAAGTGTTCCCCCCAGCCTTGCAATGCTTTATTGCTTTGAACTATTATGCAAGTGGGGCCTTATTAGATGATACAGCCACAATTTATGGCGTCTCTAGAATGTCGGCATCGAGGGCTATCCACCGACACCCTACCTCTACCAGGCAAAGTCAAGCAGAGGAACAAGATCTTCATGACCAACCACGATGGCCTTAAGGTCTTATGTGATTGAGATGTCCCTAATTAATGAGCATGGCACAGAACAAGCTGTATTAAAGGACAATGATGTTTACTGCTTCTGTTGCAAGCGCCATATGGATGCATTTATGATCATTTGCAATCAATGCAAAGAGTGGTATCATGGATTGTGCGTCAATGTCACCTCGGATGAGAGGGCATTAATTAGATGGAAAGAAACCCCTTGGAAAACTCCCACCATGGAGCCTCAGTAAACCGGTGGCGACGCCCCTTCAGATCGCCGGTATGGACCCAAAACCCAAACCAAATCAGCAACCCAAAGACTACATTCTGAAATGCGCGATATCACAGGAGATAATGACTGTTTGAATATTAACAGGTGTTGTAAAGTTAAATGATTGGGTACAGGATATTAAGTACATGTATGTACTAGTACTTGATTAAAATCCACTTTGCGCTGAAATCACTGAAGCACCCGGGGGAAGGGTGCAAGATTTGATATTGAACCTAAAGTTGGGGACCCATCCTGCTGCACTCCAGATGCCGTTTCTGTGAAGTTACTAGAAGAGATTGGGAAAGAGACTGGACAGCATCTCCGATGGAGGCATTCTATGCAAGTATGCAGCATCCAAAAATGAGTCACCATCAGTCACCAAGAAGGTCAAAATGAGTGGCTCAAGAGAAGGGTACTGGTGCAGCAAAGGTAGAGGACAAAGCCTGGGATGAAATGCTGACCATCCAATTCATGCTTGTTGATGCCAGCACAATATGTGTTTACAAGATTTTACTTATCTAAACTCTTGCAAGCCTATATATTTTGAAAGTCTTTTTCTTACATGGAATGTTATCCCACAGATTAACTGAAATTGCTAATTAGTGAGTATTATATTTCTACATCTTATATTCTCATCAAATATACAAGTAGGTATCCAGGCATCTGTCCTTACAAGGTAGACTGGTTCATGGAAACGAGCAGAGGTAATCTCTACAGGGACTCAATGCAAAATTGAGGAAGAGAAGAGGGAAACAGTTCCTTTCTGAAGGAAGACGTGTCATGGGGCAACAGGACTTCCATTCATAAGGAATAATTTGTACAAATGTACACATGCATAAAGCGATGACTGAGGAAATTGTTTTTTCTCTCTTTTCATTACTCTCTTTGGCTAGGTTGACATTCATGGATAAGAGGTCTACCAATTGATGGAATTGTAATGTCTGTGAGCGATGAACTACAGCTCTATAAGTCCAGAAAGAGAAGAACTGTAATGCTCTTGTTTTTATAAACTAAATCATTACAAGTCTAGAAAAGGGAAAAGACCAACTGTGACCTGGACAAGAACCCGTCACTCCTGGTACCATCCCCCCAGCCCATGTGAGATTTTGATTAATAGGCAGCTGAAGAGGCATCAGCCCAGTGGCCAGATCATCATTGTCGTGGAAAATACAAGGAGGAGAGATCATCATAGAGGCCTCTCCAGTAGCAGCCAATGGCAACTTCCCAAAAGGGCAGAGTGAAAGTGGAGGAAGTCTGGTTGTCCTTGTGATCGTGATTTTTACAAAGACAAGAGAAATGCATTTAACGTTTAACAATGCCCTTCTAAATGCTAAGCGCAAACATTACTTGCTCCTGGATGCCTCTTCTAAAGACATGTACGCCACTATCAAGTCCTTGCTAGGATCTTCGAAAGGAGCTCTTCCGTGCTGTGACAACAATGCTCAGTTGGCAAATGACTTTGCCATTTTCTTTGAGGAAAAGATTACCCGGATTCGACAGATTCTTGAAGACAACTTAGATAGGGCAGCAGCTTCAGTTGATGATGATGGGTCGGTTCATAGCCGGAACTCATCACAATCCAGTAGTCAACATGGTGATATGCTGTCACACTTACCTGAAGTAAGTCAGACAGAAGTAAAGAGGATAATTCAGAGGTGTGCAAATAAATCATGTGTGTTAGATCCAACATGGTTAGCGAAAGCAAATCTTCCTCCTCTGATTCCTAAGATTACTTCTATTATTAACAGTTCGTTGAGGAGCGGTGTGTTTCCGGATAAGGGTGAGAAGATTTTTAACAGAAGAAGCATGTCATTGTGCTGTCTGCTCACTAGTCCTTAGCCGGCTAGACTATGCCAATTCATTACTCGTTAATGCCCCGGTAACTGAAATCCAAAGACTTCAGCGAATTCAAAACCGCGCTGCTCGTGTTATTCTTCGAGCTAGGAAATATGACCATGCATCACCCCTGCTTAGACAACTTCACTGGTTACCTGTCGCAAAAAGAATACTATACAAGATCGCACTATTTGCTTATAAATGTAACCAAAATACTGCCCCCCCCCCATACTTGTCATCATTGTTGCAGGGTCGTAGGCGGTCCATATACAAACTTCGCTCAACTACAGACACTACGGCCCTTCAAGTGCCCAGAACAATTACAAAGTTAGGTGAGCGAAGTTTTGTATATAGTGGCCCCACAGTATGGAACAAACTTCCATGTCAGATGCGCTCCAGTGCATCCGAGGAGTTGTTTAAGAAATGTCTTAAAACATACCTATTTAATAATTGATTTGTATTGGGCATCCATTTATGTACATGTGTCTAGGCTGTTAATGTTTTGGCTATAATCATCTATTTATGTTATATTACAGTATAAGTTGTTAGTATTAATTGATTTATGTAATTTGTAAAGCGCTTTGATCAGTTTGAACTGGATATGGTGCTATAACAGAAACAATTTATTATTATTATTAATGGGAAAGTCATTACCCTAGCCTGTTGTTGATTTTCAAACCCTTCGCCACAGAGTCTGCATTCTTGATCATCATCCACTGAGGATGAGCCGCTGAGCTTCGTAAAGTAATGTCCCTTTTTGGCGGACTCCTGGATCATTAACCCCCATGATAATCGTTAAAATTGTTATCATTATGATTAAATTTTCTGATCCCCTATCCCCCATTCCCCATTTTTTTGTGTTTTTACGATGACAAACGGGAAATAATATCTCATAATATTTGAAAATCATTATTAACCCCCTCTTTGTGCTATTACAATAATGAACATAGTGAATAATATCACTCTACATTTGAAAATCATTCATGATCTTATTTATTTCCTCTCAGCAGAGCTGCCAAGCTCTGACCAAGCTTTTCCGTACACGAAAAAGCTGCAAAATAGTATTTTGCTGATGAAATCCGTAATTTTTTGCAAGTCACCAAATACATGATCGCTGATGAATACATGTTGCTGATGATACATGTTGCTGATGAAATCCGTAATTTTTTTTTTTAAAGTGCAACTGCCGCCACAATTGTTAAAGTTAGATCTAAAAATGTCCTAGAATTACACTTTATGACACCCCAATAATTATTACTGAATAGGATAATGATCTAGATCTAGAAACATAAATAAACAGCTAAAAACTCACATTCCATATTCATACTTTCGATTTCACGTCTACGGCGCGGCTGCACATACTGCCGCCTTACACCAAGCGGTAGCCGCACCGCCCTGTCCACGGGCTAGGCTGGCTGGCTTCGCCTAACGCCTCGGGATGTGTAAGAGCAGCCGCACCGCTGAACTCTATACGTATAGAGTTCAGCAACCCGCACCGCTAACGCTTGAGCTAGAAGTTTGCATGTACGGTGAAAGTACAAGTGTGTGTACGTTCGAAGTCTCTTTTCTGTACATACACAGTGCTGAGTTCTGGGAACAGCGAAAAGAATACAATATGAATGTGAAAGTATGAGTGATAACAAATACATGTGCACAACGTATAAGACAAATAGTGCATAATCAGATTTCTTCAAATCCGTAAGTGTAGAGGGGAAATCCGTACTTCCGTATTTGTGTTTGAATTCTGTAACAAATACGGAAAATCCGTACTGGTTGGCAGCTCTGTTTCAGTGATGCAGATCTTGCTGACATATTGCTTGCCTTCTCTCCAGCGTAGAGAGTTTCATTGGCAGGCGAACAGACAAGGGAAAAGCCACCTGTACGAACAAACCCTGCTTGTTCCAAGAACTTTAAGATTAGACAAGACAAGGTGAAAATGGGTGACCTGAGGAAAGCCTGTGAAGAATTGGATAAGGTAAAATAACAAGAAAAAATTCAATCCTACAACTTCCCTGATAAGAGTCACAAAAAATGGAATCACTAATCAGTCCGCACTATAGAAATGGTGAGGTTAACAAGAGAGAGCACAAACTTAGAGTGACAGAAAATAAAGCAATGAAGTATGCATTTTGTATCTTTTATCCAATCATCAAAAACTGATCCCGATGATTTTTACAAGTCATTCATGGAGAAGGAAGTCTCTTACTTGGCTATACAAGAGAAGAAATGAAATTATTTTCTTTTAATAATTGTGTCCCATCAATTGCTACATTTAAACTTGTTATCATTATGAGATGTGACTGATAAAAGTTAGTTTGTATTATTCATATTTCAAATAGTTATTTCAGGCCATCCTTGAATTACATATTACTTTGTAACTTTTACAGAATTAAATATATTATCTGCCTCTGTTCTCTTCCATCATTCCACCTGCTGCTCATATTTGCTGCACCTGTCAGATGCCTTCTCTCATTGTTCTCCAGCATGGTGATACTGGATCCAAACTGGATGATTCTCTTGGTGAGGATGCTCCTAGAGTAGAATGAGCTGATGGGCTGAAATCCTCAATCCACATTCTGTTCCAGCCTGTTGCACCTTTCAGATGCCATGATTTCTTTGTTGTTCTTCAGCTTGGTGATCCTGGATTTAACTGGATGGTCCTCTTTGGGAGCTTGGACGATGCCCCCAGACTGAGTCACTGTGCTGCAACCCTCGATCGACTGGGCTACAACTCTCAATCTGCCTGCTGTTCCAGTCTGTTGCACCTGTCAGATGCCTTCTCTCTGTTATTCTCCAGCTTGGCTATCCTGGATCCAAACTGGATTGCCCTTTTAGGAAGCTTTGATGATGCCCCCAGACCAAGTTGCTGGGCTGCCACCCTTAGCAGAATCTTCTCGCCTAGTCCTCTGGGTAGATTCAGATCAGCCTGTGACATGAAAAGGTGAACAAGAATTTAGAAATGTGCTTCATCATCTTTTAACTCCCAATCTTGGTGCTTTCACGTAAAATTCTCACCTGTACTCTGGGGTTAATGACAACCAATCTCAAAGGCAGCATTACAAGAAGACCCATTTGTAATATGAAACAAGTTCTTCGCTGTGATACTTCATTTTTAAAACAAGCTAGAAATGCACAGACTCATACACTGTATAAGATTGACTTGTAGACTCAGTATCTGACTAAATCAACATGGTGGTAGCCAATCGGTAGTTTGTAAGTCGTCGCTTATGATCCTAGGAAATTCATAAACCAAGAGCTGTAAGTGTAGATATTTTCCTTGAATGTAAGATGGCTACCTCTACGTAAGTACAAGATCTATGGCACAGTCCAGGTTATCACAGCACATTGAGAAAAGATTAAGTCTGAACAACTGCATAATTTCATATGAACAAACTATAATGTGGTTTCAAATATTGCATGTTAATTACATGTACCTTGAGGTGGATAGGTAGACTGTTCAGGAAGGAGACAACATCTTCATCAAGGTAGGGTAGGCGAGACTCTCTTCCATGGTCTGATATTACTCTAGAAATTCAAGGGAAATTTTTGATAAATTTTAGACAGGGAGGTGCTCGTATTCAATACTTGTTAAATTGAAGGGGGGGGGGAAGAGAAAAAAGCTTTCATGTTCTTTTGCTCATATTTTACAAAATCAAACCTGTCCCTCTCAGCTTTTAAATGGAAATCCAACCTTAAAGGCCAAGTCCACCCTAATATCAAGTTGATTTGAATAAATAGAGTAAAAATAAACAAGCGTAACAGTGAAAATTTCACTGAAATCGGATGTAAAATAAGAAAGTTACGGCATTTTGAAGTTTTGCATTGTTTCATGAAACAGTGATATGCATAGCATGGGCGGTATGCGAATGAGTGAACCGATGATGTCATGCACTCACTTTTCCTTCTGTATTTTATTATATGAAATATCATATATTTCATTTTTTTGCTTCAATAATGTAAAACATGGTTTGAATCCATATGGAACATGTAAAATCTTATTTTCATACAATGAAGGGATTCTTTATTATCACATCTATAAAAAGTGAAATATTTGAAATTTCATATAATAAAGTAGATATTAAGGAAAAGTGAGTGTGTGACATCATCGGTTCACTCATTTGCATACCGCCCATGCTATACATATCACTGTTTCATGAAATAATGCAAAACTTCAAAATGCCGTAACTTTCTTATTTTACATTTGATTTCAGTGAAATTTTCACTGTTACGCTTGTTTAATTTTACTCTATTTATTCAAATCAACTTGATATTAGGGTGGACTTGGCCTTTAATGGTAAGTTGTTCTAAAAGAAAGAGGAAAAATTAGAGAAGCAGATTGGCAAAAGTTTGAACGAAATCGGACAAGCAATATTAAACTACTGGGAATTTCAAACTGGCCGAATAGGTAACGTCACTGTGATGAAGTGACAGACAACTCCCCATTTACTCTAACACACAAAATGATTAAAATTTCATTTCTTCAAAATGTATTTCTAAGTAGGATGTTTTTCTTTTCATGAGTACCTATAACATTATGCTATCCAAAATATAGTTGGAGTGCTGCCCCAAGGGAAAAGGCGATTAATGATATTTTACTGTACTACAAACGGGAGAGTTGACTGCCAATATGTCACAATCGACTCACCACATTGATAATTTGAGATTTGCATAGATTTGAGTGATCTAATTATTCAAACATCCTTTGTCCGATTTCTTTCAAACTTTCACCATCCTGTTTTTCTTATTTTTCTGCTTTCACAAAAATCAACTTGTTACAAGTGCTTTTGACATAACCAAGCTCCCATACTATATTTGGTGTTCAATCTAAATACAATTTCAGACTGGAACCAGAAATAGATCTTTCTCAACCATTTAATGATAAATACTGTATTTGTATTCTATAATTTAGTACTTGTGTATTCAATCTTATTTTACTTGGTACAAATAAGGTCTCTTGAAAGAGCAAACATAGGGGGAAAAAAAGGAAAGAAATAGGGTAACAGTGATATAGTGATAAATCATGAAAAATTAATTTGCTGAACATTGTTAACCTTGTTTTTGAACCAACTATAAACCAGACGTGAGAACCAAAATTTTGGTTACTCCCGATCTCCATCAACATGAGAAGCTATGACATATTCTCCCACTTTAACAACTCCAGGTGATTTATGAACCGACAACAAAGTTTAGACAAGCGTCAATTGCCCAGGTTCTTACGATACTCGCGAGATGCATAAGACCTATTTACGCATGCACAGTTACTTCTCACATGAGCCGTAAACAAGTCCCGCCCACATGGGAATGCCCAGAACGATTGTTTCTATACTGGGGTAGACATACCAGGCCTCTTAGGGGCAATGAAAAGAAATGATGGTTGGTTAATTATCTAACCTAACACAGGTGTTTGGTGTAGCAAGGGACCCATGGGATGTAAAACAGAAAACAGGTCAGGCATTTTTGTAATCCAAACCCATCCTCCTTGTCTAATAAATAATAACAGCTATTCCACTGGGTGCAACTACTCCATATAATGGTGCATGTTAAAGGTTAAAACTTCAGGCTGATATTGTTTCATACTGTTAACTGTTAACCAATCAAAGTTACTTTTTTTTTACTCGAGGTTTTATCATCTTTAATTAAACAACACTGTGTTTAGTAAGGTATAAGTTTATAAACATGCATAAACATTTTTTTGTGACATACAAAAAAATAAAAATGTAGATCACACTTTCAAAATTAAAAGCTTAAAAATAATCCTTACAGATCATACATGTCGTTTAAAACTTAATATACACTGTACCTCCTTAATATTAAAGCCAGTCCGTAATCACAATTTGCGCATGTGCAGATCAAGGTCATTTGTACCAAATACAATTGACCTTGATACATGTACGTGTTCACAGTGGGTGCACTAGGATGCGCGCTCCAGGGGAGCGTTTCATCAAGCGTTTTGCCAGTGATTTTTACCGACAACTGTTATAAGCTACTGAAATCCTTGCATCTGATTGGCCGAGAGCAAATTTGTCAGTAAAAATCACTTTACGCTTGATGAAACGCTCCCCTGCATGGTTAAATTATCTAAAATATGTTCTTACATCATAAAAGGGTCTATACACTGAAAGGCCTACCATGTAAAAACAAAGTATACAAATCTTCATCTGGTCAGGGACCAGATTCATATACATGTATTTCTATAATTTTCAAATCCTGACATGATTTTTCACATTTTGACCAATGACTCATCAATGTGATTGCACTATGTTACCTGTCATCTCTTCCAAGATTGCGAGCCGAGATGCGATCAACCTCCATCTTGATCTCCTCTAAAAGACCTTGCCAACCTTCAGACCTGTATAATGAAAACAAGGGGTACCAATCTGATTTTTAAAAAGAGAAGAGGATAAGGTGACAGCATTCTGAGGACTAAGGAACCTTGTAAAATATAAAATAATGTGGCAAAGTTTAAAAATTCAAGTAATTCAACTAAAGAGGACCTTTTTGTATAACATCCACTTCACAGACATATAATAATAATAATAATATGGACATTTGTATTGCGCCGGTATCCATCAAGAGAGATGCTCATGGCGCAGATATTATTATCCCCGGTCATTGGATTCTGGCACGCCCCACTCCCTGGGGAGCATTCCAGCCAGGCGTCTGTTAAGCGCACACATGCTAAGCAAAGGACATTACCTTTCGCCATCCTACCGGGTACCCATTTAACACCTGGGTGGAGAGTGGCAAATGTAGATTAACGTCTTGCCAAAGAAGCTAGTGCTGCGGTGGGATTCGAACTCCGGACCTCGTGGTTCACAGTCCGGGGACTTATCCACTGATCCACAACACCTCTACATACTACTATGAAGCCCTAATTTAAACCTCTTCAAACTCCTCTTTAATAGACATTCGCTTTCTAGACATATCAAAAGAGAAAATATGAAAGAAACAGACAAAAAAACTCTTACTTTAATACTACCAAAAAGAAAATTAATAACATAAGCAAATCCTTATTGTTTTACATGTAAGAAAGCTGATTATCTTTTTTATCTTTTATAGCTTACTTGAACTTTGACCTATGTCTTGAGTATCCAGCCAGCTGCTCATCTGCCCCCATGCCAACCAACACAACCTAACAAGGAGGAAATAAAAAGTCACAATATACTTTAATACATGTATCACATTATACAGCTTAACTATTGAAAACTGGGTTCATTACCTATAAAATGATGGAGTAATAATTATTTAATCAAATAAAGATACATTATTCAATCAAGTTTTAAAGTAGACATTCAAAGAAAATCACAAATATGGCAATTAATGTATCACTAGAAACTGGGAAGCTTACAGATGGCAATCGTATAAGTTTTATGTCAACTGCGTATCTGATGATTATAAAAACAACACAAATAAAAGCTCTTCTCAGCATCTGGAATATCCGAGGATTCGCCAGAAATATAGCGATGTTTTGATGTCGTCACACTCGGGATCGATCCTGCTTAAGCAGACGACGTCCTATAATGAATGAACGTAATTGCAATGCAATTATTTATCAAATTATAAAGAGTTTGGTGTATTTAAACATGACCTTATTTCACACCATTATAAAGGGAAAGTGAAACTGATTCTGATAGCTAAAACCGTTTGATTGTAAATACACAGGAGAAGGGT
This sequence comes from Heliocidaris erythrogramma, assembly GCA_025617745.1. Classification (NCBI taxonomy): domain Eukaryota; kingdom Metazoa; phylum Echinodermata; class Echinoidea; order Camarodonta; family Echinometridae; genus Heliocidaris; species Heliocidaris erythrogramma. The sequence goes on from CM046859.1 coordinate 19,399,691, forward strand.
CAATGATCAATGAAATAAACCAGACTTTCAAATTGAAAAGCCCTCCGAATAATAGCAGGATGGTATTCGTTCCCTCTTGAAACGCCGAACATGCCCCGGTGCAAGCAGCTGAAAATACAATGGCGTCTTATTTTGTTTACAAGTGACTGATTCCTTTATTTTTTTAACACTGCATTTTTCATCAAAATAATACCATACACGAAGTTAAGAGTGAGGCAACAGACTAACATTAAGACTGACGCTAGTGAAGGAAGAGAAATAAGTGAAGAGGAGATGACAAAATAGGCTCTGAAAAATGTGTAAGATGTTATGGGACATCGTCTGCTTAGACAGGACTGGTCCATGGTGTGTCGTCACATATCTCAGCAGCGTTCGAGGAGCTCTTCAGCTGCTATATCGGGGGCTGTATTTTACCGTTTTATAATTGATAATAATCATTACTTCAAATGTTTCCAAGCGTTGAATTTGGATAACCTTGTTTAATTTATGCCATCTATGCAATAATAAGTATTAAGCCAATATTTAAAATCATTAAAGTTCTACTTTAAGGCAATTCAATATGTACAGGAAACCTTATCATAAGAAACCTAAATGACGTAATACAAGTCAAACCTTCACACAATAAAATGGAGGCTCAACTGCCAATCAGGTATTCCTCATTACTCAATGACTTTGTCTGTTCTTTACATTGACTTGTGCTTATTATCATCTGATCAATATGAACAGAGATTTCTAACAGGTCAACTGTGAGACAAATAAAAAAATCTTTTGTGCAAATGATAGAAACTGCTTGCAAACTAGCCAATTTGTCTAGCCTTGAGGAGCCCAGTATCTGAACCAGAAATCACAAATGCAGAATGCTGATATGGGCAGTCATTATTACATCATTATTGACACTAATCAAGGCTTTAAGTGTCACTTTGACGTGTCCTGAACACTGATAGACGATATCACCAGGGGAGCGTTTCATGAAAGGAAGTTGTCAGGTATTTTATCCGACAACTGTTATAAGCTACTGAAATCCTTGCATCTGATTGGCTGAGAGCAAATTTGTCGGATAAAATATCTGACAAGTCCTTTCATGAAACGCCCCCCAGGTCTTTGGCCTGATGGTATAGATGATGACAATTCAGATAACACTATTGTTCTAGGGCGATACCGTCTGGTTACTGCACTCTTTAATCTATCAGTAGGCGCTTTCCCTCTCTCTCAATCAGAAATTATTCTCAGAATTTCTGATTGGGGTAAATAACCTGATCATAACATACCAAGCATCTTAGTAGAGTGAACAGATGCTATGAGGCAACCCCTTCCCCTATCATGCACCCCACCCCCAACCCCAACCCAAAACGTATTTTTTCAAACTTGCAGATTCAGGAGTAATTTCTTCATAAGCGGGGTGTGAAAATGCCTTTCAAAAAATGCACTCAATCCAGGAGTGACATTTATGGGTATATACAATTGTAGGACTACATGAACGTGTTACCAGTGAGTCCACATGATCAGGGGGATGCTTTGCGACCTTTGACCTTTGAAAAAAGTGCATAGCTAAAGAAACAGCTGACGGTCGACATGAACATCACACGCATCTGTAATGTTAATCAATCTTTTATAATTCTCATTCTCCTTCATTGTTTGTTAAAAAACTTTTTTTTGTTCCCCCTTGAGGTCATTATTCATCCCTCAGCTCAAAGTCCCTTTCTCTTTACTTTCTTTCTTTCTCCCTTCACATTGTATACATGTAAGTTTGTGTTTATTACTTCAATGGTGATAATCCATAGCCCCCCCTCCCCCTCCCCCCCCCCCCCCCCCCCCCGCGAAAAAACAACAACTTATTGTACAAACGAAAGTTTATCACTGTCCAGACCAAAATTTAGGGGGAAAAGAAAATAGAGTCAAATATGAAGGGTCATACATGCATTTATTTCTAATATCATCTCCATTCTTTTTGTGTGTCTCTATGTAGATGTATGTCTATATCATGTCTTTCTTGCTCTCCCTCTCTCTCTCTCTCTTACTCTTGCATTCTCTTTCTCTCTTGCTCACTCCCCCTCTCTCTATCTCTCAATGTCTCTCATTCTCTTATTCAATCTTTTTTCTTCCTCTTCTCTTTCTTTTACCTCCTCCTACTAACCTTCCGATGTCTGCCTGACACATGTCACATAAATCCCTTAACAAGCTAACACTTCAAAACAATTTTATGGACAGGTTATCGAAATCTGGTTTGTCGGTCTTCTATCAATTCACAAGAGATGGATCAGGTGGGCCATTGCATCACAATTTTAAACCAACTCTGGGATGCGTTAAAGTGGAGAGGAATGCGTAATATGTCAGCAGGGGGCCATTAAATGACGATGAATGTTATGGTTATCATCCCAGTGAGCGAACATGTGACATCCAATCATCGTAAAAAATCAAACTATGATGACAAAGAAATTGAAACAAAGGCAAAGTGTTCCCCTTATTTTCCTGAACAAATTCATAACTTTCAATCAAAATAGAGTTCATTGACTGATCATCACAACATAACCATGAACTGACAACCCTGGTAAACATTAACAGATAATGCATCATAATGGCACTTACATGCAAGCACTACAGATGACTTTTTTGATGACTTTCCCGCAACACTTAAGTTGTCGCAGCTGATGGGTCATGTCAAAGTTGCCGCCAATCAGAGATTATAACACTGAAAATACTTTCATTTCATATCTACACTATAGGCCACACCCTAAACTACTGGTATGTATTAGAAAGCTTACAAGATTTCGTACAATTTTCATATTCAACCTCATCATAGAAAAAGAGTTGCAAGACCTTACAAGCGGACAACTAGATGTTCGTAGAAAATCATTCTGAGGGCTTACACAGCTAGCAATTCAAGAGTTAAATCATGAAGATATTGATAGGCCTAAAACTGTCTTACTTTTTTTCATTTTCATTTAACAATGCATAGTTTTAACATTTCCATTGTCAAAAAGGAAAAGCCTAACTGACATCATCAAGAGTCCTGGGAAAGCTTGAAAGAAAGCATGGAACGTATGAGACGCACCTTTGCTGGACTGGTGTAGGGCTCTTCTAACAGTTCTCCTTGGAGGGGGTCGTGGGTGACCAGCTGACCCCTACCCCTTGCAGCAAACCAGATAGCGCAACCAATGCTGTCATCTAGGACTGTGTCTTGAGGGTAGATTAAATGGCATAGATGCTCAGACCTATGTGTACAGGAAAAACAGAACAATGGCAACAGAGATGATTAATAACAACGGCAACATAGATGATTGAGTACATGAAATCATTTGAGTTTCATCACAAGAGTATCAATGAAACAGAATCCTTTATATCTCGCTGTATTGGCTTGCAACACACAACTTTGCAATTCCCCTTCTATCTTACATCCATTCATTCCCTCGTTCCCCTTGCTCTTCAACCTTCTCCTCTCTTTCTCTACAACCCTTGTCTTCCCTCTTCTATCCTTCTCCCTCTTCTTCTCCTTTGTCTCTTCCCTCTCTCTCCCTCCCCTTCAATTGTCCACCTTCTTCTCCCTCCCCTCCTCTATTCTCACTCTTCACTCCTCTCATTCCTCTCCCTACTGTTCTATCCCTTCTCTCGTATCACCCTCTACCCAGCACTAATTATATTATCACTGCACGTCTCCTACACGTCCCTGCTCCTGCATTCATGGAAAACGTCTTCCGATGTACACATGAGTTTGCATACTAATCAGTATGCAAGCAAAGATCTCAACATTCCTTAAAACTTTTGTGTTTCTACAAGTAACAGATTACATACACCCCTGAAATCAAACCAAACAAAAAGAGTAAATAATCTATTAAAAAACAGAAGAATAAAATCACACACCTACATGTATGCATAAGAGGATAAGATAGAGAGACATGAACAAATAGAGAACAGACCACCATCTAAAACCCTCAAGGTGAACTTGAACAAATTACTACTTATGATTAAACATCAGAGAATGTCAATCATGCACCTGATGCCTTGCACGTATTCTCACGTATCCCTCATAGATTTCCATATACCAATAGATTATGCAGAGAAGAATAATGATAACAGATCAAATGATAATAAAAAATAAAAAATAACACAAATTTCCTACTTCTAAAGAAATACTGTAATAGGTGTATAGTTATCAGTTGGGGGGGGGGGGGGGGATGGTGGTTAAGGGAGTTGTACATACTGTCCTATAATACTTTAACCCTTCTGTGACAAGAATTATTTAAGGGCTAAATTGATTCCCGACATCAAACGCAATATGGCCGTGCAATAAAAATGGATAGTGTGTACAGAAATTTTTGCTCTTTCTACTCATGCATCTGGTATAGTTTTTAAAGCTCTGAATCAAAAGTTATTGAGCCAAACCACAAAATGTAGTCAATTGTCTTGAAAGGGTTAAAAGCCATGAAACTCTATGAAACTAATTAATCATTTGCATCTTTCCCAATTGATAATGCCCAGGTATAAGTATGTTTTTAATCTAGTTCAAGGTCAAGAAACACCCTAGATTTGTTACAAATTCTTACACATGCGCCAGAAGCCACCCCAGCCTCAAAAGATGACATTATCTAATCCTCACGATGCTCTCTTATCAACAAAACATCTCTTCTCTGGCATGGAATCTTTTCTTGGAAGCTTTTTTCACAACAATAGCTTGTGAAATCTCCTTGGTAACGCCTTCCAGATGTCCATAACATATTGGCTTGATTTTTGGCTCTCATCCAAAGCCCAGAAGTCTTGCCTTACCATACATTCATGTTACTTCTGCCAAATTGTTCAAAGTGTACAGCACTCTTTAAAGAGAAAGTCGAGTCCTGGGAGAGGTGAAAAATAATTTTATGAGCTTTCTCATTCTTTTGAAGTCAGTTTGGAAGAAAATCATACTAGAAATGTCCCCTGAAAAGGATAGCTCTTAAAATGCCCTCATATTCGAAATGCACGTATGACAAAAAATGTTTGGGCCGAACATCCATGCCTCCTGTATGTGCAGTCCCATATACCCATTTCTGTGTGCAGTACATGTGCCTTTCAGCGAGATTGGGTCTATTTCTTATCATTTTGATGATTCCAAAACCTCACAGTATAAAACTATTCAAATGTCATCTGCTCCTCTCATTTCACATAATATACTTTTTAGAGGAGAGAAGGAGCTGTATGCTAGTGTTTTTCCACATCTCTCATTTTCTTGGAAACGATGCTTTCCATTATGTGTGGGGTGGTTGAAAACAACAATGTTTGACAGATCAGTATGAATGTCAGGCAAATGTCAATTAGCATAACATCCTTCCAAAAAGGAACAATAGCTCATTATCATAACATGGGGTATTCTTGGCAATGAACTAGAGCCAATTATGATCTTGGTGATGTACAATCATGCACGGATCTGGTTTTGCACTTGGTAGAGCACACGCCTAGCCAGGAATGTTTTATAAGCATGACCTCAAAGAGGTTTTGAGGGAGGGAAAGGGAAAGGGGAGGGGGGCAACTTGAAGTTAAATGGCCTATTATGTTCTGGTAATTCTTGGTAAGCATTTTATAAACTTTTGTTTTACATTGTATAATTCAACACAAAATCCACACTTACAATTTGTGTTGGAATATATTGGCTTCAACAAAATTTTCTTCAAACTTATCTGATGGCTTGACAGACATGCCTTTGATCAACAGAATTGAAAGAGATAAATCACTTTGGCTACAGGATACTGCTTACCATGTTCACTTGAAACTCCATTATACTATCAATATATGCAAGTAGCATCTTCATGCTTCATAACAGGACCCTGTTTCACAAAAACTTATCAATAACAACTGCCCCGTTTCTATAACAAGTTTGCTCTCAGCCAATCAGATTCAAGGATTTCAGCAGCCTACAACAATTATTGTAACTTGTTATTGATTTAGCTTTCCATGCGAATATTGATGGTCAGAACACACCAAAATGAGGTTGTTAGACCATTCAGAGATTAAATTCTACCTTTAAGGCTTTAAATATAATAAATGTATCCTTTACTTATATATAAACATGGAAAAAATAAAACAATATCTGGCAGAAAGCTTTTTAATACGCAAAGTGAAAACAATCAACAAATTTTAAATCAATTTCCGTTTATCTATCGTAGCTTTAATTTACAGTTAAATATCTAACATGAGGGGGCTTATATCCCTGTGATTGTTTCCTGAACTGTTTTTAAAGTTTTCTCCCCTGGGGAAAATTGGCAAGTGACTCGAAAATGTTTGGCTCCTCAAAGAAAAACATTTCATGTGACAATGCATTCTTGAGTCCTGGCATAAGCGAACATGGTATAACTTATTAAAGATAAAGTTGAGTTCTGGTCATGTGATTACATTGTGAAAGAAACTGCCTCAAAGCAATTATTGGGAATGTGGGGACTTTTGAGGAGCAATTCTTTTCAGGGGACATTTCTACTACGATGTTCTTCCAAACTGACATAAAAGAAATGAGAAAGCTCACAAAATAATTTTCACCTTTCCCAGAACTCAACTTCTCTTTAAAGGGAAATCCAACCTTAGTGGCAAGTTGCTTTGAAAGAAAGAGGAGAAATCTGAGACACAACAATGATGATGATAATGATAATGATAATGATAATGATGATGACGATGACGATGATGATGATGACGATGACGATTATGATGATGATGATGATGATGCACAATAATCTGCTCTAACATATTCTCCAATCTATTTTTGTCGAAAACATCAATCAGTTCTACCTCAATACTGATTCTGGAGTGGAAATTGATCAAATGCAATTAAAAACCTTTGGTCACAAAATCAAAAGTGACTTTGTGAGTTCATTTCCAAGCTACAATCTTCCCGTCAGACTAAAACAGCATCTACATGTACATAAACTGTAAATGTAAAACATGGACAATGCGTCTGTGTGTTGTTTCTTTTAATTGTATACAAAACACTTAGCGTTCGTAGAGTTCAAAAGTCCATGCAAATGCCTGAAAATAAACTATGAAATCTGATCATTATCCCAACTTACTACCATCAAGAATGATTCCATCTCTTTCATTCTCAATCCCTTCCGTAAAACCCTTATTTACTTGAAGCTGCTGTAAAGCAAACATAAATCCCATATGTCTATCTTATCTGTCAACTTATCACATACAGCTGCATTGAAGAAACCGTGCCAAAAAATGAGATGGTTATATTGCCGTGCTCACCTCAATGCTTGGAGCTCTTCCAAAGTGACATCGATCTGGTAGTTTCGGAGGAAAGAGGAGGAAAACAGAAGGAGTTCTCACTGGTGATTGATAAGCATTATCATGGGAACAGCTCAAGATTTTTACAATGGATAACTGATTCATAACAGATTGAAAGTACACATAAAGGTAATATGTGACCTAGATTTGCATGCACTGAAAATGATATAAACAACTCACATCTTTTATTCATTAATTACATGCAACTGCTTTAAAACCAGAACTGCCAACTTTCCACAGCAAGAAATGGGAATCACACAAAGTGAAAGTAGAAAATACAGTATATTTGTATGCTTTTACATAAAAATTTTCAGAAAAATATAGGGGAATCTAGGGTTCAAAACACTGGTTTGAAAGCCAAAATATAGGAAACATTTCTCAAGGACAGGAATGGCAGGCAGTTATGTAATCCTTATACACTGGAAACTCGCGATAACGAGGACCTTGGGACCATGAAAATTTCCTTGTTATATAAGGAATCTCATTATATCAGAGCTCTTTATAACAAGTTTTCACTGTATAGTTTTTTGCATCACAAATGTACATCTACTTTTATGTGCAATCTGAGGCTCCCTGAAATATCTTACCTGGAATGGACAAGCCTAATGCATGTGTGATTACAAATATTTTCCAAATAAAGGATGGAATCAATCACACATATTTGTTGATCATTTCTTGAAAACATTAAAGCAATAAAAAAGAATCAAACAAATTATCCTGATGTCAGTTTTATTTTTGGTTTTGATATTGTGGTAAACATGATTTGTGTATTAATTTGTTTTTATGCCTTATATTCTATGTTATGAGATGTAAGTTTCAAAAAGTTGATTTAAATTTCCAGGCTTTTATGTCTTTTGTCAAAGTGAAACACAAAACAGGGTACAGGATAGCAGAAAGAATAATAAGTTAACATTGCATTTCAAGAAGTGGTCCTTTAATTTAGATTAATAACTTAATATCCCTTAGGAAAATGTTAGATTCCCCTTATTCTGGTTTCCTTTAAATATATATATATAGTGGTTAAGGCATTGGCGTTCTAAGCCAACGACCCGGGTTCGATTCCCGGCGGAGACATTTTTTCAGCCTTTGCAAAAAATTTCAAAAAAGGGAGGTCAGCTCTGGGGAACTTTGATTGAGCTACGCAACGTTATTCTCGCAATTTCTTTCACATTTATATATATATATATATATATATATATATATACTTGTATATATATGTTTATGGGGACATTCGCATTGTTATACGTCATCCCAATGTCCCCATAACCTTGCTCGATGTCCCCGTAATCTGGTTGTTTTCGTTCTGACGGAATAAATCCCATTGTTATAGGTCCCCATAACCCTAGTTTTGTATGTATATGTATATGTATCGTCTTTTCACCAGTTGGGTAGGTAGTTTAAGTACATGTAGTTGTTGTTTACTATATATCTCAAGTTCTGTTGTTATTGTTTATGATGTGTTGTTTTACAATAAAAACAAATACAACAAAAAAATCAAAGTTAAATCATATTTTTGTTGTTTCTGTTTCAAAGGTCAATATTTAGATGTGCTCATTTCTAATTTTTCACACTTATAACGATAAACATGACCCCATGTCAAATTTATCTTTCAAAACCAAAAAATTGCTCCTAGAAAACATGCATTGTTCATTTTGTCATAAATCTTATGTTTTATGCTGTTCCAGCCCCACTAATAATCTCATTTTGAGTCTTTATTCACCTAAAAATACAGTGCAGAACATAACTTCTAAATTAAAGCAGGGAATTTTGCATGACAAATCCCTGATTAAACTTACCTCTACAAAGTTCCACTTCCTAGATGAGTTTAAGGTGTGGAGCTCTCCCAAGCCTGCTCTGCCTGTTAAACGGTCTGGAACATCAAAGCTGAAAAGAGTTCACATAGTTTATTTTAGTCAATTCTAAGAAGAAAAAAAAACTTAGAAGATGTGTAAGTAATGTTTAATCAAATAATACAGAATACATAGTGTATATAAAGCATACATGCATCTTCAATATTTATTAGATAAACAGTTATTCTCTGGGGTGCTTTTTTCCATACTATTTATCATAAATATAATATAATCATAATATACTTTCATACAGAACTACAAATTTGATTCAAAGTTAAAGAACTTTCTTGGATTTTCAGGAGTATACAGCTTGTCTTTAATTTGCCTGAATATATTGAATTTCAAGGTTACTCAAAACCATACACTTCACCTGTATCTTTACTACTTTTCTTTTTGAAAATGCACTGAAGTCTTTCTTTCACAGTAATTTTTTAAAAAAAATTGTTGCTTCTGTTGGTTATACTCGCAGTATCATTCAAGGCTTTCAAGAGGATCTACTTTTTATAGTTTCGCAGAGGGATAGGTTTACACAATAAAGCACATGGATTCATCTGGAGATTTACATGTATAGGTTTGGGATGAAACAATCTTTCTTACCTTCTTATGTATTCTACAATACATGTTTACTTTCTCTTGTTTATACATTATTAGCAGGCCTTTACATTTATTTTATTTCTCCATCATTAGTACACATATACATGCATCTTTCCTTGCAATCTCTAAAGAGTACTTCTCAATTTCTCACTGTTGGGGAGGGGTCTCTCTCAAAGCCACCTTTCTTTCTCTCTCCCTCCCCCCCTCCCTCTCTCTCTCTCTCAATCCTCTGCTCATTATTTATTTCATATTTCCCTCTCTCTTTCCTCTTTTCCTATCTAAAACCCTGTACTCTTTCTCTCTTCCCCTATCTCCCATCTCTCTATTTCCAATACATCCACCTTTTGCAGCTGGCACAGTTCCAAATCATGGCAAAATTCCAAATTGTTTTCTTCTTTCTCGACTTCATTTAAAGACAAACTGTACTGATGTATTTTTATCTACATGTACTCCTGCACACATGAATTACTCATGTTTATCATATAGAACATGTTCACCCTTATTAGACAATTACATACAATACATAAATCATTTAGTTTTGTTCTCTAGCTCCCCCCCCCCCCCCCCCCCCCCCCTCTCTCTCTCTCTCTCAGTCTCATCTTCATGCAGTACGTTAAATGTACCAGTCATGGATATTTCTATCACTACCTTTTCTTCTGTAATTCAGGACTGTTCTTCTTCTTGCACTTCCCTTTGGTTTGTTGAGCAACAGTCCTCAGCTCAAAGGCCACATTAAAGAGGTCTATGGGTTCCCCAGCTGGTACATACCTACACAGTAAATATATCAGGAATGAATTATGAATTAATAGAATAAAAGGAAATAAAATAAATTGAAAATCAAGCACCTTCCATATCTGAACTACCTGTACCAAAGTGATACAGTGATTTAGAAATAAAGACCAACATTTGTTTGCAAACTTCTTGCCATCTTTTCTAATTTCATTTACTGATGAACTGCATGTTTGTTTGTTTTTTCAAAAGTCTTGTGTTACCTTGACAATGTAACAGGTCTAATTGATATAAAAACAATTACATGATTTTGATTTAAAAAAAAACTCCCTTTAGAAATCTCTTTCATATTTCTAATTGTTACTTCATTCTCTAACAATGGCATTGTACAACATTTCAAACCACATTTTTTTCTCAATTGGTTCTGCACACAACAGCAGTATATTCAGGTACATTCGTGTACCAAATTCTGCTTCAATCTTGTAGCCTGATCCAACATAATACTTGTCCTCTATCAGTCATAAATATTTATCCACTATGCCTTTTAGATCTGGCAACTTCAGTGTTTTCCTTCTTTGAGTATTACCTATCTGCTAGAGCAGCAAGAACAATGGAGTCTAAGCCTCCAGAGAACAGGACCCCAACTCGACTGCTCTCTGTCTCTACCTGACGACCATGAGGGCAGCAAACAACACTGGAAGACGGGGTGGTACATGATACGTCTCCATCTCGCTCACAAACATTCCCAGCATGCACGCCGCTCTCCACTCTGGGTGCGTCGGTTGTCACGCTGTCATAAGCTGCTGATTGACACCTGTCGTTGGAGAAGGGCGATGGGTACGAGGACAAACGGTGGTTGTCATGGCACCTGTGGAAAAGGTCTGTTGGTAACGACTGAATTGAAGCCTCATGACCTGGTTTAATCTGACCTCTTTCCACATCGTCTAGGAATCCACCCTCTATGTGATTCTCATGTTTAGAGTTAGTCCTTTCTACTTCCTTTCGGTGAGCGGCTTCACAATCTCCCTCTCCCCCACAACAAGATGCTCCCATATCAAATAGGCATGGTTTCGAACTCTCATCTAACAGAGGTCTATTTCCATGCAGGTCCTGAAACTGAAGTGCTTGATCATTTTGCAATGCCGTAGTCCTCACAGGCACATTGGTCACTCTCTTTCGAACTGCCTCTCCAAGAACCCTGATCAATTCCTCAGCCTTCTCCTGGACTTCTCTGCTCACATTTATGACCCCCTCCCCATCCCTCTCCCCAGTCCTCTCACCACCCCTTGCCTTAGAGTCACATCTGGATGTGGCAGTCTGGTCTGGTATGTCAATGTTCAGAGGGGAGATGGGATTGCCTAGGGACCACTCCCCCAAGACACACTGCAAAATATCATCAAAGAGTGACCTACGACTCTTTTCCTCTGATGCAGCCACAGTTTGATTGCTGGAAGGAAGGGTTGGAACTGCAGTGATATTGCTATCTTGGTTCATCTCAGACTTCAGAGGAGATGGAGGCATAGTATGCTCCGATGATGGTTGTTGCCATGGATACCATGTAATTTCAGAATTTCTCTCCATGGAAGTTGCAGAACCCCATGATGAAACATTCAGGCAAAAGATGCCACAAGCTGGGACCTCCTTCCAATCCAATGCCTTGAGAATAAAGAAATAGAGGGAGGGAGAAAGTGAGAGATATTATTATCATTTTCTCATACACCTAAAAAAAGAAGAAAAAAAAAGTGACATTCCATTCATTTACATATGTTTCCTTTATAAGAGTTACAGCGCTGCACAAAAATATTACTAATCATTACAAATATTGCCTTTGTTTCTTCTAATCCTTTACCCTCGACTTTATACACCTTTTTAAAAACATCACGCGAACACGTACATCACCACCTTGAACTGTTTTCATGCTAGACTTGTGGTAATGGTAGAAAAGTTTCTATGATTAGATCAAAGTCACCACATCCTCAACAATGTGGTTGAAACGGGTAGACCCTCTATTGTTCCCCACAATACTTATCCGTAATAGTTACTGACAAGCTAGCAGGTGGGCTTCTTGTTTTAAAATTTTGATGAAAGCACAGCGTGATAATTGGTAGGGCTGTCACAATTCCTTGTAAATATCTGATCAGTTTAACAGGCACTACTCAGGACTGGGTGCTCGCATGATGTTTGACAATCTTATAAACACTAAATAAAGCTTGGTTTAAGGTTAATAAAAAACACATTTCTATTAAAATGAGCTCCATATTAAACCAAAAATTGTTAAAATATTATTATTTGGTGTGAATTGATGAACTACATGTATCTATTGAGCGGAGACCTCTTTTATTTCTTTTTTGGGCGGTGGAGGTGTAAAGTGGTCTACATTCAAACTTCTTCCAAGAAATTAAAAACAGAAACTAGTTGGAGAACCTATTTTTTGACAGGTAGATGTACATTTTTTTACAAATTCCACAAATGTACATTTACATGTAATTGAAAAATAATTGAATAGATCTGCCATTACTAGCAGTAAAGGTCCCTATCACCCTCACTCTTATTTTTTTCTCTTTTCAATGATCTCTCTCTTATCTTCCTCTGTCTTTCTGTATCCTTTTTTAACCCTGACCATGTCATGGGCGGTAAATCCCGCCCAAACATTTGAATGTTGAACATTTTGTTTAGGCTCAAAATGGCTTGAAAATACTTCCTCGTACAGAAACGTGCCTTCAATATGTTTATTCCTATGCAATATATCTTTGCCCAGTTTGCTCTAGCAAAAACTCATTAAAAGTTAATAGGTAACTCTTGAAAATTTATTTTTGAAAATTGCTAAAAACATCTGGTGGCATGGAAGGGGTTAAAGCAATGAATGCATTGAACTCTCGTTCATTTGTTGCACCTATTACCTTTAAACATGGTATGGCCTGTGACACATGGCTCAAGGAGTGCCAATTCAATTTGTGTGGCGCCTCATCAATATGCAACTAGATGACACAGACCCCTCAACCTTGTCCCATCATGCAATTCTCTCTGAAGATTTCACTTCAATTCTCCACTTGCTTATATAAGCAAAGGTGTAGGGTGACTTTGTGCTAAACATGGGTCCACAAGGCGCCCTGATTCTAATGATTTTCATAGTCATGCGTGATACTGACATAGAAAGAAATACATGGAAGTAGTGAGCAGTTTAACAATGGAAAGCTCCATAAACGCTATGGAAAACTAAACAAGAGCTCAAGTAAAAATCTCTGTTAGGTAATTCCACATGTATAATACAGTAGAACCTCGTTATAAAGAACACTGTTATAACAAACTCTTACCATAACAAGGTAATTTTGCCGGTCCCACTTGTAGGTATACTATTGAATTTTAGCTCCGATATAACTAGGTTTCGATATAAAGAAGAAGTAATTTCCTTGTCCAAAGGATTTTGATGTAACGAGGTTCCACTTTACAATCCCAAAATCAGCTCCATAAAAAGTAATTTTTACACTCATACCTCAGGACTATTGAAATTCATGTACAACATTCCATCTTGTACTCACATGGTTGTACCGCAAACCTTTTTTCTGAATTCCATCTTCTTTATTTACAACTCTACATGTATGCCTCCAACTATCAATATATAAATATATTTTACATTGTATCATGTAGCACTTTGAATGCTGAATAAAAGATCTTACAGAACTTCATAGGATATAGATTGCCTTGAAATGGCTGAACTTTAGGTGAATTTCATGTTGAGAATGTTTAGGATATAACAACTGTATAAAGCTGTTCTCTCTGTGAGGGTTCTATTTCCACAAATTTCACAGCATGTCTTTATTAGTTTGGTTATATTTTGTTGGTCCAAACAACACATCTGATGTACATGTACGTTCCACAGTTTAATACTTTTAAAGGCAGGTTCTCTTAAAATGCAGTGTAGTTATTAGAACTCCAGGTCACCCTTAAATATAAATGATGCCCCTAAACATACGCAGCAAAATGGGGATACAAGAGAGAATGCCAATTATGGAAATCTATTAAAGAATAAAGTGGCGCCAGAGATAATTGGCCACAAGTACATTTTTACATCATGTGATTGTCTGTGAGTAATGCGGAGGGACAGATACTGTCTTTTCTAGTTTTTGAGTCAGAGTAACTACTCTTCTTCATGAACAAAAAGGAGAAAAAAATAAATGCGTTCACTACTGAAGATTTTCTTTTTAATCCAATCTAAACTGACCTAGTACAGTGTTCTAATTCTAAGACCTAAATACATAATTCAACAGTCTATGCTGATGATTGCCAGCAAAGCTTTCGATGAACTTATTATGTTTTAGCTGTCAACGTTAATAATAATTTTATTGGTGAATTGAATGCACTTATAGGGCCAGGTAATTAATTTTTTTCCTTCAACAACTCAACATCTTAAACCTACATGTAGGGTTTGCCAACAGAACACTGTCTACATGTAGATATAACAATAAAATTTACAAATGCCATCCTAGAACATACAGCCATATACATATAGCCCTCAAACTATCTGGAATGAAAGAAGCACTGTTGCCCCGTTTGGAATGACATCTGTTCGCTCTAGGGGATTTCCCTCCCTGACTTTGAACAGAAACTCTTTGTTGATTGTGGACAGTTGTTTTCGCACAATTGAACCAGTTCAACACTAATTCAATAATACAGGCTCCTAACAGTGAGTCAAATAATTTTGTATACAAAAGATTAATGTGCATTAAACTAAAAAGATCTTCAACCAGAATGTGAGTAAGAATGTTACAAATGAGCTTTTCACCGATTTAAGTTTGTTAAACTCCATGGACCTTGCACCGTACCATTGTCGGTGAGTCATCAGTTATACCACAGTAGTATGTCAGATCCCAAAATTCAACTACACTTGTCAAACATGGCATTAGTACTCATTGTGTCAAGGTGTGATATCATGAATCAATAGTTGGGATGGACAGAACAATGCCGAGAGGTCCTTATTAGAAGTAAACCTCTGTCATTCAAGTGTCAGTTCAAAAGATTGACATCTCAGTTACAGTCCTAGTCCTGGTGATCAATTGCTCAACTTTTAACTCAAGGTGGGAGGTTGGGGGGGGGGGGGGGGGGGGGTGGATAAAACATTTCTTCACTTGCACGTATATATTCCAGAAAATGACTTGGCTATAATATCTTTAGGCCAGCCTTTCTTCTGTTTTTCTCTTTCCCTTTCCCCTCACTCCCCTCTCTCTCCCCTCTCTATCCCACTGTGTCTCCATCTCTCTCTCTCTCTCTCTCTCTGTTGCTCTCTCTCCCACCTATTTCTCTTCCTGTTCTCTCTCTCTCTCTCTCCCTCTCTCTCTTTCATCTCTCTCCCCTCCTGCCCCTCTCTCTCTCTCTCTCTCTCTCACTGGACATCCATTCATTCCCTCATCTTACTTTTTTAAAAGTAGGCCAAGTCACTAGTAGTGCAGTGTCACCATGAATTTTTTGACACTGAAACTAGAGTGATAAATGTTATATTGGTTGTGTTCACACTGTACAGATGCAAGCATCTTCTAGATAATGTAATATTTAAGGTCATGAGTCTACACATACGGTAGTATGAACATATGGTGTGTTTTTTTTCCCTGGATACATTTCAGAATGTGAAAAGTTGTTAAATGTTACATTGTATGAAGATTCAAATTCAGAATAGTAACAAAAATGCTGGGTCATTGGATTATGCCACTGACAACAGGAAAAAATATGACCCTTTATCAACCAGAAATGAGAGAAATGAGTCAACTTAGAACATTATCAAGTACCAGAAACTGTCCCAGTTCACAAGACCTTTACAGTACATCTTCCTGCCAAGGATTAAAATCATTCCCTTAGCCCAGTTTGGGGGTAAAATGACAAAATGTAGCGGAATCAACCTAGTCTAAATTACAGACACTTCCAAGTTCCAGTTACCTCCATTAAGGTTCATTCACATACATGTACTGCACAGTAAACAGCCAAGGGTTTTTCTTTTTTACATGTAAAAGAATAAAGATACAGAAATGTGTTTAAAGGACATTACGCTTATTTTGCCCCAGCAGTATAACCTTGGCGGTTTTCCCTGCAGCATATGTAAATGAGGGTTAAATGAGAGAGATATAAAGGAAGAAAACATATCACCTTTACTATGAATATAGGTTGGTTCAAGTCATGAGGAAATCATATTTTTGGACACAAATTTAAAATTTGTATCACGAATATGTAAACAAAACAATTGGTGAGTTGTGACCTAATGATGTCACAAACTCAGTTGCCAGCTTGTTTAGTGATTTTCATCGTTTCCCTAGTTTTTAATGCCACTAAAAAATTCAGAACTTTCTAAATTTTTGTTTTCCGAGTTTTTCATCTAACTTTTTTGATCTGTAGGTCTGATTTTTCTACTTAATTAAAACCAAGTAATTTTTGGACTGGACTTCCCCTTTAAGAGAACATTTACATTTGAAAGGAGTGGTTTAAAGGAAGGGTAGAAAAGGAATCATTTCACATGGAAGCAAGGTTCTATAGAAATGTACTATAATTTATGAAATTACATCACATGGCCTAAACTTTGTTTTCCTCGTTCCATCCTCGCCTTCCTCACCTGTTATTGCGATGATATAAAAACCTTTTTATCCAAACTACTGTTTTTCTCCAAGTTTTTTATGGAAAATGGGGGACTGCTCAAGTATATTTCCCAATTCAAAAAGGTTCCACACAAGCTCAACTTTCCCAAAATCTGAAGAGCAAATTCTCATCATATGTAGAAGAGACTGAAAAAAGCACTTGTGTATGCAAGTAGGCTCCTTGTGACATTTACTTACTGTAAAAGTGGAAATTTTCACACGATTAATTTTTCGCGCTCAGCCGGGTAAGGTGAATAGGCTCATGGGCAAAGGAACACATAAACAAAAATATTTGCATGTTTTTATTTTTGCGCAAATTTCATGCAGCACGAAATGTGCGAAAATTTCCACGCCGTGAAATATTCCATGTTTACAGTTTACAGTGTTTTCAATTCATCATCATCAGAAAATATTTTGTAATCATTTTTAAATGTACAGGCTTACATCTGATTGGCTTAGAGTGAATTTGCTAGTGAAAATCACTGACAAAACACTTGATGAAACGCTCCCCTGATCTTGTGAACAAGTCTTCACCATCAAATTAGGCTGATTACCATAATGATTATATTACAAGTATATTTAATAGATTATACTGATTTTTTTTCTATAACAATTTAAGACCAAGTGTTTTGTAATGCGGATATCAAAGTATAATACATGAAAGGCCCTATGCATTTCCAAGGTGGCTTTGATATGATTCCCCTCACTCTACATGTACATGTAGCTCTGGTGAACACATCACTCAGAATTTTTTTATTACACATGTACCTCAAGATCGGGATTGAAGAAAATTCCCTAGTTCTTATGTAAAAAAATAGTTTGTGTTAAATACCACAGGCAAAAACAATACAGTAATGTTTTGTTTACATTATCTTGTGCAATACATGTACCGGTATACTGAAGGAAGGGGAATGGTAGAAGTAAAGTTATTCTGGCAAGTGAATCCTAGAGATGTGGTGTGAAAGCTTCTTTAGGAAGAAGCAGAAAGGGGGTGACATGACATTAGCCCAAACTTGGCCCCCAGTTAAGTAGCTGGTTCATGATAGGTGCCTCGGGAGTTAACCTACATTCACCAAACCTGACTCTCTTGTCACTTCAACAGGTGCCACTACTTGTTTACAAATCTCCTAAATACCTACGAAACATTCTTCGTTTAATTGAACATTTTCTCTTCTTCTGCTTTTCTCCTCGTCGATGGTGTTTCATATTCTCTTCCCCTTCTATGTTTTTTCTACTTCTTTACGTCCACATTCCTCTTCTGTAATCCCAGAGACTTGTGCATGCATGAAACTATCATAAAGTGTACAAATGATTCATGAAAGCTTCAAGCCACAAAGAAACAAAATATCCGAAACACAACACAAAGTTTTTGCAATTCAAGAGATTTCAGTGGCCTTAATAGTTAACAATTCTGATTTTTTCTTTTTTTTATTCATCTATAAATCTAAATTACTCCTTGAAGATGATTTTATCAACTCTTGTCCTTCCTTCATAATTTTTTTTTTTCATCTCACACAATGCTTCACACTAATCCTAGTTCAAAAGCAAAATACCAAGGCAGCACTTTGCTGCCAAATTTTCACAAGAAAAACATGAAAAGCACTATTTCAAAAATTGCCCCTGCTTTTAGGTACATGTATACCAAAACAAGACAAAGGCCAGTACCCCATCCCCCAAAAAAAGGAAAAAAGAAAAGAAAAAGAAAGCCCCCCCCCCCCCCCAAAAAAAAAGCAATGAAATATACAAGTTAACCCAAATTGAGCCAGTTTGCTGATTGGCAAAAATAAATTTAAAAAATATTTTGAAAAATAATTGAAAAAAACAACCGTTTTGAACTGTTTATATCAATTAGCAATGTTGTTATGTTAAGGCCCTGTTCCACTATGCCGCTCTCGCCACGTTTAGAAAAAAAATTTTCAGATCGGGCAGGATCGGGTAGAAAATGAACCGATCTGGACCCAATACGATATTAAAACGCTGTAAGAACGCTGTATTTACGACCAACACACTATGAACACGATGACAAAGAGAGCGGACAAAATATACAGCTCCTCATTGTACCCTCTACAATTGCTCTGGTAGACAAAAGAACATCCCTTCATTACTATTATGTAAAATAAGCAGAACAGGTGAATATGCATGTGACACCTGTTCTACATATTTTTACATAATAGCAATGAAGGGATGTTCTTTTGTCTACCAGGGCAATTGTGGAAGGTACAATGAGGAGCTGTATATTTTGTCCGCTTCTTTGTTCGCCATGTTCATAGTGACATGTGCTTGATACCCTCTTACTATGATTATCCGGAATGGGACATTACGATGTCAGACGCTGAAGTTACGTTTTATAATGACATAACTACGCTATGAGTGCGATGTTGCTGATGTTATCCGATATATGCACGCTGTATTTACGCTCTAAATGACCTATACGATATAATCAAGCTGTTCCTCCATCCTGAGAGCTGAAAAGTGCCTGATGTGCCTATAAATACCCTAATTGATTACCGGGAAAGTCGTTCTTTGATCGAGGTAGAACGGCGCAGCAGCGGGACCACATCGGTGTCTAGCTTACGTCCTGTTCTGGTGCCGCTGACACTACGCGTAGGAAGACCTTACTACGCTCATTCCGCTGTATTTACGCTATCATTACGTTCTTCCCACTTGACTTACGACTCAAAGTGGGGAACTAAGAGTTGGGAAATTCAGATCGGGACCATCGGCAAGAAATTTTGAACATGTTCAAAATTACTTGAAAAACTGCCCGCTTCTTCCTCGTCCTCACAATGCTGCTGTTACGATGCTTCCCATTTCAAACGATTCCTATACGCTTTTGCCGCTCCACGCCGATCTGATGGATCGGGATAGATCGTGATAGTGGAACGGGGGCTTTATGTTGATATTACATATGATATTTAAAAAAAAAAAAAAAAATCAGAGACTAACCATTCATTTCATTAGAGAATTTCAAGGTAGTTTGGAAGACTGCTCATTAAAAAAAAAAAATGCATGATTTTGTAAAGATGAAGTGCCACTAGAGATGTACAATATAAGAACAAGCCAGAACAAGAATTTAAAAACTTTGTCTTTTATGTGAAATAGACAGTCAATTAATTCACAAGGCCCAGAAGCTGTGTATAAAGGAGTTACAAGTATCTAGTGAGCTCTCATATTTTGAACTTTTTTGGCTCAATTTCATATTGTCAAATGCAAGACTACTCTACATGTAGATGCCCATGAACAAGCTTCTAATTGTTATTTGGGGGTCGTGTGTATACACCCTCTGTGGGCCAGTGGTTAGGGTTACAGTCCGGATTACATGTGAACAAGCTTCAGATCGTTATTTGGGGGTCGTGTGCGAATACCCCCTCTGTGGGGCCAGTGGTTAAAGTCACAGTCCGGATTGCATGTGAACAAGCTTCAGATCGTTATTTGGGGGTCGTGTGTGAATATCCCCTCTGTGGCCAGTGGTCAAAGTAAGGATTACTAACAGTACATGTGAACAAGCTTCTAATCGATATTTGAGGGTCGTGTGTGAATACCCCCTCTGTGGACCAGTGGTTAAGGTCACATACCTGTCTGGCAGTGACATCACATTGTTGAAGTGGCAGACACTAACAAGTCCATTGTGCTCCTGTCATATCAATCATGTCAACAGGGCTCTGACATTCAGACCCGGCCTCAACGAATTACCCATGGATGACATGTTTATTGGACAGCGGTCTGCTGTTGCTATCTCTCAAGGGACCAAGCACAGCTGACTTCTTGGACTACATGTTTTACATTATAAATAAGTGGAAAATCCTAGGGGCCTGGAAGCCCCCCCCCCCCCCCCCCCCCCTCCTTCTCCTTCACGACAAACATACCTTTGATTTAACATCATCAAATCCTACACTTTATTCATGCCATTTTCTGACTGATTCCTTTTAAGTCTTGCTCATCTTTCAACAAAACATTTATCAAAACTAGACATGTATATGTACATATACCAATACCATTGTTACCCCTCAAGTCATCCCGTTTCTGAAACAAATTCAAATTCAAACAATTTTGGGGCAGATACCTACAAGTCTATTGTGCTCCTGTCATATTGATAATGTCACCACAACTTTGACATTCAGACCGGCCATAACAAACTACCGATGAACTAGATGTTTATTGGACACCAGTCCGTCATTGTCTTTGGTCAACATGTTTTAGATTTTCAGTAAAAGGGAAACCCATACTGCCCTTGGGGGCTAGAGGCCTGGGAGCATACACTCATCTTACTAGTATTTTTGTTAGTTTACACAACACAGTTTTTTAATACAATTAATATCTGTTCATTTACTAATTAGACAGAAATGGTGCACGTAGGTCGAATTAAAGAAACAATATTTTATTTTCAACAGTGCAATCAAATTTTCAGTAACTGCATAGATATGTACACAGCATAGTGCTCATGTTTAAAGTGACCTACATAATGACCTGCAACCTTTATTAAATAGCTGTCATGTACCTGGTTATTTTATCTATTAATAGATTACAATGCATATTGATAACAAGTTTGAAGATAACTGGATCACATTCTGTACATTTTGCACTTGTACAATGGTGTGTAGGTGACTTTGAATGTGCAATATCGGCCGACATGTTATTCTTATTATCAAGCGAAAGTCCACCCTGATATTTTGGTGGTTGTAATTAAAGCATAATAATGAGTCAGATCAGTGAAAGTTTTTAGCAAAATCCAATAAAAAATTTAAGAATTATCAAATTGTTAATTGATCAAAAGCAAATTACAAATGCTATGACATATCTTTGAAGGACCTCTTCCATTTGCTCAGTATTGAAAATTTTATTTATAATTTTCCATTTTCTAAGTTGTTGATGAAGGAATACATTCATCTCATACAGGGGTTGTGTAAAAACATATACGTGTATGTGCAATGACTACGTGTATATCTAAGCCAAAAAAATGTCTTAATAATAATATTAATAATCTGCATTTACATGGCGCCTCCAGTTAGTAACTGATCAAAGCGCTTTACAGTGTATTATTACCCCGGTCATTGGATCCAGTTATGATTCTGCACTTATACTGCACATTCTCCACTCCACAAGGGAGCATTCCAGTCTGGCGACCATTTTACAGGTGCACATGTACTGTTCCAGTCAGTGACATTCGCATCCTACCGGGTACCCATTTAACACCTGGGTGGAGAGTGGCAAAAGGACATTAGTGCCGTGGCGGGACTTGAACCGCGAACCATGTGATGCACAGTCTGGTGACATATCCACTAGACCACGACACCTCTACATTCTTGTAGTTTTTAACTCTTCTTACTATACACAAGTTGCTGTTTGTAAAATTCTTTGACAAATTTCCATTTTTAGCGATTGGTCATCTTTAATCACGATTCCCAATCCTTTAACCCCCCCCCCCCCCTGCATACCATATAAATCAACCAAGCCTATACATCATTGTTGTCATTAACCATTTGAATGTCTGGTATAGATTTTTGATGATTATCTTATGTCTTCTAATGATATACAAATTGCTGTTTTGATTGATCCCCCCCTTTAATCCCAATCCTTTAATCCCCTATAAAGTGTGTACCCTATAAATCCATCAAGCCATTCACCCAATCCATCCATCATCCACTCAATTACCCCTGACATATTACATACCACTGGGATGGCTGACTCTGTCTTGTGAGCGACAGATGAAAGGGCAAAGGTCAAAGTCGGACCAGACAAGTCCCCAAGCCACAGGAGACTGCGTCTTCCAAAGAAGTCACGGCCAAACCAGAGACTCGAGTTTCTTTCCTATTCACAAGGATAGAGAGAGAGAGAGAGATCATGATGAAATTATGTATTATTGTTGAATTCTATAAATGGTACCATAGTCTGTGTGTATACATGTAGGAATGATAATAATATTAATATTAAAACCATTCTTGTAAAGCGCATAACACATTACATAAGTATGTCTCTGTGACAACCATTATCTCCTACATCAACAGAAAATAGCGGAAATATTAAAGTAATTTACATGAATAAGT
Organism: Heliocidaris erythrogramma; assembly: GCA_025617745.1. Taxonomy (NCBI): domain Eukaryota; kingdom Metazoa; phylum Echinodermata; class Echinoidea; order Camarodonta; family Echinometridae; genus Heliocidaris; species Heliocidaris erythrogramma. The sequence continues at coordinate 19,422,770 of CM046859.1, forward strand.
AAAATTTCAAGAACAAACACTAGCCTAGTAATGGATGTCGAGCCAGCTAATAATCTACATGAACTTTCTGCAAGATACACAGAATATGAGAGTGATTTTGCTCTAAAAATTATAAACATATATTAATTCCTAAAAAAACAACTCTCAATGCATATATAATCCCAAAGAAAATCTGTAAAAAGTCAAAATAACTCTGACTCATAAATAGAAAGAAAATTTCTAATACAAAATCTAAAAGAGTTCCTTATGAATAAAAACAAGATTTCTCAAAATCTACAAAATACCATTAAAAATTTCTTGATAAAACATGAAAAAGTGCTCACATAAATGGAGATTAAAGTTTTATTTGATAATATAAAAAGTGCCCTCATAAATGGAAATTTCTCCTTAATTATGAATTAATTTACCTGCTTAATTTTGGAACCCCCAAAAATCCAACCACTAACAATCTAAAATAAATAGAAAAGTAACACTCTGGGTAAGCAAATGACAAACATTTCAAATTTCATTTCTTTTACATTTAAAATAAGTTTAAGTGCTTTTAATGCAAGTCTATTAAAATGGCAGGCTAGTCTTTTCATTATAACATTAATTTTTTTGTACATGTATTAACCTTGGAGAGTTACATACTTCTGTGAACGGCACAGCGAATAAGAAGCACTATGTTACCATCACCGTCATTGTCTTCATCATCATCATCAACATCATCATCATCATTCTAAATTATCTAATTAGCATTAGAGGTATCCTACCTGCCAGTAGATGAAGCTCCATGGCCCTCTGATGGCCCCCATCACCTTGAGAACATCTTCACTACTCCCTGCACCGCCTAAGAGCTCAGATAGAACCATGGTGTCATTCTGGCCATTCACCTACATGTGTACATGCACCAGAACAGAATTAGCAGATATTTAATCGCGAATTACTTCGTACCTTAAATTCATTCCAGGACATTCCATGGACATTAATTTGGTGCATCTTTATTTCAATGGTATCTCCTATCTTTCTCCTCATTTCTTCCTTTTCCTTTCCTCCCCCCCCCCCCCCCCCGATCTAATCAGTCCAAAGGTGATTACAAGAAAACAAAAATGATGACAGGATACATTTGCACGTACATGTATTCACTATTTTGCCGTGTCCTGTTACCAAAGATTTGTACAGTATTTTAAACAGGACAATTTTGTACTGTTAGATTTGATTACATTTTGGTTAAAGATCATTCAGTCATTCATACCTCAATGCCATCAAAGATCTCCCCATTCCACAATAAGATGTTCCCCTGCTCATCTTGGACAGGTTGGGGTGTCGGGTCACCCCGAAGGTGTAGAACCTGTCCAAAGAAAGATCCATACACCGAATGGCATCCGCAATGTGGTTGCAACTTTTCTCCACATCCTCTGCGAATAGATTCCTCCTCAAAATCTGCTGGGTCCGCATTAGTCTTGCTCCTGCTTTCATCACTGCCACCCCAAATGTTCAGGATATTATTCCTTTGTCCTGTCAAGCCATGATCCTTCTCTTGTCCTTCTACTTTTGTCCAAGCATTGCTGGGATCATCATCACTATGATCTAAGGAGTTCAGGTCAGAAGGTTCCTTAAATCTACTTTCATTTTGTCTCTTAACATCACCACTACCACAAACAGATTGTCCTACTGGTGAGCAACATCCTTGTTTCTTAATAGAAGATCGAATACAAAGCACTCTATTTTCTATTGCCGCTGACAAATCAGGCCCTCTCTTCTTCAAATTGGATAGCAGCTGGTAAAACAAGATGGAGATTCAAAGTTATCACCGCAGGGCATGTTCTGATCTACTTTTGACATGATACAAAGCATTTAAGCTCAAGTAGAAATTGTCATGCATAACAACTGCTGCTGATTTAATTTTTTTTAGCTACTTGCTCTACACTTCAAGGTGCTGGTATATTGTCCAGATATCTGTTCACGATAATTTAATCAAAAAAATGAAAATAAATGATGCACATCTGAGAACAATCTGTCACCTTAACTACTGAACAAAGCTCCCCCCCCCCCCCCCAAAAAAAAGAAGAAATTGATTGTAGTGTATAAGAACACATAACATGCTAGCCAAGTCAGGGTTAGCTTATACATGTAAGTAGCCTTCAAAATCTAAATAGCCTCTTAGTTACATGTAGATACACAGACGACTTCTCATGGGAAATGGTGTTCACTCTTTTTATGAACGTGAATCCCTAAGTAAAATTTAACGCTGAAAATGCATCCATCAACTGAGTTTTGAAAATCGGTGCCCAAAGTGCCCAAATTGGGCCATTTGGGTACTCATTGTAAGTCATGTTATTCACACACAGGGGCCAAGAAAAGTTAGAATCATATAACCTTTTGTTTCTGCTGTATTCTCTTAATGACAAAGTAACTAGATAGAACCTAAGAAATACCAAATAGGGGCCATCTTTCTTAAATGCCCCCCCCCCCCCCCCATTATTATCCAACTTTTCATTATAGTGGCCAAATTGAGTGCAATATCATTATTTTGCAATTTGAGTAGGTCAAGTCCAAACATACATACAGTCCCCGGATAAATGACGGCTGATATAAATATAAATTAGGTGCCCATTGTGGGCCCATTGGTTATGTGGTTTGAAAGGTGACAGTATTGAGCCAGTACTTGCGTTAATATTCTAGCGTGCTACTCCACCTCATTTCTTGCTAAAAAAAATTGATGTCAGTGACTGACCTTTTTTAAGTACTTGCAGGTGCCCAAGGTGCCCAAATTGGGCCTTTTGGGTACCCATTGTAAAATTAAGATTATTTCACCGAGAGAGGCTTAGAATAGTTAAAATGATATATATTTATTGTTTTAATAAGTATTCTATTAATGTAATAAGTATTCTATTAATGACATGTTAACCAAATAGAACCTTAAATTTACAAAACAGGAGCCGTTTTCCTTGAAAACGGGCCCATTGTTGTCTAAGTTTTCATCAGAGTACCCAGTTTTAGCGAAATATCTTCATTTTGTCATTTGAGTTAGTCAAGTACAGTCAAACCTGTGCAGAAAGACCACTCAAGGGAAACGAGAAAAGCAGTCTTTATGAGCAGGTGGTCTTTATAGACAGGTTGGTGGCCATTTTGAAATCCGAGTAATAATAATGAAAACATGGAGGGGATGGGGGCTTATTATATATATGCAAATTTTATATTTAAATCATATGCGCAGTGACTACCTTTTTGCTTCTTGTTGTTTTACATGTTTAAATTATAATTATTATATTTTGAGTATTATAATTCATAATTTATCATGTTCCCAATTACTCTTGCTCTAATATGGAAATCAAGTTCATCACCCAACATGTTTCTTTCTATGTACATGCATGTGTATTCACCTTTAAATAGTTGTGCATTCATATTTATATGAGAATAAAGAAGTCATAGAATGTGTAGAATGTGAGTAGTATATGAGTGTTCTTAATTGAGTAGACTGAACTTGAGTATTGAAATCGGGATACACTGTAGGTGATGAAGTGGTTGATAAATCACAGCAGACGATATAAGTAATAATAATGAACCAATGTTGTTGGTTTGTGTTATATGGCAATCAGTCAATTTTGACTATTCAACAACCAAAAAGTATTATTTTTTTTTAAAACAGACTTTGTCAAAAAAATTGACTTCTGTATGTTTAGGGCTATTCTTTTTTTTTAATTCGATCGCCATGCATTTTATAGGATACCGACACAGATTTTTTATTTTTTTACAAAAAAGATTAGAATTGTCCGTAAAAAATTCATTTGTTTAAAAGAAATAAATAATTTATTGCAAAAAAAATTTAATTCAGTCAATTTTAAGCCCCCAAAGATTTTTTTTTTAAAGTTTATTTTCCTTATAGAAAAGATTGTTACGAACGAGCCTGTTAGATTGACGTGTGCTCGTGTTGCTTATCGATGTGATAGCGGGTGATGTCGATGCGGCGAAGCAATCAATTTGGTATTCGAAACAAAAGACGCATTGTTTGCTGGTCGCCTACCTTGGATTATCCGTTTAATGTGTGAGAAGATACATCCCTTTCAGCAATTAGTTGTCCTTTTGATATCCTAAATGTCTTTGAATTTGAGTTCTATTTTTGCGTTGTTCGTGTGTATAGGGTCTAGCATAGTGAATGCACCGTCTAGAACTATGGAGGAGCGATCATTTGTGAGTTCCGAACAAAAGACGCTTTGCCTACCCTCAGATTTTTGTGACAAACGTTCCCTTTAGGCAATGAAATGGCCTTTTGATTTGCTAAAATGTCTTATAATTTGAGTTCTATTGTGTTTTTTGTGTAGTCAATAGTAAATGGTCGTTGGACGGCCAACCGCCAATTTTGGCGGTCGCTGTGGGGGGATTTTTCCATCCGTTGGGAAGCAAACTGGGTGGTTGCTGGTTGCGTTACGCAGGTTGTCGCTGTATAAAGGTCGCTAAACATGCAAATGTTCTGCAGGGGAAATTAGGGTGGTCGTTATGAACAGGTGGTCGTTCTATACAGGTGGTCGCTAAAGCAGGTTTGACTGTACTATAATCAAAATATGAGCTTCAAATGTTGATTCTATAAAGAGATATTGCAAGTAAAGTACACTCACAATAAACAATACAGCGACTTGTGAGGAGACTAGTCGATGCACCCGTACGCACTGGCATTGAATAAGAGCCCGCGCGGAACCCAACTCCAAGAGGAGGTTTTAAGTCTTCCTTCATTTTCTTCATACTACGTAAAACACATAGGCCAGGTAAACTGTTTTGATGGTGATTTTATACTTTCTAGCTGTACACAAATTTTTTTTTAGGTGTTCAGTACACTTTAAATAAATTTTCAAGAAACCATTTTACTCTAATCATCTACAATGTCCTACCTTAGATTGAAGGGATGTTCTGGCTTGAGATGAGGTTGACAAGATACAACAAATACCACACATATTCCTCCCTCATGTCCATAAAGATTCACATGGAAATCTGGAAAGATAGAAGGAAATTGCAGTACCAGTAATCCATAATTTATTTATTAAAATTAATTAGACAAATGAAAAAAATTCAACTGCCAATACTTTGGTCTATATATACACCACAATATTGTATGTTTTTATATGTGCACTACATCGTGAGATAAACACCTAATTTTTGACGACCCCATTCAATCACAAACAATCTTCCGATTTATAATAATGAAGTGCCTCCTTGGTAACTTGTTACCACACTACGAATAGTGGTCATATTGACCACTACGATATATGCATGCAAAAATACATGTAGTTGGTATTTTCTGTTGCATGTACTAAAGGTATGGGGGGAAAATAAGATAAATACTTCCTTTCAAATTCAGCCATTAAAAATATCACTCCTACCTCAAATGGCCGTTAGGAAGAACTTTTGATATTTCCAGCAAAATCCCAAGTCAAAATCATGTCCAAAACCGAAGAAATCCCCGCCGATTTGTTTCACGATTGCGTGTTGTTTACATATCGCCGATGTCTTAGACTAAAATCGGCCTATAAAATTTGTGTCCACAAAGAAACTCAGGATCGCAAGCGCACATCGATCTCTACGATAGGGACCAAATTTTTAACAACAAAATTCTTTTCGGGAGATGTCAGCGCCCGAGGCGACCAAGAAATGTACACAATGACTCCGATAGCTAGTTTCGCGAGAATCAACAGTAAATTACAGATTTCTTTTTTGGAATTATCTTTTCCAACATCGGTGAGTTGAATTTAATGTTATTTCTTGGATATGTTGGGGTCGGTTTTTGTAAATTAAATGCAGATTTTGAGTGAATGGTGGTGACTTTTGTGCAGTGGTGTTTGAAAAAGTTGAGGTGTATGACTGCCTAGATTCTACACACGAAGTATAATCATGTAGCTATGAGTGCTTGTTACAGTTGAAATATTGTGTTTGGTTTGTGTTATATGGCAATCAGTCAATTTTGACTATTCAACAATCAAAATTTTTTTTTTTTTTAACAAAACAGACTTTAATAAAAAGAATACAATTGACTTCTCCTTTCCAGCACACATGTGTGCAAACTATCACACACTTGCTATGAATATGAGAGGCAATTCATCGCGGTACGTAGGTACAAAGTGCAAGGTTATCTAAGTTACAATAACCTTGCATACGTGCGAGTGCAGTGACCACACGCTTCTTCTTCTTCTTCTTCCTCCGTTGAGTATAGTCGTACTTGATTGTTGAGGCCACAATCACAAGAACACATGACATTGAGTACAGTGCCAGTGAAAAAGAACTAAGCTACAGTGCAAGTAAAAAAATGCGTCTCAACTGGAGAGCTAACAGAGGGTGGGTGGTGCAAGGCGTCTCAACTGGAGAGCTAACAGAGGGTGGGTGGTGCAAGGCGGCTCCGGAAAGATTCAGTAGACGGAGCCGAAACCACTTTTGTAGGCAGGACATTCCACAAGCAGATTGTGCTTGGGAAGAAGTTGTACTGGTAGGAAAGTGGTTGTGGCTAACTCGGCACTTTGGACAACTCGGCCCTGCCGAAAATTAGGTGCCGAGTTGTCCAAAGGGGTGTGAATTGATCGAAGATTGTGTCGCGAACCTGTTGAGGTAATTTTGAGGAATGTTTGTGTTGAATGCAAAATGTTTTCCACTGTGATTTCATTTCAACTGTTGCAATTTAGTATTAATCTTACCATACTCATTTTTTTTGTGATCAGGTTTTTTTTTACCTTGCACATGTAACTTGTATATATGGGACTACCCATGCAAGGTAAGATTTGTGTAGTCCCATATATGAAAGTTACACACCTGCCGATATTGGGTTTTTTTTTTTCTTTTTTAGTCATTCAATTTGTACAATCTTATCCTGGAAGGTAACCCCTTTAGCAAACTCCGAGGGTGGTTTGCATGGCTCACAGTATGTGAGAAATGGTGATATTTAGATTTAGTTTTTTTGTTGATATCTGCTTCCACACATGATATGGATCCCATGTACAGCTCCGTAGCCGTAGCCGTAGGCCAGTACCAGATTCATTTATTGATAAGCCAAGCAGGAAGGAGCTCGTACAGCTAGGACCTAGGTACAGATAAGCTTGTAGTATGGCAGGGGGTCCTAAAGCTACGCACCACTTTTAATACGCGTTGTCTATGGGAGAATTACGCGCTCCAGATACATGGGACTAAGAAGGATTCCACCACTGCAAGTTTCACTTTAACAGCCATAATGAGGAGAAAAATCATAAGTTTATCGTTCTTCGTGATTTTTTACTTATGTACCATAATGTTTTAAAAGAATGTCATTAAAAGCATAAAAATACCGTTTTTCTTGCTTGATGTTTCCTGTGTCCCCACCGTGTGTCATCCATGCATTCATATGGCATCATAATACTGAATCTAGCCGTCTAGTCTGTCTCAAACACGACAGGAAATTCTGTACGATGACGTCATACTGTTGCCGTAAAAGAACTTACGATAAATAAAAATGAAACTAACAATGTTGACAAAGTGTTGACGAAAATGTTGATGAGAGAGGATGATGAAAATATTGATGATGATGATCAAGATAAAGAAGTCTCCCATAATGATGATTATGGTATCAATCTAGTTCAAGAATGCGCCCATAATGATAATTATGATGATACGAAGTTAATAATGTTGATGTTGAAGTTAATGATGTTGATAATGATGATGAAGATGATGACGATGTCTCTCATGGTTATGTTAATGAATATGATAATGATGATGGTAATCATAATAATGGTGATAATGATGAATATTGGCGGAAGACAAATGGAAATGATGAGGATGAGAGGAAAGAAGTGGAAGAATAATAGAAATAAATAAGGAGCCTAAGATAAGATAATTAGTGTTAATGGGATTGTATGTGGATGATAGACATGATAAAGAGGATAACAGATTAATATGATTATTTTGGTTAAGCTGTGATGATGATATGAACTACGGTGTTTGAGGCAATATCCCTCCTTATAGATATATTGATTTTCCATTATATCTTCGGAGTATTATTTTGATGAATTATTCTTCATCTTTCTTGTAGGTGAATTCGAGACACGTTCGCAAAAATAGATCTTATAGCGACGTAAACTATGACGAAGCATGGAGGTTGATTGGGAGTGGGGTGTCTATACGTCAAGCAGCTTTGAGATGTGGTGTCCCAGAAGCGACAATCAGGGGAGATCTAAGTGGTCGATTTGGAAGGAAACTGGGGTCACCAACGGCAATCCCGGAGGCAGAGGAGAAAGCATTGGTTGATCACCTTTCCTACATGGCAGATTGCGGTTACGGATTGACTCGTAAACAGGTAGGCCTTTAGAAATTTATTCGTAACATAGTTGGATTCAATGGATGATTTAAGTCAGTTAACTTGAATTAAGCAATAATGTCCTCTTTTTTTGCATGAGTAAATCAACTTATAAATTTAATTTTAAAAAATTGAGAACACATCATATTAAACAACCAATTCGAGAAAAAATAGTATAATAACGATGTTTTTCCTTCTTTTATTTTTTATCCATGCAGGTAATTGAGCTAGCTGGAGCGACATTCCATGAGGTTACCAGAAAGAACAGGAGATGATCCACTAAGTGGTTTCGTGGATTCCTTAAGAGATGGCGACAACTTCGCATTGTCCGACCGCGAAAGCTCACAATGTACAGAGCCAAGAGCACAACAAAGGAGCGTTTGACAAAATACTATGATGAACTGCAAAGAACTCTCATGAAGGCTGGACTCAACAAGCCACATCTGATTTACAATGTTGATGAGTCTGGGTTCAACACAGAGCATGCACCTCCACGCGTTTTAAGTGTTACGAAGAACACTCAGGCCATAACATCTTCTCGGTCATCAACAACGACATTGCTTGCCTGTGGCAATGCAAGCGGCGATGCTCTTCCACCCTTCTTTGTGTTTAAAGGCAAACGTGAGGTATCTTCAAGCGTCAAGGTTGGATGTCTACCTGGCAGTAGATTCACATCAACGGAAACGGGCTCGAACGCCGAGGTTCCAGAGCTATCTGATAACTCCACTCCTGTCCAGCGTATGTTGTACAAGAAACGTCCATCACCTCCCGCTGAAGACAAGACGAGAAAGCGGCGATCCTCTCCATCTTATGAGGCTGGAGGTGTCACCATAACAAAAAATGGTATCTTCCTGAAGATATTCCGTGGAGAGACGGGGAGCGTTTCATCAAGTGTTTTGTCTGTGATTTTTACCGACAATTTTGCTCTCAGCCAATCAGATGCAAGGATTTCAGTAGCTTATAACAGTTGTCGGTAAAAATCACTGACAAAACGCTTGATGAAACGCTCCCAAGAAAACAGAAGAGAAGAAGGGCAACAGCAAGGGTAAAGGAGGAAAGAAGGACATCATCATCTGTGAAACAGAGCTGCCAGGTACAAGTAGACCAACGAGTGCTAAAGCTTTGTTTCTACCACCAACTCCTAACACATCAGACGAGGAGGATGACAATCCGTGTTGTCAGTGTAAGAGACTTTCACCACCCCGTGACAGATTCCCAGGGATCCTCATTGTGAACTGGGGTCAATGCGATGCTTGTAAGCACTGGGTTCACTTGAAGTTTTGTTGCCACACAGAGCATGTAAAGGACTGCAAATTTCTTTGTCCATGTTGTGTACGGAACCAAGAACAGTAGTTTTGCAGTGTATAAATATGTAAAATTGTAAATATATAAATATATAAATATGTAAATGTGTAAATATGTAAATATATAAATATGTAAGTATATAATAATGTGAATATATAAATAAATAAGAAGAGAATTATTTAATGCTGAAATTAGAATGGAGTATTCAATTTTAGAAACATTTTAATTTTATGACTTTGTTTGATGTGCACATTTGAATATTTATTTGTAATTCAGTGCAACTGTTTACACATGTACATATATGTTTTCAATTATAATGTGAATTAAAAATATTGTTGATTTTATCAGAACACGAAACAGAGCGAAAGCAAGAATACAAAATTCAACTCCTCTTATGTCTTATTTGGGTTTTGAAAAAAGAATATTAAATTTTAAAAAATATATATATATATTTCTTGGATGTGAAGAACTGCTGGTGAGAGTTGTCACGATAGTATTACGAAATTAGAAAGAGGGAGAGAGAGAGAGAGAGAGAGAGAGAGTTAAGGTCGGGGAGAGAGAGATAAGGGGAAAGAGGGAGAGAGAGAGAGAGAGAGGGGGAGATAAGGGGAGAGGGGGAGGGAGAGAGAGATTGAGATAAGATGTGTGAAATGTCAATGAATGGTAGGTTATTGGGATTGATTGAAAAAGAAAGGGAAAAAAGCTAACCCCGAAATGGAAAGTAATTATGAGAGAGAGAGGGGGGGGGGGGGGGGGGGGGGGGGGGGGGGGGGGGGGGGGTTTGAGAAAGACGGACATTTGAAATGGATCAAAATTTCAATTCTGTTTATCTGCGCTCAGACACCATAGTCCATACTGTTGCACTTGCAGTGGTGCGTAGCTTTTGGACCCCTTTCAAAACAACGATGACTTTCAAGATGCTCACGAAAATTACTGCAGAATTCCCATTTCAGTAAGTTTTTGGTAGTTTTAATTTAGATATATGTATTTTGGGAATATTTAGCACAAACTAAGTTCATTTATTAAATTTACATCGATTTCGGTTGTCATCTTTCATCCTCCGAAAACAAAGTGCGTAGCTAGGTCCCCCCACTCATGGCTACATTACTGTAAAATAGTTGGTATTTTCTGTCGCATGTACTAAAGGTATGGGGGGAAAATAAGATAAATATTTTAAATACTTGCTTTCAAATTCAGCCCTTAAAAATCTCACTCCTACCTCAAATGGCCGTTAGGGAGAACTTTTTGATATTTTCAGCAGAATCCAAAGTCAAAATCTTGTCCAAAACTGGAGAAATCCCTGCCGATTTGTTTCGCGATCGCGTGTTGTTTACATACTGCCGATGTCTTAGACTAAAATCGGCCAATAAATTTTTTGTCCACGAAGAAACTCGGGATCGCAAGCGCACATCGATCTTTACGATCGCGCACACAGAAAATCGGGACTTTTCCGTGTACGCCATAGAGACCGAATTTTTTACAGACAAAACTCTTTTGGGGAGATGTCAGCGCCCGCGGCGACCAGCAAATGTACACAATGACTCCGATAGCTCGTTTCGCGAGAATTAACAGTAAATTACGGATTTCATTTTTGGAAATATCTTTCCCAACGTCGGTGAGTTGAATTTATGTTTATTGTATTTCTTGGATATTTTAGGGTCGGTTTTTGTAAATTAAATGCCGATTTTGAGTGAATGTTGGTGACTTTTGTGCAGCGGTGTGTTAAAAAAGTTGAGGTGTATGAACTATGACTGCCTACATTCTAACGTTACACACGAAGTATACATGGTATAGGAATGTAGCTATGATTATGATGATCATGAAGTATGAGTGACTTGAGTGGGTCCCCCATCATAGTTCATACATCATTACATGTCATGACATGTATAAGAGGATGAAACAATACCCAGGATATATGACAATTGTTAAGGTGTAGACAATTCCACTAAAATATTCAACTAGGTCTATGAACCTTTTGAGCATTGGCTTTAAAAACAATGTGCAAAATTCCGGCAATCAAAATTTCCCACGTGCATCGCGCATGTGAACTAAATTAGGATACACACAAGTGAACACGTGGGAGCAGTATAATCGCATTTCCAATCACTCGCAACATTTATTCAAGATTACATGGGCTATACACACAACTAAAATGTTTTAAATACTAGCCTACCCCAAACCATATTTTGGATAAAATAATTACTCATCGTGTGCACTTATGATGAAAATAGACATAAAAAGATTCTCCTATCCTTACCAAAAATGCGTACGGTTGGGGCCTTGGCAGACGGTCGACTGCATGAAAAGTGCAATAATTAAATCCCCAAATGTCAAACGCCCTCTCTCACTTTTATTCTGACGTTAATAATTGGTTCTCAAACACTACCGTATATTCATTTTGTTAGTATTTTTATGGGCTTGGAAAGTCCCCCCCCCCCCCATTAAAACAAACAGCAACAAACAAACAAAGATGGGGACATAATTATTGTGGTATTAAATATGTTTAAAAACAAAACAAAAACGAAACAACTCTTTGTTTAATCTGCCAACTTAGTTTCCTATGTACCGGTATTGCCTATATAATGGCCGAAGTCTGGCTTCTTTTAATTGCACGATACACACTATCACCAATACAGAGGCGTAGCCAAGAGTGTGTGGGGGGGGGGGGGGGGCAAAGGGGCCATGCCCCCTATACATCCGCTAAAAGAAAATATTTCAATGGAAAACTAACAAAATTGCTCTTAAAATCTCATAAATATTAAAAGGAGAATTTTTCCAACTTTTCCGCTCGGTCGATCACCAATAGGCCAATCCTTAGGTGAACGGTTGTACCATACCGTCAAAAAGGTAAATATAACTAATATTGGAGTACGCGTAAAGCACAATTTCAACCCTCCCTTACATTATGCATAGACATGATGGAAATTAAATCTAAATTATCTTCGAACATACCAATCAATAGTTCATGCATGAATTATAAAGAATTAACATGTCCAAACACTTTCAATCACGACGCAACGAGACAAATTGCTCGCTCACTTCGCTCACTTGCAAATATAGGCCTACATGCGTCAGTATAGTGATGCTAAGGATACTCCAATAGATGGAAATAAATTTAAATCACAAGTATAGGCTTACGAAGCTGGGGCCGAAAATCGTTAAAGTTTAAATATTCGGGCAACCACCATCTCATATATCCGGGCACCGAATATAATTCTGTACATTTTCACGACAAAAAAATAATACTTGGTATTGTATGAGTCATACCTTTGACTTGTTTAACAAGTAGCAACGTATTGTACATCACTTTGCATCTATACACAGGTAAGAACTTCATATCCTAAACTTATTACATTAAAAAACCCTTGGAATTGTTATGTAAAAGCTTATTATAAGATACACACTTTCGAAACCAGAGTGGTATATCTTGACCAAAAAGGCACCTAAAATGTGACAACCCCTTTTCCTTTCTTTTTTTCCTTGGCTGACGTCTCGTACCTGATTATCAGTTTCTATATTTTGTGGGCGAGCAAAGCGATGGGACGAAATTCTTGAAGCGTTAGGATATTGACATTCATTGTTGGTGAACTGTGCACAATGTACTTTTATTACTTTTGTAATTTATTACAGATACGATTTTTAAAAATCACAAAGAGACCACCTTGCTGCCAGAATATGAGGTGACGGTTGCCCGGTTCATATCGGTCGTTTCAAAATCTTCAGGGCGGGGGCTACTGCCCCAGCCTTTAGCCCCTCCACCAACTAAACCTATACTGTCCAGACATTGATTAACTTAGCTCATCTCATGTATTCTTCACGGAGAGGCTATTTGTTATACGTTTGTTAATATTGCAACAAAATTTTGTTATCCTTCTTAAACTGAACATTGAGAATGATCCTTCATGTCTGGAATTTTAATCAAGAAATGAATATGAATTTGGACATTTGCCAAGAAACAAATATTACATTTAATTGCTAACCAATACCCCCCCCCCCCCCCCCCCCCGCTCTTGTATTAGTGAGTGATGTCATCGGATTGTACCGATTGTTTACCTTGTATATAGGAGTAGTAAATTTTCTTGTGAGATGACGCATAAATGACCCAGTAACCAGTTTATTTTAATAAGAGAATAATGTGAATCTATTTAAAGAAAATAGTCCTGATGTCGTAAAAATAGATTGCAGGTGTTATCTTTTTTGCTGGGTTAATCTTCTCCGAAAATACGACCAAAATAGAACGTACACCATCTAGTATACAATCATAAAACATTAAAATAGTACACGAGTAAAGGCGACCTATGCCACATAATTATAGATAACTGAAACTAAGGACTCGGTGCGTGACCTGTAGAGAATTTGAAGGAGTATATATACATTAGGCGCGTAGCCAGGGGGCGATGGGGGCGCTCGCCCCCCCCCCAAAAAAAAAACCAACTGAAAAAAAGCGAGAGCGAAAAAGCGGGGGGAAGTGAAAGAAAAAGCCTAAAGAGGAGCTACGAGCCGTTATATTTCTCTCAAAATTTGCTAAAACGTCAGAGTTTTCGCGCTTCGCGCGGGAAGGGGACCCCCCTCCCTGTGCACTCACCCCTGTTACATACAGTACAGTATTGCTTCCAAACAATTGAAAAGCAGTCAGGGCGTCGAACTAACTTTCCACCTAAAAAAGGTGCTACGAGCCGGTTAACTTTCTCTCAAATTTGCTCAAGCGGCAGAGCTTTCGCGCTTCGCGTGGGAGGGGGGAAACTCCCCCTCCCTGCAACCACCCCCCTGCATTGGGAGGACGCTTTGCGTGCTCATCACCAATTTGGCTACGCGGGTGATTGAACGACCCACTCGTGATTAAGTTATATATTAAGTTACTGGATATGTAATATACAAGCTTTGCTTTTAAACATGCCCAACTGTTTTCAACACCACTTAATAGGTCAATATTTGTGCATCATATTTATTTTTTTAATTGATATATGATATTGTGCCACATCTTAGGAAAAAATAGCTGTTATATTTTGTTATTATTGTATTCATATTATGTTATGCACTACAGTATTATGTAAAGTATGTTTATATGATTGAAAACAGCAATAAAATCTGAATCTGAATCTGAATATAATATATATGCACATACATATACAGTGCGTATAAAAGGTATACCCAATTGTTATAGCTTTTAATTAAAATGTTATAACTGACGTGACATAGATATTTATTTTATGGCGAAGAGTAACCTCTTGTCTGTCCAGTAATACCTCATTCATGACATTTCTCCCATGGATGACTGAGCACCATTTTAAAAAGTGTTGTCAAAATCTCCTTGTTCCAAGTTTGGGCTGATGCAACGAATGTGGGTCAAGCCATACGAATGTGTTACTTTAGTCTAAAATCATTTTAAAAGTTAAATTCTCCTATGTGCTTCAATGCTTGGTTGTTTAAAGTGATTCAGTGTATATAAGCTTTTTCAAATGACTTTGTTTCAATCCATATGATAATATTGATAATCTATTTTAACAGCCTTCTAACTTCTTGTCTCGTGATAACTAAAAACTCTCTGCTCATTTTGGCCATTGCACCATTTCACCTGCATAAGGGGCCCGCGGTGTTTTTTGCGAAAAGCACATGAACTCAAAGCAAGGTTTAATGACCTTAAAGACTAAAAAGAAGAAAAAAGTGGGACATATGTGTTGAGAATTACCAAAGCTTCCCAAATAAATGTTGTCCATTTTGAATGACTCAGTAAAAAAAAAAGGCTTACATTAAAAAAGGGATGCGGATGAAGTCAAGATTGTGTTATCATGGCAAATAAAATATAAATTTAGCTTGTAAGAAGCCCTTTCTTGAGTTTGAGTTGACTTTAACACCTTTTCTATTCAAATGCACAAAATCAGTTGAAAATAACTCAGCAATTGTGTTCCAACTGAAGAAACTAATGCATAATTGGGTTAACCCACACTCGCTGCTTCAGCCCAAACTTGGTGCAAGAGGATTTTAACGATGCTTTTTGAAAAGCCTGCTGCTCAGTCATCCGTGGCAGTAAAGTTATGAATAATGTATCATTACACAGAACATAAGTTGTTATTTACTATGAAATAAATTTCAAGCTCATAGAGGTCATAACTTTTCAATTAAAAGCTACCAAATTTGGATATACTTTTTTTTGATACGCACTGTGTATACCGGGTGTCCCACAAAAAGGGGAACGGCGGATTTTCAGTACTTTACCTTCGAAAAGTATATAACTTTGTTACAATATTGGGTAAAGCATCTTCTACCAAAGAAAATTAAATCAAGATCATTGAATTTGGTTAAGTAATTTTGATTCTATGCTCGTTTCTTGAAGTAGGTATTCAAAGAAAATCACAAATATGGCAATTAATGTATCACTAGAAACTGGGAAGCTTACAGATGGCAATCGTATAAGTTTTATGTCAACTGCGTATCTGATGATTATAAAAACAACACAAATAAAAGCTCTTCTCAGCATCTGGAATATCCGAGGATTCGCCAGAAATATAGCGATGTTTTGATGTCGTCACACTCGGGATCGATCCTGCTTAAGCAGACGACGTCCTATAATGAATGAACGTAATTGCAATGCAATTATTTATCAAATTATAAAGAGTTTGGTGTATTTAAACATGACCTTATTTCACACCATTATAAAGGGAAAGTGAAACTGATTCTGATAGCTAAAACCGTTTGATTGTAAATACACAGGAGAAGGGTCAATGATCAATGAAATAAACCCCACTTTCAAATTGAAAAGCCCTCCGAATAATAGCAGGATGGTATTCGTTCCCTCTTGAAACGCCGAACATGCCCCGGTGCAAGCAGCTGAAAATACAATGGCGTCTTATTTTGTTTACAAGTGACTGATTCCTTTATTTTTTTAACGCTGCATTTTTCATCAAAATAATACCATACACGAAGTTAAGAGTGAGGCAACAGACTAACATTAAGACTTACGCTAGTGAAGGAAGAGAAATAAGTGAAGAGGAGATGACAAAATAGGCTCTGAAAAATGTGTAAGATGTTATGGGACATCGTCTGCTTAGACAGGACTGGTCCATGGTGTGTCGTCACATATCTCAGCAGCGTTCGAGGAGCTCTTCAGCTGCTATATCGGGGGCTGTATTTTACCGTTTTATAATTGATAATAATCATTACTTCAAATGTTTCCAAGCGTTGAATTTGGATAACCTTGTTTAATTTATGCCATCTATGCAATAATAAGTATTAAGCCAATATTTAAAATCAATAAAGTTCTACTTTAAACTACAGTCAGTTTGAAATGAGAGTAGAATGGTGTCGAGAATGGCCTTCCATAATATGTACGCTGTTCGGGGGAAGCCCATTGATGCGTGTCAACAAAAGACACAGTAGAAACACAAAAGAAGGCATTTGTGACATGTACATGCCGTATGGAAGGCCATTCCAGCCACAATTCTACTCTCATCTATCGCCAAAAACATGAGAAATGCGAAAATGAACGTAGTTTAAGAAACAGGCATAGAACAAATGAATTAGAGAAATAATGTGCGTAGCCAAATTCATTGTTCCTCCTAATACTGACTTTCCTTTTTTGTGGAAATAACTGCAGGGACTACAAAAACTGTCGAACCCGGGTCTTTGGCACTGTACGCCAAACGCTTCAACCACTAGACCACGGAGGTGGGTTGAGTAGTATCGGCTACATCAAGTACAAACACCGAAAGGCAGCCCCTGCAACCCTTCGCAGTTAATTTATTCCATTTCTTTGAGGGACAGGGGAGTATTGAACAATGAAAAGCCGCACGCCTAGGGGATTCATGTATTAGAATTTATTAATTATTTACAATGTGTGAGAAATTTGTTCTAATACTATAGCATAGATTCAGATTCAGACTTTTTATTTCATTGCACTTTCATTTTTCAAAGTACATGTATATAACAATATGTATTATGCAATCAACAATATTGACAATACAACTTAGTGCAGAAACGTTTTTGATCATTACAAGCAAAATAATGTGCATTAAAGTTTGAGTTGTAAGAACAAAGTAACAGTAATGAAGACTACATTAGATTAATTTTATGAAAATGATAATGAAAACAGAGACCAGCATAGAAGCATAGCTTGTAGAAGCGCTGGTCCCTGGCAAAAGATAAATCATGAATACAGCACATAAAAAACTAGTCTGGGCAACCATGCATAAAATGCCCAATAAAAGGGAAAAAGAAGAAGACAGATACATGGCCATGGAAAGCAAACAAAATCATAATCATAACACACTTTCCATCGAAGAGAAAGCATTGAGAAATAATAAAGCTGGGAATAGTAACAATGGAAAGGAGTAAATTTTACAAAAGACAGAAGAAGGACAAAGTGACAGGGGGCGAGGAAGGGGGGGGGGGTGAGATGGAGGGGCAGGATCTGGAAGGTTTCATTTAATCTATAGATTTTGCTACACAGGTAAATAAGAATCACCATTGAGGGATCAACGTTCATAAAAAGCAATAAGTGATTTTCTCAATTTACGTTTGAGTGTACTTAAACTTATACTGTCTCGTATATTTAAAGGGAGTGAATTCCAAAATTTAGGAGCTGTATATGAAAAAGTATTCTGGGTTAATGCTGTACGAGTTCTTGGCAAGTGATATAGATTGATTTGTCTGGTGGGGTAATGATGGATCTCATTATTTGCTGTAAATATATTATTGAAGACAGTTGGCAATTCATGATTATGATACTGAAACGTAAGTACAGCAAGATTGAGGCGGTAAATATCATAAATTTTTAGTACATTATTAGAGTGAAAAAGACCATCAGTGTGGTGGCGATAATTAACATTACTTATAATTCGCATAGCTTTTTTCTGTAATAAAAAAACTCTGTCTAACAAGCATGCCGCACTGTTTCCCCAGGCTAATATTCCATAATTAAGATATGGTAAAACTAGTGTGGAGTATAATGATAGAAGTATGTTTGGCGGAAAAGACCATTTGAGTTTGTTAATGATACCTATGTTTCTGGATATCAATTTACATACATTATCAATATGATGCTTCCATGATAGCTTATTATCTATTATAGTGCCTAGAAATTTTGTTTCAATCACCTTCTGTATTTGTATATTGCATAGGCAACTCTCATAAGTAAATTTACATAATATGAGAAATCAAATGAATTGAATGAGAGAAATGAAAGAAATGAGAGAATAGTGTAAGGAAATAACACATACAACAGCTTTGGCAACTCTCGTGGAAATAAATACAATTATTCTCTCACTTTTATTTCTCACAATTCTCTTCTCTTGCGAGCTCCTCTCCCATTTGCCCTATACCCCCAACATCAGTATCCATTTTCAATATTCAATCATACATGCACTTAGATATAATAATAATAATAATACCTGCCATTTATAAAGCGCCTTTCCCAAACTGGCCCAAAGCGCTAGATATATATCATTACCCCGGTCATTGGATTCTGGCACGCCCGCACACAATGTATGCACATTCTCCACTCCCTGGGGAGCATTCCAGCAATGGGCAGTACAGTGACGCTCACATGCTAAGCAAACGACATTAACTTTCGCCATCCTACCGGGAACCCATTTAACACCTGGGTGGAGAGTGGCAAATGTAGATTAACGTCTTGCCAAAGGACGCTAGTGCTGCGGTGGGATTCGAACCCCGGACCTCGTGGTTCACAGTCCGGGGACTTATCCACTGATCCACAACACCTCTAATAATCATTGCTTATATATTTTTACACAAAACCTAGATATGAAACAAATCTTTTCCTTCATCAAAATCTAAGAAAATGAAAATTTATTAGATTTTCTGTACGGAGCAAATGGAAAAGGAGCTGGTAAGATGCGTCACGGGGTTACCAATTTGTGTTTGATTGATTAGAATTTCAAAAATTCATAATTTTCATATTTCTTATCGGATTTTGCTTAAACTTTTACTAATGTTTCTCTTATTTATTTTCTTTCATTCAAGTCAACCGAAGCAGTAAATACCAGGTTGGACTTTCCCTTTAATTGAAGAAATGTTTAAACATTTTATTAATCAATAAATTTGATTTTTAAATTCTTATTCGTCATACTCGTCATACAAGAAATTGTTCCTTCTAAGAGGAATAGGAAATTAAAAAAAGAAAATGTGTAAATGCTAGGGTTCTCCTCCTGTTATTGCATTCAATCTGCCCAACACTCTTCAGGCAAAATTGGGCATTGATGCAGATGGTTTGTGCTGGTGGCGGTCGTCCGTTGGGGGACAGTGGCGTATCCAACAATGGATGAAGCTGGTGTAGCTCGTTGTTGAAGCCCCAGAACAGTGGCGGATCCAGGGGGGGGGGGGGGCACAGCCGGCCCGTGCCCCCCCCCCTTTTGGAAGAGAAGTATGATTTTTTACCATAGACGATCCGCCATTTTTTCGATTGTGCCCCCCCCCCCCTTTTAGAGTGAAGACCTTTTTTTTTTTTTTTTTTGTCTCGATAAAGAATCACTGTTCCGTGTCCGTCTGAACGTATGGCGTAGAACGGTATAACTGGGCGGGGCTTAACGGGAGCGCGCGTGAAAGGTGGAAGAGGAAATCCAGGCAGGGGGCTAGCGGATACCTCGTGATCATAACAACACGCGCAGTGGGAAACTGCGCATCTATACCACCTTTTTCACGACGGTCGCAATATGCGTCTGAACGACCCGTTAGCTATACAATGATTCTTTATACGTCGTTTCTTTATCGAGTTTCGGTATAAACTGAATAGCGTCTGAACAGGGGGTAAGTCACAACGATTAACAAAATCCAATCTATTCTTCCGTGTACTAACTATAGTGAAATGCAGGATGGGGTCTCATGCATGTGGTTCCTGATAGGATGTTGAGAAATACGAAAAAGAAGGAAAACGAGACTCTTTTTTGAGACTCTTTTTTCCCTCCTGTATATGTACATCTTAACCTCATTTTCATCATAGTCAAATATACGGGCATAATATTGCCCTTGGCTGTTGTGTTTTTACTGAATGCCAAATTTCCTGTTTCTAATTTTTTTGAGCGAGCGAAGCGAGCGAGGATTTTTTTTTGTTTTGACACTTTGTCATATTCACATCTGCTGTTTAGTTGATACAATGAGAACCCATTAATATCATTTGAATGTTATTTTTACATTAAAACATATTACATACGGGTCCCGTTTCATAAAACTTGTTATTAGTAACAACTGCCACATTTCGATGAAAAATTTGCTCTCGGCCAATCAGATGCAAGGATTTCAGTAGCTTATAACAACAATCGTAACTTGTTATTGATAACAAGTTTTATGAAACGGGGCCCAGGCTTTTAAAAATACAAAAAGACCACCTCACTGTCCGACTACAAGTCGAGCGTTGCCCGAATATGAGTTTCTCGGAGGAGGAGGAGGGGGGGGGGGGGGGTGGGGTGCGGCTCCTTAACCTCCGGCTTGGCATCCGACATATTTTTCAGTTCATCATACCAGCCTGCATTCTTCAAGCCAAGAATAAACCAGTTACATGACTGCGTCAATATTTACAGCTATTGGTGATAGGTATGCACGACAATATTTTTCAGTTTGCGTCTGGCACGATAAACACGCACTCTGCTATGGGTGTCACTTCCCGAAATTGATATCTTTTGAGTCTAGACATGTAGACTATCGTGTAAGCCCTTGTACAGTCAGGTCTGCTAACGGACGTGTTAATAATGCAATCATAATGAGAATAGAAGAACCAAAGATTAAGAATGATACTAAATCTGGCACATAAATTCGGTTTTAAAACAAAATGAAATCTACGTTATACAAAGTAAATAAATACTTCAGAAAAAAAGGTTTGCGGTACAACCATGTGAGTTGGAATAACTCCACGTTCCGGTCAGAATGCTCTGGCCCGGAGCATTCTGACCGGAACGTGGAGTTATTCCAACTCACATGGTTGTACCGCAAACCTTTTTTTCTGAATTACAACTTCACCATGCAAACCTTCAAATCCTATAAATAAATACTAGCTGTATTGTGGAGGAAACCTTGGAAAGCAAAGCTTGTAATTCAGGTTCCGTAGGCGAATGCCCCAGAACTTCAACGCAGTGTCAACACTGTTTTTGCTGATTAGTGTTATATGGCAATCAGTCAATTTTGACCATTGTCAAACAACAACTTTTTTTCGTTATGTTTTTTAACAGACTTTAATCATCTAAAATAATATAATTGACTTCTCTCTTTTTTTTGGCTAGTTATGTATATTTTTTAATTATTATTATTATCATTATTATTATTATTATTTTTTTTTAAAGATGAAATGGTATCATGCCAGGTTACCGGGTACTGTCGTCACGCTCACATAGCGCATCAAATACCACGTCAGTTGCTGACGCACAGTCTTATACGTCATCAAAATGAAGCCTCAAGTGCAGCAAACGAGGTGTCATTTCAATTGCATCATTCAAGGGCATTCAGCGAATGCACAGAGAAGGCCCAGGTGCGATATGATAGCGCAAAGTATCGGATCATTGTCAACGTCGACGGAACGCTGGCGGAATGGCGTATCCGTCATTAATCTACACACAAACCGATGGGGGCCTCACCTTTATTGTACGCTGTTTACTGCGGCATGAATCATAATGAATGCATCATTCACCTCAAAATCGGTTGATGCAGAGGAATGACGTATGTAGCCGGCATTAAAAAGGTCGACTACCCATGTGTAGATACACTCGTCTGCTAAGCTGGTGCCACGTCGGCTGTAAGATCTATACCATTATGAATACATCAATGTATTACTTCCTTAATTATTAAGACGTCGACGAACATGATTGTGGTTCAGCCACAAATATGGCGGCATATTACAAAAGAGTTTAAAAAGAGGAAGACAAAGTGTGCGCGTGTGAGTGAGCGTGTGTGTGTGTGGTGGGGGGGGGGGGGTGCAAGTATGCGAATGAAAACTGAAAACGAAATGCAAATGTTTTTTTTCCATTTTCTGATATATCCTGACAGTGGACACACTAAGAATAAAAAGGTACAATTTTGCACCCTTCAAATGCAACAAAAGTTGCATCTTTTTGGGTGCAACTTTGCACCCTAAGAAGCTTTTTGCACCTTTAAGGGTGCAGTTAGCTACAATTTGCACCCTTAAAGGGTGCAGAGTTATACCCTTTAGAAAAGGTACAAATCTGCACCCTTTTGGATGCAAATGTTTCTGCACCCTTAAAGGTGCAAGGTTGCACCTTTTAGGGTGCAAACGGGCATTAAAGGGTGCAAACAAGAACAAAAAGGTGCATTTTGCACCCTTTTCATGTAGGGTGCAAGATTGTACCCAAAAAGATGCTGCCAGTGTTGCATTTAGGGTGCAAACTTGAACCTTTTTTTCTTAGTGTGGACATGTTGCAGGAATGCAGGGGTGATCTTTAAGGGAGCTCTCGGGATGACGTTATTTTTGAAGAACTTAATCATCTTTCACAAAAAAAGAAAAAAAGAAAGTGATGATCTCTAAAGACAAGCACTGATATCTCACCCTTGATATTCTCCTTAAAAAGCACCTACACAGCTGTCCAACTTCCCTTTTTTTTTTGGTTCTTTATTGGCTGATGAAAATATGCGTGGGCAGTGAGCGGAGCTGCTGTAGACAGTACCTTGGCTTGCGGCAAGACAGGGCACCGAGTGTGGGCAAGACGGGGGTAAAGACATGCGAATAATGCGTCTCCTGTTTATTGGGTAAACATAGGGAATGCAGAGATGCCACAACAGGCAACATTAGAACATGTCATGACGGAGACGATGGGTGGGCTATGCATGAGGGGAGATGTTACTTGTTCATGGGGTGACAGAGGGGAAACCCCCCCCCCCCCCAACCTTTCAATTGACATTGATGTCGCAAATATAATTAGCATAACGCGAAGGGGTGAACAACGAAATACAATAGAAAATCAATTACAATTATCATCATCATTAGTATTATTATTATTATTATTATTATTATTATCATCATCATTATTATTATCATTATTATTATTTCTTATTATTAATATTATTATTATAATTATCATTATCATTATCTTTTTTATTATTATCATTACCAGTATTATTACTATTATTGTTATTATCATTAGTAGCAGTGGGAGTAGTAGTAGTAGTAGTAGTCGTAGTAGTCGCAGTAGTAGTCGTCGTCGTCGTCGTAGTATAGTAGTAGTAGTATAGTCGTCGTGGTAGTCGTAGCACTTCTACTACTTGTAGTAGTATTAGTCTATACTTCTATTAGTATTACTAGTAGTATCAATATATAAGTGGTATAATGTAGAAATTTGTAACAAAGCTTACACCCATGAATGAACGATGACTTTGCTTATATCTCAAGTATACTTCCAGTGTTGACATTATGTACTGCCTTTGAGAATTGAGAATAAGCCTATATTCAAATACAGTATATCTGATAAATAAATAGAAAGATATTAGTTTGTTAGCTTTTTAAGATAATGTCCATTTGTCTCGTTTCAGATTACACCCCCCCCCCCAAATGTTACTCCACAGCTTGCCCCTATATTATGTTGAGAAAGTAATTTTGTCTTGGAACATGGACAACTTTCTTCATTTTGATGGAAACTCTCTATTTTATGATTCATGTCTACAGCATATCCTATATTTGCATATCATAGAGAAATTTACGACTTTGGGGCTTGTAACCCACTTTTTACGTCTGAACAGAAGTTCCCTCAAGAAAAAAAAATGTTCAAAGTAAATTAAAGGATTATTTCCCGTAATCTTACTTGAAAAGAAAATACAATTGTTGAGGAATTAAGTCTTTTTTAATCCTCAAATTAGACATTATCACAAAAAAATCATATCAATCGGAAATATTTAGTATAGCATGTCAGTATGGCATTAAATAATTTCCACACCGAATATTTCTCTGTAATATGGAAGGCGGTCTATGGCCATTGATATGTCGGAGAGTCGAATATTTTTAATTCATCATGTCCATATCTGAATCTCCAAGTTGAGAGAGAGGGTCGAATGAAGTAGCCTATGGAACTATATAACCCCAATATTAAACTGAAGTTCACCAACTACCTCATTGAGAAAAGACAGGCACACTTCATACAAATCATTTTATAGCCTATCACCCCACCCAAAAAAATAACAATATTAGCATGATTAGGGGAAGAGAACATTTACAAATGTAAATATTCTATTGAATAGAAATGTCTGAAAACCAGCAGAAAAGCTTTCTGCCTTATGTTTACGTCTCACGCGTTACCCTCTCGTATAAGACATTACTCTATATGCCCATATTGCCGGAAGGCTGGTTCCATTACACTTTTTTCCTCAGTGAGTCTAGAGGGAAGAGACTGAGACATGAGTAGCAGCGGACAAACCGATCAGCCAATGAACTGCATGGAACCACAGAACTCAGTTTGAGTTCGTTGCATGGAACTTGGTCTTTACAGAGCTAACTCTTATAGCCGCTCAACACCTCATGATCCTGACACATGACTTACATGACTTATGTCATTTAAAGGAAGAGTTGGGTTTTTTTTTTCTTTCTAATAAAATCGAGAAATCACTTTCTTAAGAATATGTGTTCAAGTTTAATGATAATATTTGAGATACATCCCATTTGTATAAATACTTTAAAGAAAAAGTAAAGTGCAACAAGAAGCAAATGTTTGGTGCGAATGTTTTTCGTGCAAATTAAATACCCCAAATGAGTAACACAATTATTCGACATTATTTAAATATTTTGTTTTACTGATGCCTTTTCTAATGAAAACGATCACACATTTTAGAATCTTAACATTCCCCAAAATCAATATCGCTCGAAGCAAATAATTATTTCAATGCCTGTAGATAAAATTTTCCCTTTCTAATATCCTCTTCTTTATACGTGTAAACTATATAAAAGTCTTGTTTACGAAAGAAAGGATATCAAAATATGATAAGTAAATCAGATTTTAGAAATAGAATAATTCATTGTGCAACTTCCAAAGAAGAGGGAGAAGCAGAGGAAGAAGAAGACACAAAACAAAAGCAATGAACAGAAAAGGTAAACTTGCGTGTTTATTCTTAAAAACATTGAATGGTGTCAGTTGGAGATCAACTTTTTATAAGGCGTGTAACTACGTTTAATACATCTGAGTTCACCCCTCCTCGATTCCTGAAGATGGATCGACGCCCTTGGAAATTAGTCATCATTTTTTTTACTAGCTGTTTGTGAATTTTGATATTCAAAACTATTATATAGGAGATAGCAAGAGTGAGAGCAAGAGGAAAATAAAAGTCAGTGAACGGAAAAGTTTGCCTGACAAGCACGATATAAAGTATGAAAGGTAACTTTCAGTCACATGACAGTCCATGTTGATTTTAAGTCAAACAGGAAAGAAATAGACGTTTTCCTTTAATCCTGTGAAGATGTATAGGGCACAACGTCATACAAGTTCGCTTAGGACCGCCTGTATTTTCGCGAAATCACACGTTTAGTGTTGCTTTCGTGAAAATAATTTGTTCTAAATAAAACTTGGGAAAAGGGACATTGTGAGGATATCTTGTACACAACGAATAGAGAAATACATGACATATCTTTCTGCTTTCTGCATTACAAACATAACCGATTTTGATTTGATTCTCCATATCTTCATTGGTATTTTGGGGGTATTTTATTCAGAAACTTAATTGACATTGACAACAAAATTTTGTTTTACAATACAAAGCATTAGTATAAGGAAAATTAACAATCATATGGAAATGAAATGGAAAAAAGAGGAAAATATAGCAAATCATAATAGGACTATTCTAAGATTTAACATATGACAAATTATATAACATAATCAAGTTGGATGTCATATTGATAGATTTTTTATAGATAATAAAATAAAAAATCATAATTTCACTACCGGATATCATATTGATATAAACAATGCAGTTGATCTCAACTTTCAAAGGTTTATATTATTTGTTCGCTTTATCTATAAAAAAACCCACAACGAACAAACAAACAAACAAACAAATAAAACACTTTCAGTGATTTGTTTCTCTCATTCTTGTGTTCATTTTGTGTAAATGTATAGTTCCCCTATTAATATGATAGTGGATATTGCCAAGGATAAAACTATTTTTGATTTATCATGGTGGTGTTTAAGAAAACACCGTATATCTAGGACGGAAAATCGTAAATGGGGAAGGGGAAGGGGTTAGATGTTATGACTTGACAGATGAATTTGACTTTTTTGTCCTTTCATAACGTTCGAGAATATTTAAAACTGGGGTCTCGGATTCAATCCGGACGGATCGAGGGAAGAATATTTGACCCAATCTATGACCTGATGCAACATTACGGGTACACCTTTAACAAAAGAAGAAAGGAAGATGGAATGTCGACAACAAATTCGACCTGACAGCATTATGACGTGATTTTGGGGGATCGTCTGTCAGCGCTGGGCATGATCTTACGCAGCGGGTGGCGTAGCGATCGGGGGATGAGGGGATGGGGCAGGTGCCCCCATCCGAATTATTAAAAAAAAAAGAGAGAGAAAAAGAGAGTAAGAAAGAGAGAGGTTAATATAAGAGGTTAAAATGAAAGTTAATTAAAGTTATAAGTTCACCCATGTTCGTTATCTGGTAAGATCCTCCGCCACCAATATCGGCTAGTGCCCCCCCCCTTCCCCTCGGTAGCTGGACAGGGGCTACATCACTATGCGAGTTATTCCGCCTTATTCTAGCATATCAAAATATGAAGAGAGAAGGAAAATTGGGAAAGAGAGAGAGAGAGAGAGAGGGGGGGGGGTGAGGGGAGAAGAAAAGGAAGAATCTCTTTTAAAAAGTCACATGATAATCAGTAATCAGTTAAAAATACATTTTTTTTAAAGGAGATAAATTTGATAACAGAGTTGATGCATAGAGGAAATGTAGTCAAACCAAAGTGATAAATGAAAAATGAAGAACATACGAGTAGGAAGAAACAGAAAGAATGAGAGCTAGAAAGAAACAAACACCCCCCCCCCCCCCCAAAAAAAAAAAAAAAAAAAGAGAGAAGAAAGATTGAAGACATCATGCGGTGTTGCCACAACGCAACAGCGCTATTTATCACTTTGTCACTCTGGTGACATATTACTCTTCAGTTCACCTCTTTTTGATATAGTCTTTCTACTCAGACGTTTAGTAACAGTAAATTCGTCGAACACATAAAACCCGCCCTTTTAGTCCCGATCCTACAAGATATTCATGATCAATTTAGAAGTGTGGAAGTCGTAGAGTAATATGGTATCATCGGCGCAGGAGGCGGGTGTGGGGGTAGGGGGCACATTATTTTTTGTCTACGTTTAAAAATCACTGACTATTCGTTTTCATCGATAGGCCTACTATATCATCTCTTAAATCGGTGTTATCAATCTTTTTTTTTACCAGTAAGAACGGCAGAAGTCGCAGTAAATATTAAAAAAAAAAAAGTTCAGTTATGTAATGACAGCTGATGCCATATGAAATGAATCAAGCGACAGTATCACTATATAGAAAGTAGTAGACAATAATCCGTGCATTTTCATAGTCACGGTTTGAATACAACTGCCAGAATTAGCAAACCTCCATGCAGTGTGTAGTGTGGGTCCCGTTCATGGTGGGGGCAGGGGGGGGGGGGGACTCTTACAAGCAGTGGGGAAGTAGATCGGCCGAACGACTACATCCTCTTCCACTCACGATCTCCCACCCGCTCTTTTTTTTCCCCTCTCTATTTCTTTTGTGGGGGGGGGGGGGGGTGGGCAGAAGCGGTAGAAAGAGGTTCAGGCGCCCTCGTGTTCCCATCCTTGTCCTCGCTACTGTCTTCATGCGTTCAAATTTAAGAGAATTTATAGATTGCTGTGTAATCTTGTGTAATCTAAAAATAATCAAACAGCTATGATTAGCATGATCTTTCCATCTCATTGTAAAAAATTCACGTTGGTTTTTATCTTAAACTGAAATGCTATGTCAGCACAAATGAACAAGCAAGTTAAAAAAAAGGTTTATGATGACACTTATTTCCCTAAAGCATACATGCGATGGCCCATATTAGATATCAGTACTGAGTATGAATACAACGACTAAACTGACAGCTCATGCCGACGAGGCTCCCTGATTGGTTGAACAATCATTTATTGACCAGCTGATCTGCAGTTCGCCCACTACCTGTGTGTCATCTGTAGTGCTCGCCCCTTGTCGTCCCGTCAGCTGAAAAACAACTCGACAGGGCTCACACTCCGTTCCTCTGTCGAAGTCCTTCCCAGCCCATTGACCGAGGGTGCCATTCATGTCACTGGCCAGCTTGATATTGCCCCGAATATTATTTGTCAAGGAGTCTGATAACATGGCAAACTTGTCGGGTCCATATTTTCTGCACGGAAATACGATTTTGTTCGCCTTTGCGATGCTGGTGTGGTGTTGCCCCACCACGCAGGTCACACTGCATCGGGACCGTGGGGTGGTGGCGGTGCACGATGATCCCCTTGCCGACCGCGTTCGATCTGATGGCCAATCAAGCTCGACCCTGGTGTCGGGAGTCAGTGGAGCTTCGATCAAACAGACGTCGGTTGTTGCGGAGACTCAACAAGACCTCCACGATCGGGGGTCGGTGTCACTGACTGAGGGTGGGACATTTTCTTCTAGGAATGAGGTTCCAAGTGGAGCAGATAATGCCAAGCATTTTGGCTCCTCGAATTCTCCTCCAGTGAGAGGTGGAAGACCATCGTCCGCAGGAATCCAGTTGGAGGACGAATTGGGACCAAGGGCAGGAGGGGGAAGGGAACAAACTGGGCCAGGGCTTATACGGGCAGGAGATGCATTACATCTAGCAGGAATAGCAGCAAGTAGAAGTGAAGGAGGGGGAGGGGGTGACCAAGAGACAGCATCGAAAAGACCCCTGGAGAATGGAGGAGGAGGAGGCAAGGAAATGGATGTTATTGGAGCCATACTAGATACTGAGAGGAACCCTGAAGCAACAGAAAGAATGTTATACGACTCTCCCCAATCAGGACCGGTAGATGAGGAGATGGAGGGGGTAAATGGAGTCCCGCAGCAGACGACGTGTGAGAAATGTAAAAAACAGCGTGATGAAGATCTCCTGGAGGAATACGACCCTAACGCCTTGGTCCAACTCCGTATCGAATCCATTAAACGCCGTATCCTTGACAAACTACGGATGGAGCGTCCTCCTCAAGTGAACATGAGTAATATCAACATCCCAGCACCTCTCTCGGAGGGGACCTTCATAGCCGAGGAAGAGGAGGAGGAGGAGGAGGTCCGCCATCACGTGCACCATGTCCCAAGCGGTGTCGAGGAACAAGACTACGACACATCGGACGATTATTACGGAAAGACAACGCGGGTTATTATTACAACAAAAGCAGGTCAGTATTCATCTTGATCATTTCAAGAATTGAGTTTTTATTATAGGTGGATTTATTTCATACCGTGACGATACCGTGGAGCTCTATAACCATGTATTATACAAACATTATCATAGTTCTCAGGAAGAATTCAATCAAAATGATAGTCCTATTTGAATGTTAATGACTGGTGTAATGGTTCAGTAGTTAGAGCAGCTGTTCCTGGAAATAGGAGGTCCCTGGATTCGAAATCAAGTAAAAGCTCTAATATCCTTGGGTAAGATACTAGTGATTCTTCATTACCAAGTTCTCCCGAAATTCAGCGCTATAACACCAATCAGTCAAGTAACGATTCGATCAATCACGCGATAAAGCAATATATATAAGTCAGTACATTAGTTTGCATCAAGTAGCTTCCTTGATTGCCTTGGAAAGGTTGGTGATGAATCCTTGTGTATTTATAAGTAGAATATAATTCAATTTTTTAGCTCAGCCCAAATGATTTGTGTGGGTAGTTCTTTTCAAGGTACTACTAAAACATTACCCTGCAGAATTTAAATAAACTTCTTAATAAAACAAAATCCCATGAGATACACGTATATTGCAAGAGTGCATGTCTGCAAGAAAGATAGGATACGTTCTTTAAATTTTGGAATACCCATATGTTTAGACATATATTATATCGTAGTGTATGATTCCCTATTAAACTGTTATCATAACCCTGAAATATGGACAAGGGAGATAAATTAGATATGTTGATTTTTCAAAATTGTACATAATGTATTCGTGTTCTCGGGAGAAGAACAGTTATCGTCTGCTAAAATATGCCTTTTCAATTCTGATTATTTTACGTTTCGTAATAAAGAATCATTTTTGGTGCAACAATCTGAGTCAGATATCAATTTTATGGTGGTCGTTTCTGATTTACGACCTTGCAAATGCAAAGCAAAATAAAACTTTTCAAATCACGCCTAATTCCTTGTCTCCAAAATGTTAATGTTCAGTAAATGTAATCAAGAGAGACTTTGAGCACCTTTTTATAGACTCTTCAACAATTTTACAATGTAAATCCCGAACTTGAACTTGAAATTTAAGATAAAGCTACTTGTATACCGCCATTGAGAAGAAGGTGCGTATTACCAGGGAAAATCTTAGTTACATTTCCCGGGTAAGCCCACGGCATTATTTACACTCAGGGAACCCCCCCCCCCCCCGCCCCACCGACCCCAATTAGTTTATAGAATCTGTGGAAAAAAGGAAACTCAAATTTGCTCCACTGTTACATCATTTATATCCCTCAGCAAGAATAGGCTTTATTTATTTATTTATATATAAGTACTGGATTTTTTTTTCTATTCTCCCTCTCACTCTTGATATCAGCTCAGCATACCATATACAAATTTGGCAAGAGCCTCACATCGCCAGATTTCTATTATTTTTCATACATGTACATAGCAAAACATTCATAGTACTATCCAAAATATTAACAAGATTTTTGTTGTTCTAAAGAGAGATGGTAAGACAAATAGATGTGAATAAATCATTTAGGTCATGGGGCCCATATTCATAAAACCTAAGCGAGTTGTCAGGTGTAACTAAATGATAAATAGTAGTTAGTTGACAACTAGGCCCAGTATCGCCTTAGTGAATGTAATACTGGTCGTGATCTAAAATTTTGGACATACTCTAAAATTTAATTTTTCTATGTTTATGTAGCTCATGTCACAGGGCCACACTTGTTATTCCGAACTCTACTTCTTTCCCAAGTGCAAGCTCTCTGAATGCTGTTCAAATGCAGAACATTTAATATGAAAACATATGGCAGGCACGCTAGGGTCATGCTCCAGTCAAAGCCAACATTTTATGGCTTCCCGTGAGCTGAAATCAGCCCAACTTTGAACTGATTTCCCTTAGGTTCACGTTTGGGGTATAGTCCTCTCTAACTTATTCCCAGAATCGTTGGAGAGTCGTAATACTAGGCTTGAACATTACTTGCAGACGTGCAGATATAGGCCTACATGTATGTTGCCGCACAGAAAGATGGATATGAACAAATACACCAACTCGGATTTAATAAAACAATTGCTCTTCAACTTTTATCTGCTCCTATAGTCTAGGTGCAACACACCGTGCCAACGAAAACAAAGAAGAATAAACATTCTTAGATTTATCCAGAATCCCAAGTAATTTAGAATACATTGCCATGATGAAAGTTTGGTCCAAACATTTCAGCTCCTGGCTTCACGTCATATTTCGAAAAGATAATATTCTACAACGATATTCTTCCAAACTGATATAGAAAAAATGGGAAAGCTCACAAATTATTTATCATCATTACTACAACCCACCCTTCTCTTTAACCCTTTTTTTCTGAATTGAGTCATAGTAACTTTACCCAAAATTTGACCCATATAGTAAATAAATATGACAAATCATGATGTAAGTGACCATCCAATATTGATCTTTTCGCATTGAAGATATCTGGTCACTTGAAAGAAATAGTATAGAAATATAATTTTGTCTTGCCTACCTGAAATGCACCTTTAAACTTCGTAGCAAGTCAGCAGTATAGCGTATATCCAGCATAGGGTGAAGCTGCCTACGCCACCCCCCCCCCCCCCCGTTCAAAGGCCAGGAAAGGGAGGGAAGCTATTTTACGCCCCTCTCCAATCTGAATAATATTCTGATCCGTTTACCAAGTTATGGATACGCCACTGAAATCGGTATAAGCAAGACGAACACACAAACAAAATTTGTTTCTTATTTCTTTTTGTTTTGTACTCAGAATTTTTAAAACAAATTTGTCTTTTGCTTTTAAATGTAAAGATAAGCAAAGAAGATTTTACAAAAAATTGTTTATCAGGCTGCCGTATAATTTCCACTTATCTCCTTAAAAATAAGATAAAAACCCTGCATTTTTAAAATTTTTAAAAGTAATTTTCGAGTTCAGCCTTAACTTTTGTTTAATTCAATAGATCAAAAAAATAGACAATTACGATGTCAAACCATCCGAGTCCTATGCAGCGCTCTAGCTTACACCTGTTATTACAACGAAATGTGTCCAAATTACATAAAGAGGGGCCAAAATATGATTGATTGAGTTTTGTTTTTCTGGTCATTGAATCGCTAAGCGTATTACCAGACCCCCTTTGTGACCCAGTAATCCATGAAATGTATCGAATGAAAATCCCAACTCCCTGTTGATGTTTTCTATTGCTTTACCTGTATAAAATGTCCAGGCACGCATCTGCGAACAGATTGAGGCCTAGATATACAATCACATCTGTTTGACACCGATTATCTTTGCTATTTTACTTTTGTATCGGGGTGCCATCGCCTGGGGAATGAAGCATAGGGCAATAGAAAAACAACCTATTCATCCGTCAGAAAATATGTACAATTGATACGGCATGAATGGGAGAAACCACTTCAGTACAGTTGTTTGTTGACCGTATTTTCTAGTACCACTCTGTTTTTCTTCAGTTTGTGCCTCTTGGTTGTGGACTACCACATTTGAAAGATTTCAGTGATTGTCATCTGAAGATGATTATTTATTTGAGGTGGGATAAAGGGGCGAATTACGGCACAGCCAGAAGCTTAATACAACGCGAGATGACGCCAACTTGTATTCTTACTATTTATCCAAATATTTCGCGCGGTAATTTATTAAGATAGCAAGGATTTCCAAAACAATAAACTCACAAAGACTATTTTTTTTCATGTTTACAACAACACATTCCAATCTCGTAAAGCCGTTTTTAATCTTCAAATGCCCCGTGCTCATGTGAAACCGCGCTTCCAAGAAACCATATAATATACCTGTTGCATTTCTGAAGTATAAGTTAGCTTTTAGTTTGACCTCTGTTAGATTATTAAAATACTTGACACAAGTTTTATCAATTTGTTTATTCTCTATAAAGAAATATATTTATTTGATAAGTATCACAGCGTCCATAATACCATAAATTATGAGATTCTTATTTTGGGGATAACATGTCGAATCCTTCACAAATCATCTATTCTATGTCCTTGTGAAAATATTTTTAGGAGGGTCGCTTTTGTAAAAAACAGAGGGATGGAAATGAAAACCTGATCCACAATTGCCACCTATTTCTTCGTCTTTAAACCCCTTATAGTAATAAAATTCAGTAGATGATTTAATACTCATCAACATGTCATTTATGACTAGACTTCATGGGATCATGGCAAATATCTGCAATTCTAACGTGTGTTTAAAGGTTTTTCTTTTCTTTTGAGGGCTTGAATTCTCGTCTTCTAAACCAAAATGATTAAAGGAGGAAACATTCATTTTAAGTGGATCATCCGTTCAGGGTTCTTTTACGGGAAGGAGGGGTTGGGTGGATAAAGACGTGACCGTCCAAATACTTTGAAAAGCCATTTCTCTACCCATACAAACAAAAAAAAAAGAAAATAAAGAATAGGTCACTGACTTTATTCCGAGCCATGATATTAGGACCCCCATATCCCGTACAAGCAGTAAAATACACCACACAAAACAACAAACAGATAAACAAGCATTTTCTCCCTGTATAACAGGGAGGGGCGACATATACACCGATCTCCCCGCGCTACGCTTTTGGATTGATTTGACACACTAAACAGGCACATGCACATGCAAAAACGTTGCTAAATTCGTTTATCTATGATTGCAAGAGGTATTAATAATACTTCTCCTTTCATAAATATGTCACGCCTCATTTCAATCCAGTTTACTTTTTATATTTCATTTCCCATTTTACACTATTATTTACCAAATGAAAATAAAACCACATCGGTATAATGTGGGTCAATACAACATGTTTACATCAAATAATTTTGCTTGCTTGCAGATTTAGTAAAGAGTAGGTTGAAATAGGAATGACATAATTATGACCAGTGGTGTAGATACCCCCCTCCCAGTCGAGTGGCGAAAAAAAGAAAGAAAACAAGAAGGAAAAAGAGAGAAAGGGAGAAAGTGAAGGAAGGAAGGAAAAGGAGGAGAAAAGAAAACGATACGACCCCTTCCAGCACCCTTCCTTTAATCAGTGTCCTTGTAAATTCGCATTGATTTTTTTCGAGCAAGAACGGTGCCCACCCCACCCCCCCCCCCCCCGTGACCCTTCGATGGCTTGACTCAAGCTACGCCACTGCATATGACACAGCATTAAGTAAAAACTTTTCTTGTTTGCTAATGTTATAGGCTCCGAAGTGTAATATATTTACACTCGTAAACTTATAAGTTATGGGAACATTTTCACACCTACACTGTCATAAACCTCAGGCTTATTCTGTGTTAGAAACAATTGAAAACACATGAACTATAACCCATACGGATATGAACTATGATCGCTGGATAAACATTCTGAAGTATAAACGACCTACTTTTACAAGGTCATTTCCATAAGAGGAAAATAAGGTCCTTAAAACTTACTAACATTATATACTTTAGGTGGAAACAAAAGTTCCAAATAACTACAAAAGAACTAGAATACAATACATCAGACAAGATACCGAATACAAATTAAACAAAAAGATAAGGAAGAGTAAATAAGGCCTGTCTTAAAGTTGAAAATAAACACAGAACGATTTGGGGAAATTGTTATCCTTGAATAAGATGTTGTGATGTCGTGTCTTACCTACATGTTCAGCCCCGTTACTAGATTTTACCTGAAGGGGGGGGGGGGGGGGGGGGAGGTGCAGACATTACATGCGGTAGACCTTATTGAAGGCGCCGGAGCGGTGCCAAAATTTTGGAATTTTTCTATCTGCAGTTTTAGTTGCATTTTCGGTACAATTTTGGAGACCGAAAAGGTGTTTTTTGTCAAGCAGATCTCTTGTCGGTAGCGGGGTAGCACACCCACCCTCGTTTCACCCCTCCCTAGTTATGAGCCCGTTGTTGGATGTTTTTTGCTAGGTTCGAGTCTTTTCACCCTTCCAAATATCATAAAACATAATTGTGACAACATTATTTTGCGCTGCAACACTTAATCTGTGACAAATATAAAAAGTTGAGAGGCAGCAATGCTCAACGTCTGTCTTTTTTTTTAATTGTTCAAAAAGGGTAATGTTGTTATTTTCTTCCAAAGTGTTTATTTAGATTGGGTTTAAATTTTGCAATTATCATTTTGAATGATTATTAGTTATGGGCAATCAGTTTGGCGGCAAAACTTCAAAAGATGAGACACCTTCATGCACATCAGCAGAAAATCAAGACAACATCATCTAAAAAAAAATAGGGGCTATAGGAGTGGGGGGGGGGGTGCAATTCCAAAAGAATTCTGATAAGCAAGCAAGCAAAATAAAGGTGCCTTTTTTGTCGAAATGGAGGGGCACTTTTGGGGAATGCGTAAAAGGTATATACGCAACTTGGGTTTCAGAAAAAAAGGGAGGGGCACAGGCCGGTTGATTTTTACCGACAAATTTGCTCTCAGCCAATCAGATGCAAGGATTTCAGTAGCTTATAATAGTTGTCGGTAAAAATCACTGACAAAATGCTTGATGAAACGCTCCCCTGAGATCGTTGTGGTTCGGTGGATTAAAAGTCTGTATATTGTGACTGGGCCGTTTACATCTTAAGCAAATATTAATGAGCACAAAAGCAAAACCGTATTTACTAATGTCAGGATTCATTATAACGAATAGGCATCATTCAAACTTGTTTTTCAAAATAAATATTATGTTTCGTAATTCAACTGGAAAACATTGAATGAATTTAGACAAATAATGGTTCTCAATGTTAGGTGCATAACGGATTTTGTTTTTGTGTGAGTTGAGAGACGAGAAATCAAATAGAGATAACATTGATGAGACCCATTAACACTACACTGGAAAAATGTTTGGTAAAAATTGTTATAATTGCTCAGAAGTTGGCGGACATATGATTACCCTCATGTTGGGTAATCTTCAACATTTATTACAATGTACGGTCCAAATATTGCAATTCTGCTAACATCACGATGTTTGGGTAGAGGTTGCTTAGCAACTACGCCATTTCTTTTGTCTACTGCCACCTTAATATCTCTGTTAGTAAAATCGCGATATTTGACCGCATATGCAGTGGGAGTCAATAAAAGGAAACCCAGATTCAACCTTAAATATCTTTGTAAATCATTACATACATATTTAATCAAAATAATGTACTAGTACTCACATTGTAGCCTATCACGTGTCCTTTCATTTGACACCATGATCTGTAAAATCTGACTATGGACAGCTGAACAGTAACATTTTTCCTGATTCATGTCAAATTTGTCCGAGTTTTTAATGAAATGGATGGTCAACCCAAGGAATAAGGATAGTTGAATGGTCTCCATTCAAGTTTAATGCACTCACAAATAGTGAAATTGAATCCTGAACACCAGTTCAGTCCAAACTTGGGCAAAGATGATTTTGATATGCTTTTTAAAATGGCCAGTGATCAGTCATCCATGATCGCATTGGTGAGCAGCCAATCAAATTAAAGAAGACATTATTAAAATATCATCATTATCATAATTTTCAGCGATTTCACTTGGTTTTTAAGATATTGGGCTTGAATATGGGTTTTCTTTTTATTGAGTCACCCTGTATAGAGAGACAACGTTGATACATGTGCCACACTGAAAAGCTGCTTTTAATAATCAAGGAGTGCAGGTGACATTTTACGTGTAACTACGGAAAGTCAGACCAAAATATTCATACAAAGGTATTAATGATTATTAAACAATATACCGTTGGGGTATATGGCGCATTGTTATATTACTGAAAAATATCTCATCACTTTCAAAGTGCTTTATTGGATATTGTTTCTCAGTTAGCTCAGGGAGAAAGAGAAGCGCTATACCTGAGGACTATGCGCCTATAGGACCTACATGAAAGCAAGATAAACAATGTCATTACTTTAAAGCCTATACCAGATTGATGTGAGATATAGATGCTAAAATCAGGAACTCCCTCGTGGGCAGTTATATAAAAAACAATGTCCTTGAACAGGAAGGTGTAAAGGTAAAAGGGTCTTGTGAATTAGTCAAAACCCAATAATTCTATTGTTGGGTGCAATATAAATATTTTTTTATTCAAGAGTGCGTTTGTAGTTTTGCACTTTTGTACATGCCCTGTTTATTTGAGAATTATCTCAACAATAGGCTAACGAAAATACACTTGTTCTTTTCCTGTTTAAAGTCTCAGCAAGGACGCCTAGAGGTAGGAACACGCAAACAAAATTTGGAATGCAGAGTGCAAGATTGGATTATGTGTGTGTGTGGGGGGGGGGGGGGTGGAAACATAGTTTGTAGGGGAAATAGGGTAGAGACATCACTAGAAGTGGCTCTGTGGAGCTATCTTTTGAAATATATTTGATTGATTTGATTCATATTCTCTATAAAACTAACCTGTAGGACTACTCGCAGAAAAGCACATGAGATAAGGGATGATTCAGCGATTAACCTAAAATAAATATTGTCGTAGGATTTCTGCCAAGTTATTTTGAAGGTCATTTCTAAACTTTAGATCAGCTGATTTCCTATATAGGCCTACTGGCTTACGAGTGCGTCAAACTTTGAAACAAACCCAAATCATAAATTTCTTGTAGCAAATTTAAATTTGGAAATGGGAAGGTTATTTCAATATCATCCGAATTGCTTTTGTTTTAATATTTATCACATGCATGTATGAGGAATAAAGATAGATCCATTACTTCAGTCCGAATTCGGTGGACAATCAGACGACTCTTAAAGCAGTAATTTATTGACGAAAGTTGTCTGTAATGGGTATACGTTTGATGATCGCTACGTTTTATTCCATCGGTGGGGCCTTGTTCCATGCATCTAGCCACAGATTGAAAAAGAGAACAATTGTCACCCCAATACAGATTTTTTTTCCTCCTGCAAATAGTCTTCCCTGGACAGATTTGAATGGTAGTCCTTCCCAGTTTGTCGTTAAATCCACTTGGACACCCCCCCCCCCCCCAAAAAAAAAGAAGACGGGAAACTGAGAAACTGGCCCTTTCGCCGCGCCCTCATTACTTTACTGAGGCTGAGTGTTAAAATCCCACACACTTCTCCGCTTCATATCTTATGGGAGGGAGAGGTGAATGGGATCAGGGGATATTGTACATACTGCCAGACTCAATTTTATTCTTTCTGTAAAGGACCCCTGCAACCAAACGCAACCCAAATGCAAGAATTTTTGCTGTTGATGTACAGGGATGCATACAACTAATAATTCTGTTATTCAAACATCTAGATATGTTTCATAACTTTTTAAATGTTTCTTGAAATATTTTTTTTCTCGAACCTCCTAAGCTCCACCCTAAAAAAGCTGTAAATCATCAGTCAATAGACACTGGAATGTAACTTCCCCCAGCTCAGCACATGCTCACAATAGAATCGCATGCTTTCAAACAATACCTCCTCATTACCATTTTTTCCTGGTGATGGTACAGCGTGTCTGACATAGCAACTACTGTGTAGGCATTGTATGGTCTATTAGAACAGATGGTCATCTCTGACAAAGCTACATACACTGTCTCTCCTTAGCTCACTAATGATTGATAGATGATGTCACTGCAGGAATAAAATCTGGAGCATTTTTTAGGGTGGAGTTTAGCATGTTTGAGAAAATGATTTCACTAATCTATGAAACATATTTAGATGTGTGAATATGAGTTGTATGCATCATCCCTACGCATCAACAGAAATCAACTTGCATTTCGGTTGCAGTGGACCTTTAAAGGAGAATGAAACCCTGGGGAAAAATCAACTTTAATGAAAAGAGAGGATAGAGAGAAGCAATTTTTAAAAAGTTCCATCAAAATCGGTTACGAAATGAGAAAGTCATGTTTGAAAAGTCTTAATTTACTTTCTATGGCGATCCTCAAATTGGCAATGTTGCTTCAAAGTGACAGGTTTAGCAGTACAACTCTCCATATGTTTTGTACACAAAATTTCATATTTCCTCCCATTGTCACTCAAGGTGCAGCTTGTCTCCTTCTTAGCTCAATATATATCATGGGAAAATGTATTTGACACAACATAATTATGTTGAGTTCACAAAAAGACAAGCAGCATCTTTAGAGATGATGGAGAAAATATGAAATTTTGTGTACAAACAAGTTATATACTGATTCAGCGGACCCAGGTTCGAGACTGAGTCACGTCTTTCGGATGGTGACGTTAAAGTTCGGTCCCCAGACGTAAAATTCATATCTGATTGATAAACGTCTATAAAAACCCAATTACACACACACACGCCGGACCGATGCCGGACCAATGCCAGACGTTATATACCCGCCTCCATTGTGAATCAACGTTCCATCTTGTAATGATTATCTCCAATATGTTTACTTTTACAATCCATCAATGTCAATATAGATTGGGGCAATGATTACAAAGGACAATGAAAACCAAGTCATTGTCTTTATTAAGAAAATGAATGGCCCCGGTAAATTGTTCTATTCTCCTGATCGAATGAGCCAATCATTGTTTTGACAATGTATCATAATTGATTAAAGAAAAACCGTGTGTATTTTACGTGAAGTAAGGCTTGCCGCAACAGCAGAATGATATGACTACATCCTCTATGCCACCCTCTTGGAAAAAAAATGTAAAGGGGGAGAACCCCGATGCCACTTATCAGACAAACTGTACAAAACGTACTTTCGTATACTAGTATTACGAAGGAAGCGTTGTGTCGCTGAACTCTTTGTGTACCCTCTTCTTTCTTTGTGTTTTATTTTTTATGTTGAACCATAAGCTAAATCAAAAAGTATGAATAAAAGGAAAAAAAATATTTTGAAAAAGAAAAGAAAGCCAGGTCCTCAATTTTTTGGCTGCCTTTCAACTCCAAAATTCGCCGACAGCACCGAAAGTACCAGCGCCCGTTGCAGCACCCAAGCACCACCGGCTCTTTCAGGGGTGCTGCAGCACCCACAGTACCGTGGCTCCCAAGTTCGTGGATACGCCATCAAGTGGGGGTGATTTGGTCGTTAAAATTGGTTTTTAAAATGCATGGTATGTATGATTCTGTTTCCCCTAACCCAGTTAGTCTGAGGACCTCCAAGCTACATGTATAGTAACTCCTCCAAACACAATGGTGATCAAAGCTGATTAGATAAATGATGTTCAATCGAAAAAGCAATCTGTTTTGAGCTCAAACATCAGCTATGTTTGACAAGATAAATGAGGACAATTGATATTGTATTCATGGACTTTGCGTTACTTGATTAATCACTGCTTCAATCAAGTACAAATACAGTGATCTTGGTTGATTTCTCTGTTAAATAAGATGTGATAATTTTTAAATCAGATGACATAATGACATGCAGAGCATGAAATTCAACGTGATATACTAGCACCGTGTCATTCATGTTTATAGATTGCTAATCAGTCAATCACTCAATCAATCAATCAGTTAATCACAAGGTGCCGCCTTGATATACACGTATCAAGGAGGGATCCCTTTGGTATTAATGACAAACAAAATCGACGATTTAGTATGTCAAACTTCAAAATTGCAGAAACAAGCAAATAGTTAAATCAAGAAGGTACTAGCCAAGCTTGCCTACTACTTCCTTGGTTTAATAAACGTTTCTCTATTTCGTGTTGAGATTATCTTTGACTTCAAACCTGTTTAGACTTACCTTTTTTGTAATAACATTCTAGCAATACCTCAGTTCATAAATATATTCAAGTTTACCTCAAGACCCTCGAGACAAACTTATGCATTCCCTCTTTCCGAGTCATTCATTAGTTGTTTAGTATTGCGGTAAACCTATGGAATGTTGCATGGTCGTCACTAGTAACCATTGCCATTGCCTAGACGTTTGTATAAATTGAAATTTGTGAACTGGTCTAGAGCGGTAGAGCCCCTTTTGCACGATGCGGTCTAAACATCCCGATGTTATTAACGGAGGAAGTAGACAAAAAGAAATGTTCCCAAGCAGCTTCCACCATAACTTCATGGTTTTAGTAAAAGTGTTTTGCCCTTAATAGTGCCATATTGGAGAAATGAGAAGTATCAAGTGGACCGAAGACCGGTTGCAAGCCCAGTTATCATTGTTTGATGAAGGGATTATTACGAATCTGTCACTCAAGGTGTTTTATCAATATTTACAATGGCGCAACATTCGACATTAAGAAGAGAGAAAAGTCAGGAAAATCAGTTCTATGCACTTTTTATTTGTTTTACATGTAATATTATTGATTTATTTTTAATTCATAAGCTTCATTAAGCAAGTACTACATTGTATCTCGTGATACTAGCCAAGAAAGGCAGGGGGACTTGACCCCTCCCCCTGACTTCATTTAGTGTACAATCATTTAACAATCTATCGGTCAGTGTGAACCTGCTACATCTCCCCCATCTGAAAATGGCTTCATACAGGGTTGGAAAAAAGTTTGGAATATTTTTATTCCAAGAATTATTTCTTGTCTTAAACATATCCCTCGTCATTTTAAGTTCTTCTTTGAGGTTCAAATAAAAGATATGTGTCCATTTTTAACTTTAAAAGCACAACATTAAAAATCAGGCTTATCACACAGTGCAGAGTGAAGCGTATATTTGGGCCATTCTCCGAAAAAGGGCGCCAAAAGGATATTTTTGTGTCGCCAACATTATCCAAACTATAAACCACTGGTTTGTTCATCAGGAAACCTATTTTTTAATTTTATTGATATTTAAGAATATAAAGAGTAAAATTAGTATCAACGAGATCACAGTACGCCATGAAAATATTATATATATGAGGGAGAAGTATATATATGTTTATTTTACCCATGTCGCCGGCGAACTATGTGATTATGTTTCAGGCCTCTGCTCTTTACTGTTATATCAAAATCATGTATTTTGTTTACCATTTTATAGTTCCTTCGGTGCCTAAAGAAGAAAGCATATTACTTACCAAAAAGAGATTTGTATATTTTTTGTTGCGATCTTAGCGACGGTGTCTCCAAATCGCGATAAGATACGTTACTTTTTGTATTGACGGCCTAAAAAATTGAAGACAATGACGTAGTGATCTGGACTTAGGTGTGGTGAATGAAGTCCATCTCAATATTATATAAATACAAAAAGTGTGTATTGAATCTCTATAATAATAGATATATTCAGATACAAAGTTTTTGAAGGTGTATGTTACGATAAGCAGAAATAAGATACGTTACTGAAACTCTGCTCCATTACAGAAAAAGTACATTATTGACAAAGTTATAATATATTTTGCTTTAAAACATCATACACTACCTTTCGTCACACATGGGAATTAAGAAGGTAAATGTTTTTTTTTTTCGTCAAAACACAAGGTGGAAACTAAAGGCCATCAAATACGTTACCGTCAAATACGTTACCCTTGGCTCTCTCTGAATGTAAAAATAGACGTGAAAATCTAAAATACGTCAATAGTGTAAGCTTTAATGTACCAAAATACTTGTTTGGATGATTAATCACATAATTTGTTTAAAGAAAGGAGTTTTAGTTAGATTAAATAAGATTTGTGTCAGATACGTTACCACCATTAAAGTATTGTTCCTTAGCTTTTTTAAAAATAAAATTCATTAAAGAACATGTGAAAATACGTTAATACATATACAATGCTTTTGATATCTATGCAACGTTATTATTTGAGATATTTTATTATTTTTGAAAACTTTTTAGGGGCAGAGCCAATTAAACTAGCCTTGTGAAATAACGTTGTATTTATAAAAAATTAAATCGTCAGGAGGACTTATAAGTCTACTAAGCTAAAGGAGATGTCTGGATGGTTATTGTTTGTATGCATGGTTGTAGTGATTTCAATTCTGGAAAAACATGGTACATGTAGAATAATGCACATGGATTGCCATGTCGACATAATACATTTAACGTATGTTACCTTGTATATTTTTTC
The DNA here is from genome assembly GCA_025617745.1 of Heliocidaris erythrogramma. NCBI lineage: Eukaryota > Metazoa > Echinodermata > Echinoidea > Camarodonta > Echinometridae > Heliocidaris > Heliocidaris erythrogramma. Next base: position 19,466,562 of record CM046859.1, read on the forward strand.
TTTGCCTCGGAGGCAATCAATTTGATGATTTTGTTCTATCTGAATAATGTTACATATCTAATCAATGAGTTAATATAGTTTCGGAGACTACAGTGTGCATTAGATGTCAAGTTTCGTTCATCATACATTTCAAACAGAATTATAATTATGTTTTTGCGTTAATTTAAGGCGATTACCCAAGGCTGTAAATGTGATTGATATAACATTTGGGTGTAAAACAAAATACAAGAGTGATTTTATCATCATATTGATATATAACTCTCAGTAACGAAATTTTGTAGTAGATGTATGTCAAATACGTTACCATATCTACGTGACCGTATATCTTCTTTTCACCCGGTGGTAATCAATTTGATGATTTTGTTCTTATCTGAATAATGTTACATTATCTAATCAATGAGTTAATAGAGCTACATGGACTACATTGTGCATTAGAAATCAAAAGTTTCGGTCATACGTTTCAAACAGATATAATTATGTTGTTGTCTTAATTTTGTTCATCTATGCATGTATGTTATTGATGAATATATATATGACTTTTAATTTACTGAGCTAGTTTAAGGCGATTATGCAAGGTTATGAATGTTATTGGTGGATAATACATTTTGATGTAAGATAAAAGTGCAAGTGTGAGTTTATCATCATGTTGATATATAACTCACAGTAACGAGGTTTTGTAGTAGAGGTCTGTCAGATACGTTACCATATTTTTCTTTCCTTTTATTCCAAAGTGTATGAAATATAATGTAAAAAGTACTTGCAATTAGCTTTCTATAATAATTTCAATACTTATGCATAGCATTTAATATGTTATCAATGTGATACAACATCTAAGTGTATTAGAGATATAAAATGCAATTTAGGGTTACGCATTTTATACCAAAATAGACTAGTTTTTCGCACTAATTTTGACCTACACACTTCAAACATCAGTCTTTTTTTGTATCTGGACCAATCAAAGTTTAGTTAAATTTTTATAACCATGTGTGCATATTAGTAACGTTTACTTTTAAATAGATATTTACATGAATGATCCATAAATGATACACCCTCAACAATTTTCTTGTTTATAGCTGACTGGTAACGTATCTGATCGGGGGTAAATATATGTCAAACAGGTGTTCGAGTTCGATACTATTTCTTGAAAAATATGGTGCTGTTAAAAACAACCCACTGACTGTTCTGTGTTATCAAAGTATTAAAGTTTCTGAATTCAAATGAGTTTTATGGATTTTCTTGTGTTGAATTTTTTCAATATGTACAACCCTTTTGGTGCCTTTTTGCGGAGAATGGACCATTTGCTGTTTTTGCAAATGTATAACGAAAATGTTAAATAATCAGATACAGTTTAATTGCTAGGCCTATACCGAAGTCCTCAAAATGACTGCAAACTGCACGTAGCTTTTTCAAAATTCCACGTGAAGTACAGAAATGTATAACAAGATGTTCAAACACAAATAGAGCAAATCTGACAACATGTGGTTCATTGGTCAGCCATTGTAACATGTTTAACAATATTACGTAATCTTTGGTACAAGATGGAACAGTAGACTTCATTCAACACAGTTAATCCGATTTGGATGAATTATTCATCACAATATAGTAGAAACTAGCATTTAAAATCAGACATACTCATCGCCAAAAAAATATTCCAAACTTTTTTCCAACCCTGTATATGTTTAATGGTCTATAGGCACATTTTCTTTGATTGGGGGGGGGGGGGGGTGGACGAGTTTATGCAATATGTTACCTGTGTCATAGAAGGTTGTCTATTTTCAGCTAATCTTAATTTCCATTTTTTCCATTTGTTCGTTTTCATACAGAAGCACCACCTTGTCCTATATCGTCTATGGCTTCTTCGTGCTTTGAGTTCGATATATCGGGAGTAGTGAGATCAAGGATAGCATCAGCTGAACTTTGGTTGTATTGGAACGGTGGAAGTTCATCTGGGTCTTCCACAAATCAAACCTTAATTATTTCACAGATATCAGGGCATGGATTAAGGACTAGTAGACCAATTATGAATCACCATGTCCCAGCCTCGCAGCCTGCTGGCTGGATCACAGTCGATGTTAAACATACCGTCCGTAGATGGCGCTCCCACGCACACCATGATCAGGTGGTGAAGATTTCGTGCCCGACCTGTGAATCCAACTCCCTCTTACCGTTCGCGGCCGAAGACAGCTACAGGCCATTCATCGTTGTACGCGTCGCGGACGAAACGACGTCAAGGCGACGACGGACCGTCAACTGCGATGCGAACACCACGGATTGTTGCCGCCAAAAATTTCGTGTGCAATTCCGTGACCTAGGATGGGACTGGGTGATTTCACCGCGTGCTTTCGACGCGAACTACTGTCGGGGGTCATGCGCGAACTTCAACAGCCCATCACTAACGCATACGACCATCATGCACACGGCGAGATCGAAAAATCCTGATTTCAACATCCCAAGACCATGTTGCGCGCCCAGGAGTTCGGGTATGCTGTCAATGATCTACATCAATGAAGACGGTCAGTTCTACACTGTCGACATGCCAGAGATGAGGATCTTGAGTTGCGGATGCTCGTGAGGGCGCACTATATACTTATGGTCCTTTAAATTGCAAAGCCCAAGCATGCAACAGTGACTGGTAAAGAGAGTTTGGTTCGGACTGGACAACTGACCAACGTTAACGTAATGATGACCCTCAGCAGCGAACGTTGGAGTTTGATCGAGTCAAGGTGTCACAACCCGCGCAAGCTAGTCTGGTAACTTCTCTGCATGCAAGCGCACATTGACGAACAAGTTCGGGTTGCTGGTGTTGGCACTAGTGCTGTACATTTATGTACTACTAGCATACGATGTGGATGAAAGAGGTTATTATTGTAAGAATTGGTTTTAATAAGGTCCAGCTTCGGATTTAAAATTAATGTCCTATTTGTTTTATATGTGTTCACGTGCCATCCGAATCAGTATCCATGCGGAAGAAACCAACTGGTTACCAAATGTCATTTTGAATATGAATGAGGTTATTCTTACTCATTTATATATTTAAAGTAATGAGTCATGTGTTGAGCATGAAACGCGTTATAAAATAATGCAAAGTGTGTCCCGTCCGTTAATATACATGTACTTTTATTGGTATATATCTAGAGAGACGAAGTCGGGCAACTGTGTTGATAGATCCTAGTCCTAGAACGAAGCGCTTGGAACAGGAACTGGTCCGTAGTAGACCTACATGAAAGTCGACAGGATCATGATCACACTGTTCATGTCCGCTGGAGCAAGTGCTGTGAGTAGTTATTGCAAGGGGTGGGGTTGAGGGAAAAGGTAGGCGTTTTGTGAGAATAAAGAAGTTTATTATCCTGTGCTGGGTGGGAAAAAAAAAAAGAATCACAACTGCCGGCAAATTTGAAAATCTGAGGACGATTTCTTTCCTGCTTGCAATACTTTTGGATATTTTTTGTTTGTTTGTTGTTGTGTTGTTTTGTTTTGTTTTGTTTTGTTTTTGTTTTTGTTTTTTTGTTGTGTTTTTTTTTTGGGGGGGGGGGAGATACATTTTGAGGGGACATTTCTTGTATGATACTTCTAAACTGACGTAAAAAGAATGGGAAAGCACAACTTTTCACCTTTTACCAGAACTCAAGCTTCTCTTTAAGGGCATCACCTTGCAATGTGATGACGTCGGTTACTTGTGTTTTCTGAGAAACAGTTTATGTCACGATTGTTTTTTCTTGAGAGACCGTGTACGTCATGAGTATTTTTCCAATCGCCTGATAATGTCATTCGTGTGTCGAAAGCCTGTTGGCGTATATTATCCATTCATTTTCCAAGAAGCGCTGTAATGTCAAACATTGTCCTTTTCTCTCTTTTATGTGCTCCTTAGCTACACAATCCGATACGTGGAGCTCAGATTACTTTGACACGCTACATTAATGGTTGTAAGGGGTCAGGTATACGTAATGTGAAATGGTACGTCTATCTAGGTTTTATTTATTCATGTGAACAGCATCAGCATGCTATGAAACCAATGCAGTCCTTTCTCCGTCGTTTATGAATAAGCCAGTTCGTAGATGCAATCTGAGCATGAGCAGATAAAGGTCATCTGCACCAAATTCTAAAATCCACTGACACTAATATTTAATATGTGCTCATGAATGTCATGTAATCATTATTCAATTATGCACTAATGGTGCATTCATGATATCCAGGTGGAAGTATTCTTTTTAAAAGGGGGAAACAAAAGCTATTCATGAGGCACCTCTATCACTCCCAGAGTTATTTTTCTGAAGTGCACATAAAGGGACCTCCATGTCTAAAATATCTGTGGATGTTTGGGGTCATTTGTACCATGTGCTAACTACGAACTGGTCTATTATCATCAAGCGGAAATACAGCCCAAAAATAATTCCCCAAAGGCCTGATTGAAATAGTTATTGTCGGACCAACGAGTCTCAAGGTAGCGCTGATTGATTCTGTCTCTTCATCTTTATCTCCTTGTATTGAAACTGTTACTGACTTATCTGTTGGTGTTTGGAGGTATTCAGTGTCGTTGCTTCCGTGTGGGTGACCATAATAATTAAGTACCTTCTTGGCCTTTCCTTCACCTCCCACAGAATCACACTGACACAATAAATGTTTCGATCGTCATGGTATTACGGGATTATACTTCAAACTCGAGTGGGTGCATGACAAGTCATTTTCCTCACATAATAAAACGATTAATGTCATGATAAAAAAAATAAATTAGGTTTCCTGCATGAACGCATGCACAAATAGACTGAAACCCGGCTAAAACGGGGCGTTTTTCACTAGCAACGATCACGCCAACTATTTTTCTATTCAATAAAAAGTACGGTAGTAAGCAATGAGCAATTGGCCAATCGCACCCGTCTCTATCTGTACGGCTTTGTTCGCTGCATACTGCGCAGATGAGACTGCGGCATGAATTCTATAAAATTGAACAATATTTGGCGTGATTGACGCTAGTGAAATGTGAGCTGGGCTGTAGGGCAGGCTCACACGAGGCATCACTTCGATTGCGTCATTACCTGCGCTAATCAAGTCTGTGAAAGCGAAAGCAATTAGCCAATAGGCCATTTGTTAAAAGTATTGTTTGCACTGTTCATTTTGCAATAAGTTTTCAAACGATATCACTCTTTCATGACGCGCAAAAGACCTTATATAAGTCACTGTCCTATGACGTCAGCAAAATGACGCCTCGTGTTGAGTCTAGCCTACACGATAGGCCTATACTATTATGGTTTAATACCTTGTTAGTGTAGAATGAGATTTATTATGTGCTGATTCTAAGGGTGAGTCAAGCTTGTCAATTTTAATGACTCCTTACGGAAAGAGCATAGGGTTCCACAGTGTGGAGACAACGCCATGAACACAGTGTGGAAACAATGTGAATACATTCTGCAACTAGTGCGCACCATGTGGAAACAGTGTGAAGACAACATGTAAATTTGAAAGAGGTGTGGAAAAAGTGAAAACAATGTATAGATAGTGTGAACACAGTTTGAACACAATATGAAGACAGTGTGAATACAGTGTAGAAACCATGTTCCACAGTGTGGAAATTCCAATTTCGCGCAGTTGTCATATTGTGATGTGTATACAGTGTGTTCTTTGTGTTTCTTCAGTGTGTTACCCTGGGTGAGTCAAGCTTGTCATTTAAAAAAAAAATAATGTGAACACAGGATTTGCACAGTAAACATGAACGTGTTTCAAATCATTCTGTGGTGACAGTGTGTGTGACACTGTTCTTGCGGCAGGAGTAGTCGAAAAGTGGCACAAAGAGTTCTATGAATATTTCATTTATCAGATGATGATACGAATGGAACAGAAGAATATTAATACATTCATTATAAATATAGCACCTTATTATGATACGATATTTTGATATGTGCCAGTGTAAACTAAAGTGGTTCTGTGTCTGGTTTCACGTGGTAATTGACAATATAAGTCGAGATGTATGTTAGTACGCAATTATGGAGCATATGTGGAAGGGTTCTTTCATTTTCGGTATTGTGTCACGGTGTAGGCATTAATAGCAAGTGTAGTGATTTTTTTTGTATATTCACAAGGAGCTTCTTTGAAAGCAATTGCTATCAAGCCTTTTTATGAATTCAGTATTTATTAGCTTATAAAGCTTCGTATTTATTCAACCTAAAAACGTGTCGCTCAAATGCGAATCAAAATAACATTGTTTTATGCTATAGTGCTTTGTGTGTTAGGCGTACCAATATAATTGGTCTACAAGTTAATTTCACAACTAATAATGCACACGCATTATATATATGTGTGTGTGTGTGTTTGTCATTGTAAACTAACGTAATGCGCAGTAAGCAACCTTGAAGTTTACAAAAAATCTGTTATTAATGTTTCAAATGTCCTGATTATGTCATAATCATTATTTTGATGACGTAGTCATTTTAGCCATTACGATGGTAATGTAAGCTTATGTCCATAGAATGCAAGTAGAATGATCGACAATGCAAAAAAGGGTCACTGAAAAACGACGTTTAAAAACATGTTTATTTCTCCAATCACATGCCTTAAACTGCTGAATATAACAAATGTGATTAATATGTGTCAGTTTCGTGTCCTAAAAATAGACCAGTGCCTTTTCCAGATGTATATACTTCTGCACTAATGTTCGATAAAACAGCCTGGCTAAATGTACAAAGTACAAGGTTTGTTTTTAGATGTATAATAACGGAAATGATCTACCCACAAGATGTGCAGTAGGCTCCGAACATCAAAATATATCGTAATATGCCTTAAATGCACCTAACTGGTTTGTTGTGTTTGAGGGTTTAAATATGTAAAAAAAACCTTTAAAACTCTCACAAGCTCTTGGAGCCCAAGTGAACGTCCTGACAAACTGAACAGAATTAGAAATCTAACATTGAATATTAAAAATATTAAATATCTAATAATGTCCTCACCCTTACGCAATTTTGATCCATTCTCTCTTTTGGCAATTTTCCAATGACTGTAAAATGATGATTGGATTATCGTCTTTTTGAACGGAACAAGTTCTGTGAATTCTAAGACCAGAAAACACCTTTTCACATCAAATTTAGGAATTAGCAAATCGATCTTGGTAAACAAATTCTCGTGTGTTTAATAGCCCTCTTTAGAAGATATGCAACTGTGAAAAAAAAATCCCAAAAGAAAATCAAGCGCTCTATAGGGTGACATCGGGAGGGGTATTCTTTCTATCGTCTGACGTAGATCCGGTAGAAAATTAAATGTTTTATGACCTGTAGTCCACCTCTCATGGTTTTCTGCATTTTGCATTACCTTTGTTTGACCCCCCCCCCCCCCACACATTCCCGCAACAGAATGGAAATCAAGTGTTCCACGTAAAATCACTAAGTTTTACTACTTTAAAACTTGCTTTCACGGTACACGTAGAGGGTCGTAGTCGAGTGGTTCAGTCACTTGACTGTATATGCGACGGTTGTTGGTTTGAGATTCTGTGCGGCACTAGAGTCCTTGTGCAAATCTATATTTCCCACCCTCCACCCGGCTGTTAACTTAAATGGGTACCTAGTATCGGAAGAAATTCTATGAATTGCTGTGAGCATCGAAGTCGGTAGCCTAGCTAGTGCCGGGGTAATATTGGAGCTCCTTGAACATACCTTGGGAGGTGGGCATGAGCGCTGTAGAAGTCGCTAATACATGTATTATTAAACATGCATTTAGCCCCGAACTGAACAGGTCCGTGTAATGAATGACCTCTCTGTCACAGCGTCCTAGATTTAGGTTTTACATGAATTTATGAACGGAAGCAGGAAGAGGCTTTTAAAAGGAAATCATAACAGTGAAAGAAAAATGAAAAACTATCTCCTATACACATAGTCATCAGTAGAGCAGTTTACCCGAAATATCCTGTAAAATGTGACCCTGGGAGTTTGAGGCAAATGGACAATAGTGAGCAGGTAATAGTGTTCTTGAAGGTGGACATAGTTTAACCGAGTTCAACTTTGTTCACTAAATGTATGCAGCGCCAAGTATCAAGCTCTTTATTCTGTAGAAATTACTGTAACCCTGCAACAAAATATAAAAAGAACTGAATCCAGTCATGAAATGAAAATGAAGTTGATTTCGTTGTCATGATTTTTGGAAATTAATTTCATTTAGTTACATGTGCATGAATATGGTTAGTTTATGTGATGAAGAAGTTGAAAATTGGCTCTCCTTAAATCAGTGAACTATAATAATCTGCCCACGTGAGTACTGGCCAAATGAAATTGTCTACATTAGGCTTGAAATGGTATAAATTGCAGATTACCTATTTCGCAACTTTCTTTGTGATGGTCTTCAAATCCCAAGCTGAGGTATAGAACATTTTGTGATTTTACATGATTTCGAATAATACTACATCACTCTGAATATTATACATTGTTTTAGATATTATTTATGGTATGAATGTATATACCATTGTGACTGACTATTTCTGAATGCCTAGCGTATAGTTAGACACATGGGTGCCAAATGACTGTCATAAAGATCAGGGGTGGTTCCAGGATTTCGGTAAAGGGAAGGGGCAGGGGCTTAATTCTGAAAAAATCTAATATGCACCCACAAAAAGAGATATATGTATTTCTTTTTGTGGATGCATATTAGATTTTTTTTCACAATTGAGCCCCTCTGTGAGGCGGTGTGTTTAAAACACGTGAAAGGGGAGGGGGGCGGGGGCGGGGCTGGTTGTACCCCCATAAATCTGCCAGTGAATAATACGGATATAATTATGTTTTGAACTTTAAAATGATATTTTATGCACAGTCATGTAAGTATGCCTTCGCCTTGAAAAAAAAAGAAGTTTTGAAAATAATTTACACGATTAAATTTTTTTATATTTTATTGCTTTCTATATACGAGTTGAGACATTCGTTTTTTGCTTGTTCGTTTTGGAAGAAGGTATATTTGAGAGGTTTAAAAAGAAAAGTATGGACGTAATCTAAATTTGTAATGCTTTGGTCGTACTCTGGATGAAGACTTTCTACCCCCCAAAAAATGAAAAAAGGGGGGGGGGGAGAGAGATTGTGGGTCGTGTGGCTGTACATTCTGTGTAGGAGAGAGAGAGAGAGAGTTAATTTGGACCCTTTGGTTCGGGGAAGGTGGTTGAATGAGGTAAAGTCGTTACTGTTCATTGTGATTATATTATTGATATTAACCATTTTACATAAATCCATGGGGCTGTATGACAAGACGCTGCGATTCTTAAGCACCGATAAAAGGAAAATATCATACAAGTACCCTACGAATAACTGGTCATATTTTGTCCGATAACGACAACCATAACAATATTTTCAATTAAAGCTACACTCTATAAATTGAGTGTACGTTTGAGTACGCTCGTGTGTGTTAATAGTATAGAAGTACTAGGATGTACCTTTAATGGAAAAAAAATCTCGTTCACGTTTTTGTTATCGGACAAATGTGGCCAGCCCTGTAGAGTACAAGAAGGGCCTGAAGTGATAGGATGTGGGTTGGTGTACAGGTCAGCGAGTTGATAATTGGACCATCCAGGGTTCTACACGAGTTGCTTCTTTCAAATTGTGAACTTACTTGCATTTTCCCCAGGATTTTTTTTTTAATGCATTCATGTAACTACATCATGTAGATGTAACCATGAATACAATTTTTAGTGGTAAATTTGGCTCTGGCGTACATACGGGTTTGGGCATGGGAAGAAAGTATCATCCTACTCAATGTAAGAAAAAAAGAGGACACACGAAAGAGAGAGAGAGAGAGAGGATGGCAAGGGGGTACCTGAAAAGAAGATAAAATAACCTCATTCCACATCCCCACTCCGTCGACTTTCTCCTTCAAATTTCATCGACCTAAAAGAAGCAGGACGCCCCCCCCCCCCCCTCCTCCGACACCAGTGCCTCCTCTGAAATCGACTTTGAGGCCTGCCCTTTTTTCAACTTAATCAGTGCCCTATTTGCGCTTTCAGATGACCGAATTCAGTATCGGAATTGAAGTACAGTCGACCATCCTATGCCGGATATGTTGACAATTATGTTGTTTACCTGCAATCAAAATGGGATCGCAAACACAGCTGTGAAGATGTTTAAATACAGTTTGCTCGCTCTACATAATGTGTAAAGAATGACCTGGTATTTTACAAGGGGGATAGTTTTCTTTCAAAGAACAAACAGCAAAGGATCCAGGAATCTCAATCGCAGAAAATGAAAACAACAACAAATAAACAAACAGCAAAACAAAACAAAAACAAACTAAACAATTATATTCACATTATAAGAGTCATGATTATGTTATTTCCGAGAATTAGCAGCGAACAAAGGGGGTTCGCACATTTTCAGAGGCATGATTAAGTCTTGTAAATATCTGACAAGCCAGCTGGAGAAAATAAGAAAGGAAGGGAAAGAAAAGGTTCTGGCAAATTTGGTAGTGGGGAGGGCGGAGAAGGGGCGCTCGAATACACATTTGTGCCCCCTCCCACCTGATGTGCCACGGACTACGGTCACAACATTTTGTAATAACCCTGCCACCTCTAGATGAATAGATGAGGAAGTCCACCCCATTAAAATAACCAAGGTGATCTATATTTGGGGTAGATGGGTGGGGGTGGGGGCACCCCCAATATAGCTTTTGAAAATAATTTTTTTGTGTGTTTTGGATTTTGTCTGCATGAAGTTTGACAGTACTTGTGAAGTTTATACCACCGCCCTTCTCTCTTTAAAACGTAGGTCTATCATTATACATCCGGTTACATTTCCAAAATTATGTTTTATTCTGCTTTCATGAATAGAGCGTCAGAGTTTTTATTCCATGTCAAATACCAAATGCGGAGGTGAAAAAAAACCCACATCCGAAATTTGTGCGCCTTCCAAAACAATTACACTTTTATAGCTATACCAGTATAGCTTTTGAAAAGAAAAGTTTTGTGTGTTAGACTTTGTCTGGATGAAGTTTGACAGTACTTGCCCCCCCCCCCCCCCCCCTCTCTCTCTCTGCCGTTGCCCCCTATGGCTCTACGCATTTCCCCTGTAAAATGCACACCTTCCCATCAACTTCCAGGTTTAACTTTTTATACTGAATTGTAGTATTGGTTGCAGCACCTGTGTGCGTGTTCCATTTCCATCATTTCAATATCACGAAATAGTGTCATTCTACAAAACTTGTATTTCATGTGTTTCTTCTTGATTTATGAGTTTCTGAAGTGCGCTCTTACATGTGCTCGGATAGGGCAGTAAACTGTTATTGATTGATGTAATGGATTTTTCTAAAGTGCCTGACAGTTGAACAGGTGAGAGTATAGCAAAAAAAAAAGGCGGTGGAATGATAGTAGGGAGACGCACAAAGAGAGAGGGGAAGAGGGAGGGAGGGAGAGAGAAAGAGAGATAGAGAGGGTGGAAGGGGGGAGAGGGGGTAAATTGGTAGCAGATAAACAATAACACATAGAAGGAGAGAGAGATAGGGGGTTCGAGAAAGAATTGAAAGCGGTGATTGAAGAGAAGATGAATGAGTACCGAATGTAAAGCAACAATATGAGTGAAAATCTATTTTTGCGCTTGATATCATATTTTGCGTCTCGTAGCATGAGCTTGAGAAGAGACAGACAGACGAACAAAAGAATGAGCTTGAGAACGACAGACAGATAAAGTGAGAGAGAGAGAGAGAGAGAGAGGGAGAGAGAGAGAGGAGGTAGGTTGAAGTGTAAAATGAGAGTGAAAGAGGTATGGAGAGGGAGAGAGAGAGAGAGAGAGAGAGGGGGGGGGGGGGGGGACCTCCTAACCTCATTATATCAATCCTCCCGTCAGCGTGGAAGAATGTTTTTTGAAATCATAATATTTGTTCAGCCACCTGGTCTTTCGGCGATATGATTTACACCATGTCAAACATATTTTTCCTTTCTTTCCTTCTTATCTCACTCGAGAAAAACAACGTCAGGATTTAAAAAATCAGACATCTCTCTGCTGAAACATGACTTTAACAGGTCGTAACAAAATGAAATGCGCTCTCAAGAAATAAAACAGTTGAATGGACAAAAAAAAAAAAAAAAGAACCGGAAGATTTTTTTCTCAATGGGTCAAGACGTGACCGTCTTAAGGTTGTTTATCAGGTTGTGATTCCGTTAGCTATTATCTATTCGGTTCCTTTGATAAGGCATAACATTATAACAGAAACTTTGCCATGGGCACCTTTATCTTCACGACTGTCTTACTTCACCATATTTAATTTCGTCATAGTGATCATTATCATCAACATCGTCGTCGTCATGATTGTAATCAACTTCATCATCTTCACCATCGTCAATTTCGACAATACTGTCATTATCGACAACATCATCTTTACCGTCATCATCGTCGCTAGCATCACCTTCACAATCATCATCACTGGCAAATCAGGAATAAGAAATTGCAAGCCCGATTGCGGGTTCCTGCTTAGAGACGATTGATGATTTCATTTACATTCAAATATTGGAGCTGAAACATTCAGGCAGCCGGTAAAAAAGAAAGAAATGGAGAGTAACATTTGCGCAATTTCGCTCATGACTTTATTGCAAAAAAGTTTTTAAAAAAGAGAGACAAGTAATTACAAAATCAATATTTATAGAATATCAGTTATAATGGAATGATAATTATGAATTTGCGATAATTCCTTATCAAACTCATTAGATATTTTGTTATGATAATAAAGATTTGGCATTTTTGTTTAAAGATTCTATGACACACATTGCAATACAACCTTTAATGGATCATTTTATCATTCTCATACTACCTTGCACTATCCCATTGTCGTTGTTCTATTCATGCATAAAGAAATCAATTATGAAGAAAAATGATACACAACTTTAGCTTTATTATCTCTTTTGTTTATGTTGGTGTATGTATATCTATATTGATATACGTGTATGTGGTGATATATGTATGTATGTATATATATATATATACACATATATACCAATTACTTTCAAAGATTAACAAGAATTATTTTATAGCATTGCGACGTAAGCTCTCCTTCTTCATCCTCCTCCCCTTCTTCTTCTTCTTTTTGTCCTCCTCCTCCTCTTCCTTCTTCCTCCTCCTTCCCATTTTTCTTCTTTTTTCCTTTTTCTTTTCATTTTCTTGTCTTTTCTCTTTCTCTTTCTTTGTTTTCTTCTTCTTCCTCTTCCTCTACTTCTTCTTCTTCTTTTTTTCCTTCTTCTTCTTCATCATCATCTTCTTTTTCTTCCTCTTCTTCTTCTAAGTTCTTCTTCTTCTTCTTCACCTTCTTCTTCCTATCGACCTGCTCCATTGCACAGCGGAGTAATTGTGTGAAGATTTGAAATATTTAATAAGTTAGCCTCCATTACACTTTACAATTTAACTCCTGTCAATATACTTTAGATTTCAAATAAATTACTTTTGGAAAATGTTATGTATATCAAGAAAATGGACTGCCCAGTGCCTACAACAATCAAAAGAAATAAGAAAATTTTCTTATGTCGATGAAACATAAAAGCATAGTTCTACAAACTTTCATATTCTTTTCTACTCTTCGGGTTATATCGATGATAAAATCAATGTTATTTGCACAACATCCTTTTCTGCCCTGGACGCTGCATAATAACCGTACTGTTGCATTGTTGTATAGCGTTATGAAAATGTATAACGACATGTATAATATAAATTGAAAGTATTGAAAGCTCAGATAAGAAAAGGCATATAAACAAGTTAAACAAGTTAAAGAGTTTGGAAGAAAATAATCAACAACGGCATCATCAGCTTAGTGGATTGTAATGCTTTGAGTGACACTTGTTGAATATCTTATACTTATTTTGGCAAGGCGTACAAAACATCGTTATACGAAGATAGTCAGCTATATAGATAGCTTAATAAATATCTACAGCCAGCTTGATTTAGAGACGAAGCAAAGTCTTAACTTACTAAAACGAGAAATATAAAAGATCAAAGAAAACAAGTGATGTTTAAAATATGTCAAATTATAATTTTGGGGTTTTCCTACCAAATGGGGGACATTTAGGGATTCGGTAATCTAGGTTGCCTACTCCATCCCTGGCAACTTGCCAATGCACTAGGGGATCAAATCATATTATTGTCAACCTTCTTCCTGTATCGTATTATTATATGTACTTCTTTGTAATTCTACATGTATGTACTTTGATTTGCCGAATAAAATAATAATAACAATAATAATAATTGAACTGAGCTGAAGAATCATTACATCAATGAGCACATAATTATAGAAAGAGGCGAATGGATCATGATGTATCTTTGAGTATGATGCAATACTGTATAATTACGAATAACATATTTTGAAAGCAAATATGATAATGAAGATTTCAGTTTGCACGTTGAGCGATTCACACATTTGCCACGCAGTGCTGTCACACACAAATAGTTCAATTTCGGATCATAATGCAGGCCGAGGGAAAATAGTAAACACATTATCTTATTCTGAAAAGTGTGACGTTACACAAATTATTTTCCTCTTATAGGGATTTCTTTTCTAGTTGAATTATGCTTGACCAATCAAAGAAGATTTTTTTTTACAGAGGGATATAATAAAGATTAATGCAAGAGAATTACGCGGCAACCAGAGCCCTTAATGAAGGGCTCTGACGGCAACAAGGCTTTGCCGCCCTCTTTAGTTGATTTTTCGTGTTCGTTCTGCAGTGAAATCAACTAGATGTTCATTTTATTATTAGACATCAAGAGGCAGAGGCGTAGCTACAGGCAGGGGCGGCGATCTTGGAGGAAGAGGGGACACGTCCTCACCCCGGAAATTGTGAAGACTAAAAAGGAGAAAGACTGCCCCCAGTAACACTTTAGTGCTCTAAAATGCGCATTTTCACTATTTAAAATGGGGAGTTTTCTCTCTCGGTCGCTACGCTCCCTCGTATACTAGTACTTAAATCAGTACAATATTGCAAAAGATCTATAAACCGTTTATGCATTATTTATGCAGAGATTCCTATGCGTTTTTACAATAGACAATGTAAACTTCCTATATGACCTGTTGCAGGGTCAGCAATTCAGTGGGACAGGGACGCCTTTCCCTGGAATTATTTGAGAGATCCACCCCCTCCGAAAATACCAAAATTTTTGTGTAAATGGTGATCAAAAAAAAAAAGTTTAAGGATTGTTTGAATAACACACGTTCTATAGTATGCATATTATAATCGCCTTTTTTTAATGAAACGTACAAATCCTATATTTTTTAAATCATATTTTCCCTCTTGACTCTTAAAAAATCTCAATTTTGGTATAAAAAAATGAAAACTTGCTACGGTTCTAATTCTGTTAGATGTACGATTAAAATAGAAGAGTGTGCTATTGACGACTCTACAGCGCATCTAAATATTCCGTATCCGGACGATTACTCCCGGACAACTATCCCCCAGGACATTTACCCCCGCACAACTACCCGAAAAGCATTCCTTTAAAAAAAGATTACCCCTAATTACGCTCAGAAAATGACCTAGGGGACTAGTTACACCTAGAATGTTGTTATTCGTGCGCGTCCATTGAGTCGTTCTCTACAGCGTTCATCAAATGAGTGCCCAAATTAATGACAGAGAGACTGTAATGCCATAAAATAATAGTCGCAAAACGTTCTCTTTTTTCGTTATCTATTCAGCAATACCCCTTCCCCCTTTTTTCCGGACCCGATCTAATGAAGTACATGTCACTGTCCGGTTGTACTTAAATGCGCGCACAGTTACGCGCAACCACACTCTCGAACCATCAAATTCGGTATTGTTCTGCGATAGAATGTGCTATCGTCACCAGAGTTGATAAGCATTTGGACATCACCGAGGCGCTTGGGTGTACAACAAGGCAACAGCCGCATGCGTAGGCTACTGTTTGTCTCCCTCATGGTGTGCGCGTAGAAGATGCTGGAGTGGTTGAAGATGGGGCTCGTACCCGAATCACACGATCCTCGACAGTAGTTTAGTCGGATATTCGTCGGAGCAATGAGCCAATCCCAATTCAAATCTTCTCTACTGACGGAGAAAGGTTGTAAGCAACATACCGTCGGGTTGTTTGACTGACACTCGATGCCACGGCGCGCACGTCGACGGTGCGCGTCATCGTGCGTCACCATGTCCACCTCTAAGACAGCGCCAGCAGAGACATTGACGGTTTGCTGCGCAGGTTCTGGAATGACCTCTAATACCACAGTCGATTCGCTGGCTGACAACAAGGTCGATGATAAATTGATGCCGATCCAACTCCCCGACGAAGTACTTTCCATGCGATGGACACCGATGACATGGGTGCCGTAGTATTTTCTGTACAAGCGCTGAATGACGTAAAGCGAACCAGTGGTGGCGCTCGACGAGTTTACGAGACCGAGCCATAGTTTTCCTTTGACAGACTTGGCACGCTGAACGTCCGCTGGAATGACGAAACTGAGTTTGACCTTGTGCTCGTTACCATAGCCACCTATCTCACCTGCATGACGTAAACAAACAAAAAAGTACCAGTGTTAAATGACTTGAATTACTTGAATGATTTGCACATAACATAAATATCTTTAACCAAAACCATATCAACGATATAAAAAAAAAATCGAACTGACAGGAAAAATAAAAGATTTGAATTATTAGTAGGGAGTGGGAGAAAAGAACAGATAATCGTGAGAGCAGAGTAGGGCCTATCACTTTCATACATTATCTCGACTGTTACTGCTTTGTTTTTAATGGTTTGTGATGTTAAAATCTAGTGTTAAATTCTGTTAACCTTCTTTCTGGTATCGAGACAACTACCCAATAAGTATCACTTTTAGGATAATTATAAAACTGGACACCTTCTCCTGACAACCCCTCAAGGAAAAAGGACAACTTTATCTGGGAAAACTTCTCAAAACCAAAGTTCTACTACTAGACAACTATCGCTGGACAAATAACCATAGATCAATGACCACCAGACAAACACTCGGACTAATACTCCCTAAATAAACTTCCCCTTAGATGGTTACCCCCGGAAAACTATCCCTAGACATGACACAATACCAAATGCGACAAATACCCAACGGACAACTACTCGATTCAAGATCACCCCAATTAAAAGAGATTTTCAATTAAAGGTATATCATACTATATCATGTATATTGTGTGTACGTGTGAGTATTATGTTATTAGTAGAGCACCAGACTGCTCTAGGATGTACCTTAAATGAAATATCTAGTTATCGTTATTGTTATCGGACAAATGTGACCGCCCCTTTACCCCTACCGAGGGGTGGTGGACCGGGGTGCTAGTACTCTGTCTGGGGTAGTTGTTCGGGAGATCATTCTCCTACGTGATAGTTACATTGGAGGGGGAGGCTGTCCAGGTGATTGTTGTCCAGAGGACACTTTTCCTAGAATAGAAAATTAAAACCTAGGCATACGAGGCGGCTCATATTCTTGCAAAAAGGTGGTATATTTTGTAAAATATCTTGATCTGTATATTTTGATGGCAAAACTACTGTAAAAAAGTTTTTAAAGTTTTGCTTGGTTGCTTCTCTGGCCCGCAAGATTTACAAGAAAAGCTAATATCAGGTCAAGAGGCATAAGCCCCCCCCCCCCCCCGCCTTGCGAAATTGTACCCGTACGCCTACGCACTGTAAAGCACCAAGACACCTAACTGTTAGGTAGATACTTAGCTATGATCTTGACACCAATTGGCTTCACTCAAAAGTTGTTCCAACAGCAAAGAAGCCCCCAAATATTTTTTTTGTCCAAAAAATCATAAAAGTCCCCCAATCTTAATTTTTTTTGCTGACACTATTATCTGAATGTGGATGCCACACCCCCAGCTTTTCCGTGCGAAGCCCTTGTGTAATTCAGGTAGTTACATAGTGCAATAACTCTATGTCAGCACGCCGATATTTATCATGTTTATAGGATATCATGAAGTAGGAAACAGTGAGTCATCTGGAAATATCAGTGCCCCATAGGACATTCACCACGTTTAGGATTGTGTACGTTTCCTGTAACTCGAAGCTGAGAATCAAAACAGGGTATAGTACATGAAAAACAAATAAACAAACAAACAAACAAACAAACAAAGTATTTATACAATAACTTTTCATACTATAATAACATTGTCACTGTGGACAGGGCGTCGATAAAGGGGTGTATTGAGTAGATCTGTAAATATAATAACACATGGTGGAAAGGGCAAAGTTTAATTTTGCTCTCCAATTATTCACTCTAAATAGAAGTATGTACAAACATAACTTTGCTTAGAAAATATTGAATGGGTGATGGGGGTGTGACACCTAAATTTGCCGACAAAGTTTTAGGGTGTGACACCCAAATTTGCCGACAAAAATGCTGCACCCTTATCTCCCCCCCCCCCCCCCAATAGTAATAACAAAAGATCTTGATCATAGGGCCGATCTCGCTGCATCTCGCTGCCCAAATAATTATGAAGTAGTGGTTGCCAAAATGGGACGCCATTTGCCGGAATATTAGCTTTCCAATCGGAAAAAATGGCCAGTTTTTCCTTCTGTTTCTTTCCTTCCCTTTTTATTTCCTTCTTCTTTCCCTTCCTTTTCATTTCCATTTTCCCCTTTCTGTTTTTGGTTTCCCTTTTCTTTTTTCTTTTCTTCTTTCTTCTCTTTTCCCCTTTTCCATTTCTCTTTTTTTATCTTCCTTCTCCCTTTCCCTCCCTCCTCTTTTTTTGACGACAGAGGTGGCGCATTTGCCGACAGCAGTTTTGTGTGGGGGGGGGGGGGGGGTGACACCCCCTACACCCCCTCTAGCGACGCCGCTGTCTTTGCTCGCTTGCAAGCGATATAAAATTTGTATTGTTTTTAGATGCAAAAAGAAGCAATCAATTATAGAAACAATCCATTATTTACCTGCCACTCCTACTATTAGTTGCTTGTTGGTTTTATCAACGTCATGATGTATATCTTCGTCATCCTCCATTTCGTCCTTCTCCGATTCGATGAAAATCTTCTGAATGATCTTCGGGTCCACGCTCGGCGCATCTCCTTTTACCAGTGGCGGAGACTCTAGATTCAGCGCCTCTAGAATGTGTCTTTTGAGAGCCTGGATGCGGTGTTCCTTCTCCGCCGCTGACATCATTGGTGACCAGGGTTCCTGGTCGTTGACCTCGTTTTTTACTTGATTCCGCATGCGACAGCTAGTGCAGGATGACATGTCCAGTGACGCTGACGACGACAACGATGATGATGATGAAAATGAAGATGTTAGAGGCTCTGAGGGAGTCAATGAATTAGAAGAATGATTCGACGGGGACGATGGCATCTGGATCAATGGTGGATCATTTAAAATCGACGATGACATCGGTGGCGGAGATGACGCCTCGGTAGACTGGCGTATTTCACGATGAGGCGACTCGTGAATATTTTGGTCACCAAATATCCGCAGCTTTGCCCAGTCTGCGAGGCGAGTGGGAGAAGCAGAGAGATTGATGCAGTTGCATAGCAACACGAAACAGATGATGCATAACTGGAATGGATGCGATCCGTCCGGGCACATTTTTGGTGTTTAAGGTTTCCAAAAGGTTGCAGAAGAATTGATCAGTTATTCCAATGTTGAAATCGATGTGGAGAATGAACTTCGACACACTTTCCACAAAATACCTTCCTATGATCTGTAGATATTTGATTCTTGCATGTAGATGCTCATGGAACTATGTTAATACAAAGCATGAGTATGACTTTGACATCGGACACGTACAAACTTCCAACATCCAAAAGGCTACCATGCTGAGATGAAATATTTGTGTTTATTAACTACATATCTAAGCATACAACGTGTGGAGAAACAATGAAACTGCTAGCAATCATGTCACTCGCTTCTGACTCGCACCGGCCAAGTGAAACAGCAAGAGGCACGCATTCCGCTTTAGATTGTTGCCCAATGTTTTTCACCTTGATCGGTTTTACGTCGTCGCCCACCCCATTTCACTCCTCTCCTCCCGTTGTTATGATGACGATTGGGCGAGTTGAAAGACAAGCGAGCCGTGTAGCATTGATAAAGACCATAAGCGAGAGGAAAGAGAGGGAGGAAGGCAGAGAGATGGAGTGAAAGAGGCGGGGTGGGGTGGGGATGGATGTTACCAATATGTACACGTGATGCAAGGTGAGGAGTGATATTTATGAGTTTTACGAATTTTCCATGCTGCTACATACCATCACGTAACGGGAAGGTTGTCCCGTGAGGTTGCAATGACAGCCGTAGTACATTACTGCTCACCTTAACCCTAGCAGATGACAACCTATATGGATTACACCTTCCTATTGTTACTGGGATACAGAACAAAAGAGAGGGAAAGGGCCGAAGGTAAGAGCGAGAGAGAGAGAGAGAGAGAGAGACAGAGAGACAGAGAGAGAGAGAGAGAGAGAGAGAGAGAGAGAGGAGGGGCGGGGAAGGCATCTCAACTTTAGAACAATAGGTTTAATCGATGTAGTCGAGATTTTGAGAAGGGATGCTGAATAGACTGCGGGGGAGAAGGAGGAATGGGGAGAACCCTTCCGTTGACTATCCTCCAACTTCAAGCTGTTCATTTCCCCTTTCAGCCATATATTTGACTTATTAAGAAAAATAAAATGGGGGGGGGGGGGGAAAATTACTGACAGCTTTGCCGCGCAGTTTTCAACAAGTTAAAATGATTATAGGGGTCTTGATCATTTCGCACTTTTCTCAAGTTTAAACATTTTCAAGGACAACTTAGATTTGCCTACAGAGATACTGAAAACTAGGGTGAGGGTGGAGTGGTATGTCACACTCTAATAACGGTCCTGCGGGAAGTATATATGAATATTAATTTAATTAGAACAACACCGTGCATCATAGAGGACTTATTAATAAGAAAAAAGGTCGTTTTATGGGCAACCGGTGAACAAAACTCTTTCAGTACGAAAACACATTTTCTGTCAGAATAATGGGGTGTTGCAAGAAAGTTGCGATTGATTGCTAGTTGCAACTGATCGGTACTGACCAATCAAAATCATTGTTGCAAGCGCATCTTCTTGAATGGGCAGACCCTGAACCATTCAGAATGGTTGTTCTAATTTGCTTTACAATTTGCAATTGATTGCAACTTTCTTGCAACACCCCATAAGACAGTTAAGATGGTTTTGTTTAAATAGATTGATGGAGAGAAAGATTGAGAAAGAGAGAATGAGAGAGAAAGAGAGAAAGAGAGGTGATCTTGATGACGGGAAAATGGTGACGAATAAGAAGATAATTATGTCAACTTAGAATATGCCGAAAAGGAAATAAAAAGGGAAGGTGAAATCTAGAGGGCAAAATGGAGATAAAGAGGAAGGGCAAGATGGAAAACATGATATTGAAAGTAGTACCGAGATAGGAAGGATATAATTAGATTTCGAGGTAATTATTCGATCAATAGAAGTGATAGCCGTTGATCATTCCATAAAGGGACACAAAACCTAGACCACCCAGCCCTAAAAAGAAAAACAAACTTCGTAATTCGGAAGCAAAGGTATGAAATCGAGGTTAATCATATTACGACGTCAGTTCACATCAAAATCAGTCAAACCGCAATGAACGAAGGAGAACATAGTAAAAGAAGCATGGGGATTGAATGAAAACGTACAGATTCAAATGAGAGTCAGAAGGGCAGTAGCCCAATGGTAACTGATTTGGGTTAACGCCTTTTTTGCTCTTAGAAGAAGATGAGAGCTGTAGAGCAGTAGAACAACATCCTTGTGGTTGACAGTAGGAGGCTGGAGGTACATCACCCTGATCAAAACAACATTTTAGCGGTCGAACCACAAAAGTTCAAGCTTGTGCCATCAAGCAGAGATTTAACATTCTCCCTACAAAGACCTCCATTTTTCAAAACAATGGCCGTAAGAAAAGTTAGTTTTTGGCCTGATTGGATTGAGAATGTTCCTCGTTCCGTCCGGGTTTGCATCCCTCTTGGCTTAGCAGGTGAAGTACACATCATAACCAGTTTGGCATGTGTTCAAAAGATTGTCAGCAGCATTCTCTCTCTCTCTCTCTCAATCACACACTCGCCC
Source organism: Heliocidaris erythrogramma (assembly GCA_025617745.1). Lineage (NCBI taxonomy): Eukaryota > Metazoa > Echinodermata > Echinoidea > Camarodonta > Echinometridae > Heliocidaris > Heliocidaris erythrogramma. The sequence continues at coordinate 19,488,551 of CM046859.1, forward strand.
ACACCCACACATCCTATCTTTTTCCATTACATCGCCGTTCTTATCCCATACCACTTTCATCTTTTATTCTGTGATTCATGTAACAAAGGCGCATGCCTGAAGTGGTTGATCTGACACATGCTCCAAAATTGACCGCGAACCAATTGTCGCCGGAGCATGTGTCGTACCTCCAGAACAGAATACCCCCCCCCCCCCCGAGATACGAAATAACGAACAACAAGAACAAAGCACCCATGTGCAAACCGGGGGGGGGGGGGGAACTATTTTTTCCGAAGATTCGTAAGTTCCGAAACAAAAAATTCTCAAAGCAGGGGGTTCATAATTCCAGAAATAACACAGGATTCAAAGTTCCGGACATCTGTTGTATTACTCCGACGGTTAATACCATCATTTGCAAAAGTTTAAGACCACCTCAGGATTTGTGGGTATTTCAATGATTTGGAATACTTTCTTTAGTCTCTCATTGAATGATTACATAACATGTTTACTACAGTGATCAGTAGCACAAGAGCAATGATATAAGCCTATAGTTCAGGTATGATACATAGTTTATGCCATGAAATTAATTGTATGTCTGAAGAAAAATTTTTATTCTTTCTTTAACTTATTGCATTTTGTAATAGTGGTCTTAAACGTTTGCAAATGATGGTAATTCCGAAGGTTCATTATTCCGAAGGTTCGTTTATCGGAAGGTTCATAATTCCAAAATGAAATAAGGTTTATTTATTTCATTTATTTATTTTGTCTTCTTTATTTTATACTGCATGCAGCGTTGGCCTGTTCAGTTGTGTAAAACTGCTTTCCAAAGGAACATTACAAGCGAGAGCCTGAAACAAACTGGCTCCAACATAAGCAAAATAATTTCGTTTAATATTCTGTCCTTGGGCGGGGTAGATGGAGGGAGCATTTTAAAGAATAACGTGTCCTATAATTTACAATTCATTTGCATATCAATGATACTAGATAAGTCGGTATTAGAGTACTTTGCATTTAAAAGCAAGAATACAGTATTGATATTTATATGCTGCTCTATACTGATTTCTATTTCAGCATGCGTAACCAGGAACGCTGAGATGTATAATAATCCTTATTCAAAATCATTTTAGCATATTTATCCTGGAGTTTTGGATCTTATTCCTACGGATTTTGCACAGCTTCCTCAAGATGTACTACAATAATCAATATAATGTAAAATCATAGCAAAATACAGATTCTTCAATATTTTGAATGAAAGCAATTGTTTTATCCTCCGTATACAACCTATCGCCCGAGAGACTCTACCGACAATAATAGCAACATTTCACCCCAAGTCATACCGAAGTCAGGCATAACACCCAAGTATTTGAGTTTCTTTACATATTCTAAAGGTAAGTTTCTGAATTTTATTAAACAAAACATCATTTCCCATTTTTTTTTCTTATGACCAAATACGATGACTCTTGTCTTTTGTGTGGTGTAAATGCATATTATGTCTAATCATTTGCATATTGTAACAAAATCATCTTGTAGGTTCTCTTGTACCTCCTTGATTTACAATGATTAAAAATAGCTGTATCATCAGCATAAAGAGACATTTTAGACAGGTTCGTAATATTCCGAAAATTAAATTGGTTTCGTATTTACGTAAATAAAAATTGGTTCATAATTCCGCAAATGGAATAGGTTCATTATTACAAAGGTTCGTAATTCCGAAAAATTATGTAGGGTTCTATTACATTTTCGGAATTATGACCCCTATTTGATTTTTTAAAATTATGAACCCTATATTATTTTGGGAATTACGAAACTTCGGAATTATGTATCTGCAGAGTATGAACATTCGGAAAAACGGTATGTAATCGTGCAAACCGACTACCTGTATGCCTATCAAACCCTTTTTTTGTGAAGGCATCGGTCACTTTTGGTCAGGAAGGGCTGAATATTAATATTCATTAACTGTCTCATATACCTTACATCAATCGCTACTTCTATTATCTTTCAATCATGAATCCACCTATATGTGGAAATGAAAAATGAATTGTTAGTTAAATAAATCGGCAAATATATTTAGCAAATTCAGTCGGTCAGTAGGCTTCGATATATGAAACAACACATCAATCAATTAATCAATCAATCAATCAATCAATCATCAAGCATCAAGCATCGAAAGAAATTCGTCGATCATCCATCAAACATGATTTTTGTGCTTCCCTGCTACGACACAAACAGGCACATCTATATCTGGGCCCTGTTTCATAAAACTTGTTATCAATAACAACTGCCCCATTCCTATCACAAATTTTCTCTCAGTCAATCAGATTCAAGGATTTCGGTAGCTTATAACAAGTATTGCAACTTGTTATTGATAACAATTTTCATGAAGCGGGGCCCTAATATACAAATAGTTCGACAATAAAAAAGATGCTTTAACTTGTGAAAAGATGGCATATTTGATTTCAAGATTTTAGAAAAATATGAATCCCCCAAAAGACGAAAACAAAGTGGTCACAATAGCAAAAAGAAACATAATGTAAGTCATCAACGCGGTAAAGCTATACTTTTTCATTATTTTAATACTACACACTGATATCGCTTACCTCAGATTCATCAAAATAAGGTATTTCGGAAGTATAACAAATGGCATGTTTATACAATATTAACGGTACCGTAGCAGTCTCCATATGCAATGAATCAACACACTTCAAATTCAAATAAAACATACAGTTTGATTAGTAAGGCAGTTTCCCTTCATGTAAAACGTTGTATTTTACCCCTTAAACTCTTAAAAACTTTTCCACATACCGTCGTCATAAAAATCCACGTGTGACAACTGTTTAAAAATTCTATTTCCCTCGGTCTCTTTCGCTCTCTCATACATACATACATACTACTACTACTCTCTCTCTCTCTCTTTCTGGAAGAGATGTCTTACCACTGACACTCAATCCAAAGATCAAGGATATAACGGACTTGATCCAAAAACACCTTGGATTTCTCAGAAATCATCTAGGCATAATCAATATTTACCTCTGACGCACGCAATCCGCTACTTGTCAAAGCAACGTAGCGTGCCAATGCACCTTGCGGGAGGGGCATTCCTGTGACTTAAATATACCGTAGAACAAATATATTGCAGTCATGATGTGCATTTGTATATACAAAAATGTCATTCTTTTAAACATAAGAGATAAAGGTACAATGTTGCATTTCAAAATGGGTGTAGAAGTAGTCGACACATCCCTGAAAACGATCAGTGTTAATGATCAACGTTATGGGAAGATTACGTTCATTGTTCACCAGAAGAGGAATTTGATCATAGATGTCATCGTAGAGGAGTATTTTTTCAAAGGAATTACATACCACTGTCGCAAGCCATATAAACTTGCTTCTTGCTCCCTTTGGAGGAGTATTCAAACATACATTTGTAAATGTTGAATAGTGTCTTTAACACTGTTTATTGTCGAATATATAAGACATTCCACCACAAAAAAATCCCGTAAAATCAATTAAAATACAGGAATGTAATTATATAACTTTTGAAATATAAAGACAAACATGATGACAATATATGGATAAACAATAAAGGTTAGCCTCATCATAAAAATGCTCTCGCTGTAATCATTCTTTGTAATGTACATTGTACTCGCATGCAGATTATGGCCGTATTAATAATGTATTCTAACCACGTTTCTTTTGATACAAAATGGCAACAGCGATACAGATAACTATGAAGGTAGGAAAATAACGTAAACCGCGATGATTATAAACAAGATAACGATAACAATCAGAGAACAAAAATAACGTGGACTATATTGATTAAGATTTAAAAAATTCGGACGGGGGGGGGGGGGGGGGCACCCACGGGAAATCTTAAATTTGTACAGTAACCAACGGTAAAGGCTAGTCGTGTCTCACCGGCCGTTACAATCGCTGCAAATGCCGACAAATCAAAAAAAGTTTGAGGAAATTCGGACAACTAGTAAGAAAGTTATGACTCTTTAGTGGCTTAAACTTGGGGAAACAATGGAAAGGCAAATTGGCAGCTCAGTCATGGGTTCGTGACGTCATTGGGTCACAACTCACGTAAGTTTGCTTAAAACTCAATATACTTGTTTCCAGAAGTTATCACAGCCATTACATAAATGTTCGCTAAGATGATAACAGGGCAGGTACAGCTCAGTTCCGTTATCATAATAATGTGACCAGCCAATTCGCTGACATTGTACAGGGCAATGTTTACATTCGTAGCCCTATGCCTTTATCACAGTATAGTATTCGTTCATATAGTACCAGGGCATGTATAGGCTGATGCAGGGGTGAAACCGTAGAGAACCACTGATACCTTGGCGCCACCCGTATCCAGATAGTTACTGCCACCGTTTTGGAGCTGCTTCCGCATGACGCACAAATCCGAGTTTGCAATAGGTTCAGACCATTCGGACTGTTCCAGAGCGTCTCCACTCAGAGTAATGTTCGAGGTAGCTAAACAGGGAGCAACGACGTTGGCAAAACTGGTCGTGGTGTTCATATGACGGAGGTTGAAAGTAGCCAATGGAATAGGCCAGTGCGACGATTGGACGTCTTCAGTAGGTTCATCTACGCTCGGCACAAGCGTCAAGCTGGGTAGCGAGAGACCAGAGCTTTGAGTAAGATTACGGGAGTTTGGAACTTGGAAGACTAGAACTGGTAAGACTCTTGAAGTGATGAGAGTGTGAAGGCCTCTTGTGTCACCTTGATACACCCTGTATACTTGACCTGGTGGAATATGAACCGTATTGTCATCATCATTGATTCTTACGTGTGTGTGCATATGGGAGGCCATGACATACGTGGATACATCCCCGCCGTCGTAGCCACGCATCGCAGAGGCAACGAACCGGCGCCCCCATCGCTCAACTGGAGGAATGTGCTCAAGCTTATGTCCGCATCGATCATCATTCCCTTCATCCTGGTCCGGATAGTAAGAGTGACCGCACAAGGCACCTGAAAGTACAGAGATCGGCTTACTCGCAACAATGTGGGTTCCCGTCTGGTCTTCTACGGACATAAAGAAAAACGCCTGGTGACGGTTGATCTTGAAGCCAACGCGTGTCCCACCGTAATGGATATGGTTCCTGAACGAGAGGCTACCTCGCAGTCTCATGTCTACAAATGTGTCATCGTGGAGACCTATGATGACAAACATTGTGCTTTCGTGTGAGGTCACCAAACGATATTCTTGACCCATCATCGGAGTAGGTAGAGCAAGATAGGCATCCGACCTTTCGTCGCTGAACGCATCGTTAAGTCCATACAACAACACCTGACCCTGTGTCCTTACTTCCACAGGGTTCGCGCTTTCATCACGGGTGTCATAGAGTACGACTTGGGTCGGAAGCTCGATCTCGATGCTTGGTGTTCCGACAGGGATGACGAATCTGCGTGCGTACGCACCAGCGTCTATTTGGCCATGGATTGGCCTACCGTCCTCGGCAGGGGAAGCCCGATGGATGAGAAGCTTTGGGCCTCTTCGGTTCCCTCGGAAATAAGCAGCAAACGCGATGAAAAACTCACTACCAATCGCAGAAGTAGACATAGATCTCTCGGCTGGTTGTGCTGTGGAAGGTATAAATCAGACAAAGAATTTATTAATTAACTATTTCCCAAAATAATTAGGCTCTCATTTTTTTCATCTAAGAATAAGCTTTACTTCGGACAATTTTGTAGCTCTATGCTCAAACCAAAGACCATGGATTCGTTGCTTCAATACATATGCAGAGTATTTACTAATTCTGTTGAAGGTTTTAGGGGCTTTGTTTTAATAGTCATTTTTATCCCTTTTAATTATTGTTTTTGCTTTTGAATTATTGATATTATTTCATGTCAACCACATAACTCTTTCAATTCAATTCAATGTGGATCAACATAATTATGTATTCATAGGTAGCTATCACTGGGACAGTCAAATCAAACTCTTACCACTTGCTCTGTCAAGCCCAAGAGGAAAAGCATATCCTCCGTTCGTTCCGTGCCCGAAAAGGAATGCAGATAAAATGCAAGGAGGCGCCGTCTCATCTGGAGTCACCGTCAGATGATAGCGACCTTGTGACAGCCGAAACTGATTCCAACATATCTGATTATTGATGGTAGCCAAACCTTCCGAGATAACCTCCGTCTGGCCGGGATTTTCCCAGGTGAGACGACGAAAACACGCACAGTCGTACATGACGCTCATAAAGTGAGACATTTCGGCATCTTCACTTCTGTCTGTTGTGTTTACGGTGCTGAAGATGACATCATTGGTAGGGGGCGCCAACGGTGGGATAGTTACCATTGTAGGAGATCGTTTCTTGCAGCCTCTGTCACATGCACCGTGATACAGAATAAATGCAACCACGAGCACAGGTTTTAAAGCTGTGATGTGAATAGTTTCGCCACCGCTGATCACGAAGTCCAGATCGTTTCCGACACGTTCATTGTCCGTCCCATACACGACATGGGTATCTTCTTCCGCTGGTATGATCCTGATCCTGGTAACGACGTCTTCCACGGACTCAGTCTGGTATCTACTGCGACGTGTGTTGGGTCCGCCGTTGAGGGTTCGATAGATGAAATGTTTCCCCCAGTCTTTTGTACGAGGAAGCTGTTCCACCATGTGACCACATCCACTTCGGGTGGAATGTCGAAGCTTCATCGTGCCGCAGTCAACTCCAGACATAAACCCAACAGGTGATGTTGAGTGAACCCTTGTGCCTGTCAGGTCATCCAAGCTCTTGATTTGTATGACTTGGTATGGGTCCAGAAAGATGTTAATGGTTTCTCCAGGTTGGTACGTGATGTTTTCATATGTTACGGTTGCAACGACATCAATGGTGACCCAAGACCGTTCAAATCCAACAACAGCAAATGTTGAATGTCTGCGTGTGTTGCCTTTCTTCTGCTCCATGGACACAACCTTGTATTCACTCGGAGACGGTTCGGGTACAGGTAGTGCAAGGAAACCCTCAGTCTTGGCATGACGATCCTCCTCTGCTATCCCGTAGACGAACACATCATCGCTAGCATCGACTCCCACACCATTCTCATGCAAACCTAACCCATGAGCAATGGCTGACGGAGGTAGCTGAACATTTACCTGAGACCCTGCGGCAACGGACACGGACTCAAAGAATCCCAGAAGAGGCATGGAAACATTGATCTGTACGCTGGGTGCGCCATCTGGACGGGCAGTAATGGTCAGCTTTGGCCCTTGTTCCACATCGGTATGTTCATGGAGACAGTTGTCCATGAAAGCAAACACAAATTTACGGCCCTTTGTTGTTAGCGGATGCTGGGAATGAACATCATCTGCAACACAATTACACAGAGAATATTGGCTTTGAGAAAAGATATAAACGACTTAGATTTATTGCATTAAAGCCCTCCATTCTACAATAATGATTCCCTCCGCAAATAAACGTCTACACGATATATTCACTTAAGATCCACCTTATATAGCATTAAGATGACTTTGATAACAGCAGACCAGAATACATGTATAGGAGAAACTGGTTAGTGAAATTTTTTTTTTCTCCAGAAAATCTCATTAAGGATGAGAAAAATTATTATTAAGATGAAAAGTTGTAACGACCAAACACAAATTTGAAATATATTTTATCATGCCTTCGATCATACCTAGATACATCATTGAATAAAAATTGTACACACTCTCGCCACTCTCCGGGCTCTCCGTGAAATAGTTCTATTCATTCATCAACAACTAAACGATATGTTTTTATAAACAGTAAATAAAGGGATACCTACCTGCAAGGTTCCCCAGAGAGTTGCTAATTTGTGTTTGATCATGAGCGATTAAAACTTAGAAAACTTACCAAGAAAAAAAAAAAAAAAAATAAATAAATAAATAAATGTCTTATCCTTTATCTGAATTTTCTCAAACGTAAATTGATCTGCTTCTTCCCCTTTAACCCTTTCAGGACAGGAATTATTTAAGGGCAAAATTAATAACATTTTGTTATTTAAATTGGCAACAATAATCTTTTTCCTTTTAATCCTACATGGGTTATAATAAGTCTAATGTCTTTGAAAACAGTATACATGGTTATGGATTTTTTTTCGAAAAGTTGTAAAATTGACAGTTTTGATAAAAAAGCACAATGATTTTGAAGTTTGAACCTCTCAATGCATTGCCAATATAATGATTTTAAAGCTTATTCTCGTTTTTTAAATTCCTGGCATCAAACGCAATGTGGTCATTCAACAAAAATGGAAACAATGGATATGCAAAAAGTTTTGCTCTTTCTACTCATGCCCCGTTTCATAAAACTTGTTATCAATAACAAGTTACAATAATTGTTATAAGCTACTGAAATCCTTGAATCAGATTGGCTGAGAGCGACTTTGTCGTAGAAATGAGGCAGCTGCTGTTATTGATAACAAGTTTTATGAAACGGGGCCAGGTGTATTTTTAGGGCTCTGAATCAAAAGTTATTGAGCCAAACCACAAAATGTGGTCAAATGTCTCGAAAGGGTTAATGCGGACATTCACAACTATAACTGCAACTGCCATGAGTCTTTAGATCTAAGTGCTGGGGCCTGTAACATAAACAGATGCAATCAATCTTACGATCAATTGTAACTCTTCAGTACATGGTTTGCCATAGACTTACGATTGATATATCAATCGTAAGATCAATTTCAAGCTTTATGTTACTGGGTCCTGGTATCACAGTTCATTTACGTACATACCAAAACCTTTTATGCTTGAAATTTTAAACGTAATCTAAAAACCTATTCCGAGTGCTCCCAAGACTTTCCCATTTGGATTCAATGAAGGCAAATTCGGCCGCTCATTTTCACCACAACTTTACCCTCTGGGCAGTATTCCAAAATAGGGGTAAGCTTGCTAGTCTTAAGGACCGCTATTCATAATGACCGCTAAACGCGTGACTAAATGAATGGCGGTCCTTTAAAAATAGCAGCCCTTATAAAATTAGCGAGCAAACTATAGACAATTTACCTCGCTAGTCATAAGGACCGCTAGTCATAATGACCGCAATTCATAAGGACCGCTATCAATAATGCGTGACTAAATGAATAGCGGTCCTTTATAAATAGCGGTCCTTATAAATAGCGAGCAGACCCCCTCCAAATAGATTGTAGATAGCATATTAATATAGGTCCTCCAAAAAGAAAAATATTCTACTGAGTTATGCACTTTAAAAAAAATGACATTTCAGTAATTTTGTGTATTGTAGCGAATGGGCCAGTTGACCGCCACTACATCACAGTGATCGTACCAATTCGGCCAATTTGAAATTCCCATATGTATGGTGGTTACAAATTTTTAAAAAGTATAACTTTCTTATTGCTTTTTTCAGATTTTGTTCAAACTTTCACCAATCTGCTTCTCTGATTCTTCTGCTTTCACACAAATCAAATTATTACAAAGGTAGGATTGCCCATTAAAGAAAGGGTGTACCCAAATAGGAGGGGTTTCGTGTTGCCTCCCCTCTCCCTTTCTTTCTTTTTCTCCACTGTCTTTGCTTTTCCATCCCTTTTGCTATTGGGGGCGCGGGGGGATTCCGTGTCCTAATGAAGCTATGCCACTGGTAGTGTACTTTGCCCTATCTGGGGAACGTAATAATGCTGTCGGTTTTAACCACTCAAAACGCATACAGAAAATGCATAACTTATAGGCCTGGTGGTTTTATAAGGCTAACAGCCCGAGCTTGGAAAATACCAAAGAACAAGGAAAATGACAATTGCAATGTTTAAAAAAAAAATATTTTGTCCTATATTCTTGTTTATCTATGGGACAGCAAATGACCATAGGCGTCCCCAGTGCTAAACAGAACCCCTTTGTAAGATTCACTTGATATTGATCTCCGTTACGTAACAAATAATAGATTATAATCATACCCTTGTGACTGACTAGAAGACTTGCGATCCATTACGATATACTTACAAAAGTATAATCAGTCAGTCTATCTCCCTACAATTTGCCAGTGGGCCTTTAGATGTAGGCCTACGAGTCATGTTATTCTGCTCACCTTGTATACTCCGTTCGGACAGTGCACACACTTGGGAGGCTACGATGACCAGCAAACAAACGCCGATGAAGACACACCATCGTGCCATCGACGCCATCATCATCCTCATCATCGGTTAAAGCCTGGACTATGGTTCAGATGGCAAGCACTGTAGCTCTCTTGAAGCCCAACTTGTCCAAATCCACTCCCCAAATGAGGCGTTTTATAACATTTTTCCTTCTCCCAAAGTAACCATATTAAGCAAGTGTGACCTTTCTCTTCAAACTTTTACTTAAATTTAGGGTAAACCTGACACATAAAACTGGCCCCGGTGTAAGGTATCGAGTGTTACCAGCGGGGTGCCATACCGGTGATGTTTAGTCTAGTGTAATATTTCGTGTCACGGTCACTTAAGGGATATATCCGGACTTTTTGCCCATCGAAGTGAAAGTAAGCTTTTGTTTTTCATTGAAAAATATGGAAATGACTTGTCATTAATTCCTTTACCGGCTCTTCCTTTGACCTTGAAATTCAGGAAAAGAGTTTGAACCTTTTATGTTACGTCAGAAAAAACGAAAATCACTAAAGGATTACTTTGATTTAAAATAAATAGATTGTAAGTCTCAAATTTGTTTAAGTTTAAGCAGACATGCAAGTGAGTTTTCAGAGAAATATGAAATGAACATACTGCATGCACAGCGAATGAGTATTTGAAAGACCTTATTTTTCATCCTTTTAATCGAACTTCATAAGCTACGATAATCTACATGTATATTATTATTATCTATCAATAATTTATTATTATCTCTCGTATTTTCTTTTAAAATCATTCCTGGTATCAACTTGCGTCTCCTTTTTAGAAGTTGGGTATGTTAGGCGAGTTCTGCAGGTGGTAGTGTAACTTGTAAGGACAGAAATCATGCGGAGGAAAGATGCCGAGAGAGAGTGCAGGGGTGTCGGCTGTTCACGAGAAGAGGGTGGGGGAAGACCCTATTAAGAAGTGGTAAAGGATGGATAACGAGAGTGAGAGAGGGAAATTAAGAAAGTGGAAGAAAGAGAGAGAGAGAGAGAGAGAGAGAGAGAGAGGGGAGGGGGAGGGTAGTGAGGGAGAGAGGGAGAGAGAGAGAGAGAAAGGGGAACGGGTGATGCAAAGATGCAGAGAGAATAATTATACAAAGAGAAACTCAACGGAAATACAGCGAAATAATGTAGAAAGAGATGCCGAGAGAGGATGCAGGGGCCTGTCGGCTATTCACGAGAAGGGGAGAGGGAAGACCCTATTAAGAAGTGGAGGGATAAAGAGAGTGAGAGAGGGAAATTAAGAAAGTGGAAGAAAGAGAGAGAGAGAGTTAGAGGGGAAAGAGAGAGGGGGAGGGGAGGGAGGGAGTTAGGGAGGGGGGGGGGGGGGGGAAGAGGGGGGGGGGGGGTGTATCGTTTTCCACCACGGACATCCGAAAGATAACGAGAAGCACTGTAAGTAACACCATCTCTAGCTGACAGCATGTTCGCATTGCTTTGAACATGTTGATAATTTTAGTGTCAAAAGGGCACGGTTATCCAGCCTTCAACTCTGAATCAGGATAAGCTTTTCATTATTTTTTTCAAGCATAAATCCATGTATTATTTAATGACATTTTGTTTTAAATATGAAAATGAATAAAACGTGACACGATTGCCTCCAGAACAGTATCTGCTCATGTTATATCAATTACATAATAGGTAATAGATAAAGTCTAGATAGTAGTATGTTGTGGTGAAGATCGTGATAATGAGGGTGCAATGTTAACGTTCTCACTGGTTAACATTTCCTTTGGAAAATACATGTATCATTAAAATGTATGCACTTTCATCTTCTTGCATGGTAATTCATGCCCACGCATTTTGTAAGCATTTAAATACATGTACATGTACATTGTACATCCGATGGGGTGGACGTAGAACTGCAATTTTGATGTTTTTCTTAGTGACCGACATTTCCTGAGGAAAGAAATAATCATTCATCAGGATATCGTATACTCGAAGATTGGTAAAAGCATTGTGCACACTAAAGTTAGAATTAAACAGTGGCGTAGCATGGGTCTATTAATTACAGGCTACTGGTATCTTGGGGGGGGGGGGGCGAGGGCCGGGTGCACAGTGAATAAAATGCGAATTTATCAGGCTTCCGTTTGGAGTGGGTGGGGTGGGGCAGGGGATCCAATCCTCTACTTTCCCCGTCCTCTCCCCTCTCACTTTCCCTTTCTCTATCTATCCCCCTTTTTTTTATAGAGTCGCAATCCATGGGGGGGGGGGGGGGGGGTACGTGCCCCCGTAGCTAAGTCACTGGCCATAAGCATGTTTACAAGATCATGTAACAGTAAAATTAAGACGTCAGTTGAGAGACATTATCTACAGGAGTATGCACATATTAAAGTCAAAGTTCGGGTATATGGCAAGCTGTTTTAACATTTATTCCTATTTTGTGATATCCGAGAAGCGAATTATTGAAATCAAGAAATGATTCTTGATAACCAGAATTCTAATTTTTTATATCACAAAGTGGGAATAAATGTTAAAACATCTTGCCATACGGAGTTGAGAAGAGAGGGTGCAGGCTTTGTATAAAAGTAACTCAAAATGTACTTTTAATAGTTACAATGGAATAGACTTCAAGTAATTGGTACACATTTAATGTAGTTACGGAAGGGGGGGGGGGGGCAAGGGGGCGTCATAGTATTTTTTAAATATTATTATCTATCTGATTTATCAAAAACATTTTAAAAATTGCTGCTTCAATGCAGGCCATCTTTGTATTCTGGTGAGGGTTTGATACAGATTGTAAGCAATATCTTCTCAAACACTTTTCCCCCCAAAAGAAACGATTTCAACGATAGAACTTCATTTGCATATATATTCCTCTTACAAACTCCCTTCCAGGGTGAAAGCTTTGGACTCTATAACATCAACTCTCTTAGCTTCAATTTTAGATCCTGGCTTCATTATGACATTTCAAAGGCGTACGGGGCAAGGGCTACGGGGTTATAGTGCCACCTCCTCCCGAGAAATTTGAACTTACAAATATTTAGGCAACCTTCATCTCATATTTGAGCAGCCAGATACTTAGTCTATTTTCAATTATTACATCCTATCTAGTTATGTTTATAATCGGGCAAGAGACGTTCAGTCTCCCCCGCGAAATCAACAATGAATGAAACACTATTTATGACACATTTATTGTCAGGTTAAACCGAATAGAGCTAAAGAGCAGAATGTTTCAATAGATTTAAAGAGTTCCTTGTAGATTCAAGTTCATTTACAAGAAAGATAAAAAAGACAATAGTAACAGAGTTATACCCATGATAGTTTGAGGGGGGGGGGGGGGGAGGTAAAAGGTAAAACAACAACAAACAAATGAGAGAAACCATGATCACTCTGAAGCAGAGCGTAGACAAGTAACATATCTTATTTTAAAGGAGGGGGTGGCAGGTCGATTTTTTCCTTTCTGAAACCGACTCTGGGTAATGAATAGAGAGACTGCTAGAATAATTAAATCAAAATAGAAGAGAGAGGGAGGGGAAGGAAGAAGATAGATTAAAAGGGAGAGAGAGAGAGTGAGAGAGAGAGAGAGAGAGAGAGAGAGAGAGAGAGAGAGAGAGAGAGAGAGTGTGTGTGTGAGAGCGGGGAGAGACAGAGGCAAGGGCAATACAAGAGAAAAATAATGAAAAATACAAAGGGGGTATTAAATTTAATGAAGACAAAAAACGGATAGAATACAATGAAGAGAAACTGCAAAGCATCAAATTCTACTGAAGAATACTTCACCCCAAAAGGGACATTCTCCTAATCTTGTTGTCACCTTCCTCAATTACTGCATTCATTCGAAACGACGCTGGAGTGTCTATCCCACTCATTATTGGGAACAGGAATGTCGCAACTAATTTTTCAGAGACATCCTAAAGCAATTTCCTTGAACACGTGAAAGAGAAATCATCCGGGAAAAGGACTATTATGATATTGTTTCACTACATCCTGTGATTTAAAAAATTTAATTAATCCAATTGGACTCGTAATGAAACAGTTCTAACAGAAAAACAGGGCAAAATAGACTAGTTAATTTAAAACTGTCACCTAGCTATCAAATATGTTCGCCTTTTTTTCAAATTCAAATCTTAAAATCGCATTGCAGTGACAGGGATGAATTAAAGTAGATTTCATTCTCAAAAAAAAAAATTATCTAAATAATTGCAGTCTCCTGCTTATAATTAATTACCATGGCTTTATTGTCTAGACCTTTCTCCAAGCAGGAACATGGCGACAGTGAAGGGAGGGGTGGTGAATTTCAAATTCCTGTTGACTGCTGTTGGCAAATTTGCAAAAAATCCTGGAATATTTAAAAACCTCTAGAGAAAATAATATACATGTAATATTTAAAAAAATGAGGAACCATTTCAATTTTGCTTGTTTCACTCTCACTCTCCTGTCAAATGTTGACTGACACTCCTTCAAGATGTTCTACCTATACGCCTATGTCTTAACCCTAAAATGGCTGGGGACAGAATCCATCCCCCCATAAGCACGCTGCGATATGTTCAAGGATAATCTTTTGGGGGGCAGCGAGCTTTCATGATTTTATTTTGCCTAGACTCTAGAGTCTACAACATTTATAAAATTTTGACCAATGGGTACCGTGCAGAATCAAAAATTGCTGCGCTGCGCACGACCAAAATGTACACCATGCAGAATTGTTAAAGTGCGAAATTTGTGAATAATTAATTAGCGAAAATCAAAACACACCCTTTGAGATGTAAATAACAAACTTTACAGGTTTATTCTTTAAAAGATACACAATCTGTATGCCAAGTTGCATAATTTTTTGTCACTCTATGGTAGAGATCCGGGGGGGGGGGGTGGAATCCATCCCCCCTCCCCACCTGAGAGAGCAGCAAAATAACTTGGCCTTTTTTTTAGGGTAAAGGCTACTAATGATCACTCAAAACAGTACATAAAGATAATTATATATACATGTATACTAAATTGATGATTTCTGTAAACTAGTACAACCACAGATGCACCCAACATTCAAACACACAAACCCTCTTCTTTCAATTTGATTTGCAATAGTAGATAAAGTCATCATGCAAGATCACACAAACTCCCTTTGTTAAAAAATCACAAAACTTAAGTGAATTCCATTTTAAATTAATGCAAAAACGCATTTTATTATACAGGTACATAGTTCATTCCATCTTGGGAAACTCACTATAACAAAGACCTCAGGACCATGAAAATGACCTTGTTATATCAGGAATCTCCTTACATCAGGGTAAAAAAACAAAAGAACATAAAGATCAGGGACCAGCAAAATGACCTTTATATCAGGAGTCTTGTCATATCAGGGCTATTCATAACGAGTTTCCACTGTCAATGATATTGCTTAGCAATTTATATATATATAACACGATCACAACTACTTTCGAATAATCAACTCAAGGGCAATTTCAATACCCTACTGTACATCTCTCAGAAATCATGTTTTTATCATGTAATACATCATCGGCCTTATGCCAAAAGGGCCTTATCACTGTATGAAGTCTATGGCCTTAAGGCCCTTTTGGCATAAGGCTGACGACATGTACTTCATTGTAATGTTCGTACATTTCCATAGGTGATGGACAATGCTACTGAAATTGCCTTAAGTTGATTTTTCGAAAGCCTTTGCTATTGTGTTATATGGGAAAACTGAAGAAATCAAAAGCTGAAATGAAAGGAAAAAGTAAAGCTTAAAAACAGAGATATACGAAATATAGCTGAAAATAATGCAGTGTTGGAAAGTTTTAGAGTCAGGCTTCTGTAATATTTTATTCCCATGCACTAGTAAGAGAGAAGAATCTCTTGTAAGTTCACTTTGAAAGCTATCATTTCGAGATATCATGTGTTTAACCATTCAGTGCAACCAATATATTTCATGGCTAATTTTCTTGCAAATGAAGACAGTATCTCATGGATTTTATTTCCAAGCTTAAAATTCATTCCAAGATATATATTTATTCAATATCTTTAAAACAAAATGAAAAGAGAAAATAATCAGGATTTCCTAAAGAAAATAAGGGAAATAGCTTTGTCTAGTTGGAACAATCAGATTTCTTTCAGCTCCTACAGCTTTCAGAGCTACATGGAGACTTTTTGGCTCTCAACATATACTGTATGTCTTTATGGTCTTTAACAAGTCAATATAACTTCTTAAAGGGCAAGAGATTATAAAGAATATCTCTGAACACACAATCATTTGTGAAAAATCAAAATCAAACATGATTGCTTGTGCACCCGTGGCATACATCATTGTATGGACTCACAGAGAGATCATACAATCTGATCTTTCCTGGAGTGTGTATCCTACAAAGACAGATCATATGGCCTGATCCCTCCTTGAAAGTCCATCCTACAGAGACAGATCACACAGCCTGATCTCTCCAGGAGTGTGCATCCTACAGATACAGATCATACAGTCTGATCTCTCCTGGAGTGTGCATCCTACAGAGACAGATCATACAGTCTGATCTCTCCTGGAGTGTGTATCCGACACATACATATTATACAGTCTAATCTCTCCTGGAGTGTGCATCCTACAGAGACAGATCATACAGTCTCATCTCTCCCTAATAGACCGCTTCGGTAATGTATGCAAAGTTTATGCATACCTTTTCAACAAAGGTTGTTCTTGACAACCTGAAAGCTTGCCGGAGGCTTGCCGGACATAGCTACAAATAATGTATGCAAACTGGATTCCAAGCATTGAGGCTCATTTATAAAAAGCAGGTTAATGGAATAGCTCGTCACTAGGTGCTCAGAGAATATATGTGCATAAATTTGTATACATTACAGAAGCGGTCTATTGGGCATCCTACAGAAACAGATCATGCAGTCTCATTTCTCCCTAATTGGGCATCCTACAGAAACAGATCATACAGTTTGATCTCTCCTGGAGTGTGTATCCTACAGAGACAAATTATACGGCCTGATCTCTCCTGGAGTGGGAATCCTACAGAGACACAGTTTGATCTCTCCTGGAGTGAGTATCCTACAGTCTGATCTCTCCTGGAGTGTGCATCCTACAGAGACAGATCATGCAGTCTCATTTCTCCCTAATTGGGCATCCTACAGAAACAGATCATACAGTTTGATCTCTCCTGGAGTGTGTATCCTACAGAGACAAATTATACGGCCTGATCTCTCCTGGAGTGGGAATCCTACAGAGACAGATCATACTGTGTCTGGCACCAAATTTAAAAAAATACAGTCTATTCTCTCTCCTAGCTATCCTACAGAGACATATCATAAAGTCTGATCTCTCCTGCAGTGTGTATCCTACAAAGACAGATCATACAACCTGAGCTCTCCTCGAGTGTGCATCTTACAGACACAGATGATACACCCTGGACTCTCCTCGAGTGTGGATATTACAAAGATCATAGAGCCTGGTCTCACCCTGAGTGTATATCTTTCGGGGACAGGTCACGTTGCCTGATCATCACTGAAGTGTGTGTGATAAGGAGACAAATCATACTGCTCGATGTCCTCCTGGAATGTGCATCCTCCAGAGAAAACGTATTTAGTCCGATCTCTCCTGGAGGGAGCGTATCACACAGAAAGAACTCTCTTGGAGTATGCATTCCACAGAGGTGATTGGTCTAAAAGTCTTATTATAAGCCAGTGAAACCTGGGCACTTCCCTGAAGCTTGTCTTGAGGAAACTTTCCTTGGGTTCTGGCATGTAATGCTGGCTGGAAGACCTCAGTGCCTTATCACCATGGAAACTGCTCAGATCTCCATCATCATATCACCTTCACCAATGACTTCTCCATTATATGATGCTGTAAGAAGAAACAAAATAAAAATAATGTCATTTGTAGATGGATTTCATTTCACTACAAGTATCTTTAAGCAGAGAAATATCTATATTATTTACATTTGTTTGGTAAAATTATTGTCGTTATTTCATAACACACTTCTTAAGGAATGCTGTGCCTGACTTAAACTCACTGAAAATGCATCAGTGAAAAGTGAATCATTTGAATTTGGTTAATGGAGTCACCTAGGCAAAAGTATTCTGAGAATTTGTAGCATTATTTATGCCACAGACAATGAACATATTTCATTCTGCATCCTTCATTCACTATAATTTCACTTTTACAGAAATATGAAAAATAATTTGTGAGCAGTTAGAGTTTCACAAACTCCAAGTGAAGTAGTATAAAGTGTATAACTAATTAAAAATATACATACCACCTTCAACAACATTCTGTGATGTTCCTACGATGCAGTCCTTTAAGTCAACGCTCTTGTTAATGTGAGCGTTGGGGCACAATATGGTTCCTTGAATAACACATCTGAAAAATAAAGCAAGAAGCATGTTCACTAATCTCCAAACAACAAAATATACACGACTGATAAAACAACAAAAACAAATTATAAAATCAGGGGTATTTAGGGAGTACAGAAAAAGAGGAGGGGGGGGGGGGGGGAGAAAAAGCAGGAAAGGAACAAAAAGAGAGGAAGTAAGTGGAGGAAGAAAAGATACAGACAGGGAAAGAGTGGGAGGGATATGATAAATAAGAGAGATAATATTTATCAAAGTATATGTAAAGAAGTAAAACAAGAGGACAATAAGGTGGGAAAAGTAGTGCGGTTAAGGAGAAGAAGAAACATGAGAGAAAGACTGATAGAGAGAGAGAAAGACAGATAGAGATAGAGAGAGAAAGAGGAATGTACATAATATGTACATTGGGAAAAAGAAAAAGTAACACGAAAGACAGTAGAGAGAAGGAGAGATGGGATGAGAGAGAGAGAGAGAGAGAGCGGGGTGGGGGCACACTGGTGAAGAAGCAGTACTGTGAATGACAAAAAAGGGAAAAAAATAAATAAGATTAAATGGAGAGAGAGAGATAATGAGGTAAAAAATGGAAAGGGACAAGAAGAAGGGACAAGAAGAAGGTAGAACTAGAATTGCAATCGTATCAGAACGATGTGCATAGATTGACGTCTGTATTTTGCATGTCATTGAACAGTAAAATAAAAAGCATCTCTTAAACTATCTATAGCAATTTGTTTGAAGTCTGTAGCATCTAGAATAGTGGAGATAGGCAAAATCGAACAAAAGGTACGAAACACGGACAAAATGGCGCCTGGACCGTCATGCATGAGTGATGCCGGAAAATGAAGAGTTCAGTGCATTACATGGCATGCCAAGGAACATGCATACGAAATTTGAATCGAAATGGACAAGGGGAAAGGACCTAGACAGTGATCACAACCACTGCATGCAAAACAAATTGGCCACAATGGAAATCTGGCCTGGATGGCATGCCATATTTCCTTGGTAGTGGCATCTATGCAGGATATAAAATTGCGATTAAAACAAAGCGCTTGATAGATATTAAAAATCTGGCTTCGAGAGTCTCTTCATTTTGCCATGAAGCATGTACCTGCCAAATTTCAAGAAAAATAAAAATCGTTCAGGGGGCCAAATGCAGGAAACCGATTTGCCCCATAGACAATACGTGTAATACATGTGCAGGATCCGTATAATGACCCGACTTCAATCGCGATTTACTCAAAATATTCTGTGAGACCATATATCTTTTTTTGCATCCCTGACGAGGGAATTTCAATGCGGTCATTGTGAGCCAACTGCGACTAGCGCGCCATTTTAAATAAGCATATTATGCAATATTATGTAATGCATAGTAAATTAAGGTTTTTACGTAATATCTTCGCGATGACGTCATCGATTTCAACCAAATTTGGTTAACAGTTGTCAAATACATAAATACACATACCCACCAAATGTCAAAGACGTACGTTAAACGTTCACAAAATTAGAGCAATTTGTCTTTATTTCGGCATTTATGCAAATATTGTGATTTTCAAGTGCAATTTTCTCAAAGTCGGTCAGTGATGAGGTATATATTTTTTTATTTGGCTGAAAAGGGTATATCTTGAAGTATCTAAATCCAAAAAAGGGTACGGGTTTACCAAGGCATGACGGAGATACGGCCACATGAAGAGAGCCGTTTTGAAAACTTTAGAGGGCGCTGTTTATATAATGCGTAATCAGAAATGCATGAAATTTTGCAGAAATGTTTGCAACGCCAAGACCAAGACTTGGTAAAAGTTTGAGACAAAAATCAATTGATATGACAAAGTTATAGGAATTTTTAATATTCGGGAGTGAAAATTTCAAGAAATTTAGCGTTTTTCAATATGGCCGATTGCGGACTTAAATTTACAGTGTGAAGACGGCATTTTTCGTATTAATTTTTTTATTAGAATGTAAAGAGCAACTCTTGGACTATCTACAGGAATTTGTTAGAAGTCTGTATGATGTAGGATAGCTGAGATAGGCAAGGAGAACAAAAGGCATGAAAATGGCCCCCAAAGGGACAAAATGGCGCCTGGACGGTCATGCATGAGTGAATTCGAAAAACGAAGACCTCAGTGCACAACTAAACATGCCAAGGAACATGCTTACGAAATTTGAAATGAAATGGACAAGGGGAAAGAACCTAGACAGAGCGCACAAACACCCTGTGCAAAACGAATGGGGTCTGAGGCTAAAGAAGAAGAACCCAGAAGAAGAATAAGAATGCAGAACGCGAACGAGAACAGAAGATTGACTTTACGTCAATCTAAAAAGGAATGAAAAAAGTGGAGGGGAAATTCCGAAACAAAAAAATGATAGAAAGTTCAGGAAAGAAGAAGTGGGAGAGGAAGGAAAGACCAAACGAGCTTGCATGATACACATGTATATTACACTCCATTTTAAAATTTTGGATATAAACAAGTAAAGCAACAGATACAGGAAGAAAACTCCATGAACATCCTGATATACTATTACGACACCCACTCATCGTCATCTGGTTACAATAGTAAAGCCATAATCAATCTTATGATACACCCCTCTTACTCTGAAACATGTTACGTGAAAGTCAGAAGCATGTCAACTAATCTGTCAGGGAAATCGTTCTGCCCATTAACATAACTCTGCTAAATCAATTGTCCACATGAACTGTAACATTTTGATTTCTTTGTCTATCAATATTACATTTGTATGCTCCTCTAAATCTGAAAAAACCAGAGCACATTATTACCTTTAACATTGAAATCTGAGAATACATGTACAGGGGAGCATTTCACCAAGTCTTTTGTCAGTGATTTATACCGACAAATTTGCTCTCAGCCAATCAGATGCAAGGATTTCAGTAGCTTTAACAGTTGTCGGTATGTAAAAATCACTGACAAAACACTTGATGAAACGCTCCCCAGGTGGTTTCATCATTTCACTGAGCATTATGACATTAGCTAAAGAGTTCTTGAAATGCCCGTGAGTACTAAAACCTATTTTTCTAGGAAACTGCCTAGTTTGATTCATGTTGAGTGAAGGACTTGCTGAAGTTCAAGGAATCTGATCTATTTGCAGGCCTGGCTTTTATTCCTAGGAATGTTCATTTTTGTGAATGATTACTGGGGTACAGAAAGCAAAGAAGAGAGTGCAGTTCAAATTCCCATGGAATCGGTAGTTCTCTATAGGGTCATTCTCTGAAATATCCAATCAACAACCTTTTTTTTTCAAATTATTGCTGTACCATCTAAAAATTTGTTAAAGGAAGCAATATTTTTCAACTACAAGATTTTCCCAATATAATCTAGAAAAGTTACTGCTGTTCATTTTTTCTGGTAGGGCTTTGCATTCATTTCCCCTTAACTCTGTTGGTTAGTTTTTCTATATCCCAAACACTTTGGATAGGTCTTTCGCCATAGCCCCTCGAGAGTTGAAACAGTAGCTTTATTAATATGGGGATGAAACATCATGGATATGTGACTTACCCTTCATTGATAGTAACATGGTCCATTATGACAGAGTTGTTAATCTTGACCTTGTCACCAATGGTGCAGTGTCGTCCGATGATGGACCTCTTGACTGAAACCTGGTCTCCGATGTTTGACCGCTCCCCTACCATGCAGTCTTTACCAATCTGAGAAATGTAAAGGGGAGTGGACAAAAGTCCAGCATTTTGAGATACTCAGGTCTGCATGCACACTTTGAATATTACATTGTAGCTACATCTACATGCAGTTACCACAAGTTTCTGAGCACTCGTATGGTGCTCCGACATATCGCCTGTTTGGAACCAGAAGGGTGTTAACGCTGTGTTAAAGGGATACTCAACCACAGATTGTTGATGTTTTTATGCCGTAAGAGGGCACCGTGATCGTTACCTGATCAGGTCGTTGCCCCGCGGGGCGCAAACTTCGGTTAGACTGGTCGCCGCACAACATGCACGCTCCGCCTGAGCTCGAGCTCTTGTGCGAGATTCGGTCGGCTTCGTACAGTCGAAATGTAATCCCACTTAGTCCAACGGACGCGTTCGACGCACAAACTTTGTGTACGAGTGAATGGGGCTTACGCAATCCTGACTTTCCCCACGGCCGCCTGGTGGCGTATCCCTTTGAAGTATATGAGTTAATGCCCTTCTGGCTCCAAACAGACGATATGCTCTGGTGACAAATGCTTTATTTCGTCAAAGATATAGGGTTCTGGGCCCCCGTTTCATAAAAGTTGTTATCAATAACAACTGCCCCATTTATATGACAATTTTGCTCCCAGCCAATCGGATTCAAGGATTTCTGTAGCTCTGTAACAATTATTGAACTTTGAAGTTTTATGAAACAGAGGGCCCAGGGGAGGGTTGCTATTGGGTTGTAGGAGAGGTTAAGCATAGTGGTTGATCCAGGGTTGAAGTTAAAACCTTGTTCAGTGTAAGATATTGATCACAGAGCAGTTCTCTCCGGAGCATGTGTCTGCGTGCTCACTCTGAATACAATGTATTTCCTCTTGGCCACAAGTTTCTCAGTGGAATACTGACTGAAGTCTACAAGTTTCAATCTAACATCTTTAACATGAAAAGTCATTTAGCATTTTACATTCTAAAAAAAAAAGGATCCATTAAAATCTGAGCCTATTACTAATTGGGATCAAGATAACTGGATACAGAACGATTATAGTTTAATAAAAGGATAATGGCAAAGGGTCGCGGTCCTGATAAACATTGTGTATGATGCTTTAATATGATGATCAAGAAATGCAATAATGTGAAAAAATAGCAAGCATTCATACAAAAATGTATATAAAATAGATAAACTGAACACATGAAGATTTTAATCCATATGAATGGACTCAAAGGAGGGTATATTTTCTGTGAATTTTTGCATAAAGAACTAATTTTGACAAGTCGTAATGAAACAAGTTGCAATTTGGATTTGGGGAGACATTCTTTCTCTATCCATTACATCAGTATGACCACTGACTGAAGAAAAAAAATCAAGCAGGAAAGTTTCTTTTTATACTATGAAAAACTACAACACTAAAACAGGGACAATACAAAACATTGATTTGATACAATACTGATGAACTGCAAAAACACAAATTTCCCAAGGATGAAAATCAATTACTCTATAATGTACACATACATGTACATATAAATCAATCTTAAAAGTATTTGAAAAATGCACAAAGTGCTTTTTATGACTCTCAACTGATTAAGTTCAACATGCACTCGATCTAAATCATAATACAAAATTTGCAAGGATTGTACATGTCCATCAAACTAATATGTTCTGAGATTTATGCATCAAAAACATTGACATAGTTTTCTTGTAATGGGGGCCTTTTTTCCTTTACAGTTGCCTCTTTATGAGTTTTTTGGGCAAAGTGCCCTAAGCCCCCATTTCCTTTTTTTTTGTAGCTCAGCAACTCATGAGCAGAATCCTCTTGTTTACATTCTTTCTGAAAGTGCAGCTGTCCATTTGTGAATTACAAGTGTAACATTCTGCCAAGTAATCATAGGTCCATGCTTGGGTGAGTTATAATACCCACTGGACTTGCCTTGCATTGCTACGAAAGTACAGGGATGTGTTCTTACTCTTCTCCTGTACATAATTAAATATCGATTCAAATCGTAATTAGTTATAACACACAAATTAATTGTATCTTGTAAACTAGATTGATACTAAATGAAGAAGCTTGATGGGAGGAATTTTAATTTGTTAACAAATTTTTAGGCATTTTACTCCCAGTGTTAAAGATCGTATGCTCGATCTGTAATGAAAAACACAAGTCAGAAAAAATTGGAACCAGCGGGATTCGAACCTGTCATCTACTGCTTGCCGGGCAGCAACTTAACCACCAGGCTATTCTGGTTCACGGCCAAGTCACGATGAACTGGAATCAAATACCCAAGATCCTCTTCTTTCTGACTCATTAATATTCAACAGAAAAAATTGGAACCTAGATTTTTTTTTTTTCTGACTTGTGTTTTTCATTACAGATCGAGCATACGATCTTTAACACTGGGAGTAAAATGCCTAAAAATTTGTTTACAAATTAAAATTCCTCCCATCAAGCTTCTTCGTTTACTAACTAGTGTCTACGGCGGACTGTTGAATATTAATGAGTCAGAAAGAAGAGGATCTTGGGTATTTGATTCCAGTTCATCGTGACTTGGCCGTGAACCAGAATAGCCTGGTGGTTAAGTCGCTGCCCGGCAAGCAGTAGATGACAGGTTCGAATCCCGCTGGTTCCAATTTTTTCTGACTTGTGTTTTTCATTACAGATCGAGCATACGATCTTCAACACTGGGAGTAAAATGCCTAAAAATTGGTTTATAGATTGATACTGTTTAGCAACAGTGAACCGCCGCGCCTGCATGATAAATAGTGTCCCACCTCATTACCATTCAATAAGAATTAATTGCGGATGCGCTGTGGTGTAGTGGATTGGGGTTCTCGTCTTTGGATCTGAGGGTCGCGGGTTCGAACCCTACTATTTCTGGTGTTTATGTCCTTGGGCAAGGCATTTTATCCGCTCGCTTTTTTACCCATGAGTGATGGGAACCTTGGTCGGGTGTTAACTAAGCCGTGAGCGTCATACCTCGGTAATGTATTCATTTTTATGATTTTCATTAAATGAAAACCTTTTCAGCGTCTCAAAAGTAAACTTATTAAATGCATTCCGAACAAATTCACATTTTGTAATTGTATGAACTAGACCTAAAAATCATCTTTGAAATGAAAGCTCCGAGTGCTCTGAGTTAGCACTCGCATGAGCCTCTACTGAGGCCTGCGGTAACGAACTACTGTCTGTACTGGGGATAGAATCGAAAAATATCAGAAATTGTTAAATAAATCCCCAGAACAGACAGTTATTCCTGTCTAGGTCTAGATCTACTCGGCTGTAACTTGTAAGTTAGGCCCACTCAGGGCACCGTTACTATCCTTGGCTGTGAAAAAAACATGTGGGACTACACACTAACGAGAGTCTACGGCGACTCCCTTAAATCATTGCTGGGGGCACAAATGCACAGGTTTTACTTTTACCTGTGTAATTTTTTTAGGTGTGCCACCTTGGCATTATCGTGGTTGAGGAAACCACCGTTCAATCCGCACAGAAGCGCTTCATTGCGTTGCACGCATTGGTTTCCTCATTCCCCGTCCATAGACTCTGCACTTTATTTTTGCGTGCTAACGAACGAGTGGTTTCCTCAACCACGATATAGCCCTTGCCTTATCATATCATGCTGTTCTTGCACCCATTGCGTCCAAGAAAATGAAAATATCTGATTTTGGTTCTTGCTTCCTTTTTATCGTCTCACTCACGGTCACTGTCTATCACGTTTCCTTGATACACATTATTGCCATAGAGCTCTCGGCGATTGTTATGCAGATTACGTACAGCTCGCAAAAATAGTTTTGATCCACACCGTTGCGCGCGCGCGGATACGATAACTCAATAAATACTATGTTGCGGTGCTTTTTCGTACACTGCAATGCACAGGCCCAATGACGGTACGTGTATATAAAGGGCTGTAAAGGGCGCTATAAAATCAAAAAAATTAATTAAAAAAATTAATTAAAAAAAATCAGATGCACCTGTGACCGTGGAATTCAATAGGAAACCGCATATTACTTAGATGAAGATTCGCTGAAAGTTTGGTGAACTGAAATGGAACCATTCAAACGTTAGAGCGCGAACAAACAAACAAACATCGGGACAGAATCGACTGAAATTAGTACCGCCCTTGCTTCGCGCGGCGGTAATAAGGGAAGTTGTTACCTGACATACATGTAAACTTGAAGGCCAGAATACATTTTCAATATCTTAGAAATTTTAAAGAAACATTACTTTATCAAAAAATCAATTTCATAATTCAATTTCATGACTTGATTTCTTGAACTCTAATAAAAAATTATAGTGTAACTTGAACTCAATTAACATTCAATTTGAGAAATTTTGAAAGAAATATTACTTCATCAAAAAATTTCATATTTCAATTTCATGACTTAATTGATTTCTTGAACTCATTGTGATACAGCATTAGGGCGATTCCATGCAGAGTGTCCCGTGAGACACAATACACGTATATATATCCATATACAGTGAAACCTGTTTATAAAGACCACTCAAGGGAGACAAGAAAAGTGGTCTTTATGAGCAGGTGGTTGTTATGGACAGGTTCCTTTAATACATGTTTCAATGAGAAATGATCTTCAAGGGAAACAAAAATTGTTGTCTTTATAGAGAGGTGGTCTTTCTATACAGGTGGTCGCTAAAGCAGGTTTGGCTCTATTTCATCATGAAGGAAAACTCTCTTGATATGACCATGACTATAGGTGTTGATACAAACTTGCTTTAGCAACCACCTGTATAGAAAGACCACCTGTCTATAAAGACCACAATTTTTGTTTCCCTTGAAGATCATTTCTCATTGAAAAATGTATTAAAGGAACCTGTCCATAACGACCACCTGCTCATAAAGACCACTTTTCTTGACTCCCTTGAGTGGTCTTTATAAACAGGTTTCACTGTACCAGAAAGCACCATTATTTAATGGTCATATCGAGAGCTTCTTCATTTTTGGGATGAGCAGAAAAAGCACAGCACACATTGCACAAAATCGCCAATTATAGTGTAACTTGAACTGCATGAAGAGTCTAACATTTGACACAGCATAATTCATTGGACTGAGCTGAGCATGATTCAAACCTAGTCCAATTTTATGAATACAGATTATAACTAATCAAAACCAAAATTCCACTTTTTTTGTTTTCTACATCAGTTACATGTACATATATGTCATTACTAGATTGGATGCTATGTGTCGTATACATGTATATAGTTACATTGACTTGATTATAATCTGGAGCTGATACTGTATGTACAACTGGTAATCAGGCTCATTCATAAACAAGTACACTACACTCAATTGCATTTATTCAATTCATTTTTTGCATTCTTAACTCCTTGAATACTACACCCTAGATAACTTGAGCAGGTGTCTATGGAAAATGCATGTTATACTAAAATCAAATCGTATCTTAAGTGTTAAACCAATAAAACACACAGTTAGTTCAACATCTAATATGAACATGCTAATAAACAAACTGAAGAAAAAAAAATGTTTTCAGAATTTTTGAGGTCATAAAAGTATATCAGTTAGTTTGGTTCAAGGTTGAATGAAAAAGTCTCAACCATCAATAACCATGTAATCAGTTAAGATTTACGACATGCCTCTTGTGTGAAATTCTACTTTTAAAGCTCAATGATGCTGAAAATACTGATTTTTATCTCTACAAGTTAATTTATGATTACTGTAACAAGTGTTTCATGGAATGCCAGACAAACACTAAATATGCAGTTTATTCAAGGCAACTATCGGCTTGCTACCAGTAAATCATGTTTATAAAATTCAGTGGTATCATAAAATAAATATTAGGTGTAATTCATTTGGAATAACTTATGTGCATGTCAGATTTATCTACTAAAGGCCTACAGTGGCCTGTTGCATTAAGAGGTGCTTTTAAACACAAATAAAAAATAAAATGCAACTTGAATTTCAACCAC
This sequence comes from Heliocidaris erythrogramma, assembly GCA_025617745.1. Taxonomy (NCBI): domain Eukaryota; kingdom Metazoa; phylum Echinodermata; class Echinoidea; order Camarodonta; family Echinometridae; genus Heliocidaris; species Heliocidaris erythrogramma. The sequence goes on from CM046859.1 coordinate 19,516,474, forward strand.
TCAGGATTTCATATAAAGACTTTGAGTTTACTTTCAAACATAACTTCCCATGCAACTTATGCACGAGGCCCTAACTAAAAATGTCAGATATTTTCGGGGGGGGGGGGGGGGGGTGTGGTTAGGGGCTTACAAAAATTGACATGTACTAGACACTGCAATATCAAGTAAACCAAAGCCTCATACATGTATACTCATCATGCTTTAATATAATTTCTATTGTCATGTAACAGAGAAATAAAGACTTGATAGTGAGATTTGGATAGTCCAATAAAAGGAATATTAGCCAGCCATTTTAGGGTGCAGAAGCGCTCTACTTAGACTGGCTTAAATTGTGCTACACACACAGGTAACCCGGAAGCAGTATATTTCTGGTTGACAGGTCACTGAATCTAGAGCGGCCTAAACGCTTGGTGACATTTTGGGGCGCCTCTGGTCTAGACCTGAAACATCTCTGGGAGGGCCCAAACTTTAGGGAACTTTAAAAATATAAGAACCTTATACCTTATACCTTATAAAAACTTGTACCTAATCCCTAGTAAATACCTTATAAAAAGTTACGGCTCTTCTGAAGTGCCTCTGAAGCTAACACAGTCTTCGGTCTACTTAAGGCTATTATCAAAACTGTGGTCCCTCAGAGAGCTTGCCTTAACTATTTTTGGTCTTGGTCACATCCTCATACGTGTGAACCCAGAATATAGGGCTGTCTGGAGTCGTACATAAATGTGTCTCTTTACATGCTTCATGAAGTTCATCTCATGACTAATCATCCATCAGGTCTAACAACATGGACAGTGCACAATAAATAAATGTGAGGTATAGATCTTGAGGCATTCCAGGAGGGGGTAGGGATTGTGACAGACACCTATTCAAAGTTCTTTTGAAATTTTACAGCCTTGTCGACAAATCACAAAAGTTGATGACCGTTTTCTTTCACAATAATGAAAAATATTCAGCTCTCCTGTCAACAAATTCAGTTCAACAACCCCCTCTAGTGATGCCCTTTTACACGTTGCCTCTATGTAGCAGACTTGTGATGGACAAAATGGATCATAACATGTTTTTCATTGCAGAGAAGAAAAAATCTAAATACAAATTGCATGAGGATGACATACTAAAAGCAAGTATATGACTGAACCAAATGACACCAAACATACATGTATGTATGGACAATGGAAATGAATATAAGGAGCACAGGACCTGCATGCCTTAGAACATACATTTAGAGATATATTTTAAAAAAATACTCTATACATATGTACATACTCATCAATATAATTATGATCAGCAAACTTCAATAATCCCTTTCTCGTACTTTACCCTGCGCCGCACAGAGGCAGTGGCGATATTCGCATCATAAACAGAGTTATTGCTATCATCGATAAGTCACTGATGACTAATGATTAAACTTTGAAGTTAAAGCTCGAAAAAATTGCGATACAAATATTTAGGTTGATGTAATGCATCATGACTATGACAGAAGATTATGCAAAATGCAGAAGTGCAGTCACGTGGCCATGAAATCAAGATGCAAAATCAGAAAGCAAAATGCTCAGAGATTAATACTGCAACAAAATAAAAACAAATAATAATAAAGACTCACAGAAGAATGGGATTTCAGATCCTGTTTGAATAATTGAAATAAAATAAGTTTAGAGAGTAACGGTAAGCCTTATAAGAGATTTGAAATTAAAAGAAGAGAAAGATGAGGTTGGGTTAAACTGAAATGTAGCAGCACGCAAAGATGCACTGGAAAGTAGTTTAATCTTTGTAATGTTGGTTGATTCTGAAAGTATAATCTGACTTTATATGAATAACATTTCTTAATCATTCAGTCCTATTAAGGCAGCGGGTTATAGTACCACTATAGAGCATTTTAGCTCTGCCTCGATGGAATTGAAACAAAAAATATATTCAACATTTATGCCCTTTGTATTCCAGATAGGTCTTTACACTTTATGTACTACTCCATTTTGCTAAGCTACCATAAAATGGATGAATACGAACAACAGGGGTGAATAGGAACAGAACTTGGAAGGGTGTTTTGAAATAGGTTATTTTCTTTTATGGCTTAAAAATTAAAGTAATGAAAAGGGTCTGCCTGAAAACAAGGAATCAAATATTTTGTCAGGAATCTTTTCAATATTTTTTGCTCCTATTTACCCACGTCTTATTGTACGTTAATTAAAAATTAAAAGTGCTATAAATGTTAAGATTCAGATTGCTTAGAGCCGCACGAGCAGTAGTAGATTTTGTACCTTATTTGGGGGGGGGGGGGGGTTAGAGGGAGAAAGAGTGCATGCCATAATACTTGCCCAATATGTAAAGCAAAACAAGGGCTAAATTTTAAGCAGTTTTTCTTCTTCAAATTGGTAATCAGAATTCCTATATTGCTACATCTCTTCTAATAAAAAGTTGTGTATCTGAAAACGATACAGGCCTACATGGACAGGAAACTTTTTAAAAATCAAATTTGTATAGAAAAACAGGGCTTTTGTACATGTTGCCAATTTCAGGGTAAAACATTTATTTTCCCTTTAAAGATTCCTGCTATCAAACAACATATGGAACATGACCAGGGCTGACAAAGGGTGTGTAGAATTTTTTACACTTGAGCATCTGGTATCTTTTATAGGACTATCAATCAAAAGTTAATGAGCGAACCCACAAAATGTGGAATAATGTGGGGGAAAATTTTATGTCCAATATTATTAACAACATGATAAAAACAATGAAGCTAACAAAATGAGCCAAACCACAAAATGTGGAGTTATGCCCTGACTTTTTGGGTCTTCTGTTCACAGTGGCAATAATATTAATAACATGAGAAAACAATGAATCTGTGATTAAAATGATATAAATAAAAATAACTTACCCCTGATGATTTGCTTTTATTGACTGAAGGATGAATAAGTGGTTCATCGCCTAACAGGTGCTTCTGTGCTGTCACCTGTTGGCAGTGAAAGAAAAAAAAGGAGAGAATAAAATACCATCATTTGCAAAAGTTTAAGATCACCTTGGGATTAGTAGATATTCAAAGAAAATCACAAATATGGCAATTAATGTATCACTAGAAACTGGGAAGCTTACAGATGGCAATCGTATAAGTTTTATGTCAACTGCGTATCTGGTGATTATAAAAACAACACAAATAAAAGCTCTTCTCAGCATCTGGAATATCCGAGGATTAGCCAGAAATATAGCGATGTTTTGATGTCGTCACACTCGGGATCGATCCTGCTTAAGCAGACGACGTCCTATAATGAATGAACATAATTGCAATGCAATTATTTATCAAATTATAAAGAGTTTGGTGTATTTAAACATGACCTTATTTCACACCATTATAAAGGGAAAGTGAAACTGATTCTGATAGCTAAAACCGTTTGATTGTAAATACATAGGAGAAGGGTCAATGATCAATGAAATAAACCCCACTTTCAAATTGAAAAGCCCTCCGAATAATAGCAGGATGGTATTCGTTCCCTCTTGAAACGCCGAACATGGCCCGGTGCAAGCAGCTGAAAATACAATGGCGTCTTATTTTGTTTACAAGTGACTGATTCCTTTATTTTCTTAACGCTGCATTTTTCATCAAAATAATACCATACACGAAGTTAAGAGTGAGGCAACAGACTAACATTAAGACTGACGCTAGTGAAGGAAGAGAAATAAGTGAAGAGGAGATGACAAAATAGGCTCTGAAAAATGTGTAAGATGTTATGGGACATCGTCTGCTTAGACAGGACTGGTCCAGGGTGTGTCGTCACATATCTCAGCAGCGTTCGAGGAGCTCTTCAGCTGCTATATCGGGGGCTGTATTTTACCGTTTTATAATTGATAATAATCATTACTTCCAAATGTTTCCAAGCGTTGAATTTGGATAACGTTGTTTAATTTATGCCATCTATGCAATAATAAGTATTAAGCCAATATTTAAAATCATTAACGTTCTACTTTAAGATCACCTCGGGATTTGTGGGTAATTCAATAATTTGGAACACTTTCTTTTGTCTCATTGAATGATTACATAACATGTTTACTACAGAGATCAGTAGCACAAGAGTAATGGTATAAGCCTATAGTTCAAGTATGATACATAGGTTATGCCATGAAAATAACTGTATGTCAGAAAAATAAGTTTTTAATTTTTTATCTTTCTTTGACTTATTGCATTCTGGAATAGTGGTCTTAAACTTTTGCAAATGATGGTATGAATGTACTGTAAATAACTTGAAGGATAGACTAAAATGAAAACACACAGCAATGAAATCACCCCCCCCCCCTGGAAAATGAAAGAAATAATGAAATCTTAGTGATTAATCAATTGTCAAAAGTTTCATTTGTTACTTTATTACTCTGCAACTCAAGGGGATTATTGATAATAAAAGATGGCTGATTTCTTTAAATTACTAATCCTTGCTATATTATTTCATCTTTTTTTATCGATTGATAGGTAGTAGAACTGGCATTTCCATTTTATTTTCTCATTTATCGAAAAATTTGAAAAGCATTTGTACATTTGCTCTGCAAAAAGGGACAAACCAATAGAATTATTTACACTTAAGTTCTAAGTCAATTTGTAAACAATTACAAGCATCCCTTGTATCAAGTTATCATTAATACATTTTTTTTTCACTGATTACATGCTGAATAGTTTTTCATTAGTTTTATTGCCCAGTCTACGTGGATATCCTTGCCAATTCTATTACATGAAATGTACAACATTTTGTCTTTAAAATGTTGTAGAATCTCTACGAGAATGAAATGCTTCATATCAACAACATACATGTAGTAACAGCCCCTTAGAGGTTACAAAACATTTATTCAGTATGAACGTACTACAAGAATGTGCTGAAAGACTCAGTGAGGTACTCAAATTTCAATAATATCCAATTTTAACATCTTCCATAACACATTCACATACTCCAGGGGTTGGACAATGGGGAAACATAGTTTGCAGGCACAAACCCTGGTCAGTCGTAAAAGAGAGTCTGCGCTGTAAGACTACCATAGGCCATGTACTGTAGCTGCTCCTGACACGACCAGAAGGTAGCTGAATTAGGCTTCTCTCAAGACAAAATGATTTTCTGATAAAGTGTCAAATTAGGGTCTGTGCTTGCAGACTAGGGGAAACACATGCTGGATTTTTGACATTCCGTTACTAGCATCACGGAAATAGAGGCTCCAAGATGTTATTTCATATAAATTAGCACATATATATGTTGTTGGAGAGAGCTACATGGTATGTATGATCTATGTGATGAAATGTGTGTATAAAGGACAAAAATTCAATGGCCAAAAAATCACATTCACATTCTCTGACATTCCTGGATCAAATCCTCACGGTTGTTTTTCTATACTTTGAACTAAGTAACCAGGTGTATGTAAGACCTTGAAAAAAATAATTTGGGATGTGCCCTAGGATTATGGGAGGCAATTTTTTTGCAGTAATGGTCCTTATGGGTTACACTGGTGATGATAAAAACATTTAGACATACAGGAACCCCTTTCTATGAAAAATAAACAGACACAGATCCCTTTTTCATTTGATGACATAAATGGTACCCTGGGGTACCAAATAAAAATCTGCTATTTTTTTTATTTATTTAATTTTTTTTTTAGGGCTGTACCCTGGGTTACCAAAAAGTGGGAAATTATTTTTGTGTGAGTTTTTCAACATTCAGTTGTGTCCCATGTTCTTGTAAAACATCCTATAAGTCATGTATTTTTCTCAAATTCATTGTTGTTGTGAGCAATTTTATTATTGATTTCTATTTCTTCGATTTGAGAGAGGGATTGGGCCAGCAGTGTCACAACACCATCAGCCTGCTCCTTGTCTCCCCGTTACTCGCCTTCCTAAAAACCGCTACCATGTACACAGATCAGCGGCCTGCTCGTCCCCCAACTTCTGTATTGCACGATATCGTGCTCTTTCAACTTTCTCGGTCCTTGGAATCTTCCGTCTTTTACGTCCTTTCCCTTACAGTAAATTTCCGTATCCACCATTACCTTCCACCATTGTCTAAGTTTGAAAGTTTGACAGCTAAAATACAGTAACGATGAAGTGATGTTTTTTAGGAAGAAGTGAAATAAAATCAAGTTTGAGCCGCGGGAGCTAACGCTATAGCCACTGCGCTTGAGCTTGTGAGGGCTGCGAGCAGCAGTACAGTGCATGCACACCATGCATAATAACACTGCACTGTTAACATGCATTGTGACTACGTACACGCACTGCATTCATAACTCTGGGGTTGTACTCGAGTGGACGTGAGATGGCACTACACAACGTGGTACCCCGGGGTACCGCGTGGTGCATCATTTATTCCTGGTTTGCTGAAATATTTTGAATGTTGCCAGAGAACCACATATCAACTGTCATTTATTCCCCCATCACCATTGTAGAGGGGATTTATCAATGCAAAAAAAAAAAAAAAAAAAATGTAGTCTGTCATTAAAGTGTACCAATCACCGAAAAATAATTTGTGTACAGGTAGTAAGTACGAAATCATCCCTAACATAAAAAGAACTTTACGTGGTATTCTATAGGTCAACAGTGAAAGGGATATCCAACCTTAATTTTTTTCTATTGATATTATTTTTTTTTTTTAGGGCAGGAATTTCTGCATTTATTGTCAAATCAAATAACAAATTTACAAACAATTATAATAATAAATATACAACATAATTGTTCAAAAAAAATGTGACAATTAAATAAGAATGACAATAGAATAAAGACATGATTATAAATCGAAATGAACAAGTAGAAAGAACAAAAATGCAGGGGCCAGCTATCTTAAGCAACATATGAAACGTAACTTGCTCGGGTAGGTATTTGGTGTAACAGGGGTCTATGTGAATGGACTTTTACTTGTAAAGGATCTTCAATACACCATGTTCCTCTCGTGTGAAGAGGCTCCCAGAGGAGATGAGAGATAGTTATGTTGACAAGACATGGTATCCTGCTCAGTGAGGGGTTGACCCTCACTGCAGGAAGATTTTCATTTTAAACAAACCCAGTGACCCCAAACAAGAGCTTAGCAGGTGTCTATGTCATCACTCACATACATCATCTATGGAATGTACTCACCCAAGACTGACAGAAGCTACATTCATACGGGACTCGTGGTTTCGAAACTTTAAGTTAGCGAAACTTTAAGTTAACGAAACCATGACTCCCTAACCACAATAAGGGTTCACATGCGCCTGAAACAATGAGCTGTAACTACAAGCAGAGCAATTGTCGTGGTTAACCTCGAAGTAGATACTACTGTTTGTGTGTACAGTAGGGTATATTAACATGAACAGCGAGGTCATCCTTAACCACGAGCTTGCGAAACTTAAAGTTTATTCCGTTCACATGAGCTGTAACTCTGACGAAGGACAACCCCCGCTGCTCGTGGTTTCGGCCTGAACCACGAGCTCACTTCTTTCGGTTCTAGAACTACAAGACTACGAGTCCGTTCATACGGTCTGAAACTACAAGATGACTAAAAAGTTAACTTAAAGTTTTGAAACTACAAGCGAAACTTAAAGTTTAGCTCCCCATCATGTGAACGTATCTAATGAGAGAGAGGATGAGATAAATGGGGGAGAGAGAGAGAGAGAGAGAGAGAGATAGAGGTGGGGACATATCAAGACAGAAGACCGATGGAGAGATGGAGAGAGATACACAAACACACAGAAGGAGAGAGGGGGGGGGGGATATGGAGAGGGATGGAGAGGGAAGGTGGGAGGAGACAGAGAGGAAAGGGATGCACAGAAAGATAGAGAGAAGGTGAGAGATGGAGAAAAGACAGGAGAGATGGAGAAAAGACAGGAGAGACAGAGAAAGACAGAGAGCTGAGAGACAGAAGGAAAAGGAAGAGAGAGAAAGGGACATATTGCTCAAATGCAAAGCAAGCAAAAGAGAAAATGTAGCACCCAAATCATCAAATATGTAGAAGATGACCAAAAATACAAGCTCATCAGATGTATATTATAAAATCACTCACATACATGTACATGGAGAAATGGAATCTGCTCACTATAAGGCTGAGGAAGGGAAGGAGGAAGCCGTATACCGGCTGAAAATTGCCAGCATGAAAATGACCACATGGGACAACGTTGTAGGTACACAACATATATACATGTACGTGGCTCGACTATGGTCACGTCATTTCATGGAATGCCTTTAATGTAACTTTGCTCATTACTCAGGAATAGGGCCCATACATTCCTTTTTCAGCATCATTTGGCTGATAATACATGTATTTATCTGCACATATAAAAAATATCAGGTGACAAATTTGTTGCATTCTGTTAGATTTTATTTTTGATCCGTTACCAGAAGTCAAATTAATCTTTAATTCTGTGAGAACTGATTTCCCTCATCACTACAAGAGCTCAATATTTGCCTTTAAACATGTTATTTCTACATGTCATTCCATCACTTCTCTCTGGATCAGCTGGGGAGCACAGCATTCCACAGAGGCCAATGACCTTGTTTATATCACAGACAGACATGATATGATTTATGTTATCCAGCTGAGCCAGAGAGGAGGAGGAGGACTGCAAGATCTCACATTCTCTCCCCTTCTAAATGATCTACTTCACATTTTACCATTCCATCAAATATCAATCATTTTCATATATCCATAGTGTTTGTACTTTGCAGCTGATAAGAGGGGGAGAAGAGGCGGAGGAGAGGGGAGGAGGGGGAGGAGAGGGGAGGAGAGGGGAGGAGGGGAGGAGGGGGAGGAGAGGGGAGGAGGGGGAGGAGAGGGGAGGAGAGGGGAGGAGAGGGGAGGAGAGGGGAGGAGAGGGGAGGAGGGGAGGAGAGGAGAGGAGAGGAGGAGAGGAGGAGAGGAGGTGGGGGGGGGGGGGGAGGGAGAGGAGGAGAGGAGGAGAGGAGGTGGGGGGGGGGGGAGGGGAGGAGGTGGGGGGGGGGGGGAGGGAGAGGAGGCGGGGGGGGGAGGGGGAGGTGACATTGTAGAGAGAACATTACAGAAGAGAGGTCGAAACTTTAGTGCAAGAGGGGAAAAGGGAGAGCAAGAGAGAGAGAGAGAGAGAGAAGGGAGAGACATGAATGAAACATTGACATTAAAACATGCGGGGGGGGGGGGGGGGGGGTCCTCAAATGTTTAAAACATCTGCAATCAATTATCTGCTTAGAGAAACATCAAGGTGATCGCTAATGGGCATCAATTATCTCCTATATATATCTCTCTGCAAGAATGTTACCAGAATGTTACAAAATGTGCTTCATCACATCAGAATGATATCCCCCCCTGTTAACTTCTACTGTACATGCATTATCCTTGAACCAAACGATGGCTATTACATTAATGTAGTTGAAACAGGCGGATCAATTATCACCTAAATCTCTGCATGAATGCTACCAAACCAAACATATGCCAACTTTAATTTCATCACATGATATTCCTTGACTTCTACTGCAAGTGCACAGAGCAATATACCATTAAAACATACGGGTTCTCAAATGTTTGAAACATCTGCAATCAATAACATCAAGGTGATCGCTAATGGGCATCAATTATCTCTATATCTCTGCAAGAATGTTACCTGAATGTTACAAAATGTGCTTCATCACATCAGAATGATATCCCCCCTGTTAACTTCTACTATACATGCATTATCCTTGAACCAAACGATGGCTATTACATTAATGTAGTTGAAACAGGCGGATCAATTATCACCTAAATCTCTGCATGAATGCTACCAAACCAAACATATGCCAACTTTAATTTCATCACATGATATTCCTTGACTTCTACTGCAAGTGCACAGAGCAATATCCGTGAACCCAGGTATAGCTATTGCATTAATGTAGTTGAAAGGAGCAGTCATCACTGTGAATGTCATGCGTTTTAAATTATGATCTGATAACATTGCTCATGCAGGATATCGGTGAACAAAAAATGTGTTAATGAAATAGCACAGGAAGGAACAATTTAGAACATGACCGGGATCATTTGATTTCCAATTTGTAAAATGATTTATCAGTGCCATTTTAGGTTTGCAGTATGTATTTACCACATGGACACAACAAAGAAGTGCAAATATATCATGTTGAACTCTCTGAAAAAGGAGGTGGAAAACTTGAAATTAAATTTGTGGTGATGGGCACTCTTTACAATGCTGGTTTCAATCGAAAGAACTTGCCACTTGAAACGTGTGTAATGCTTTGTTAGCCTCAATGCAAGCTGGGTTTCACATATGAATGAAAGCTTGACCAAAATTTTCACTCTCATTGTTCAAGTTAACACGTTAACCCTTTCAGGACAGGAATTATTTCAGGGCTAAATTGATCACATTTTGTTCTTCAAATTTGCAACAATAATATTTTTCTGTTAGTTCTTTATGGTTCTAATAGGGTGTAATGTCTCTGAAAACATACATGGTTAAAAAATTTGTTGAAAAGTTGAAAAATTGCCAATTTTGATAAAAAAACGATGATTTTGAACCTCTCAATGTGTTGCCAATTTAAGGATTGTAAAGCTATTCTTGTTTTTTAAATTCCTGGCATCGAACGCAGAATGGTCATGCAACAAAAATGGACATAGTGTGTGCAGAAATTTTTGCTCTTTTTACTCATGCATCTGGTATTTTTAGAGCTCTGAATCAAAAGTTATTGAGCCAAACCACAAAATGTGGTCAATTGTCTTGAAAGGGTTAATGAATGTGAATGTGTGTCGACTGGATTTGGAGCAGCAACTGGCGATGTGATTGTGTGGCTTGGTTGCCTAACCTTTCGAAAGACAGATTTAAAAAAAACAAAAAACATACCGCAAACCCCAAAACCATTTAGGTTTACGGCATGTATTTACCACATGGATGCAACAAAGAAGTACAAAAATAGCATGTTGAATTCTCGTAAGAAGGATCTTGAAAACTTGAAATTAAATTTGTGGTGATGGGCCATTTTACAATGTTGGTTTCATTGGAAAGAATTTGCCACTTGAAACAAGTGTAGTGCTTTGTTGGCCTCAATGCAATCTGAGTTTTGCATAAGGAGTGAATGAAAGCTTGACCAAAATTTTCACTCTCATCGTTCAAGTTAACGTGTTAATGTATGTGAACGTGTGTAGATCGTATTTGGAGCAGCAAAAATTTAGAGATTTAAAAGTTGATACTCGGGGGAAAAAGACGTCACTTCTGTCCATTTTCTCTACAAGAAGTTCCCCCAAAAAAATTTTATTTATTTATATTTTATTAAGAAGTTATTAAGATCTTTATTCCACTTGTATCTGCCCCTTCAAAACCTGATGGGGGTTTCACCCCCAGACCCCCACTTAAACTAGCCCACTGGATTAAAATCATGTTTCATGATGGCCTTTATTATCACTGTAATCACTTAATACACTTGCTCATTTGTTTTATCCTGTGTGAACACTAATCAGCTTTCCAATCTCTAATAGTTCATTTGGTGAATCGTCATAGACTATTTTCTAGTCACTCTCTCTCTCTCATCAATTGCATGAAACCTCTTCAAGGAGACAGAATGTGGAAGCAATATGTCACGATGTGATCTGCTTAACTTACCATGTGTCAACTCATTCTCTAATTCAATTACGCACATCGTGGGAAAGTTATTTTTCACCATAACAACACATTTCCTTCAACCACCCTGTTATTGACACGTTCGCTCTTTAATGGCACACAATAATCTCTCTCATTTGTTTTTGCAGAAGAAGTGTCAAATGAAATTAACTTGAGAACCATGCTGTGCCCTTGAGGAATGCGGGGATGACGCTGAGAAGCAGCAGACATGTTTTTTATTTTCTTCATATTTCCTTACAGCCTTGAAAAGGTTTTTGTCATTGCTTTGAGACAAGGTGATATATAAGTATTCATCATTTTCTTCAGAAATATATCTTCTCATAATTATTACCGAAAATATTTTCTTATAGGTCCTCCTCTATGAAATTATATCTAGACTTAAAAAAGAAACAGATGAATATTTTTGACAAAATTCATTGTATCAATCAATATAGGGTAGCTCATAAAGAAAATCATAGATTTGTAAACTTGTGTTTGATGATACTTTGATCAATTACTTTAAAAAAATGATTAATATCAGGACTTTCTCCAAGACTTCCAATGATCTGTTTCTCTCATATTTCTGCTCTCATTAAAACCAACTTAAAATCAGGTTGGACTTCCCTTTAAATCAATTTCTAAAGTTGGTAGCTTATGATAAAAGAATCTCGGTATATAGACCCATTCTTCTGTATTCCTGTATTCATATGGTCAATAAATCAAAAGGCTAACAAAACCTGAGAAAGAAGGGGGGGGGGGGGGGAGCCCCAACATCTTTCAAAGTTAATAGAGAAAGAGGTTCTACTTTGGACACAAGATGGCAGTGTTTTACAAATGAAAACAATGGTATTGATCTCAGGTAAAGAAGTAGAAGTACCTTTATTTATTATTTATTTATTTATTTATTTATTTATTTATTTACTTACTTACTTATTTACTCATTGATTTATTGATTTAGTTATTTATTAATTTAGATATATATTGATTGATTCATTTAATTGTTTTATATACTTGCCTCCAAATGCAACCCTTTATTTAAGAGGCCCATGATTAACAACGTAGTTTAGGGAAGGAAAATCTTATGTAAGCTGAAAAATAACCATCTGCCAGGTAACCTAGGTAACCACACAATATTTAAGTACATGTATATTGGCAGATGGTTGTTTTACAGCTTACATTAGATTTTCCTTCCAAGGCACAACCTGAACTACATGTACTTTGTTACTCATGGGGCCCATTGAATCAGGCATGATAGTGGCCTACCAAAAAAAAATCTACATTTCCGGGGTCCAGGGGCGGAGCCCCTGGTGGGGGTCAGGGGGCGAAGCCCCCTGGAGCCCCTGCACTTTTGCTCTTTCATGAGCACATTTAAAGGTGTCTAGAAGGCCTTTTTTGGGGAAATTTTTATATAACTGTAAAGGCAAATCACTGGATAGTTTCCAACTTACATTAGGTTGGATGGACCGATGTCGAGATCGATATCGCCGAGGTACACGTGCACGTACGTACATGTACGATGTAAATCCACATGATGATAGAGCAAGTACAAAACAGCTGAGCCGCGTGCCTGGGCAGGCGGCAGCCGCTGACCTGGGCTGAATATATAGCGTCGCGAGTAAACAAACGCATGCTGTTCCGTTTACGTTTATGTTACGTTGCTATCGATAAAATTCGGCCAAAATAAAATCTACCCCAGTCACCACCTTGCTTCACGTACACGTGCGCACCACACCATGCAATGCTACACAAAACGAATCACTTGCAGGCGAGCCAGCACAAAAAAACAACGCTTACATACAGGTACAACCGACATACGAATCGCCCCAAATCTCATATCAACCACAAATTATTCGACCACAACAAAATCGGTTTTTTAAAACAGGATCGTTTATTACAATCGGGGAAAAATGCCCAAAAATCGAGATCATTGTCAGGAAAAGAAAAAAATCTGAATTCCGATTTAAATCGGAAGAATATCATGCCTGTTGAATAAAGATTTACAAATAACTCTTACTGTGCCAAGGGGTTTAGAATGAATGAATAAATAAATCAACAAACAAATATATGAATAAATAAATAAAAGTTTTGGTACACAATTGATAAAGAAAGAAAGAACAAAAATAAATATATAAATGAATAAGTAACTAACTAATTACCTAAGTAATAAATAAATAAGTAAATAAATAAATATATAAATATATAAATAAATTAGAAATGTCAATTGCTGCGCAATGCGAATGTATCCCCCGGCACTGGCAGCGATTCGAAGGAGGGACAAAGAACATTCCCCTCCCCTCCTTCAAACAAAAGGATGGCTTAAAGATTGCCGCCAGTGGCCCAGACTATTGTCAACACTAGGAGCAGCATCACCAAAACAATGTGTGTAGACTAGAGTATAATGCATCTCTATAGAAAATTTGAAAGAAAGCTGTCAAGAAATGTGACCTCAGAGCGCACACAAGATAACCACTAAAATATGACCTTCGACCCTATGAAAGACGGAACACTGGGGGCAGCATCACCAAAAACTGTAGAGGTCTAGACTAATCTATGATGGACCTCCATACAAAATCTGAAAGAAATCAGTCAAAAAATGTGTCCTCCAGAATTCATGCAACCAAAATATCACATTTGACCCTACAAAAAGTGGAAAACTGGGGGCAGCATCAGCAAACACTATAGATGTGTAGATTTCACTAAGACACACCTCCATATGAAATTTAAAAGAAATCTGTCAAGAAATGTGGAAGTTAGAGCGCACAAAAACATATGACCTTTAAACCTATAAAGGACGGAACAATGAGGCAGCATTATCAAAAAATTTGTAGATTGCACCAAGATACATCTCCATACAAAATTTGAAAGAAATCCATTACGAAATGTGGCCTGCAGAGTGCACTCACGCCATCCTCCAAAGTATGACCTTTGACCCTATAAAAGACAGGAAAATGGTGGCAGCATCACGAAAAACTATAGGTGCGTAGACTTTACCAAGATACACTTCCATACAAAATTTGAACAAAATCTGTCAGGAAATGCAGAAGTAAGAGTGCTGGAAATGGACAAATAGCCTTTGACCCTATAAAGGATGGAACAATGAGGGCAACATCACCAAAAAGTAAAGATGGGTAGATTATACCAAGTTACATCTCCATGCAAAATTTGAAAGAAATCCAAGAAATGTGGCCTGCAGAGTGCACTCACCCCATTCTCCTAAGTATGACCTTTGACCCCATAAAAGACGGAACAATGAGGGGAGCATCACCAAAAACTATAGGTTTTTAGATTACACCAAGGGACACCTTCATGCAAATTTTGAAACGAAATCAGTCAAGAAATGCAGAAGTAAGAGTGCAAGAAATGGACAAATAGCCTTTTACCCTATAAAGGACGGACCAATGAGGGCAGCATCACCAAAAAGTAAAGATGTGTAGATTATACCAAGTTACATCCAGAAATGTGGCCTGCAGAGTGCACTCACGCCATCCCCGAAGTATAATCTTTGACCCTATAAAAGACAGGACATTGGTGGCAGCATCACCAAAATCTATGTTTTTAGATTATACCAAGACACACCTTCATGCAAAATTTGAACGAAATCCGTTGAGAAATATGACCGCCAGAGCGCACACAAGAGTGCACACAAGACATCTATCAAAATATGACCTTTGAAAAGATGGAACACTGGAGGCAGCATCACCAAAATCTATAGGGTTCTAGATTATACCAAGAGACACCTTCATGCAAAATTTGAACAAAATCCGTTGAGAAATGTGACCGCTAGAGCGCACATAAGAATGTGATGCGGCGGCGGCGGAACCCTGCTGAATCCAAAGTATCCTCCGGCATTCTGCCGGGGGATACAATAACAGCAATTTTATTTTCAACCAATCTGAATTATTCATTTAAGATATTTAAGACATGATCTTTATTATGAAGTTGCATTCAAACATAACTTTTTATGCAGTATATACATACAGTCCTGAAAAAGATTATTAGACCAGCTCCTTTAAAGGCATATGTGGGAAGTGTTGGCTACATCAGTAATTGAACTTTCAAAATGATTTCTACTAGCTAAGTCATAATGATTGGATGACTACTCCCTAAAACAATTACCCTCTACAATAACTAACCCCTCGGACAATTATCCCCAGGGTAACTGCCCCTAGGACAATTCCCACCCCTTGACAATTATGCCCAAGGGACAATTAGATCGAAATGCATGCAACTTCAAATGGATGGATCTGATGGATACTTCAGATTTACTAACAAAATGAAAATATCCTAGATGATAATTGTACAGGGGATATTCTCCAGGAAGGTTTTGAAACAAAATGTTTTTACAGTAATGGTCTCTGGGATAATCGTCCAGGAGATATGCCTGATTGTCTGAATAGGACATGTTTACTTCTCTAGAGGCAGTTTGTTCAGCTCTCGGTCGAAAGTGCTACATGTACATTTGATGATAACAGCCATGCCTTGTGGCATGCTGTCCATATGGGGTTGCATCTCATTCATGTAACATCAATTTTCTATTGTCTTCAATTTTTATGTCACTTCAAATGTTCTCAATAGAATCATGAGCAGGCCATAGTGCTCAAACCAAGATAAGTAACACTTGAAATTCATCCTCTCAGACATTTATTTATATTTTGTGGTCAAAAACCCTTTCTCATACTAAAATAGTGGGGGGGGGGGGGGGGGTAATTTCTGGGAAAATCTGTCCGGGGCAGTTTGTCCTTGCCGTAGTCGTCCTAGGGGTAATTGTCCTGTGGTAACTATCACAAAGGTAATTGTAATGGGGGAGAAGTAGCCATTAATAATAAATTAGATGTTAACAAGCAAAAGATACGACTGTGTCTTCAATATGCCTCCGCTTGAAGTTCTCACCCCAGATAGTTCTTGATATATCGCGGTAACAGTGCTAAAAACCAGTAATTCCATGTAATTTCATGTAAATTGACCTCTGTGACCTCTGAACTTTGACCTACCTACCCCAAAATCTAATCAGTTCCTCTTTCTATGGGTATACATACTGGTACCAAGTTTGAAGTTCTTACCTCAAACAGTTCTTCAAAAATCGCGGTAACGGTGCTAAAAACCAAGAATTTCATGTAATTTCATGTAAATTGACCTCTCTGACCTCCTTATCCCAAAATCTAATCAGTTCATCTTCGTATGGGGATACATACTAGTACCAAGTTTGAAGTTCTTACCTCAAACAGTTCTTGAGATATCGCAGTAACGAGGCTAAAAACCAGTAATTTCATGTAATTTCATGTAAATTGACCTCTGTGACCTCTGACCTTTGACCTACTTACCCCAAAATCTAATCAGTTCATCTTTCTATGGGGATACATACTGGTACCAAGTTTGAAGTTCTCACCTAAGATAGTTCTTGAGATATCGCGGTAACGGTGCTAAAAACCAGTAATTCCATGTAATTTCATGTAAATTGACCTCTGTGACCTCTGAACTTTGACCTACCTACCCCAAAATCTAATCAGTTCCTCTTTCTATGGGGATACATACTGGTACCAAGTTTGAAGTTCTTACCTGAAACAGTTCTTGAGATATCAAGGTAACAGTGCTAAAAACCAGTAATTTCATATAATTTCATGTAAATTGACCTCTGTGACCTCTGACCTTTGACCTACACATGTACTTACCCCAAAATCTAATCAGTTCATCTTCGTATGAGGATACATACTAGTACCAAGTTTGAGGTTCCTACCTCAAATGATTCTTCAGATATCGCGGTAACGAGAAGTGGGACGGACGCACGCACGCACGCACGGATGGATGGACGGACGGACAACCCAAAAACATAATGCCTCCGGCACCCACCTTCGGTGGGCGGAGGCATAATAATCATTTTCCTAGTTCCATAGACAATGGACTTAACACTACCTGTATGCCTCCAAATGCAGCTGGTCTAATAATTTCTTCCAGGGCTGTACATGTACATACATGTACAAATAAAACTGAATGTTCATTTTTGGGGATTACATAAGGGGAATGTAATGTTACTGTAATGCCAGCTGGAAAAAGATATAACCAAAATTAATTTTAGAGGTTATCACATTCTGGGCATGTGCTCAATATATATCATGGGGGATATGTTATTGCAATCTCTCCAGTAAAAAAAAATAAAAATGTTTAATCACAACAATTTGAAAGGGATAAATTGTCAATTAATTTGGGTACAAACAAATGAAGAGTTGTGAAACATTTCGTTTCAGAATCAATTTGCCAATTTAAGATATGTCATGGTGACTTGTAGTCAAAAGTGATTTCAGTTATTACAATATAATATGATACATCCATTTTGTCATTGTATTTGATATCTTTTTGTACAATTGCATTGTCATGGGTTACTAGTGCTGTAAGGGGCAGCCAACTGTGTATCAAAAACAATACTTGTAGATGTTTGCATCTTAACTCTTTCGGTGCCGATGGCACGGATATGTGACAGATAGACTTGTCATTTTCATTCACCAGTTGCTCGACCACAGGAAGTTATATGGTGGTCAATGTATATCGAAAGTTTGAGCATAAATCAAGCATTCTAAATATATGAAATTAATTATATGCCACCATAAAAAATTTCAGAGAAAATTGCAGATTTTTAAACAGATATCACCTTATTTCAACATTAAACAATAGTAAACAAATGAGAAACCAAAAAATAATGGACAAAAGAGAAACTCAAATGTAATTTTCAATAATTCTTGTACAAAAAGTTGGGTAAAGTAATAATGTTTGATATCGTAAGAAATGGTAATAAATTTCCTACAAGTTTTGTGCACAATATTTTGTTGAAATAAAACATGGTTAATGCAGTGCAGACATTTGAAAAGTAAGCATTAATCATATTTTGGTAAAATTTTGAAGAGAGCTAAACCCTTTGGCACAGTAAGAGTTAAGTAGAGGTGTCGTAGTCGAGTGGTTTAAGGTTTTGTGAGGTTTTGGAATCATCAAAATGATATCAAACTGACCCAATCTCTCTGAAAAGCATATGCACTGCACACAGAAATAGTATATGGGACTGCATACACAAGCTACTTCTCATCACATTTCGAATATGAGGGCATCTGACGAGCAATCCTTTTCTACTATGATGTTCTTCCAAACTGACATATAAAGAATGAGAAAGCTCACAAATTATTTTCCACCTTTCCCAGAACCCAACTTTCCCTTTAACTCCCTGCCACAAGTATGTCTGCCCCGTATATTTGATATAGCCTGTTTTGCCCATACGAGGAAAAACATTTATCATGTTTTGCAAAATTTAAGATTTTAGAGATTGTAGAGATTGCACAGGACCCGGAGTCACGCTAAGAAAAAACCATGACACAGTAAATCCCTGTACATGTATAGCGCCATCTGCAATTCAAAATGCATCTAGAAGCTACATGTAGCATGGTAAGATCACTAAGATGTTTTTCTTTCTCTCTCTCTCTCTCTCTCTCTCTCCAATCAAAGTTGTTCAATAAATTAGGAAATCATGCCAATTTCTTTTTTTAGGTGAATGTCTCACAGTTGTCATAACAAAGGAAACACTGAATCAGTGAATGGCAAGATATTAATTTTGTGATTGGTGAGTCAATTTGGACTTTGGATGGGTAACCCCTGAATACATTGATCTTGATAGTTAATATTTATATTGACTGGCTTTGAGGGCGATACAACATACATTCCCTGACGTAGATTCGTATTGCCCAACTCAGGCAATATGTCAGGCAATATGGATCTAGTGAGGGCAAGATATGTTGTATCTCCCAAAAGTAGGAGCCAATCAATATTGCTATC
Source organism: Heliocidaris erythrogramma (assembly GCA_025617745.1). Taxonomy (NCBI): domain Eukaryota; kingdom Metazoa; phylum Echinodermata; class Echinoidea; order Camarodonta; family Echinometridae; genus Heliocidaris; species Heliocidaris erythrogramma. Next base: position 19,535,824 of record CM046859.1, read on the forward strand.
ATTATCCACATCATACAGCTAGAGCAAGCAAGACGTAACAATATGATAAAAAGGATTCCAAAGTTTGATCATCTAATCCCAGCTTTTTGTTGAAATTCGCAAATGCAATTTTCCCACAGCTCTGACACAGCAACTGTGCTCTGCAACCGACTGGCGATGTAAATGCGCACTGCAACATTGCGCGCTGCACCAGCAGGGAATACTGCAGCCCATCACCATGTTCCCGGATGTTAGATCAGGGAAATTCGAGGCTATATTGCCAGGTTTTATAACATGTAAAGTCCATAGGCTTTTGTGAATTAAGAGAACATAAAAAGATATTCCCCTCTTAGCCTAGTTTGCAATAGAGACGAGGGGGATACAATCTTTTAAAACCATAGCTGAAATGTCTGATATGGATGATATTATAATATATTTTATATCATGATAATAATATATTTTATATCATGATAATGATATTGGTACTTAAAGATTTAATGCAAGGAAGCTTAGCAAAACGTGGTGCATAAAAGTGTGGGAAAGACGCAGATGACAAAATTATTCAAAATCAAATTTTGTTTTATAGAGGCAGAACCAAAATATTAGGATGTAGAATTAGTATCTACCTCTTTGAACACTTTTAAGCAAAATGATATGAAAACTTTTATTCAGATATGTCCGATTCTAATTTTAGAAGCACAGACAAAAACTAGCAGTTTTCCTCACTGCGTCTTTCCCACATCTTCATGTTTCACTGCGTTATGCTAAGCTACCTAAGATACTCCACACTGCGTAAAAAAGATATAACGCCCTTTCATATACAGTCGTTTTGCCTATGCATACCACAATCAAATCACACATAATAGCAATTGTTACCTGTCTGTTAGCCTCGCAGTAAGCAGCCACATTGTTAGCCCGTAGACACATGCCACTGGAAGCAATGTACGTGTAGCAGCGAAGACTGTCTCCTTTCTGATAGACCTTGGTCATCTCACCCTTGTGTGCGTTCCAAGGAGACATCTCTAGTACCTTCTTACTCAGCTCATCGTATGGAAGATACTTGGATAAATCTGAAAAGAGAACGAGAGTGATGGATACAGTAAAGAGTAAATATGAGTATATGAGGAAGAGGATGGAGGAGAAAGGTAGAAGAGGGAGAGGGAGAGAGAGAGGGTGAAAGAGAGAGAGGGTGAAAGAGAGAGAGAGAAATAGAGAGAGAGAGATATAGAGAGAGAGATATAGAGAGAGAGATAGAAAGAGAGATAGAGAGAGAAAGAGAGAGAGAGAGAGAAAGAGAAAGAGAGAGAGATAGAGAGAAAGAGGGGCACAAAAGAAAGAGGATACGATGCCCTTGTACAGCACAGCACCGTTCATTACCACCATCATCTGTCTCATTAGCATAACATTATCATTATGAACTTTTTCATCATCATGATAAGTTTCACCATCATCACCATCACTATCATCCCCATCATTATAATCATCATTATAATCATCTTCAGCATCATCATTATCATCATCATCATCATCATCGTCATCATTATAATCATCACCACCATCATTATGATCATCATCATCATCATCGTCATTATAATCATCACCGTCATCATCATCATTATCATCACCTCATCATCATAATAATCATTATCATCATCATCATTATCACTATCATCACCACCATCATCATTATAATCATCATCACCATCATCATCATCATAATAATCATTATCATCTCACCTAATTGTCCATCCTGTTTGACGTTGATGATTGCACTTTCTTTGTCCTCAGCCTTACTCAGATGAGATATCCTTGAGAATTGTTTCTTGACAAGATATGGCAGTACCTCTCCTTTCAAGGTTGCTAGGTTCCTGCAGAAATTGCAACAAAATAACAATATATGATACTAATCAGCAGCATTTATGGTGCTATCACTTAAAGTACTTGTGTCACATCCTTATTACGAATACAGCTTTCACTTATTACATGTTGTATGCAAATTCTACATTTCATTTATACCACTTCTATGCTAGTAAAGTTTAAATTTAAACCACTTATGTACCAGCAAAATTCACCTAAAAACTTTAGTATTAATCATTTTCTTCCAGAAACAATTACCTATATTGTGTAGTGCAAATCCATGAAATACATGTTATGCCTAATTTATCAATGGAACAAAGCATATTACCAGTAAGTCAAAATTTTAGTTTTGAAAGTTCATTTATGACGATTGTCCAAAAACATCTGCCTCAGAATGGATTAATACAGATTACGATTATAAATTAAGATAAGTACTGTTAAATCAGACTATTTAACATTGTAGCTTACTTCAATTCTATAAATCCAAATCTATTTAAAGGGGAATTAACCTCATGATATAAATGTGCTTATATTCAAAGATGTAATCTATTCCTTCTTGTTTTCCTACGTAGTTTTGCATTAAAATATACGAGGTGGGTATAAATTAAGATTTTCTCAGCAAGATTTATCGTCTGCTAGCGATACCCGGGGGCTGACATTTTCTTGATGTGTACATAAAGATATATTTAATCCGAATGCAAAATTGTCTTTCCTCCTGATACAAATCCAATTTGGGATTTAAAATATTTAACAGATATATACATATATTCTAAAAACGAAAAATGTGTTTTATAATTCTTTGAAAATTACGATTTTACTAAATATAAATCTATTTTCTTGATACTATGACGTACGCGACGGAGCGAATTAATTCAAATTTATGCCAGATGACTTTCCTGAGCATCAATAGTGACAAACAATGCATTCTCCTGCTTTGAAATAATGGACTTCAAAAGTCAGAATGCGCGTTGTATAAATTATGTTCTGCTCTGCCAGGCAAGCCCAAGAAAACGATTTCTTGTTAGCAAAACCAGACAATTTAAAAAGAAATCTTTAAATTTCAAATTTTAGAATATATGTATACACCTGTTATGTATTTTCCATCATATATGGGGATTTTTTTATAATGAAGAGAAGCAATTTAGCTCGAGGATTAAAAATATCTTCCTGACCGGAACGGTTTCCAATGGTTCATGTACAACTCCATGTCATCAAGAAAATGGCAGCCCCCATGTAAAGTGTTAGCAGATGATACCGTGAGCTAGAATGTCTTGATTAAACCCTTTTCTGATATTTCATTTCTAAAGTGATACAGGTCAATGATTAAGAATATATTACACATTTGAAAATAAGTACATTTATATTCTAGTGTTAATTCTCCTTTAAATAGAGACATAATCAAGAAAGAAAACATGGACCTCTTACAGATAGACTTCATTTATGTAAAATTGGGAATCAGAACTTGGAAAAATCTGGAACTCCAGCACATGTTTTTTTTCTTGATAAACAATTCAGAAAAATGTCAGACAGTTAACCCAGTTTCACTCAGCATGCCATTTCATCAAAAGAGCCTGGTTTCATAAAACTTGTTATCAATAATAACTGCTGCAGATCTATGACAAATTTGTAGTTAGCCAATCAAATTCAATGATTTCAGTAGCTTATAACAACTATCATACATGTACCAGGTAGTAACTTGTCATAGATAACAAGTTTTATGAAATGGGACCCTGAACTATTAAACTAGTTTTCATTACACTGTTTACAATGGCCCGTATTCTGAACTATGGTTTAACTTAAACCATGGTCAAAATGTGTGGTTTAATTATGGGCAGCCAAATGTGACACAAATCTCTAACAGTAGATATTCATTGTATCAGCATTTTTTGTACTCAAACAATTAAAAACTGTCTGGGAATGATAAGTACATTATTTTCTTGACTGTTAAAGCATGAGACCAGAATCCAGTAAACATAAGGAACATGCAAATAAACAAAGTTTTGACATTTTTGGCTACCCATAGTTAAACCACACATTTAGACCATGGTTTAAGTTAAACCAGAGTTCAGAATATGGGCCAATGTGAATAATGGTTACGGTCTTACCTCCCCTGTTTAGAATCAGCCAGGAAGTCAACCACCCACTTCTTAAGGAAATACATATGAGCATCTAATAGTCTTGTCTCAAATTGTATGCAGGGAAACCTAAGTGAGAAACAAGAAAATTACATATACAAAATAGAGATTAAAAAATAGAGGCAGTGACAATGTAAGCATTACAAGTGAATATTTATCATAATTAAAAGAAGAGTACGGAGAGATAGAGGGATACAAGCTTGATGGTATGACTCATCAATACAGAAATACAATTCAAGCAGAATATTTTATGGAAGGGTTAAACGAAAATACAGATAAAAATTGACATTTGACAATTGAAAACACTAACAATTATAAAGCACATTTTCTGGAAGACATGAGATTACTGAATAGTATCATTACTTCGGCTTAAGCCGTACTACCATGATAGGGCGCTCAAGCACTACCACATACCCATTTAGTTCACCTGGGTCAAATGAGAATGCCAAATGTAAAATAATTACTTGTCTAAAAAAGTTACTGTCATGAGAGGGATTCAAACCTGTACTGTGTGGGCCATAATCCAGTGACTTACCTACTAGACAACAACACCTCTAAAATCAAATTCACAAAAATCAAGCATGTACTCAATACTACATGTATGGCAAGGGGTCCTAAACCTACACACCACGCAAATACGCGCAATGTGAACCGTTCAATGCGCCAAACCTCTTGTGTGACTGAGCGATGAGATTATCATTTGCGCTTGCCATAAAGAATGAGTAATTTCCCTTTACTCTTTGTAATGTTATCACTATTTGGCAATTGGGGTGAAATTCACAACAGTCAGCTTCTAAATCAAGATTTGTATTCATTTCTTACGTGTGCGTAGCTTTAGGACCCTTTCATTTAGTTGAACAAAATTTGATACAGGCATCGACATCGACTTGAAAATTAATGTTATTGAGATTCGTCCGTCGTAATTTTCTCAGCAAATTAACTTCAGAATATGTAGAACCAAGATGTACAAAAGATATTTGCATAAACCTCTGAATAAAATTACTTTTAGGAGCTGGAAAGACAGTGTGTAGCTTTAGGTCCCCCCATCATATAGTTCTAACTATGCATTTCAACAACAGGAAGTACTACAGGCTATTCTGTGCTAATCCTGTCCTTCAACTTTTAATAGACAGTTGAATTCTGAATAGCAGCACATGTATCTTAAAGGGATTTGGGAACTTTGTGGAGGCTTGATTTAATAAATTGTTGAATTTTGATATCTGTCTTGTATAATGATGTTCAGGGCCCATGTGCATAAAAGGCTACTAGTTTAGCTGGCAACTAGTGCTTAGTAAGATTATAAATTCCCTAGTTTATACCTACGGAGTTGGCAACTAATTTGTGTTGCATAAAACCTCACTAGGCACATTGCTTACTAGTTGCATACTAGGACAATTTGGTTTGTAAATGATTTGGGTGCTATGGCCTTGGAGAGGAGGTGATTATGTCAGATACAATAGGCTTGTAGACAAGATTATTGTGTTTGAGCTTCGAACCACATTCCAAATGAGCATAACTCATTTCTAAGGGTCTTTGTAACATTGCATTACTGCCCAGTACTTACATTTTGTAGAAATTCATAAATTCTCTATACAAGGTTGCTACAGCTAGTACATAAAGTTACAACTACAACCATGAGTCTCAAGCGTCCAAGAAAAATTAATTTTACTCAAGACGAAAACCTGTTCTTGGCCGACAAATATGAAGAGTTTAAAAATGTCATAAATGCACAACATAAAGATGCGAACACCAACAGAAAAAAGAAGGAATCTTGGGCTGAGATTTTACAGCAACATCAAGCTAGATTCACAGTGGAGAGGTCTTTGAGTGATTTGAAAACCAAGCTTGGCAAATTAAAGACTGCAGGAAGAGAATGTGTAATGTCTCAGAAGAAAGCAAAGACAGCTACTGGCGGAGGAAAGCCCCCAAAGGACCCAAGTCCCGCTGAACAGAAAATATTAGATCTTTGTGCTGATACACCGGGTTTCAAAGGCCTGCAAGGGGCTGAATCTGGAGCATCGACATCTAAAAATAAGCAAGGGGAAGCACCAGTGGCCAGTGTTCATGATGAAGAATTAGGTGAGTGGATATAAGTTCTTTATTAATTGTTCTTTGTACTGTTGGATTGCTAAATATGAACTTCACGTCTGTGCTTATTACATGAACTTATATTATTGTAAACAAAATAATTGATGTAAAAGCTATTATTGTTGCCTTCCTAAGTTTCACTTAATTTTGCATATACCAATGGTATTAAAAGCAAGAGAAACTCAAGCTGCAAATTGCGCTATTGCAGCAACAACTTGCAAATACAAGTGGCAGCAGTAATGATCCAGTATATTTTAATTTGTAAACTGTTGGACCTTCAATCTAACAACAAGAACATGTGTCTACTGTGTCTTTATGTGGCTGGTCTGTTTCATAATATTTAAAGAAGTTGATGATATATTAAAACAAGTGAAAAATACTTCAATACTTATATAATTATAATTTAACATAAAAAACCAAATTATACATTGAATTTCCTTTGGAACAAAAACGTCAAATAAATAATTACTTGCTTAGTTAGATATAATAACACATTATATACAGAAGCATGACATTATTCAAACATAATGCTTCCTTTTTCTGAGTTAAGAAAATCATCTCTGAAATCAATTGAAAACCTTAAGCACTTTGACGCCGGTACTTTGTTCATTTTGTGATGGCACATGAATAAGATAACAAATAAAATCATGGCCACGTTGGCAAATCTAGTCAAATTAACAAGAGAGTCACTGTTCCTTTCTGGTAAACATGATAAATGTCACTGCCATGCACACATCTTTGGATGTATATATATAGTGCTTCATTAAAACTTATTACGTATGAGCATTGCCCTAGCTCTTGGCCCATTGAGTTCACCATTGTAGCCATCCTCTTCAGGCTGAGGTATGCCAGGTCGTCGGTCTGCACCTAATGGTTCATTTCTGTCTACTGCAATGTTGTGCAACACCGCTGTTGCTGCTATGACTTTGCATGTTGATTCAGCACTTCTCAATCGACTCTGTAGATGCAAAATGTGGAACCGACACTTCCATCTTCCAATCGTCTGCTCCACCAATACTCTAGTGCCTTTATGAGCAGAGTTGTAGCGTCGTTCTTGTGCTGTATGGGCATTCAAGAGTGGTGTCATTAACCAGTTGCGGCATGGGTAACCACTATCACCAAGGATATATCCACGAAACATTTCGCCCTCCATGATATATCCCAGACTTGGCTGCTTCTCAGAATTCTGCTGTCGTGAGCTGAACCAGGCCATCTAGCAACAATGTTTGTAAACTGTCCTCGATGATTAGATTACTTGAACGTTGATAGAGGAGTAGCCTTTCCTGTTCACGTAGTCTACCTCGTTCTCATGGGGTCGCTCAATCCATATGTGTGTACCATCAACACATCCAATGACCCCTGGAAAGCGTCTCATATTAAAGAAGCCATCCTTGATCTCGCCAATAGTATTCTCATCAGGGAACTTGACAAAATCATCCAGTCTCCTACATAATGTATTAGTGACACGATGGATGGCGCGATTTGCAGTACTTCGGTGTACCTGCAGTGGATCACCAACTACATTATGGAATGTTCCAGTTACGTAATACTGCAGCGCAATTAGCACTTGCTGATATGGTAGCAGCGCATGGTTTCTGACAGTGTCATGTTCAATGTCTGGTGCCACTATGTCAGTAATGTGCATTATGCCTTCACGGGTAAATCTATACCGCTCATACACCTTATCATCATCAAAGAAGTCTAATGGATTTCTCCTGTCTCGGAAGACGCGTTCTTTTCTTATTTGACGACGCAGTTCAACTAGATCCATGATTCTACGAGCCACGTTGTCAGGACGGTGTCCAAAGGCAGACTGATTAGTTGTCATCTAGTGACTTAGAGGTACCCCAGATCAACTCTAACTTTTGCCATAATTTTAGAATGTTACTATATCTAGTTGGGTTTTATGCATCACAATTAGTAACCATCTAGGCTTAGTAAGCAACTTAAGTCCATTTTAGTTGCCAACTAGGCCTAGTAGCCTTTTATGCACATGGGCCCAGAAGGATAAATAAATAGTCAGGCATAGAAAGGTTTTCAAATATATAATGCTATTATTAAGATATCTATGACTGAATACTCCCATTTACGAAAGCATATGGCCATAAGCTTTAGTCTAACACTGAGTCTATGGGGGAAAATGAGTCTGGCATTTCCGGTCGCTTGCACATGTTTACTTTTGTGAAGGATATGATGACTTTGAAATGCTTTTTCCCCCCCTGGGCTTCATTTTTACACCATATTACATACACTGACAGCATGTAAGGCCAGGCAGCTCAGATTTTATGAAGCTTCTACAAAGTTACCAAATCACTTTAATAATGATTCTACCTATTCTTTAAAAGGCTCTCTAAAATGATTCTGACTTTACAACTTGACAACCTATACATACATACATACATAATGGCTACCTAGTCTCTCTCAATGTACTCACTTTCTCAGTAATGACATTTTGAGTCCAAGAGAAACTTCTACATCAGCCTCCGCTGTCATCAGGAGCATTCTTTGACCTTTTTCATCCAACCCTATGATGTCTCTTTGATCTAAGAGAGGGCGAAAAAGATGGAGCGCATTGAAAAGAATTGGAGAGAAAGAGAGAGACAGAGAGGGAGAGAAAGAGAGAGAGACAGAGAGGGAGAGACAGAGAGAGAGA